>CM044432.1:130202471-130262208 GCA_024363595.1 Xenopus borealis
TGAAATGCCAGGGCATATTTTGACTCCCAGTCCAGTCCTGGTGCTGGTACATGAACAGCTCGAGGCAGTAGTGCCCCCGATATGGCAGATTAGCAACCTATGCTGTTGCACCAACACTGTACAAAAAATTAAGAACTGGGCCCACAAATGTCCCAAAATGTTACATGTACTAGATCAATAGCTGACCTGGGAATTCACAGGGTAAAGGTGGCCATAGACGTGCAGTTTACCTGCAATATCGGACAAACTATCAGACATCCCCATCTCCCGATCTGCCACTAACCTTCATTTTAAATAAAGCAGTAAAAGAACAGATCAGGTGATGTTCTGCCGTGACAGCAATCGTACGAAAGTTTATGTCCAACAAAGCTTGTCCCCCACTGAAAATTGACAGATTAGCAATACATGCAATACACCTGTGCGATCAACTGAACGGACATTCGCCATGGCACAAAAAATTTCAGGACACTCCATACACAGTCTGAAAATCTGTACGTCTATAACCAGCTTAAGGTCCCATGCACTGCTGCCTAGCAATCTAATCAGACCATTCAGGAAAGTCTAAAAATGAATAGAGCTAAAAATGTCATGTTTTATATACTGAACATATTGCACCCGCCTAATGTTTTAGCTTGTCAATAGCAGCAATGATTCATAACTTCAAACTTGTCACAGGGGGTCACCATTTTGGAAAGTGTCTGTGACACTCACACACTCAGTGGGCTCTGAGCAGCTAAGATTAGGGGTTGTTGCAAATTATCAAACAGAAAATGAGGCTGGCCTGTAATATAAGATGATGCTACAGGGATTATTATTAAATTCTGATGCTAGTTGCACTGGTTTCTGTGCTGCCATGTAGTAATTATCTGTATTAATGACTAATCAGCCTTATATTGTGACATTTCTATTCTATGTGTTCTGCATATTTTGAGTCCATCCCTAAGCTCAGTAAGTGACAGCAGCACAGAGCATGTGCAGTGACTCAGCAGAAAAGAAGATGGGGAGCTACTGGGGCATCTTTGGAGACACAGATCTTTACTGCTAAAGGGCTGTGGGGGTCTTGGGCTGGTACAGAAGCCAAAAACATAATGTACAACATTTCTAGCCTAATTCTTTAGTTTCACTTTCCTTGTCCTTTAAGACCGAGTCGGCAGCTTATTGGTCCATGAATGGGGCCCTCTGACGGGCTCTCCCATCGATATCTGGCCAAAAATTGGCCTGATGTCAAACGGACGTGACTAAAAATCCCGTTGGATCGCGGCCTCATCTGTTCGTTGATGCGGTCCTGCGATCCTAACGCAAGTATCTCCTCCATTGTGATCCAGTCATTGGGCCCTAGGGCCCACGATCAATTCAGTCCAATATTGTCCACCTCAAGGTGGGCATATTGGGGAGAGATCTGCTCATTTGGCAACATCACCAACAATCAAAATATAATTTAGCTTATTTTATTACATAGCTTATCTCATAAATTGCTGTGACCAGCCGGTGGCATGTATAGACAGGATAAAGGTGTTATTTAATTTGCACCAGCAGTGTATACATTCAAATGAGCTATATAGTGTAACAATTGCTTCAACAGCTACCATCGCATCAGTAATTATCTTAGACTGGTCTTGGGTAGTACCATTAAAGAAATAATTGATCTGAGAATAAAAAAATATAACCCAGTAGTAGTAGGTGCAGCTGGCAATGGATACAACCTGTAAGGGTCATGTTTTTCTTTACCCACAATGCAGCTTTTTTCTTAGAGTTCCAGTATCATAGTGGGTACCTGCTATTCACCAACATCTACAAAGCAGATGCTTATTACCGTTTATGTGGTGGTGGAAATGGCATTAGTGAGTAAGCATTGCAAGCATCTTGTGAGCATTTTTATATCTGTATCTACAGTATTATGAAAGTTTCATAATCTTTTCACTTGTATTATAATGTATATCAAATTTTACTTTTCCTGCACAGAAGTATGGAAATTGTACTGTTCTATGGGCATACCCGAAGTGGAACGTGGAGTCGTTTTGGTTGTTTTACCGCTGTATTTTTGTCTTTGTAGCAACACAGAAAATATGAAGAAGTCTCCTGTCACAGTCTAAATACCAGTACAAGTGATTTGCACTTGCACAATTTTAGCAAAAATATCCAAAATGCCTGAAACTATTTGGTGTATTCTTGCCTCATAGGAGAAGCATAGCCATTGTAAAAAAAAAAAAGAAAATGTCATCAGATAAGTAAAACTCATTTAAAATTTTGTTTTATACATATACGTTTCTGGTTTTATTTGTGGGCTTGCAAGCAATTACCCCTGTTGCTTGTCAGAGGTTAAATACAAATAGCTGTCTCGTGCAGGAATCAGCCAATTAGACCAGGTGAAATCTGTCAGTGGTTCACAGCATGACTTTGGTGGTTGCAGAAGCCCGGGGAAAAAATGTTAGGTTGAGGAATGCACATATTAATCATTAAATAAACATTTTAAACATCCATTGCAATTTAGTGTATATTTATTATATTGACATTTTCCATTTGTTATTTAAAGGATACAATTTTATTTTAAGGATGCAATAGTGTAAGAAAATTAATAAACAGGGGCTGGAGTAAAAGCACTTGCCATGATGTAGTGGTATTCTAACCAGTTTGCAATTGGTCATTACTATTAGAGGACTAGCTCCAAAAATACAATAATTTTTTTAATAACAACAGCTCCTTTTAAACTGAGGTTGGAGCAAAAGCACTTGATATGATGTAGATAGTGGTATTCTAACCAGTTTACAATTAGTAGTTACTATTAGGAGACAAGCTGCAAATTGTTTCAGAATATCTACAGCATACTAAGGGCTCCTACACATGGGTGTTTTTACCTGCCTTCAAGAACCCTGCGTTCCGTTATGTACCATTCAGCCACAAGGGAGCACAGAAGTAGATGCACTTGATTCTTTTCAATGTGGTTGTTCTCACACAGATGCATGTAGGAGCTGAACGCAGGTTGAGAGACAACATGCTGCATTTTACCTGCGTTCAGCGCTTACACACAGTGGAGCGCAGGTAAAAACGCCCATGTGTAAGAGCCCTAATAGTCTGGTAAGCTCATTTCAAGACTCTGCTCATTAAAAGAACTAACCAGAAAAACTAATCCTGATTAGTCACTCATGAACTTATATGAATGTCCGCCAGTTTGAACAATATCAACTAGACTGGGACCACACATGCCTGTGTTTGGTTCTGAATTAGCCATGATCCTGACTGTAATTTGCTCGGTATAAACAGGTCGCATTTGGCTACGTCAAGTCTGTTTGGCTAATGTTCTTACTGGTATATCTAAGTATTTGTAAATATTAGATTTATTCAGTCACTGGGTCAAATGTATGGATATACTTGCCTGTGCCTTCAAGAACCCTGAATGACTTTCTAGAAAAGATTATAGGATGTTTGTTAAAAGCAGCACTGCACAAATGAAAACATGGGGCGTATCTTCAGTACTGTAACACTGTAAACTCTTCTATGCAGAAATATATTAATCTACTAAAATCCTTTTACTGCTGACATTTAAATAGCTTAAAATATTCTGTTTCTATTCATTGCAACATACAATAAGCATTGCCACTATTTATGTAAAGTGTCTGTTCACAAGATTTCCATAAAAGCCTTATTTAGTGCAGCCCAATATTCTGGAGAAGTCAGAACTTTTGTTTTCTCGCCCTTTTAACTACAATTGATAATATTACAAAAAATAGTTATGAACTCATGGAAATTATTTGTTATAAAGTTCTTATAAGAAACCTTAGGATAAACGGACTCATTAAGCAGTGCCCAATCACTTGTATATCCCATATTTCTCCTAAACTGTTAAAACTACAGGAAACAGCTCCAAACAGCCAAGGTTGTCATATCCATGAAAATTCCCACTTAGCAATGCTCCATTTGCCCTGAAAATAAACGCTTAAATCATAGACCACATTAGTAATCCCCCCCAAAACCCACAAGGGATTCTCTACAGGTGCCAGATGTTTCCAGCTCAGAGAAGAGGAAATCATGAAGTAACAGAATTACTGGAAGATTTCCCACTCATTTCGTGCTATAGATTAAAGAAACCTTCTCACCAGCTAAAGGCAGTCATTCCATAATATTCCTGCTTACTGTTTTCAGTTTCTTAAGGACCCAGTGATACTGTACTGTAAATTATTGTGATCATCTTCATGGTTTTATTGTATAAGCAATTGTATGTAAAGTTCTGTGGGGTTTAAATGTGCCATGACTAAGGGCTCTTACACACAAACGTTTTTACCTGCGCTCCCCTGCGGCTGAACTCAGGGGAGCGCAGGTAAAAACGCTCTTGTGTAAGAGCCCTAAGAAGGTTATTTATTAAAGTCTGAATGGCCAAAACCTGAAAAAATTTGAGTTTTCTGTACTACGAAATCCAAATTTTTAGCGGAAAAAAAACTCTTTTCAAGATTTATTATATCCCGACAATGAAAAAAGTCTGAATCTGAAAAACCAAGCATCTCAGACCTTCTGGGATTTAATTTTCTGTGGACTCCGCTGGAATTAGCCTGAAAATTTGACTATTACAGACTTTTTTTTTAAAAATCTAGCTATTTGGCTAAAAAACTAAAAAAAAAGCCCACACAATTCAGATTTTTACTCGATTTTTTCAGGTTTGTCCCAATTTGATTAAAATTGTGCTTTTTAAATAATAAATAAGCCCCAATTGTGGACTCTAGTTTGGTCTGCATTTTTTTCAATTAAAATACTTTTTCATATATTTTGAAAAAAATGCCCACCAGGGGTATAGGTTAACATGAATACTGACATAACCTGTGAAGAAGACCTACTCTTGACCTTCTGTACTCCTGACCAGGACTGGACTGAGAATCAAAATAGGCCCTGACATTTCAGGTACACAGAGGCCCAATCAGCCCACATAGAGGCCCAAACAGTCCCTACCAGCCCACTAAATACTGACTTTCTATAGCACCATATAGCAGCCCATCTGGCATTTGCCCTAACCCACAGATTGCCAGTCCAGGCCTGCTCCTGACCCACCCCAGCAGCTGCAGGGTCTGCTGTCTCTATTGGTTTCTTGTTTGCAGTTTATCATGTTGCATATTCTCCCTGCTTGGTTCTACGTCATTTTGTGTGGATATTACAATGCTCTGCTCATGCCTGAGAGTGCTCCCCAGGGGGTTTATTGCATATAAAGTTTCTGTGTGAATGCTGCATATTCTATGTTAGATTATACTTGCTGATGGGCTTTAGAGCATTCAACATGTGTAATAAAAGTAATTCACCGCATGTCCTGTAGTATATGAAAGCCACATGTTTAATCTGTGAGTGGGATAGGAACTGTTTGCCTCACACCAAGTCAGTTTCGCTTGTCTGATCACTGTCCCGATCAAGATCATTGGTTTTCGATACACAGAGAACCAAGCTGGAACAACTTGCCTGCCAGAAAGAGACACTTAGAGGCAGCAGAGCTCAAACTCTTCAGTCTCATTCAGATTTGAGCATTAAAAGTGAATTATCTTACTCAATAGATGGCATTTTGCAACGACAATTATGCATCACTTCAAACATAGAAAATCAGTACAGGTATAGGTTCTCTTATCCAGAATGCTCCAAATTGTACGAAGGCCATCACCCATACGGGCAAATTCACAAAAGCGCGAAAATGCAAATTCACTAAAATGCAAATTTGCGCTCAGGGCGATGAACGGTAGCAAAGTTGCGCTACTGTTACTTCACCAGGCAAAGCGCATTTACGCTAGCGAACGCTCATTTGCATACAGCGTGAAGTTAAACATATAATAAAAGTATATTTTACAGCCACTACATTACACTACACAAGCACAGGAAACCTTTAATAAATAAAATAAAGTGGTCCTATTGCCCTAAACATGTGCCCACTGTATAGTTGAGTTGCCATATGTTAGGAAATGTAGGGGGGAAGGAAGGTAGCCCCAAAAAAAATTCGCTATTTTTCAGACTATCACCCTTAACAATGCGTCTATGGCTTTAATTCCCTATTCCTTTACCCTAGTTACTGGGCAAAAGCTCATGTATCTAGTTTAAGTATTTGCATATCCAATGCTATTGGTCATAAGGCGCTGTAACTACAACCTGTCACATCTTGTATAGTGCTTGTGAAGGGGTGGATCTTGGACTTTGGCTCCTGGAGCCTGACTGAGCTGGGTATATAGCAAGGCCCTTTTAAGCATGTGCCCTAGATTGACCAGTATCTCTAGAAGAGAAGTCGGGGAGCAGGGCCCTGTGAATGAGGATAATACTTGGCAGGGATGGATATGTAATAGACTCTCTAGGAGAGTGAGATAGAGAGTACAGATAGCAAGAGCAGCTTGACTCCAACTAGGAGGGATAGCAAGGAGGTAGCTCTCCTCTCAGGCAAGATTGGCCTGTAGATAGGGACACAGCTTTCTAGGGATTAGGTCTAGTGAGTTCCCTGGTCCCCTGTGTGAGGATCCAGGTCGAGCTGCTGAGATCATGAGGGTGCCTCTGTCCATGTGGACGCTACCGACTAAGGGGCTTCACTGAGTTGTCTCTGGAGGAAATTCCCCAGCATTTACCTTGGGAGCTCTGTGTGAGCAGGTGTGTCTGTATATACTGTCAAATGTCTCTGTATCACTGTGAGTAAACCTGTGGATCAGTTTATTTTGTTATATTGCAAGAACCCCCTGGCGCCCATTCTTTCCTGTTTTGTTGCACAGTTCCCTGAGAGTTTTAGTTTCACTACACCATTCCCGAATTATTCTATTTAGCAAAGGCCCTAGCCTGGGTGTTTGAGTCACATGCTCTATGCACTAGCTGGACATAAACCCCTTTTTGGTTTGCTTAGTCAAGTTAGTATTACATATTCATTCCATGGATGTTTCATAAAATTTTGGGGGGATTTTTTTTGTATTTATATGTCAGCTATGTCAGATTATGAATTGCTTATTCACTAAAGCAGGGGTCCTCAACCTTTTTTACCCGTGAGCCACAATCAAATATAAAAAGAGTTGGGGAGCAACACAAGCATGAAAAAGTCCTTTAGGGTGCCAAATAAGGGTTGTGATTGGCTATTTGGTAGCCCCTATGTGGACTGTCAGCCTAAAAGAGGCTCCACCTGGCACTATACTTAGTTTTTATGCAATTAAAACTTGTTTTCAAGATTGGAATTCAAAAATAAGCACCTGCTTTGAGGACCATTAGAGCAACATCCAAGGGGGTGGAGAGCAACATGTTGCTCACGAGCTACTGTCCAGCTATGCCATTGCTAATTTTTTAATTTTTATTTTTGCATAAAACAATATGAAAAAACAGAAGAGCTTGTAATAGGTAACAAGTCATAAATTACATGCAGTAAAGAGATCTTTGGACAGAGAGATCACTGATTATGTGTATTGGGGTATGTTTGTGTACCCACATATTTAAAAAGCAGTCTACAATGCTTTGCGTCTCCAATAGGGTAAGAGAATTACTTGCACTACTGCCCAATTATGTTAATTGTGTTAAATAGGGTGTATATATATATATATATATATATATATATATCATGGAAATAGCATGGGTATGAGAACAGCACATAAAATGTGGCATGCTTAGGAAACCAGTTTAGACCTCTGTATGCAGACCTGCCAAAAAAGACTGCTTTGAATCTCTCCGCTAAAGCCATTACATACAATATATCCAATACATCATGCTGCTTGATTATGTATTCTGTTAGCATAAACATGTATTTATACAGAGGGAATACTAAATTGGAATTTGACATTTGGAACTTGGAACTTCTTTTAGGGTTGGTTTTATGATTAAGGATAGTTGAGCGATGATGTATTTTAGACAGAAGTATGCTCTATAAATAGTGTATAAGCTATATGTATTACAGAACATATTCAAATTGTTGGAGAGAAAGCACAGGCTAGGACTGTATGGTGTATATATACAGTATGGTATATATGTATGAAAATATATAATGTGCAGTATAAAATAAGCTGCATAAATGTACTCTGGGAAATATGTAAGAGGTAAAACAGCACTGAATTGTGGAAGGACATGCTTTCCAGAGCTGAACAAGTTAATGGAATAGTAGGGAGTATGGGGGTCAGGGTGAAAGGAGGAGATGGATGGTGGGAGAGGGCAGGTTGGCTTGGAAGGAATGACATCTCCTGCCTATAATAAACACACCTTGTTTTTATTGCCTCTGTGATTTTCCCAGTTCCATGCTGCCCCCTAATCATTCTGGTGAGAGACAGTGTCACATCCACACTCTGTGCCAGTAATTGGAGAGAGCTCTGTGAATGAGAAGAGCATGAGGGCCTGCTTCTGACAGACATCGGGGTGCCAGAAAAACAGCTGCTTCTGAAACCTTCCCCACTTGCTTCCACAGCGCTCGGTGCCATGCTGCATGCACTACAACACTGTTCAAAGGGGAAATAAGGAAACAACCAACGGAAAGTGAATGAGAAATATGAATGATGGAGAGCTGGAGTGAAGCAGTGCAGGGAAAATGAAAGATGGGTAAGAAAGAGAAGGAAATATTTGCTAAGGTCTATAGTCCTAAAGTATACAAATTCTATTACAACCTGGACAATTAGAGAAGCACTGTCATTAAATTAAAAAAAGGGAGATAGTTCAAATGAACACTAAGAAGTAAATTTACTAAACGGCTAAAATTCACCAGCAAAGGCTTCGCACCCATCGCAACACTTCGCCAGGCAAAAATTATTGAATCTAATTTACTAAAATATGAAGTCAATAGAGTTTTTATAATGCCCTACACATAAGTCCACTGTAAATGAATGTTTCCATATGTTATAAAATGTATGGGAGAAACCAGTTACACAAAAAAATTTTTATATGACTTCTGCAGCCTATCACCCTGAAAAAATGAAAAGTCACCAGTGTTTTTTTGAGATTAGATGAATTTTCCACTCAGAATATGATGTTAGTAACAGAAGATTGAGTAAAATCTATGCACTGCAGTGCACTTCGCCTGATCTGAGCTGGCAAAGGCCAGTGTGGCGAAAGAGGTAACGTTCAGTAAAATCCGCATAGTGAATTTGTGGGGTAACATCCATTCGCTAGAGTGAAAAGTCGCCTGATTATAGAGTGAGAATCACAGCTAGCGTCTGTCTCCTTCAATAGCAAAGTGCCCATTAGTAAATCAGCAAAGTACCTGTAGGCAGTAATGATGGCGAATCAGCCAGCATTAGTCACTTCGCCATTTAGTAAATCTGCCCTAAGGATCCAAATATATACAACTAACAAATGGATTGGGCAATCTGTCTGTATGGCCCTAGCAGCCCAAATACTATAATGAACTCACACATTGGTCTGTATTTATAAGGTACTATAGTAAAGTGCTAAGTGATTATTTCATATAATGCAGTGTTTTGTTTTTTACTTTTTTCCCTCTATGTGTAAATGGAGCACAGTTTGCAATTGGGATATTCTGGTTATTACAATGGTATATAATATTGGAGGTGTATTGAAGTTTATGCTTTGTCATTAGGTTTGTGTACTAAACAAATTTACAAACCAGTGAAAATTCACCAGCGACAGCTTTGCACCCATCGCAACACTTCACCAAACAAAAATTTGATCAGACTAATTTACTGCTGTGTTTTGATATTTTTCAAATATTTTTCAAATTGTTCAGTCACTGGCAAGCAACCAAGCAAAGGGAATGGATCCTTTAAGTAACTGACCAGTCTCAGGGCAGGTGCAATAAGGATATCGTATTTCAAATAAATATCCTTTGGCAGTATAGAAACAGCTGACCCTGTATCAAGCATCAGGTTAATGGAGTGTCCCTTGTTAGAAGAAAGCAATATTGACAGTGCATATAAACTTGTATGGAATAAATGTTTCAGCTTTATTCATACTTAATACTGTAACATTTGTAGTAGTGACTTCATGAATATCTTTAGCAGGACTATGGCAGATCTAAGAAAAATTACCTACTTTTTTGCATTTGTGGTACTGTACAGCTTTTGCAGGACATGTAGCATAATTTGCAGTGTGTTGAATTTAACATTTAAAAAAATGCTAAGTTTTGCCCTACCTAACAGACACTGGCAAATTTTCCTTAGTGTTGCTTCAGCAATGCGAGCAAATCAAAGCAAAGATGCGCTAGTGGTCAATTCTGCCTAGCGCAAATACTTAAAAGTCTTGTTTAAAGTCAAATGGACTTTTTTATGTTACCTGCTGCTGCATCTAATACATTGCATTTAAACTGGTAACTAGACATAGCAAGGGAAGCTTAATAAAGTCAATAGCGTTGATATAAAGCCCACTGTAACTTAATGTTCCCATATGTCAGAAAATGTATGGGGGGAAACTGGTTACACCAAATTTTTTTAAAGACTTCTGCATCCTATAACCCTAACAAAAGGAAAACTGAAGATTGAGGAAGTTCTATGCACTCCGATGCACTTCACTTGGTCTGAGCTGGTCGAAGGCAAGTCTGGTGAAAGAGGTAACGCAGTGTGAATCACAGCGAACCTCTATCTCTTTCGCTAGTGAAGTGATGCCTGCACCCGTTAGTAAATTGGTGAAGTCCCTGCGGGCTGTGATGCTGGCAAATCTCCATCAGCATTAGTCACTTTTCCGTTTAGTTAATTTTTACCTGAGACTTAAGCACATGACTCAGTACAACTGAGGGTTTTTAAGAACCGCTAGCACCCAATTTATTGTGAAAAATGGTGTGTGTATAAACTTGAAGGTTCTTTCCTCAATACTAAAGGCCCAGAAAGTATTCCGTGTCACATGTGCTTTGCTGGAGAACAGCAGGCGCCCTTGCATTACAATCACATAGATATGCACTGCATCTATATACACATGTATAGACACAGTTTGGTGGTAGTTTAACCTTAGTGGTAAACGTTGTCTGCAGCTGTAATATCCCAAAGCCTATTGAACAAGTATTTGATTTTACCTGACCCTACATTAACAGACTTTACAAATAAAACCACCTGGCAACTTACATTCTAATCTACAACTATTGTTTTGGCAATAGTGAGACACAAAATGTTAATGATCCACTTTGGGTATTGAGACTTTATTTTATTTTATTTGTTACAATATAAAAAAAGGTTCTCAAACTGTGAGGCTACCCTCCACCTAAGAAGAAGCCTGGAGCATTGGCAGTAGGTGCTCATCCTGCGGGAAAAATTCACATAATGAACTGGCAGCCTACAGGAGAGAATGTTTGGTAGGACATCTGGTTTTTATGCAACCAAAACTTGCCTCTAATCCAGGAATTCAAAAATAAGCACCTGCTTTGAGGCCACTGGGAGCAACATCCAAGGGGTTGGAGAGCAACATGTTGCTCGCAAGCTACTGGTTGGGGATCACTGCTCTATGAGATCCAAAAAGATCCACAACACTTGTTTGTAGTCTGTGTAGTGTCAGGTAACACCTGTGCTCACCATGGGGCAAATTCACTAAAATGCAAAAATTCGCTAGCGTTTGCCACACAATTTTCACCAGCACTTAGCAATGCCTAATTTGCATACGGCGCGAAAAAGTATAATAGAACTGTATGTTACAGCCACTACGTTGCACTACACACGCCTAGGAAACCTTTAATTAAAAAAATTGTCCTATTGCAATACATGTGCCCCCTGTATAGTTGTGTTGCCATATGTTAGGAAATGTAGGGGGGAAGGAGGGTAACCCCCCCCAAAAAAAATCGCTCTTTTTCACACTATCACCCTACAATGGTAAAACACGCCAGCGTGTCCTATCTATTGTATTAAACTTTGCCTGGTCTGACCAGGCGAAGTAAAGTCTAGCGTAAGTGGTAACGTTCAGGAAAATGTTGATCTTAGTGAATTTGCGTAATTACGATCCTTCGTCAGGTGCGCAAGCCTATCTACTTCACTAGTGAAAATTCGCCAGAGCCAGTGTTAGTGAATTTCTGAAGTTACGAAATTACATCACGCTGGTGAATTAGCGCTAGCGTTAGATGCTTCGCGCTTTAGTGAATTTGGGCCCATATTTGAGAAGAATTCATTGTATGTTCAAGACAATTTATTGTAAACACAGAAGAGTGTAATAGACAAGATTATGAATATTAAAGGGAAATAAATACCCCTTGACAAAAACAAAGCATGAGATTGCTTTACCCCTAGCATGGATTTATGCCTTATCATTACAGGAAAATCTATCAAATTATTGTTGAAACAGCACTCTATGGGGAATGGCATTTTGCATATATCATAGCTTTCTAGATAATGTATCCTATATCTTTACTAAAACATTGTATTATTTTGGCATTGAGGAAAAAAGGAAAAAAAAAGAAAATAACAATCTGAGGGCTGAAGGTGGTGGGCGCAAAAAGATTTTAGCTCACAAGATCAGGAGTAGGCTTTCACTAATGCAATGTTTAGGGTTTATGCAAAGGGTTCTATCCAAAGGGAAACTTGATCACCAAAAAATAACATTTGCTCACTATTCCTTAATATCTTGGAGTTTCAAGGCTACTGTTTCACATCCACAGAAATTTCAAATCATATTGCATTCATAAGCTTAGTTACTGTATAACCTTCACAGGTTAGCAAACCCTAGAGGTAACTGGGTTATATACAGCATCAGCCAAGCTACATTACTGTTTTTTTTTCATTGAGCAGTCAAGAGGTGACAGCCCCTTATCCACAGATTTATCACCCCTCTACTTTACCCCCATTAGGGTAAGCGTCCCATTGGTCTTTTCCAATGCTGCTCCTCTGCCTCCCCCCCTTAAGGTGGAGGGATTTCTCCGCTCGAAACACTCCCCAGGCAGAAATGATGAAGATGGATGTGTGATTGATTTCTGCATCCTCTGTCTGTGCCCTTCTGGCAGAAAATTAAAAGGCTATTAGTTAAAGGGGGGAGTTCCCCTCAGGTGAGGCCCCACCACAGCCTGACCATTTATCTCTGTGAATAGCCTCCTATTATAGCAGAGCAGGAGGGGACCCAGGGGACAGAAGAGGGGGTTTTGGAGACACAAAGGCATGCAGAAGGCTGTGGCAGCAGCAGGGCCGTCTCCCATGGATAGGGAGTGTATGAGTGAGGGAGGGAGTGTTGAAAAACAGCATGGAAAATAAAGGGAGAAAGAAAAGATAAAATACACGTGGAATAGCAAGAGCAGCACAAATTGAAATAAAAGTGTTAAAAATGCGTAAAAAATTAATCGAAACAAAAATGCAAGAGGGTGTAAATGTATGTTTGTATACAATGTTTAGCTAGAAGACTGGGATAAAAATGGTTAAAGGAAAGTCTTGGAAATTGCATTAACAATTAGTAATCAATGTGCATAGCATAGAGTCCCGGTTATTGAAAGGGTTAATGAATGGACACATGGCCCTAAGCCACAGTTTAGTTTGTTGTACATGCAGCCATTACTGAGAGGTAGTGGGGCGGGTGAGAGAGGAGGACCAGGCTGGGACCATGTGTTGCTGGACCTGAAGATAATGTTCTATTTATGATGCATGCTATTGAGCAGAAGTGTGCTGCCTTAGCCAGTCCTGGGCTCAGACAGGGGGTGGGTAAATGATACTGTTGAAGGGTTTTGACCTCCTTATGCTTTGAGAAAGGACACGTTCTGGCTTCAGTCCTAAAGCCCTTTCCTGTCTCCCATCAGCACCACTTGGGTGTCTCAATCCCAGTCTGTTCACAATTACTGATTCTTTCTTGTTCTCTTCAGCATCTCAATTGTACCCTTCCCATCTCTCTAACAAAAGGAAAAAAATAATTCTGTCCTCATTTCTCTTTTTCATAACCTTTTCAGGCAGTTTTCTCTTTTTCACTAGCCTCCTATCTCACATTGCTCCTTCCATTCCATCTCTCTGGTTTTCAGACTCATGTACAAATGCTGAATTTGCCTGACTTGCAGATATCCACATATTTTTCCTGTTAGCCTGCAACATTGCTTAAAGCCAAATACAACAATATGATGATATTTTCTCTATTTCCATTAAATCCATTTTAATACTAGTTGTCTTACTGCCATTGCTGCACTTATCAAGTATCAACCTACCATTCTTATCACTAGAGAATGCTGGGACATGTAGTCTCTCAGCAATTGGATCAAAATTGTTTGCACATCGCTACAGTAGATATCTGGAAAAAACATCTTCAAATAGTGTAAACTTATTAACAATGTGGAATTAGGTGGGTATTATTGTGGCCCAAGGCAACAGAATCATACCTTGCTGTAGAGCTGTGAATCTAAAGCTTTCCTAGCAATCAGTGTTGTACAAACTGAGTTAACTGTTTGCTGTTCATTCAACATTGTATTTGGAGTTCTAGGCACATATAGCTTACAAATTGCAGAAAACACAGCACAGACATTTTAGAACAATCTCAAATTAGATATATTTTAACAGAAAACTAATTTATTTTAATAAAGACATATTTACTTTATTATGCAGCAGCCACTTTTATTCTTAGACAATTGGCAAATGTTCTTCGTGTTTATTTTTCTTTTACAGTAACCATCCATCAAAAATGGGCCCTGGTGGTCCAACTGCAACTCAAAAAACTTTTGAATGCAACTAAGGAGACAGCAACTGGTTTATGCACTACCCATGCATAATATTCCTTACACAACACTTCTGTTTTTGATCACTAGATCCTGATGTGGAGCCCCTGTCTGTCTGAGAGTCAGAATATAACACCCCTGATCCTTTTTGTTTGCCAAAACTAGCCTCCCATCTGAAATGCTCCCAATAAGATTAGAATGAACTTATCAGATTCTGTAACCCGACGGACATAACTGGCTTGGTCCTTCAAGGTATTTCCCCTCCTAAACCCCCAATAGTCCCCGTTATTTGCTATCTTTTGTCAGATTTCTCATCCCCTGCATCCTGAAAACAAAGACAATAGCCACACATTTTTGATTAATTATCATAACAGACTGTCATATGCAATAAGTTCTCTATCCAAACCACCAGCACCATCCTGTTTTCCTCTTCCTTACAGCTCAAACCATATTGCAGCTGCATTGAACTCCTAAACCTTACAGTAGCTAGCCCACATTGCGGGGGGGGGGGGGGGGGGGGCGCTAACTGCCTTACCCAAACTTGCAAGAGGGCATATGACATGTTTGATTATATTGTTAGGGCCTTCAGGAACAATAGAAGAGGAAGTAGGGTTCTCACAGAAGAGGAAGAGGAAATATGATTCTTATAGTCAGATATATAAGTAGGTTAGGGTTGGAAAGAACAACATAGGGCTGGGCAAGCAACAAGATTCTCAAATTCCAGAAACTAGCTATGCACAATGAACATGGCAACCAGGTCCCCTATGGCAGTATGAAGAATGAATAAACTCTGTCATCTTTAGCAGGGTGCGTCTCTGGGTCCAAGTCAGCAGCAGCTGTAGAAAGGAAAAAGAGGATAACAGGTATGCAAGAAGCAATAGGGGAAGCTGGCCACAATATTGCTATTACCTTTACTCCTTGCTACTAATATATAATTAAATGTGGGTGACTACAAAGTCATACATGATACGATTTGCATGTGATATACCAACACTATAAATTTTACCCTGCGAAAAGAGGAGTGCCAGTAAAAAAAATATAATTAAAGGGCAAGGAAAGAGTAAAATAGAATAAGGCTAGAAATGCTGTATTTTGTATACTAAACATAAAAAGGAACTTACTGCACCACAAGCCTAATCAAACAAATGATTTATGCTTTCAAGGTTGGCCACAGGGTGCTGTCATCTTGTAACTTTGTTATACGTCTTTGCCTGACACTGGCACTGCACATGCTCAGTATGGTCTGTGGTGCTTAGGCATCGTCATAAATGATCAAAAAACAAAGCTGCTGGAGTTCTACATGGCTCCCCCTGCTGTTCTTAACTATGATTTTTTCCCTGCCAGAAGTTAGGGACCGTCTGACAATTCCTCTAAATGAAGGGAGAATTTCACTGCATATAGTCGAGTTTCTTATAAAAACGGTACACATTTTTAAATTAAAGTATATTGGAGATAGATTTATTTTTCATTAAAGAAAGTAAAAATGGGATTTTATCTCTTTGCCTTTCCTTGCCCTTTAATAAAACTAATTTAGCTAATAAAGACTCAATCTTGCACTCAATATACATTCCAACTGCCAGGGCCACTAAACCTGGCAATAGGATGCCATTTAAATGTAACTGAAGACTATCTGCAGATCTGCTTAGATTACTTTCAACTGTAATATTTTAAAATTATAAAAGTATAAAAATTATAAAAGTACATTGACAGGACAATTCACTATTCATTTTTTTTATACCTTCTTTAAAGAACTTATGCAGGTATATTTGGAAACCCATTATCCAGAAAGCTCCAACTTACAGAAAGGCTGTCTCCAATAAGCTCCATTTTATTCAAAAACTCCAGATTTTAAAAATTGTCACCTTTTTCTCTGTAATAATAAAACAGTACCTTGTACTTGATCCAAACTAAGATATAATGAATCCTTATTGGAAGCAAAACCAACCTACCGGGTTAATTTAAAGTCTAGTAGACTTAAGGTATGAAGAACCACATTACAGAAAGATCCATAATCCAGGTTTCATGCATTCTGGATAACAGGTCCCATACCTGTACTTATATTCTCAGAGTATGTAGAATAAAAACACAGACAGTCACAATGGGGGTATACTGTATATGCAACCAGGAATTAAAACTACAGATTGTAAATACTGCCAATGCCTTTCTTACAAGGCTCTTAGAGTTAATAGTTGCCTGCCACAATGCAGATGAAATTTTTAGGACAGAAGGTTGTACGTGGAATGAAAAAGCCTATGAGCACCTATTACTAATAATCATAGTTTTTTTTTTTTTTTTTTTTTTTTTTTTTTAAATTATAATTTTTTTATTGCATTTTTAGATAATACAAAATTACAATAGAAAATGGGGTACAGAAGGAAGAAGGGGGGGGTAGAAGGTAAGTTTCGCACGCTACTGTAACACAATACATCCCATTTATTGTATAAACAATTGAGATCTGTTTATCCCCTCTGTCATCCCATAACAATTACTTTTAGCATTTTACCTTAGGAATTGAGCAGTTGCTTATACTCCTCCGTCTCCCTATAAAGAAACCATCTGAGCCACTTATCGCTAAACTTTGATTTCTTTTGTGCCGTGAATGAGGAGAGTTCCTCGTATCTGGCTAATTCGTCTACCTTCAATACCCAGTCCTTGAGGGTTGGAGGGGAAGTGGATTTCCACCTAAGTGGTATTAGCAGCTTTGCCGCATTCAGTAGGTGTCTTTCCAGTGTCCTATCCGCTACAACCTCCTCTACTTCCTCATCCCAGAACAATAACACCCGGGCTGGTGTATCTGGTATCCTGCGTCCAAGGACTGTGTTACATATCTGTAAAATGGCTTTCCAATAAGTTTGTATTTCGGCACAGTCCCAAAAAATATGCCTCAATGTACCTATGGATGTTTGGCATCTCCAGCATTTATTACTTGCTAGTGGGAAGATTTGTTTTAGTTTGTGGGGTGTTTGGTACCACCTGGTCAAAATCTTGTAATTCATTTCCTGTATTTTGCAACATCTGGAACTAAAAAGGAGATTGCACATGCCCCTCTTAATAGCTTCCTCCGAGAGGTCTAACTCACAATCTCTTTCCCATGCTTTTATGTTTAGAAGATGCTTCCTATCTCCTTGTGGGAGTAAAAGTTTATACAGAATTGAAATACTGTGTTTCGGTGTCTGTGGGGATGAACACAGTATTTCGAATTGAGTAAGGTTTCTCCCAAGCTTTGTGTCCCCTCCTAGGCCTGTATAGAAGTGTCTGATCTGGCAGAATTGAAATTTGTGCAATGTCCTATTGGGTCTTGCCTGTTTTAGTTGCTCTAAGTCTGCTAGTTTGTTTTGGAACATCAGGTGGACGAATTGTAGGTGGTCGTCTACTAGCCACTCCCCAAATTGGGTTTTGTGAAGAGCAGGATGGAAAGCTGGATTATTGGAGATCGGCATTAATGGTGAGGGGAATTTTGAGAATTTTTCGTTCCCTTTTATAGAATCCCAGATTTTTAGCGTATAGTTCAATGTGGGGTGGGTACTATGTAATATTCTCCTATGTGTCCTATCTATCCATGGGAGATGGATCAAGTGAGTACATGTAGACTGTTGTTCGATTTCAATCCAGGCTTTAGTGTCCAGGCCGTGGGACCAATCGATCAGTCTATTCAAGATAGATGCCTTGTGGTATCGGGTACAGTCTGGGAGACCTAGTCCCCCATCTGTCTTTCTCCTGTATAGAGTGGAGCTTCTAATTCTTGGGGGGCGCTCTCGCCACACAAATTTGCTAATACATGCCTGAAAGGATTTTAGTATAGAAGGAGAAAAGGGGAGAGGAATACACTGAAATAGGTACAATAGACGGGGCATCACATTCATTTTAATAACGTTGACCCTGCCTAGCCATGAGATGGGTTGTTTGGTCCATTTCTGTAGATCTGCTTTAAGTGTAGTTAGCAGCTTCTTGCTATTATTCATCGCCCATTCTGTGTAATCGTTAGTAATTGTTATTCCTAGGTACACTAGATCCTTGTTTGACCATCTATAGGGGAAATTTCTGGCCAATTCATTTATTGTTGTTCTAGGAAGGGAGATGTTTAATGCTACTGACTTGTTGTAGTTAATTTGGAGGTTACTAATCTTGTTGTATACAGTAAATAGTGTATTCAAATTAGGGATGGTAGTTGTGGGATTGGTTATGAAGAATAATAAGTCGTCTGCATATGCCGCCAGTTTATATCTCTGATTTCTCACTTCCACTCCCGTTATCCCTTGAGAAGCGCGTACTTGTGCCAGGAAGGGTTCTAGTGCAATTATGAAGAGGGCAGGGGACAGAGGGCACCCTTCTCGCGTGCCATTTCTTATTTGTACCTGCTCTGACAGTGTGCCATTTATCCGAATTCGAGCTGTGGGTTCGGTATACAAGGATTTTATCCATGTGCCTATGCGTTCCCCCATTCCAAACTTAGTTAGACATGCAAACAAATACCTCCAGCTCACTCTATCGAACGCTTTTTCAGCATCCGTTGATAGTAGCATTAGGGGGATTTTTTTAATTTTTGCGTAGTGCATGATGTTGATCACTTTATTAGTATTATTAATCATAGTTTTTTACTAAACAACAAAGTTACTTAAAGGAAAACTATAGGCACAAAATGAATATTTAAGCAATTGTTTATATCAAATTAAGTGGCATATTAAAGAATTTTACCAAACTGGATTATATATTTAAGTAAATATTGCCCTCTTTATGTCTCTTGCCTTGAACCACTATTGGTCAACTCTTTTGAAATAAAAAATAACAAAATGGTATAAAGGTGATACGTTTATTGGCAAGCTTTCAGAACATTTTAGTTCCTTTTTCAGCTTGAAAAAGGAACCTAAATGTTCTGAAAGGTTGCTATGATTATATTAGTTAGCCCAGAGGTAGGCAACCTGCGGCTCCGGAGCCTCATGTGGCTCTTCATCCTGCTTGCTGTAGCGCAGTCTTGAGGCTTTGCCGGTCACGTTGTCTATACAGACCTCGCACCTACTGCCGACTTCTTGAGTGTGCGACAGCTTTCTGTGGTTGCACACTCAGGAAGCCGCCAGCAGGTGCGAGGGCTGTATAGATGTCCCAGGAGTGACAGGCAAGACCGAGCCGCAGCAAGATGATTCATCATGGTCCTTACCACTGTCGCACACTCAAGAGAGAAGCCTCTAGAGTCCAACTGCAATAAGTGCGAGGGCTATAGACGTGGATGTGACGCATATTTTAATGACGTCTATCGCCCTCGCCTTTAAACAGATGAGAACACTAGCATTTAATAATGCTATTCAGTGTTAAATTTATTTCAAAGTAAGCCTACACCTTCACACTGCAATTGTATTTGTTGTATTCTGTTGTTGTAACAGTTAAAATTTAAAAAAGGTTCAAACTTTTAAACATTAATAATCTGTGTTATGTTTTGGCTCTTTTGATAGTAAAGGTTCCTGACCCCTGAGTTAGCCAATAAAGGTATCACCTTTATACCATTTTGTTATTCTTTATTTCAAAGGGGTGACCAATAACATTTTTACTGGCTATAGGGTTGCCACCTGTCCGGTTTTGACCCAGACAGTCCGGTATGTCGAAGGGCTGCCCGGGTCAATGCTTCCTGCCCGGTTTTCCTTATAGCTCCGCCCCGTGATGTCACGGGCCCGCCCACTGACGACGGGCCTGCCCCCCTGTCCGGCTTCAGCAACCCTAACTGGCCAACACAGTACAGCAACTTTACCTGGAACCACCATTTTGTGATGGTCTGTGTGCTGCCTCAGAGATCACCTGACCAGAAATACTACAACTCTGGCTGTAACAGGAAGAAGTGTGGAAGCAAAAGACACAACTGTGTTATTTGGCTCATGTGACCTAACATGTTTTGGGGTTTTTTTGCACTGTAAATACTACAATCCAAAGGGGCAGCCCTTCTTTTTTAAAATGGCAATTTTCTATTAATGATTACTCAATGGCAC
The DNA here is from genome assembly GCA_024363595.1 of Xenopus borealis. Taxonomy (NCBI): domain Eukaryota; kingdom Metazoa; phylum Chordata; class Amphibia; order Anura; family Pipidae; genus Xenopus; species Xenopus borealis. The sequence goes on from CM044432.1 coordinate 130,222,962, forward strand.
AGATTACTAAAAAAGTATATTATTGTGAAAATGGTTTATTTACATGAAGCAGGATTTTACATATGCAACGTTGTATTCAATATCTTTTTATAGACCTACATTGTTCGGGGAGTATAGTTTTCCTTTAACAATGAATATCTTTAAGAACAGTAAGCTAGTAAGCACCCATGCTCTAAGTTCATAGGGACTGCACACCCTGAGCAGTTCATTATGTTCAGATGAAAGTGTTTTGTTGCAAAAGTGAAGCATTGCATTAAATATTGTCAAAATCAGTGTACCCAAGAAAGATTGTGTTGTGCTTTTCAAATCAGATGCAGGGATTGGCAGCCTGTGACCCACTGTCTGTTCTAAGAATCCATAAGCCACATTCTGGGGAGCCCTGAAGTACAAACCTTATGTGTGTGTGTATTATGTATAATGTTCTATCCTTTTAATCAATTTTTGACATACAGTATACTCTTCACTTCAGTGCTTCCCTAGAAAGCTCTCTCTCTAATTCCCTCCCCGTTCTCTTGTACAGAAGAGAATATGGGGTTAAAGCCATGCACACAAGCAAACACTGGCCAGTGGGTGGGCTCATCTCTGATTATGATACTATAATGGTTGGACTATTTCTTGAAGATTAAATTCCCATTCTAGGCTGCGGGAGGAAAAGACGAGAAGGCAAATCGGCAAAAATTAGTGTGAGAACTGGTAAAGGAAAAGAGACAGACAGTGGAAGGGGAGGGAGTTAGACAGTGGGCAAGAAAAATAAAGAATTAAGATACGGCAAACAAGACTGGGAGAGAGAAAGAGTGTGGAGAGAGGAGACAAAAAAAATTGAATGTAGCAATAAGAGAGAGTACAGGATAAGACTGGAATCTCTGAGAGGAATATCTGTATGGATTCCTGATTTCAGTCACTTGTATAATGTTCTTCTAACTGGAGGCAGCCTCGGTGAAGGCACCCAGGGAAATTTCCACTTAGTTTGACCGTAAAAAGAGAGAAAGAGGGATGCAACACACCAGATTAACGTGGAAATGAACTACTTCTATAGATGGAAGGTAGTAAGATGCACACTGTTAATAAATATTTGACTTTGATTTTCACATCAGGAATATGTCACCATGGGGGTTCTCTGCAACTTTCTCCCTTTCTCTGGTCCTTCCTACCTCCCCCTTTCATTTCTACTTTGTCAGCTGTCAGCTTTCCCAACCACAGAAGTCAGCAATAGCTCCATATGTCACTAACCACTTGTCAATAACTATTGTAAATCTTGTCCACTACAGAACACATTTCTGTTAACCATTTCTCTTTTCTCTCGACTAATAAGAAGAGTATCTGGAATGCAAACAAACCAAAAAAATATTCACTGTAAGAGTAATAAAAGTAAGTAGCATCTCTTTGAGAACATTACAGGGTATAGATATACAAATACAAGACATATGGGGGCAGATTTACTAATGGTCGAATTTGAGGGATAAAAAACCCTCAAATTTAACGATGGGAAAACTTAGGGAATAGAAATTCTCCGAATTCGAATTTGGAGGATTTTTACCGCAATTCTGTTGGTCGAACGATCGAATAGAAAAATTTGATTGATCGATAAAATCGTTCGTATCGATTGATTCGAACGATTTTAACCATTCCATCGAATTTTATTATTCGATCAAAATTTTTGAATCCCAATTCGGTAGCATTGATCTGGCGAACCAGGCAGTTGAATAAAAATTTAAAGGGGAAGTACTTCGACTGTCGAATAGTTGAATCATTTGAATCAATCGAATTTTCAAAATTCACTGGTTGAATTTGTCTTTAAAAACAATTGAAAATTCGAATTTGAAACTTTTTGAAAATTCGATCGAACTTCGAATCCTTCATGTGAATTTAGTAAATCTGCCCCATGCAGTTTGAATATAAACAGACAAACATTTCAACATGATAGATGCACAATTACTATTGCATATAATTTGAAGGAAATTGGGTGAGGACCCTGCTTGTAAGAGCTTACTAAACACAGTATATTATTGATACAAAATAGTGTGTTAATGATCCTTACATCTTCCCATGTTTTAGAAATAAAATGTTTGGATTGGTAAACATTCCCTATTCCTCCTAAAGTAGTAAATGGAAAGGTGTATGACAACAAAAATAGACACAAAACTGCACTTGCAAATTAAAGGGGTAGCTTATGTTTCAAGTAACAGAAGTGTATATGAAAAGCAGTTGGGCATAGTGTGCATACAAGCATTGTTATTAATGTCTGTTGGAGTAAAGGGTTATCATTATTACTGTAACTCTAGTGACAGCAGCCAACTGAAAACTTCTAACCTGTCAGATTTGTCGAATGACCGATCGGCATGGCACAACACATGCGGTCCGAAAAATCGTACGAATCGAGGATTCGTACAATTGAATCAATGCATCTCTGGCCACTTTAGCCCTTCACATTTTGACCCATTAAAGTCTTCATCAGGGGGAAAAAAGGAAGGTTACAATTCATCTGTTTCTGGGAAGTGTTAGGCCTGCTATTATTTTATTAACTCTTTGCATGATGATAGAAAGCCTGGTGCATTTAACTTCTTTTACTGCCCTCAGGCTACATCTTTTTATCATGTCAACATAGAAATGTACTCCTTAATAACATCACTTTTATATCTAGATGCCCAGAATAAGGTCAACCATTGACAGCGTTGCTATATAGAGAAAGTCACTTCCATAAAGTCCAGTTGTAAATATTCAGCAGAACTGGCAAATCAACTTTTTTTCACGCCTTTATTGTCTCAATAAGTGCTATTTTTGGGAAAAAAAAAAATCTCAATTGTTTATATGTTTTCTGCATTTCTGCATTCCTCTAGATATTTAGAAATCAGGTTCTATTATAAAGCTTAACAGGGCATTAACTCTTGTCTTCCAAGGAGGCAAAATGCAATGTACTACATGCTCTTCCTTGAAAAGCACAATGCCTTGGCAAATGTGTCAGGTTACCTCTATGGAAAGGTTGCTAGGAAACAGATACCACTCCCCCACCCCCAGAATTACAAGTTCCACACCACTTCCAAAACCCACCACCAGATTAGCATATTAATGAGGATCTAATTGTCTGTGGGCAGCACAGGGACCCAGGAGCTTGCTATACAAACACACAGCGTTTCCAGTTTGTGGGTTCATTAGCTCATCAAGATCATCACTTAACGCAAAAGGCAGAGAAAATGCACAGTAATGAACCAGTGTTTACTCTCTTTCTGTCTGCGCCTGCCACTTTCACTAGTCTTATCAGCTTTGCCATTCCCTCTGCTCTATCTGTCTTTCTCTTACTCAGATTGTCTTCAGTTTTCTTCTTCCTCTTTGGTTTTGTCTTCTAATTGTCATCTTAATATTTATTTTTCAACATCTGTCTTATTATTGCAGTCTCTCTCTCTCTATGCTCTCTCTCTCTCTTACACGCTGCACCCCCCTATATTTCTAATGTGCTAAGTATAGCATTGCGAAGATGAAAAAAACAATAGTTTAAAATAAATGCTAATTTGTACACTGTAAGAAGGGTCAGCTTGGAGACTATGCAGTGTAGATTGGATGTAAATATGCAGATACATCTGGTAAATAAAAGAAAAATATGTAAACAGTTACATATACAAATGCAGCTCTTGATAATGTGCTAATGAACAATTAATAAACATCTGACTGAGTTTATGTTTACTAAGAAAATATAGTCAATGTATTTAATAACATGTAACATTGAATTTGCGTGGCGTAGGTATTATAACCTCATATTTTATTTATGCTTGTTAATATAAATATGGTTATTTCTATAATGATTGTTTACATAACAGCATCTAGCTCCTTCCTTTAGTAAAATGGATGTATATCAATATACATGCGCCAACAAACACTGACAGTTGTGCAGACACATTCATGTATGCATGTGCGTGTGTTCTTTTATAAAATACATATGGAGCAAATTTAGTTTTGTCATCCCATATTATACAATGGACCCATGTGAGCCATGACTAGGGTTGCCACCTTTTCTGTGAAAAAATACTAGCCTTCCTATATAATATCCCTATTAATAACATTGGGATCAGCCATTCATTTTACCGGCCAGGCCTGTAAAATACCAGCCAGGTAGCAACTCTAGCCATGACACATCACACCATTCATCTAAAAAATGGTGTGAAAGTGATCTGTGTCAATGTAGTGAGAAGGGAAGCAATCTTACCCAAATGTCTAGGAGTTTTCTCCATCAGTAGTTTATATCTAGTTTAAATTCCCTGTCTATTTAGTAATGTTTCTGGTTTCCCTCAGAGGCCTGAGTCAATAGGCACAGCATACCTGCACCTATGAAACACGACAAACTGCTCTAGTAAATTAACCTTCATGTATTTTGTTACTAAGACTTGTACCCTAAATAGATGTGCATATGACATTCAGGTTCAGAAAATGATAACATACTGTATGTAGTTGTATTGCATGTGAAACTTGTGGGTGACAGAGTTCCTTCTGACATTATAAACATTGTTCCATATGTGGTGAGCAAAGTTATAGTGGAAAATGAATCCAACCAAACCTCCTATTCCTGAAAGGGCAGCTTAAGCAGATTGCAGCTCTCCAGGCATTGTGGATCCAAAATAACTGCAAAAATTCAGTCAGTCACCTGTTGACCATTAATAAACATAAATTATCCATTGAATTTGCAGTGTTTGCAATACATAATATCACATTGTCAGTGGTTCTCTAGCATTGGAACCTCATATTTATGCAAACCTTTCCTTCAGACAAAAGAAGAGAGAGATACTGGGCAGAAGTGTTTAATAGCTACCCATGTAAAGGGAATATTTGGGTTCTCTTTGATAAAAGTTCCTGTCAACCCAGAGTGAATATGGTTATTTGATTTGCAGTATTGACACCAGGGTTTCTCCAATTCCTTGAAGAAACATCCCATCTGGGAAACTGGGAAATTTGGAGGGGACAAAAGTATTATCTGCTTTCTGTGCGTGTGGTGGGGGAGGAAGGTTGTTGTATATAACTATATATGCTATTGGCTAACGGTCCAATAGTTTGAGTGGTACACTCAACACTCTTTTCTATTTTGCTGAGCCTTTTCTCTATATCTTTTATATCTTAGATGCCTGCTACCCGGACTGACCATTTGCCTGAAGGGCTGCTCCGTTTTTATTTTCAAGAGGGCCGCTCTTGAACAGATCAGCTGTGTTTCCTCCTCCCAGGCACCTCCCTCCCTCGGCACCCTTTGCTGCCTTGAACACCAGAAAAAAAAACTGGCACAACAATAGGCAGCCTGTGTATGGGACCTTATACAGATCTAATGGGTGTGCTGCACGTAGGGTTGCCACCTTTTCTTTAACAAATACTGGCCTTCCTATATATTTATCTGTTTTTCCTATTAATAACATTGGGATCAACCATCAAAAATACCAGCCAGGCCGGTAAAATACAGGCCAGGTGGCAACCCTAGCTGCACGGAGTCGGGGCGGGTCAGAAAGCGAACAGGAACATTCTGCAGAAACTGTGTAAACAGCAATCCTAAGGCTCACAGGTGCTCAGCCCAGCATCTCAATTTCTTTGGTGAGGAGGGGTGAATGTGTTTAAGTATGTTTGGGTAATAAAATTGTAACTTCAATTGTGAAATGGCAACTTTGCAATTGGTCTTTATTTTTGATGTGCTGTTTTTTTTATATAAATTTGCTGCCTCTTTCTGCTTTCTGCCCCAGCAGCAAAAATACTACTGCTTGAGAGGCTACAATTTATAATCATTTTATGCAAATAATAAATTATATTCTTATAATGCAAGATTTGTCCTGTGTTTAAATTAAGTAGATATCAAGGGAGGTCTTTACTAAGAGTGATTATTTAGGTGGACTTGGTTATCAAACATTATGTTTATGGCATGTTGTCTTTGTTGCTTATTATTAATACAACAGACTCTGACAGATTCTTTCTGGAGAAACTAAAATAAGCTACACCTATAGATGGACACCGGTGGGCTTTCTTCAGTTTATGTTTGTTTTGTGAGTTCGGGTCATGTGAGTCTTTGCATTTAAAGAAACAGTAACACCAAAAAATTTAAGTCTTTTAAGGTAAAGAAAATATCATGTAGTCTTGCCCTGCGCTGTTAAAACTGATATGTTTGCTTCAGAAACACTACTATAGTTCATATAAACAAGCTGCGAAGTAGCAATGGCGGAAACTGAAAAATGGCTACATGGCACAGGATAAGTAATGGATAACAGATAACATTATGTTCTGCAGAGCTTATCTGCTATCTGCTGTGTAACTTGAGCCTTTTCTCCTTTGACTAGCTGCCTCCATTACTACACAACAGCTTATTTATATAAACAATAGAAGTGTTTCTGAATCAAATACAGAAGTTTTGCCAGTGCAGGGCAACACTGCATTATATATTTATTACTTTAAAATAGTTTCATTTTTTGATGTTACTGGTCCTTTAATTGCATTGATTAAACATTACACTGTAGTGTTACTGCACCTTTACTGTTTAATATAGGGATATTAGAAGACACTGAGGGGTTGTTCTGTGACCATATAAAGGCACAAGGCTGCAGGCTGAGTTATACAGGGAACCCTGAGTATCATTTGCATATTATAAGAAGTAATGTACCCCCTACTGTAATAGTAAACTATTGAATCCTTGTCATTTTTAAATAAAATATTCAGGGCTTATACTAAATGGTAAATCAACAAAATGGTTAATACGGACACACTAGATATGTGTGGTGCCAGTAAAGAATATTTTACTGTACTTTTATGTGACAATAATAATTAATAACTGTAATATTTTACATTAATTACAGTTAAGCACGAAGGGAAGCTTTTTATGCACATAATTTTTGCAGTGTTACACCAATATATGTGCAGGGCCGTATTTACCTAGCAGGCGCCCCTAGGCCCGCTGTCATTTGTCACCCCTCCCTTTTATTTTCTCAAATTTTCATCATCAGGCCAGAGCAATGGGAATTGGCACACAGGAAATTAAAATTTCTGAATTAATGTGGGTGTGGTTGGGCAGCATGCCGCCCCCTAAAATCCTGCTGCCCTAGGCCAGGGCCTAGGTGGCCTCTCCACAAATCCTGGTCTGTATATGTGTGAATAAGTACAAAACCATTGTGTGTTTACATGTGGACTGCTTTGATTTTTTGCCTGGGCAGCTGAATTTTTGCCAGTCTGGCTCTGGATACCTGTTTTTTTTATCAACCTAAATAATGTTTTTGCTTTATACTTGTTTCTCTGCTTCAACATGTCTATTGATTTTAATTGAAATTTCAATAATACATATCCATTACTTGGGTCAGAGAACACTAAAGTATTATTAAAGCATATTTAAAGGGATACTGTCATGGGAAAAAAAATTCAAAATGCATCAGTTAATAGTGCTGATCCAGCAGAAATCTGAATTGAAATCCATTTCTCAAAAGAGCAAACAGATTTTTTTATATTTCATTTTGAAATCTGACATGGAGCTAGACATATTTTCAATTTCCCAGCTGCCCCAATATCAATGCTCTGATAATCTTCAATCACTAGTTACTGCTGTACTGCAAGTTGGAGTGGTATCACCCCCTCCCCCCCCATCAGCCTAAAAACAGAACAATGAGAAGGTAACCAGATAACAGCTCCCTAACACTAGATAACAGCTGCCTGGTAGATCTAAGAACAGCACTCAATAGTAAAACCCATGTCCCACTGCGTACTATTCAGTTACATTGAGAAGGAAAAACAACAGCCTGCCAGAAAGCAGTTCCCTCCTATAGTGCTGGTACAAGTCACATGACCAGGGGCAGCTGGGAAATTGACAAAATGTCTAGCCCCATGTCAGATTTCAAAACTGAATATAAAAAAAATCTGTTTGCTCTTTTGAAAAATGGATTTCAGTGCAGAAGTCTACTGGAGCAGCTCTATTAACTGATGTGTTTTGAGGAGAAAAAAAAACGTTTTCCCATGACAGAATCCTAACTTTAAAATCGTGTTCTAAAAATTGTCTACTTGTAGCTTATTCATTATGGGTGTGAAGTTAGGGTGTAGGTGATATAATGTGAATAAATACAAGTGAGTTCTTCAGCTCGCATTTTCTTGCATCAGTTGTTTTTTGCCCCTTGTGCAAGATTTTTTTTCCATGATTGTATTAAAAATCAAAAGTTAGTCAGGTTGGTGAAACTTTTTTTTTAAATATGATTATGAAATACCCCTGTAAAAGGAAGCACCTGAAAATGAGCCCTCCTGTGTTAACTAGACTAGACTTTAATAGGGGAATGTAATATACGTCGGTAACGCAAAAACTATTTGCAATGCGAAAAGTTAAGCCTTTGCGTGAACAAATTTTGCTTTGCGCAAATGCAATATACCTTTTGTGAATCTGGAAGGCCGTTTGTGAATTTTATACTTTGCGCTAATGCGCTGTCAATGTAATAAAACATCTTACTGAAAAAGTCGCAATGTTTGCTCCAAAAGATTACAACACCTTCAAGCATTTCTTAAGAATGCGCAATTATAATCCGCAATGTGCAATAACGATTCGCAATGTAATAACCGTTTAAGGAACAATATTACATTGCGAAATGTGGATTTTAACTCTTTTTGGTGCGCAATGTTTTTCTCTTTTCTCTTTAATTACATTCCGCCCATGTCATTAAAACTTATGCATTCAGGATACAAATCTAGTTCAGTCTTGCGACATTGTAGTTACATGATTTAAAAATGATTCAGACTTTTTAGTTAAAAAGTTAAATATATGGCTATTTTAGATCCTAAAGATTTTGAGAATGTAACCACTCAATGGAATTTAGTATATACAGAGACAGGAAAGGTGAGGGGGAGAAGGAAAAAGAAGGGGAAATAAAGCAAGACAGATCAAGAGGTCCAACACAGAATTCGTTGGCAGCATTCACACCATATCATGTTAAACAGACTTCCTCCTGTTCATAAATATTCACTAGATTCCATTCATTTGTTAAAATAATAGGAATAATCTGCTTTTAACTGTTTCTATTGATCTTCCTTATCTCTCTGGTTCTCACTCCCTAAGGCTGCCTCCTCCCTTTGCCTATTCTTATTTTCACACCTCTCTGCATCCTCATGCTCAGTTATTGCTCAAGCACGCATCTCTTTATTCTTCACCTGACAATTTTTTTCAAGTTTTTTTTCCATTTCAACCTTTGTGGTCCCACAAGTTTTGGGATTAGAAATGTCACATTAGATTCATTTCCACCTTCTCATTTTTTTCAGATACATATCTCTAACATTATACAGGATGTCCTTAATACCCAGGCAATAATAGCATCTGTACTGACCTCTATTTACACGTAGTGTCCTGCTAACTCTGTATAACAATACAGTAGTTACAATGGGTAGTAGAAGATAAGAAATGCCAGATGCTGATCTATCTGTAATCTTTATATTTAGTTAAGTAATGATTTCTTGACTAAGTGTGTGTACTAGTACATATATACTGTACATATATGTTTTGTTTATATTGGGGTTTATATGTTTAATTTTTTTCCCAAGAAATAGCCATCACAGTGAATGCAAGTTCAATAAATATTGCTTGTTCTATTTGGAAGATGTAATGAGTGTTAAAAAAATAACTATGCTATACAGTCAGATTGTGTGACTATGGTAATTTAAAGAGAGAGAGACTTACAGAGGGGGGAGAAAATGAAGAGTGGGAGATATGGAGACAGACTGAAACAGGCAGACAGAGATGCTAGAGAACAGGCAGACAGAGATGGGACAGACAAAAAGATGCGGGTAAAGGGACTGGTAGGTGAGACACTGGCATCAGTAGAATGCATTACCTACAGGGAGTGAAACCCATGCATTTAGAAATATCAAGAACTAGACTACATTAATACAAAGGAAAACAGTATGTATATATATATAGAGAGAGAGAGAGAGAGAGAGAGAGAGAGAAGTAGAATACAAATTATGCATTAACACTAATGAAATGGCATGATGAAATAAAAGAAAGCAGCAAAGGAGAAAGACACAGTAGAGCCAAAAGTTATTTATCTAGTGCTGTGCTGAAGAGACGTGCCAAGCTATGGATAAGACAGAAAACAATGCATTCTTGCTGTTGTGCTAAGATCATCACAGAAATGATGTTTCAGCACCAAGGACAGCTCATAGCATAGACGGTTCCTGTGTGTGACCTTCTGTCACAATGACATTCTTCCCCCTGACCAACAATTCATATTCTCCACTTAGAAAACATGTTTAGAGCGTGTCATTCTGCAGCGGATGGCTTAACCCCACACCCTCCTGCCTTATGGAACTGAGAGGTTACAGGTTTTGCACTGAGTTGTGCAACAGAGATGGGTTGCTTTTTGTGGACCTTGTGTTCTTGAATGTTTTGGCTAATCCCAAATCTACAATAGTCGTCTGGCATCGGAAATTGTGTCTGATCATTACACGGTTTTCATTTAGCACATTTGTTGTCCATTTGGAGGAATCCCAGTTTCTGTTTGAGGATATGAAGCACTATTGCATTTCCTCAGCCAAAATATATCAAAGATGGGAGAATTGTGAACCCTATCCTTGGAGCAGACAATTCCGTCCTATGTTCTGCTATTGAGAGCAGAATTCCTGCCAACACCGTCTGTCAGTGTAGCTGTGCAATATCCAGGATTCGTTCCTTGAAATTCTGAACTATTTATTTGCCAGCTCCTCTGAAAAGCAATTCAAGTCAAAATCTGACATTGACAATTTTATATCCCCCGGAAGGAAGCTAAATACTGGTCTGCTAAAACACAAGCCTACTTATAAATCTGTTACAGTACACATCACTGTACCAAAAAATTTTAAATATATTATATTTAGAGGACTGGTTGTGTTTGTTTGATCTCAGCCCTTCAGATTCATGATTTTTTTTACAGGACAAACATAAAATGAGCTATTTAATGATTTAAAAATAAAATATTAGAAGTTGTACATATCCTAGTAGGTTGTGTGGACTGAGACCAGGACTGTCACTGTAATGAGAAGATAGACTAGCTGCATATTCTGAACTCTCTCCCCTGCTTCCCTGCCCTGTGTCTATGTGATACACTGTGCTGCTGCTGGGTCTCTCATTCTGCTTCCCCATGCATATCTCCTTTTAACACCTCTTAAACAAAGCCAAATGGGGGCACTGCATTGCCATATCAACAAATTTCCCCGGAGGGGATGTAGAAGAGAAAAAGAGAAATGGTGGCAGTGGGGTGGGGGGGGGAGATCAGAGTGCATGCTAGAGGTATGTGTGTGAGAGGGAAGGAAATGAGGAAATGGTAAATAAAGATGCACTGCCACTCCATGATTTATGCTTATTTCAATATGTATGTGGCATAAAAGATTTTTTTTTTAAATCAGTTTCACAAAGCAAAATGAACCACTGACATTGCTTTAATATTAATATTCTGGCTGGTGCCAGAAGTGGACCAGTCACAGAATGACAAAAGGATATAGTGAATAAATAATCAGGGCTTGTTTATAGGTACAGGAAATGAGGCACAGAAACACACTCTTTAACACACTTTTTTACACCTTATCATGTGCAGTGCGAGTGCAATCTGTGCTTTGGGTCACTTGGGCTTTCTAAGGGCAACCAGCACAAAGAGCACTTGGGAGTTCTATATTAAGATGTGTGCAATGGAATGCCAACTTCCTACCTACAATGTACATATTGTTGATCTAGTCTTAAAGTTGCACCTTATATAGTGATTGAATATAATGGGGGAAGGGAGCTCTGTGTGCAAAAAAATTGCCATTTTGCCAGTTTTTTCACCTTGCCCCGTTTAGTAAATGGACCATATGATATAATTCGCCAAACAAGTGATAACTGGTGGTAAGCGGGACAGTGATTTCAAATATTTCTTTTTGTAATAAGTGCATGCATTTTACAGGATGGTATCAAAAAACGAAAGAGGAACAGGCTCAAAAACATGAACCATAATGCATCAGCCTCAAAAGCTACAGTGGGACTAAATTAAAGCATGGGCTCATCTGCACCACTCAGCAGGTCGTAAGATTTTACACTTTTCACCTTGATCTGCATATTTGTGCTGCTAGAATACAGAGCGAAGAGCTGTGCTTCACTCAACATTCTGTATTGGGGTCCCCTGGATTGTCCCTAATTTGGCTATGATTCTGTACGTACAGTACATTATAACACTTTTGCCCACTTAGATCAATACTAATGACAGAGGGGACACCTTGCATTATTAATGTTTTAGCAAGATCCCCTCAATGTGTAAGTTTGTATGTTATATTTTTCATACAAGTCAATACAGCCCAGTTGAATAAAAAAGGTCCATGTCAAACTAAACCCTTTTTGTTTTCTGAAAAATAAGTCAGTGGTATATTTTCTCTAAGATAAGTATTTTCTCTAAGGTAAGATGGCCAAATTACAATTGGTTTCTATGAACTGCATATGCCATCATCCCCCATCAGTCATTAGTAAACATGTGGTTTATTTACTTACAGTGGGTAAATCATCCCCCAGCACATTAACTCATAACAGACAGAGAATTATTTTCATTATTTTGCATGTGGTATACTTATTTAAGCTATATAATGACTGGCCAGGACTGTGCATTCAACTATTCCAAAGTCTATTCTATCAGATGCCAGGATTTCAACAGGGGAATCACTTTCAACAAACCTGGAATTGACCAAGATCTCATTGATATTATAGTTAGCTGACTTTGTTGTATGTGGGAATCCAGCATGGAACAGGGCTCCATCCTTAGTGATAACTGTTGCTATAGATGCTATACTGATGCTATAGAACTAGAGAACAAGGTGGCCCCATAATGCTGATAAAAATACAGAGAATGTATGCAAACACTGCATAAACGGAAATAGCACAAACATCTGGTGATCACAGGGAAAAACACATAGAAAAAAATGGCTTACAGTAGGAATTGAGAATGATGCCCCAAAGACAATTCTGAAAGCAGGCAACATCACAAGCAAAATAACACCCATAAATGTGCAGCAGCTCAGGCATGAATTTGTCTCCAGGAAAGACTGAACAAACATCACCTTGTAGCATGTTTATAAAGTATCAGATTTCAAACACCCCTTGCCTTCCTTAAGTTTACATATATACACTTCCACAGGTTGAATACTGATTTTTGCCTCAGAAGTGTATACATTTATCACGCATTTATCTAGATATTAGAGCCCAGTTATGAAACACAGATGTAAAGTGCTAATTTGAATGCAAAATTTGGCATGATTTGATAATATTCACAGGTAATTAGCGATTGCTCCTTTGCAACCTACAACAAGAGCCAATGTGCCCTTTAGCTTGCTCTGATTGATTATTTGCACTGAAGAGAATACTGGAATTATCAACAGCCAGGGGCAGATTAATGTGCAGGCTACCCTAGACTGTAGCCCAGGGGTCCAGTGTGAGCCGCCCCTTTTCTATTTTCTATTCTTCTCCCTGCAGGTTTAGTTGGGTGCACCTACTGGGAGAAAAAGGGCAGACAAGATATATGTGTTCACCCTGGTATGTGCAAATCCAGTGCCGTTGCTGGTGCATACTGAATCTGACCCAGCTAAGAGAGCTTAGGTGCACATATGCAATCATGGACATTAGCCTAGCCTAGAAGGAGCCCTGTATGGATGTAGCCTAGGGGCCCCCTATGTAATCAATCTGCCATTGCTGGCAGCCTGGACCTCATAGAGGTTCCAGTGTACCATTTGAGGGTTGCAGCAAGTGAATTAGATTGTGAAGCCATTCCAAAACAGTGCAGAAACAGTGTACAACTCAATTTAACAAATTGGATAGTAAGTTGCATCTGAACTGATGAGTCTAAGGGGCTGATTTACGAAATTCACGTGAAATGATCGACGTTCGATCGAATTTGAGAATTCGGATATCGAGCAAAATGATTGCCTAAAACAATTCGATAAGCATTCGATGGTCGAATGCTTATCGAATTGAGAATTTGGTCCAGCTATTTTCTGGGAATGATAGTAAATTTGCCCCTTAGAATGCGCTCAATGCTTTATTGTGGGTAAAAGAACAGACCTGCTTCTTGCATTCATAAATTATTAAATCAATTACTTAAATAAGACATATCTAAAAAAAGATGTTGTGATTGTTAAAATATCTAAAATATCAGGTTATCTTTAAACCTGTGGCAGGTTCCTGAGATCAAATGGGTCTGGGACATGATAAGGATGCTTCAAGACCAAAGGCTATTTACAATGCGCTATAGACCCAAGTGATAGAGTGATAAAATCAATTCTTCTGATGACTATTTTCCTTCTTCTAACAGTTTGTTGTACTACTATGTCAGAACTATAAAACATGTTTTTTAGTAACTTTACAGTCATGATTCATTCTCTGGGTATAACAGCATTTCTTGTATAATTCAACCTATAATCTGTGTAATCCATTTACATTGTAATGAGTTAGTGTGGGATTTGTCTGTGTTTCAGCAGTTTTCTCCAAGGAGAAGAATTTTAAATGGCAAGGTTTCCTACACTTGAAACAGAGTCAAACATGAGTAAACAGACAGATAAAAGAGGAAGCACTCAAACAATAATGGATCAAAATAGCTCACGAGAGATGCGAGGGGACAATTTACTTTCACCCAGCAAGTTTTATGGATGGAATTCTATCTAGCTTTATAATGGGCTGTTCTGAGACAGATCCTATGTGAAATCATTTTATAACATGGCTGTTGTGAGATGTAAGATACAATTTGGGAGTAGGGGCTGAAAAGGGTACATGATGGAGAGCTACTAAATAATTCCATTTGTTCCAAATAGGGTTTTGCTATAACAATGGATATAGGACATAATTGACCCAAAGCCCTGTTGTTTATCCTCCATCTCCCTTTACATAAGAATCTCCATATGAATCTTTAAACAAAATACTTCATGTTAAATGTTCTGTGTTTATAATAATAATTGTACAATCATCAGTAAAAGGATGCTGATTTTCAAAAATGTAATCAAAAGATTAAAGCCAACTAAGGACGGTCAGGAGAGGCCCAAGGGAATGATCCCCTGAACCTGCCTTCTTTCCCCAGTAAAATAATTCAACATATATCTCAATTTATTAGCCCACACAATCACCAATCTTACTTTATCTTTATTATTGAAAACCTAAAAAAACAAACAACAGAACAAGAAAATAGGAGGAAAATTGCAGCTGAGCACTTGCACCCATGGTATTAGCTGCACTTCATAGCACTTCGCCGTTCCTTGCTTTGGATTTAAACTCCAGCACAAGGTGCAAATCTTTGGAGCACAAAGGTGTGTGCCTATGAGATCAGCCTTTGCAAACTGAATATATAGTGGTCTTTGGGCCAGTTTACTTGCACAGTGCATCCTAATCCCCCATTAGTAAATAAGTCCCAATACAAAGAAATGTACTTTTATTTCATTGTGGACCAGGCCCTTAATGTCCTGTCACAGGAACAAGAGTCATTGGCTAGAAGTTACTGTGTGCCACCAGTAGTTGTAAGGTCTTCTTCCTCTATATTTACACCTGCCAAAAATCCTGTGAAAACAAATAGCATTTTGTGCTCACTGTTTAAAACGGAAATATTCTTTAAAATGACCCTGGTGTAGTTGAAAGATGAAGAAAGTATAGTGCCTGATTTCATTTGGGGCTAAAAGGTAGTTATAAAAAGTCACCTTTATTGGGACATAGATTATTAATGGCCCATTGTCTGTTACAAAAAATATAATGGCAGAGTCATGTGAGTCTTAGCACAGAAGAACAGTAGGATGTGGTAGGCAATCTCAGTTTTTTACACAGACAGAAACTGTAGTTCCCTGTTAGGGCTTTCTACCTTGGTGATCCCCAGCCAGTGGCTTGTGAATAACATGTTGCTCACCAATCCCTTGGATGTTGGTCCCAGTGTTCCCCTTTTTCTTGCTTGTGTTGGGGACCCCCACCCCCCACTCAGCTAATAATTCATTTCCATTCTACATTGCAAAGTGCTGTGAACTTTAGGTAAGCAGCGTTTTTGCACACAGTGACATTGAAGTAACATAAAATGTAACTTTTAAATGGATAGTTCTTATTTTGGGTGTATAAAGTAATAGCAAATACTTGTTCATGAAACAGTATGACCCCTTAGAGCTTGTTAAAAGTGTCAGCAGCATTCTTTTTTCCTGTTCTTGTAACCTCCAGAGGGGGATTTGCAATTGGGGAGGGAGGCCCCTAGACACTAAATATATATGTATATATATATATATTTATTTTTATAGTACTCCTTATGTAAACTGCACTGTACAGTAGAACAATACAATAATAACATACAAAAGGCAATTCTCATACTTGTAAACCAATGGATTATTGAGAAAAGGATCCTTGAGAAACATCCTTAAAGGGGCTGATAGGGTCAGATGTAGATGCAGTACAATGAAGTGAGGAAAAAAAAGATTTATTCACAGAAGAACAAAGAGTTATTCACAGAAGGTGTACTGATCCATTGATTTTATATATATATATATATATATATATATATGTGAGTGTGTGTGTGCATTTATGTGTTTATAAGTTTTTAGAAACATACATATATGTATACCTGCTACATTTTTATACAGTACATGTTTCAGTCAGGCATGCATACATGCAGTGCTGTTTATATTTTCTTAAAATATGTAAAGACTTCAGATCAGTTTTGTTTCCTTTTCTGTGGCTTCTATCCAAAACAAAACAATGCAATACATTTGTTCTCCTATTGTGAAGTGAAGTAAAGTGATTAGGTGCATGCCCCTAACCACACTATTCCTCCTCCCTTCTATATCTCTCCCCCCCACCATCTCCCTCCCTCTATCGTTTTCCCTGTGTGTGCTGCACCAGTGCAATATTTTCCGCATGGCTGGAATCAGAGAGGAGAAGGTAATGAATCCTGCCAGCAATTTAAATGTACAATTTGTAACGCAAGCCATGAGGAAGAGGTGGGGGCTGAGAGAAAGATCTTGCTGTGTTTGTTTAATGTTAAAATACAACTGTCAGGGGCATAATCTTCAGGCTGATAGAGAGAAATGTGAGAGAGAATATTAAAGAGACAGGTTCATTAAAATGTAAGTTGCCCTGATGTTAGCACCATAAAATGCAGATTAGACAGCAAACCATTAAAAACAATATTGTTTGTTTGTGCATGGATCTTTGGTCAGTGCTGTCTGTTTGTTCCCATGTTACAAAAAGGGTTCAAAACCTGCTGTCTATATCTGTTCATTGCATGTACTACTAAACCTATAAATAAATATTGTTTTAGTTATACCTTGCATTCTTTATTCCTATTTGAAGAGAAAGACTATGCTTTTACATATGTTCAAAACTTGCAACTGTTTCTAAATGTCATGCAAACTGCAACAGTGTTGTAAGTGGGGGGGGCATGGAAATACACCATATGAAATTTTCATTGTCACTGTCACTATAAGGGCAAAGGCACAGTTAGTTACTCCAGGCATTGTAGCTCAATATGCGGCCAACAAAACACTCATATGTGCTCCCTATTGATTTGGATAGGAACCCCTTGGTGACTGATGCTTAGCAAAGCTGACTGGCTCATTTCCAAAAGAAATGTGAGTGCTAAAACCCCAGAATTGCTATATGTGCCATTGCCCAAAGGCATGACCCCTTGGAGTGTGGAGTATGCAGGGGAAAATGTGCAGGTTAAAGGATCTATCTCTTTTTTTCCATGCAGTGAATATAAGTATGTAATGCATTACTACTGATGGCTTGCTTCACATCCCTCTGGGGTAGCTGCATATATAATAGGAAGCCATAAAACAGTAGATTTGCAATAGTCAGTTTTTCCAAGCATTAGGCACCAAGAGGTTGTTGTTCAAATCAGTGGGGAACACGTGTGAGTGTGTTGTTGCCCACCTAGAGCTATTAACTATCCAACAACATGCTCCAACTCAGCAGGAGTAACAACACACAGCATAGCTTTGGGGCAGACTGTAACCCCAAGGTCACGGTGGGCTTGGCAAATAAATGAAGCATAATTTGAAAAAAATGAAGTGTAGGTGTACCTTTTTAATAGGTTCTGACACACTTCCTTTATATCATTGGTGCATAGCAGCATGAGGCTTCAGCACACAGGTCACAAAGAGAAAAGGAAGCTCTATAACAACCACCTGCTCCCGGCAGTTCACTCCTTTTAGCAATACTCTGCATATTGTGTTCCCATAACAAATGAACCCCTCTGAGTTATAGCATTTGCCACCCTGTTTTGCAGTTATGCTACATACATGAAAAACAGAAACGAAAATGTATATTTTCATATCCCACTGACATGATGTAACACATATACTGGAGCAGCCTAAATACAGGAATCTCTCCCTTATATACATTGCTGTGTGAATCTTCTGTAATCACATATGGCAAGGCAGTTAAAAGAGCAAGCTTATTTACACACACACATTTCCCACCAGCCAGATAACACATTTACATATCATGCATGTTTCACAAAATAAACGTCTTTCCCACATCTTGAATTCTGATTAATCCACTGTGTCTATATTTCTTTTATCATCAATTATTAGATTTCTGCAACACACTGGGAGCTCCTTTGAAGGTTGATGAGATAGATATCTTCTTTAAAGCTGAGATGCTTCAAAGC
Organism: Xenopus borealis; assembly: GCA_024363595.1. NCBI lineage: Eukaryota > Metazoa > Chordata > Amphibia > Anura > Pipidae > Xenopus > Xenopus borealis. The sequence goes on from CM044432.1 coordinate 130,241,555, forward strand.
AAATTCTCAAACTATTAAAAAAAACTGCTTTTATTTACCTTGATACTATTGAGTTTCATTAGGAATTCAGGCCTGGATTTATGGAAAGGCCACCTAGGCCCGAGCCTAGGGTGACAGGATTTTAGGGGACGCATGCTGCCACACCCACATTGGTCCAGAAACACTGGGAATACGCAGGAGATACGATAGTTTTTTACATTTCCCATGCGCCAATCCCCATTGCTCTGGTCTTGATGATGAAAATTTGCGAATATGGCAGTATGGGGACAACGAACAACGGTGGGCCTATGGGCGCCCGCTATGTAAATCCGGCCCTGTAGGAATGTATATTTCACAGAAGAACATGTTAAGATGTAACTGGTTTTCATAGCTGTTTAATGCCAAAATACATACATTTGAGTTGTCTCTCATAGTCTCAGTATCTGTGTTTCTAAAAAACAAAAAGTAACTATACCACTGTAGGGCATTCTATTCTGGACCTTGGCCCATTACATTGCTTCTAAGCCTTGTGTTTAGAAATATTATCCTGCTAAAAGATTTATATTTCGCCCAAGTTTCTGAAACAGGTTCTCTTGCAGTATTTCTCCCTTCTGTTTTTACAAGATGCCCAGTCACTACTGATGATAAGCAGCTCCATTGCATAATGCATGCACTGTATGAACTGTTAGTTATTAACAGAAGTGCATAAGAAAGGCTACAGATCCATAGAAGCTTATTCATTCTAAATTACCAATAAGCTTCTTCGGTGATTTTTCCCACAGATGTCACACATACCAACTGTTTCGGGCAAGGCAATGCAGTCCAAATTTCTTCCATGAAGAGGGGCAATTTTATAGTCTGTAACTGTTGGATTATATTAAAATCAGTTTATTGATATTATTCTTTCTGAAATCAGCACTGAAACTCATTTCTTAAGGGGTATATTTTTCAATTGCAGTAAATGTCCCAATCATGGAAGAAAAGATGAAACATGTCTTTCCTTTATCGCAGTTATGCACATATAATTATGAAAACCCAAAGTTTAAATCGCGGTTGAGTCATGAAGAGGCAAAAGCAAGGGAAATCACTTATTTACAAACAAGCTATTACAGTGAGACTGACACAAAATTTAGAAGACGAATCAACATGAATGAACACTTCCCATTGACTTCTATGGTACCTCAGCAGGCGTTAGGTGGCATAACTTTAATCTATAATTTTTTGTGTTCCGTAAAGAAGTTGTTCACCTTTAAATTCACTTTGAGTATGATGTAGAGAGTGATATTCTTAGACAATTTGCAATTTTTTTATTTGTGGGTTTCAAGTTACATGTAAGGAATCTGCTATCTGGAAATCTATTATCCAAATCTACTATCCTAGTAGACTAAGGGGCAGATTTACTAAGGGTCGAATTTAGAATGGCAAAAAAAAATCGAAATTCGACCAGGGAATAGTGGGGAATTAAAAAAAATTGAATTTGAATTTTTTTTAGCGCAATTTGACCGATCGAATGATCGAATAGGGAAATTGCCCTAGGCGACCAAGCCTGCCAGCTTGCCCCCACTTCCTCCGTTGCACGCGTGGTGACGTCACACCCACATGCGTGGTAACGGGCGCAATGACGTCACACGATTATATGCATTGACGCGAACATCCTGTAGCATGACATGCTTATGTGCATGCGCGGCTTCGCTGCTCACAGTCGCGCAACTTTATTCTGGTGAGCAGGTCAGTCTTGACTAGGGGTAGGCAGAACAGGTAGCTGCTCAGTGCCCCCAAATTGTTGTGCCTTAGGCAGCTGCCTCTTCTGCTTACCCCTAATTCCGGCCCTGTTCTGACCACATTGCACTTAAGCTTTGTGTCCTTATATAAGCTCTGTTTATATTTCTTGTATTAATTGTGTGACTAAACTAAATTGTGTAACTAAAACATTGAATTTCAGGCATGCAGAGTTTGACAGTATAAGGGCATCTCTGCAACATATTAAGTGGGAAATGCTTTTCACAGGGTTAAACACTGAACAAAAATGGGAAGTCTTTAAAATGTTGCTTAGTAAATATGCATGTCAGTATATTCCGCTTGTAAGCAAGGAACATAGTTGCAAAGCAAAACCTTTTTGGTTCAATAGAAGTGTTGGTGTTGAGGTGGGTAAGAAAAGATTTGCTTTTAAGGCTTTCAAGTTAGATGGGACAGCCGAATCCTTTATAAGGTACAAAGAGGCCAATAAATCATACAAAAAATCAGGCAAGCTAAAATCAATATGGAAAGGATATAGCAGTAAGCAGTAAAAAGAATCCACAATTATTTTTTAAATATATTAATAGTAAAAAAATGAAACAGGAAGGACTTCATAGCAAATAACAATACTATGAGTTTGTGCCAGCATGGTTTTATGCGTAATAGATTTTACTTAGACTTTGCTAAAGCATTCAATACAGTGCCACACAGAAAGCTACAGGTTAAATTAAGGAATGTTGGCCTGGAACATAGTATTTGTACCTGGATAGAGAACTGGCTAAAAGATAGACTACAACAAGTAGTGGTAAATGGAACATTTTTTTAATTGGACCAGTGTTGTTATTGATGTACCGCAAGGATCTGTACTTGCTTTTCAACTTGTTTTTTAATGACTGGGATGTGGGCTTTGAAAGTATGGTTTCTATTTTTGCAGATGATGCTAAATTGTGCAGAACTAAAGGTTCCATGCAGGATGCTGCCACTTTGCAAAGTGATTTGTTGGGAAACTGGGCAGCAAACTGGAAAATGAGGTTCAATGTTGATAAATGCAAGGTTATGCACTTTGGCAAAAATAATATTAATGCAAGTTATACACTAAATGGCAGTGTGTTGGGAGTTTCCTTAAATGAGAAGGATATTGGGGTTTTTATAGATAACAAGTTGTCTAATTCTGGGCAGTGTCATTCTGTAGCTACTAAAGCAAATAAAAAAGGGCATAAAATCAAGGGATGAAAACATAATTATACCTCTTTATAGATCCCTAGTAAGACCTCATCTGGAGTATGCAGTGCAATTTTGGACTCCAGTCCTTAAGAGGGATATAAATAAGATGGAGAGTTTGCAGAGATGTGCAACTAAACTGGTTAGGGATGTAAGACAAATTATGAGGGTAGACTTTCCAGGTTGGGGTTGTTTTCTCTAGAAAAAAGGCGCTTGCAAGGGGACATGATCCAACTTTACAAATACATTAGAGGACATTATAGACAAATATCCATAAAGAGGATCACCGCACCAGAGGCCACCCCTTCAGATTACAAGAAAAGGACTTTCATTTGAAGCAGTGTAGGTGGTTCTTCACAGTCAGGACAGTGAGGTTGTGGAATGCACTGCCGGGTGATGTTGTGATGGCTCATTCTGTTGATGCTTTTAAAAGGGGCTTGGATGATTTCGTGGACAGACATAATATCAAAGGCTATTGTGATACTAAACTCTACAGTTAGTATAGCTATGGGGATATACGGTTTGTGTGAAAGAGTGGAGGGGTGTGTGTGTGCTGGGTTTTAATTTGGAGGGGTTGAACTTGATGGACTTTGTCTTTTTTCAAACCAATTTAACTATGTAACTATGTGATTTGTCCTCCCTCCTTGTATATATTGTACTATTATTGTATTATTATAGTGGGGACACTACTGGCAAGCTACTGAAAGCTTAACGCGTTTCGTGACAAAGAGTCACTTCATCAGAAGACTCTTTGTCACGAAACGCGTTAAGCTTTCCCCTGCCCGCTTGTACTATGTTTTTAAGAAGAATCAATAAAGCTTTGGACTTTTAAATATGGCTGTTTCCCCCGACTCTACATGAGGCTGCACTCCATGCTATTCGTATTCCGTAATTTTGCCATGGCCAGAGCGGTCTTGGGAGGTGCATCTATATGTGAGTACATATTTGTTTGATTCCCCGGTGCCGCGCTCGACGGTTCCTTGACATGTATGCGTACTTCTAAATGACCACAATTAGTTTGGATCAAGTACAAGCTACTGTTTTATTATTATTAGAGACAGACTGTCCCGTAATTTGTAGTTTTCTACTTTGTCGCTTATCACATTGCACTTAAGCTTTGTGTCCTCATAGAAGCTCCAGGGCCTTGCCTCAGGCGGCACGGAGCGGCCAGTTACCAGGGGTGGCAAAAAGCCGCCTCTGGTAACTTTAAGAGCCGAATTTCCGTTTGATAAAACGGAAATTCGGCTCTTCTAGTGCAGCGAGCTCAACAGCACTCACTGCATTAGTGATGCGGCACCTCCTCCACCCGCTCTGACAATATAAAAGCACGGAGTGGGAGGGGGGTGCGGCATCGGGACTGCTGCCTCAGGCGGCAGCAGCCCCAGATCCCCTGAGAAGCTCTATTTATTTATTTATTGTATTAAAGGAAAACTATACCCCCCGAACAATGTCGGTCTCTATAAACAGATATTGCATAAAACAGCTCATATGTAAAACCCTGCTTCATGTAAATAAACTATTTTCATAATAATACACTTTTTAGTAGTATGTGCCATTGGGTAATCATAAATAGAAAATAGCCATTTTAAAAAACAAGGACAGCCTCCTGGGATCCTAGGATCCAATGGTGCACACAAACATACCAAACAAACTATAAAGTTAGGTCACACGAGCCAATTAACAGACAGAGTTTTGTCTTTTGCTTTAACACTTCTTCCTGTTACAGTTAGAGTTGAAATATTTCTGGTCAGGTGATCTCTGAGGCAGCACACAGACCATCATGAAATGGTGGTTCAAGGCAAGAGATGTAAAGGGGCAATATTTACTTAAATATATATACCAGGTAGGTAAGATTCTTTAATATGTCACTTGATTTGATATAAACTGTCTGTTGCTTAAAAATAAATTTTCGGGGTATAGTTTTCCTAGTGTGTGACTTGTCCTCCCTCCTTGTATATTTTGTAATTTTATTGTATTATTATAACGGGGACACTACTGACTGCCTTCCAGACCACGCCTAACCAAGTCAGCAGCTTATTGGCCCACTCATGGTGGGTCTGCACAGGCCCCTTACCTTATTTCATTAACATTGTTTCAAGGGACAAACAATTGGGTCAGAATATGCTAAAATGTACAGTACAGCCATTTTATGCAGAACTGCAATATTATCAGATATTTTATAAAATTCTTCTTCCCTGGGGCATTTCTAAGTCATTGGAACCTTACTGAAGGAAGGCTGTCCTTAAGAGGTGAATAAAACTATCTTTGATTTAATCCATGCCTTGTAAATTTGTTCATCACTTTCTACCAACTATATATATATATATATATATATATATATATATATATATATATATATATATATATATATATATATATATATAGTGAACAGTATGGGGCTTCCTTATGGTACTGTTTAACAATTAACCCAGAAGAAACATTGCAAAAAACTGTGTAAAATAAATGGTGACTTTATCAAGGTGTCTAGTTTTATTTTAGTCTGTACAAACGCTGCAGCAACGCTGTGATATTCCACCATTTCACACCTTGTGTAAGTTATTAAAGCCAATGTAAAAATGTAAACTATATATTCCAGCAAAAGTCTCTCTGGGAAAAAAAACTATAAAAAAAAAGCCACAAAGTTTGCCCTGGGGCAGCCAGTAACCCATAGCACCAATAAGCAGAAAGCATTTTTTTACTGGTCACTTGTTTAAAAGCAAGCATCTTATTGGTTACTATTGGTTATTGCTCCTAGCCAAATTTAGTGCCTTTTATTACTGGGAAAAAATCTTTCGAAATCATTTTCCCAGGTAGTGCATCAATTAATCTACTCCCTCTGAGGATTTGTTTGTCTATTTATCCTAAAATATTTGAAGTCTAATACATTGTTTTTTTGTCAAAATGCAAATAGAAGCATTGGAGACAGGATTATCCTCCACTTTTATTAATATTTCTTCCATAATTAACTAAAGAATGGATGCCTGTTCTAAGCACATATGTTAGAGGAGATACTTTTGACAGTATTTACCAGTTGAATGTACAGCTGAATACAATTTTGGATATGAAAAAAGATTGTTCAAATATATATAACATGAGAAATAGTCAGCCAGGTCATCGGTGGGCTCTAAGCCCTGCACACAATTATAACACCAAAACAACAATTTTTTAAATGCAAATGTTTAGGATTTGGAAAGAGGATTGGGCCACGATTAACTTATTTTTCATTCAATAGTAGAAGGAGGTACATGTTCAGATACCCTTAATATTTATGTTGCATTGTTTGTAAGTTCTAAACATTTTGTTTACCATAATAACTGAAAACTTATGAATGAAATGTGCAGTGTTATTCAGAATCTGAACACTCTTATTTATGAATGATGCAAGCCATCAATAAACTTATGAGTAACTTTGTTTATAATTATATTTTATATCATGTTTATAAGTACGGGAGTCCCCCCCCTTTTTAACCGTGAGCCCAGTGTCGGACTGGCCCACCAGGATACCAGGAAAACTCCAGGTGGGCCCAGGTGTCAGCGGGCCCTCTTGCTTATAACATTTGGCCTATTTCATGGTCATTACCTAACTCTAAGGGAAAATAAAAGATGCTTAATAATGGAAGAACAGAGAATAGTAAGTAGATATAAAAGACTAGAAGGATAAAAAGGGAGAAGAGGAGGAATAATAATTTGTAAAGTGGGCCCACGGTCTAAAGTTTTCTGGTGGGCCCATGATCTAAGGTTTTCTGGTGGGCCCCTGGCATCCCAGTCCGACACTGCGTGAGCCACATTAAACATTACATTATATTACATTATATTTGGAATGGTAACCTATGGGAGGCTGTGTTTGTCAGTACAGCCATGGTTTTTCTGCAAGCAAAAGCTGTCTCCAAGCCATGAATTGAAAAATAAGCAGCTGTTTGAGGCCACTGAGAGCAACATCCAAGGGGTTGGTGAACAACATGTTGCTCACAAGTCACATGTTGGGGACCTCTCTAGTAGCATCTGATATGGGCACATCGACTTGCTGGTTTACTGACTTTGGAACTACAACATCTATTTCAGATAAATATGCAATATACAAATGGACAGTGGACAGTCCAAATAATTAGATTGTAAACCAGTGCAAAGTGTAAAGCTGGCTATTTGCAGATCTGGGACTAATTTGAGCACCCAAGTGTTGATCAGGTTGATCCCTAAGAATCAAATAGAGGGGCATATACATTAACATATCAATGTCCTCCTGATTTGATGAGAATGAGCCATTGTGTAAAAGACACCTTAAATGACTGTTCTAATCAAGGATACTGCCCTTTCACCTGCAGAGAGGTGTTATAGTCATAACTGGACATTCAAAAGGAGTTTCAACTGCCTTTTAGTTTATAGAGTCTGTAAAACACCCTAAATCCTGAAAAGATGGTCTTTTAATTTGTTGGGGAGCATTCTCTTTTTTTTAGGAGTAAAATATTCATTTCATATTGGTGTCATTCAGAAAGGCATGGTTCAAGTTCAGTTCCAATATCCTTCTTGTTTCGTATTATCCCCTCAGGATGCCAGTCCTTTTTGTGACTGCATAGTTAGCAGCTAAATCCTTCCCTGCAGGCAGCCTCAGTAGTGGCAGGGAAGGGGTTATCAGGAGGCAAAGCCGCTAGTGTTATCAGCAGCTTGCAGATCCCCATTACCCACTCAAGGGTGACTACAGATGTATTTCCCACATTACCAGTCAAAATAAATAATGTGTGACAGAAAGCCAATCTTACCAGGGCTGGCCTGTGATAAGATGATTGGAACCCGGAAAGAAGCTATATCTTGGGACTGCATAAACTATGGAATTATAGGTGTGAATTACGTTTTATATATATATATATATATATATATATATATATATATATATATATATAATGTGTAGATAAAGTATAGATATACAGTACAGTCTGCAAAAGTTGGAAAATTATACACATACTTTTATTTATTTATTAAATATGATTAGCTCCCCTGCAAGTTAGCAGAATTGTTAAGCTGCAAGCTTCATTCAGAATTACACAAGACATAAATACAAATCCCATATTGGGGCTATTCCTGGTTTCCAAAGCTGAATCTGCAAAGTAATGACTTACAATTTACAAGAAATAATTTGTACAGTTCAAAGAGGTTACTAAACTAGAGAAAGATCCATCCCAAGCTTCCAGTCCATATAGTCTGGTACAGAGAGAAAAAAACTACACCAGCACCTTAGTTACATATCTTGATAGAATGTAAGGTATTGTGATGAATGTGCTGTTTGCATCTAAGCAGGGAGATTGCATTTTTCTTTGAACTGGAAAATGTCAAAGCTGCTGTTTCATAGGCAGGAGGAAGAGCAGAAGACAATGGATGAAAATGACTTCCCAAGCCTGTTAATAAGAAGCACATGTAATACATGATATCATATGTTCGATTGTGTTAGGGGAATTTTACACTGATACATTAATTAGAATAATACATTTCTGAGGCTTGTCTAGTGCATCTTACTATGGTTATGGCACTTATACTTATAGGGAATCACACAGTTACACTATAAATTAATTCAGATTAAAGGATTATAATGCAACTTTGGTGAGTCAAGATGAATAATATCACATACCATAAATAGAATGCAAGATTGTCAATAGGCAAACTATCCAGCCTGCGCAATTGCATTTACATTCCAAACTTTGCATGAACCCTTATAGAATCTAAGCAGCAAATACAATATCGTAAGGGGTTCTCCAATTTCTCGTTTTTATGTCATTCTAAGCAACTTAACAATACAAAATGCATCAAAAAGTGAATGTTTTAACTTGTTGTACATGTAATTGCTTTTGGAAGCACTATCCCGTTCTGCTCCCTGGTCCTGACCTGAGTCTCAAAACAATGTAGCAAAAATAATTTCTCCAATGTTAATCAGCAGGCTTCTGATTCGTTGTTTCAGGAGCCAGAAAAAGAAGAGATTGTAAAGTTGCTGAGCATTGCTTCTTTCACTATGCAAAATATATTTTTGAGAGAAGGATGACAAAAATTAGGGCATACAATGCATGGGGCAAAGTAAGGTTGGAGACAGGGGCTTGTGGGTGCATGTCAGGCCCATCCAAAGATTTTTTGCTGGGGGGGCCTGGTTCTGTGAAGCTACACTGATGAATTGTATAAAGAATATATGCCTATGTCTCTCCCTTAAGTTACATTTATGGCATATGAGAAGAAAATCTGCCAAAAAATAGCCTTTGAGTTATTCATATAGTTCATATATTCATATAGTTTGCATAGTGACACAGAAACAGATACTTTTTGTGTAAATGTGATATGGAACTTAGACTGTAAGCTCTACTGGGACAGGGATTGATGTAAACGATCTCTGTAAAGCAATGCTGAACATATCAGCACTATATGTACTGTATATATAGATATATAAAGCACAACCATTTTCTATGTAAATACTGTCTAATGAACATCATTAACTTAAGACTGGTGGCGTATAAACACAAGTACCTTTGCATGTAGTGTGTAAATGCACAACATTTTCCACATAGTTTTACACCTTGTACTGGCATTTATAAATGAAACATAGAGGTTTTAAAGTAAAGTGCTTCCTTACTTAGCACTCACTGACCAACTGCAACATTAACGCTAGACAACCTGTTTGTGGCAGAATATCATAATTGTATGCAGACTTTATTTTTTCTTACTTTTAAATTCATCTTACAATATTGCATGCAATTTTACTGATGTTGCAGCAGTTGTGTCAGACAAAAACACTTACTGCTACTCAGGTGAAAATCACTTATCTAAAAGAAGGTAGATGCAGGTGTGCTTATGTCACCTGAGGTAGCAGACACATTGCCACCAGATTCTCATAATTCATTGCACGCTTCTTCATCTGCCCCAGAAGTCTGGGAAAGTTGATTTGAGTTATTAGCTGATGGAGTTGCTCTTTAGTCCAGTTGGTCAGTTAGTCAATTATCTAATTGCTGATTGGTTGCAATGCTTTACTGCTCTGGAGTTCAACTTTGCTAGTTTTATGAGCTGTACTAACCTGCATTTTTTGTCCTGCACTACGTTCAACCGTAGGGGAGCACAGGTCCAGACAACTTCCACAGTCCCCTATGAAAATCAACAGACAACACAAACAGCAGTGTCTCTCAAGCTGGTGACAATTCACATTATAGATGACACTTCATGTTATGGAAGACAATAGGGAAAGATTGTAGTATTTTGGCCCAGTGAGTTTATATGACTTAAAATATCCAGCAGACAAAAGTTTCTAGGGCAGATTTAGATATGTAACCAATCATATGCTCTACACATGCCCAGTAACTTCTTCAATTGTCTGTTAATAGCTACTAGGTGCTTAGGAACTTTCACCTTAGAATTAACATAGTCTAAATTAGATAATAATATTCTGAGACAATCTCCACTTGATTCTTTGTGATTCATTAGTTATTTAACTGTTTATACTTTTATGCTGCAGCTATCCAGTTTGGAAATTATGTGTATATCTGATCATTATGGTCCCACTCATCCAAGTAGCCAGGCATAGTTGAAAATTCAGAATGGAAGATGAATAGGGCAAACATAGAAAAATAAGCCATAAGAAGTAACAATAAACATTTTACTCTGCAACTGCTTATTTGTTTTTGCCAGCAACCCCCACAACCAGATAGAATGTTTAAATTAAAGATGGAAAAATGAAGAACAGAAAAGCAAATAAACTAAAACATGAAAATCATTTTAAAAGTTGCTGAGATTAAGACAATGTATAAAATGCAAAATGCTAATTTAAAGGTAAGCTTTCTTCTTAATTACATATCAAATACTCAGTTTATCAATAGCATGGCAAATATGGATTGCAAAAACTACATTATTATAAGTGTGTACAGTCATAATTTTAAAGAAGTTGTTCACCTTTAAGTTAACTTTTAGTATGTTATAGAATAGCCAATTTTAAGTCAATTTACAATTGTTCTTCACTATTTATTTTTATAGTTTTTGAGTGATTTGGCTTCTTTTCCTGACTCTTTACAGCTTTCAAATGAGGGTTACTGACCCCATCTAAAAAACAAAAACAAATGGTCTGTAAGGCTACAAATTTATTTTTATTGCTGCTTTGTATTACTTATCTTTCAAGTCTCTACTATTCATATTCCAGTCCCTTATTCAAACCAGTGCATTGTTGCTAAGTTAATTTGGACCCTAGCAACCAGGTGGCTGACATTGCAAACGGGAGAGATGCTGAATAAAAAGCTAAATAAGTAAAACATCACAAATAATAAAAAATGAAAACCAATTGGAAATCATCTCAGACTATCACTCTACATCATACTAAAAGTTAACTCAGAGGTGAACAATTCCTGTAAATGAAATAAGTCTGATTTTGTTTTAGGTTTATTTTCACCCTCTTTTGTGGTGAAAATGAAACATGAACAATGGAAAAATAAATTAATATCTTATTTCAAGTGAGCTCTCTTTACCTGCTAATTTAACAAGATCCAATGGGCCCGAAAAATTTCTTACTATATAACATCAGACAGATCATATAGATATGCAGATATAATTGGCTTGGTTTCAAAGAATGCATTAATTAAGCAACTGCTCACTTTGAGCCTGTATCAATTTAATTGCATTAGTTCTATGCAGGTATCTCCCAGGAATGTAAGGGTTAATGACAGCATTGGTTTGGGCTTTGCTTTACAAAGAAGCAGGAGGGGGTCTGGAATTTTGTTTTCACCTAATTCAGATTTTGTAAATGAATAGGACAGTAGGTGGGAATTCCCTGTAGGACTCCCTAACCACCCCAAACACCAAGGTAAATAAACTTAGCATTAAGCAAACAATTAATGCACTGCCTTTTCATAGAACTTCATTATGATGCCTTTTTCTCCACCCAGTTCACTTCTCTATAGCTGAATGTGCCCATGATACACCTAGCTCATTAGCACTGCAAACTACTGGTATGCCTGTTTCTTAGCGCAGAGACTACATTTTCTCATCCGTTTGGCTGCGTTTTGCAACTGCGTCTGAACCTGCGTTCGACGCATACAATCGTCTCGTGGGTACAACCTCATTGAAAAGAATGAGGTGTGTCTAGACCTGCGCTCCCCTGCAGCTGAACACAGCCAAACGGAACGCAGGGGAGCGCAGGTCAATTACGCCCGTGTGTAAGGAAGTAGGTAGAAATGTTGTACATTATGTTTTGGGCTTCTATACCAGCCCAAGGCAACCACAGCCCTTTAGCAGTAAAGATCTGTGTCTCCAAAGATGTCCCAGTAGCTCCCCATCTTCTTTTCTGCTGATTCACTGATTCACATGCTCTGTGCTGTTGTCACTTACTGAGCTTAGGGACCCACTCAAAATATACAGTACACATAGAATAGAAATGTCACAGTATAAGGTTGATTCAGGGCAGGACTGGACTGAGAATCAAAATAGGCCCTGGCATTTCAGATACACAGAGGCCCAATCAGCCCACATAGAGGCCCAAACAGTCCCCACCAGCCCAATAAATACTGACTTTCTATGGCAACTTATGCTCAGGTTAATGCAGGGGCCCATAAAAGTGGGGGGCTCAACAGGTTTTTTCCTGATGTCCGACCGGGCCAGTCTGACCCTGGGCTGATTAGTAATTAATACAGATAATTACTACATGGCAGCACAGAAACCAGTGCACCAGAATTTAAAAACCAGCCCTGTAGCATCAGCTTATATTACAGGCCAACCTAATTTCCTGCTTGATAATTTGTGGCAACTCCTAAGCTTAGCTTCTCAACAGCTACTCAGAGCCCACTGAGCATGTGAGAAACTGAAACTTTAGGCTGGTGCAATAAATTCAGAATACAAAACATGGCAGTTTTAGCCATATTCATTTTTAGGGTTTAGTTCTCCTTTAATAAACGCATAGAATGATGCTGGGGGTTATTTTAGCATAATTATGCTTTGTTTACACTTGAAAGGAGAGCTCAGGCTTTTGCTAAAATTAGAAGTGCCTATGAGTAAGTGCCCCAGTAGGCACAAAACGCATTAGGAGGTCATCTGTATGTCCAATAAATGATTTGTATTTTTTATCTTAACTTTGGTCTTTACTTGGGGAGAAAACATAACTTCTTGTTGTTCTGGATTTTTGCACCCATGGACTGGGGTGAACTGTGAGTATTTTTCTACCTTCATTCGTAATTTTTTTTAAACTTATTTTTCTCTGATTAATAATGGTATAATTATGGGCATTGTGCACAAATTCCTTAATGTTTTGCTAAAATTACTCTATTAACTCCATAGAGAACTACTGCCAGTGCCAGACAAACAGACCGGCAAAAGTTATAAATAAGATATATACACAGTATAATATAATGTAGCTAAACTCAGAGCCTCAGGAAGGAGTCGTGGAATGCTAACACAACCTCTAGCCCGAGATCACAAGAGCAATTGAGAAGAACACATGGCTGGCAAGATGAAAATATAAAAGAGGTTTCTATGAAGTGCACAAATAATAAGACGTGGCTATACACATACCAAAGCATGGCTACATATGCCCAGGTTAGGAACTGCTAATTCTGCTGCTCTACATGACAAAGCTGAATAGAGTCTGGGAAAGAAAGAAAAGGTAAGAGCAGCGCTTCTGTAGAAATGCATAGAGGACCCCTGGGTGAGGATGCCTTGCATTGCTTTAGGGTAACTCTCATTTCGGGCTACTAGAGATCTCCAGCACTTGATGGAAAGGCTGATGTGTGTTTCCACAACAGACGCTAAAGAGATGCTAAGAGGAACGCTTTTGTCCTTTTAACGTGCAGCATGTTGGCATTGTTGCATATGTACTCCTCCTCCTCATATTAAATGCTGCTAGAAAAAGCCTAAATAAATCCTGTGTAATAAATCTTCAAGGAAAAATACCCTGTACTTTGTAACCAGAATGAACTCTTAGCAGCATCTCCCCTTCCAGCTTTCCCCGTGCCAAGGACCATTCTCCAGCCACTATAGATGCGCTATAAATTAACTGGTCACCATGGCTACTCCGCGCTGATTGGCAGATCGCTTGCCGACGTTGCTGGCGACGTCACGAAATCTGAATAAGGATGCGCGAATTGCCAAGCTTGGCACTCAGAGACGATTATGGGGCACAGAGGTGGAACGGGAGAAAGTGACATCTAGGATATTGGAGATATTGGAGCAGGCTTTGGGATCACCGCCGGAACATGTGGGAGTAAAAGACAATATTGGCCACCTGTCAAGTGAGCTGCTATCCATACAGACAATATTGGTGAACACAGCCCCCCCCCCCAGGACTGTGCCAGGGACACTCACGAAAAGGGCCCCCTGGGACTGAACTTATAGTTGGGTCTTTGGTTCTGGAGTCTATGAGGATTTCACTGGAGTGGGCTTCTGCTGCAGGTGTTTGTTCCAACCATGATGGCCCATTGCGCTGGGTGTGAGAAGCCCATCCTGGACCGATTTCTTCTTAATGTCCTGGACAGAGCCTGGCATGTCAAATGTGTGCAGTGCTGTGAGTGCAAGTGCAATCTGACCGAAAAGTGTTTCTCCAGGGAGGGCAAGCTCTACTGCAAAACAGACTTCTTCAGGTAAGTACTTGCCATGCCCTGGTGCCCTGGTGCAGTGTAGCATCCTTCAATGGAAATTAAACTGCTGCTATTTATTGATTTATTTATTTATTATTATGGGTACAGCATCTGCCATTAACCGAGTGGCAGCACATTACCCTAATGCCAGTCCTGAACGCCCTCTAAGCCAATTTCGTGCCAAGGAGTATTTAGGATACACCCTGCAATTTTTCTCTAGATGAGGAACTTGGGTACATACAGTTTTCCATCTCATCACAAAAACATACGGTTATTCGTACTACTTTAGCACAAATAATTGTTCTGGGTTGCAATAACAGAACTGGATAGATGTCACCGCTATTAGAAAGCTTAGTATAGGCGGCACATCAAGATGGTTACATTTGTAGAATTAAATAACGGGGAGTCTACCAGGGGCTAGGCTGGTGTCCCCCATAGCGAAATAACTACTTGTTAAAGGCGATGAAACCTTAGGTGCTTGTTTGATTTAGCAGCTACTAAAAATCCCCTATGTTTTGTTGGGCAGGGGCCCTCTGGTCGTAGAGGTTCTTTTAACCCTTTTATCCGGAAATTTATTGGAACTGGCCCGGCCGGTAATTGATCAAAAACACATCCGTATGGGAAAACCATAAAAGATTGGAAAACAAGAAGGTTTTAAATGAATTATCAAAACAATCAGACACTATTCTGTACTCTGGGTAATGTGTAGATAAGAAGCATGTAGAGAAGTGAGCTCCAGAACACAACACTGTCCAGATTCACCAAAAGGCGATCACAATATATGTCTAGCAAACATAAAAGCTAGCATCCACTGAACATGTTTGGTGTGAATATCGCTTGGAGAGGAATTATCCCCAAACGATATTATTACCCTAATTACTAAGCTTAAAAACCGCCTCAATCAATATTAACACCTTTATTAAGGTCAGGGGGACAAAGAATCAAACAAAATCAAAGTGTAATAAAATAAAAAAATAAAAAACATTTTCAATTTTCTGACTTTAGGCACCCACAATGCATTGTTTTCACCCACAATGCATTGCATGTACCTGTTCTTTTATGCCCAGGGTAATATTTAAAATATTCAAAAAATTCGCTCATAAAAATTGCATCAGAAACCTTAATGATGCCGTCGATATGAATGGTAAAATTACAGCTTAAAAATGGGAAAATATTGACCTTGAATGGAGGCCCACATATATTTTTACGCAAGTGTTTCAGTTCATGCCTTATGTGTACATGTTTCTGAGCATTTAAAGATGTCCCAATGCACTCTATAGATGCTGTGAAGGTGCTTCATTTTCAGCTTCTCGTTGCAGCTCAGATAAAGAACACCACAAGGCTTGACCAATATCTGAAAAAATATAAGACTTTTTTTCTTTTGTCCATTCTAAAAGAAGGTTCGTGTATAGATAGATAGATAGATAGATAGATAGATAGATAGATAGATAGATAGATAGATGATAGATAGATAGATAGATAGATAGATGATGTTTTTGAATACAGAAAAGCCTTATTCTCAGTGAACATCAATGCTATTTATACATTAACTGAAGAGTCCCCAGGCATAGAACAATGGGGTATCCATATTAATATAGAGCTACAATGTTCCATTTGTTATAGCCCCTGATTGCAGAGGAGTTACCAGCAAAAACAGGCACTGGGGCATTGCTTTCCACCAAGCAGCTGGCTTTTGTCATGTTAAATCCGAAGATGTACTTGCTTACATATGTAATTGTTCCAAATCCCTACATGTAAATAAAAAGTCTAATACCCTGAAAGCGAACTATATTTGTTTTTGGCCGATGGGCTCAGTGGACGTTTTTGTTTTTTTGCAAGTCGGGCATTGATAATGTTAATAATGCGATCTCCTATATAATGTTATATATATGTTATTATAGGACCTATAAAATATCCTTTATGTAACTTTCCGCTGGATGAATAGCCCCTCCCAACTAATGTTCAAACTCTTTAGGAGCATTTAATGATTTTTGATAAGGTGCAGGTGAGCTAATTATTTTTTTGGATAAGGCAGGCATGACTTATGACCTCTAATACAGTCACTAAATCAAAGTCACTGGATGCATGGCTTGAACATCCACAATAAAAGGTCTGGCCATATAAAACCTTCTATGTGTTCTCTAAAATAATTCCCTGTTCCGAAACATACATGAATTATGTATATGTTTGTCTACGCACATTTTCCCTCACACTGTGTTTAGATGTAAACCTTTTATTACAAAAACAAACACCACCTTTACGGTCACATAGAACTGGTTTTCTGGCACATCTTCACTAGTCGTGAAACTGGAGAGAATTATTTCGCATTGTGTTTGCTTGAACCATTGTGTACAGGCGTAATCCATAACATTTTGCTGTTTAACTAAACTGTAATTATAAACCGTTTCATTTTAAGTTTCTCCTTCACCCTAAATATGAAAGTATTTTTTTTTTCATATAAAAAGTCTTCCAGCGTTTGTTTTATCCAAGCAGGATATATGGTTTGTGGATCCCAGTCTATGATAAATTGTGCCCAGCACATATCTTGAGACATTTCAGCAGGTCCTACAGCTTCGCTTTGCACAATTGGTAAACAGAATTCACAAGGAACATTAATCTGCTGTTTTTCTTCAAATGAAGCTGATTTAATAGATTTCTTCCCCCCCCCCCCCTCCACTGATCTGTCAAAAAACTGCCCCATGTACATTTTATGCTTACAGCTTGAACTACATACAAATAGTTCCGACTGAATAAAAATTGTAAAAAAAAAAAAAAAAATCATGATTTCAAAAATAAACTACACTTTCAAATTGGACACTGCGAGAACAATCATTTTATTGTTGTCTCTAGGTTTTAGAATAATTCGTTTTTGGAACTGTTTAAAAGTGATAGATATAATTCAGACATGGCAAACTATATAGTCGTAGTAGAACTTGAAATATAAATCGGAATGTGACGGATAATAATGTTCAATTTTGCATCTGTAAAAAATATATATATTTTTATGCAGATGTGACTGTTGCTAATGCGCAAAGGATAAATATTTGGTAGGCGGCTTGTCCTCTGTAGTTGATGTGCAGGCTTCTATGCAATTACTGATAGCCTTCAGAACTTAACATTTGTGTCATCTTAAAAGGTTTGGGGTTTTGATTTTCAGAGGCACACAGAACTGATACACAAAGAAACTAAAGAAAGAGAATGGGACAACATTGTGGGGTTCTTTGCTATTACATTCCCAACTGAGGCACCACCAAGAGCTTATATTCTAAGCGCTGAAGCATGTTAGAGGTTGAGTTACCCTTCATAAATCTTGTGTGACACTGTGGGGAACGTCATGTAATTAACGAGTACTGCTAAATACATTGATTGTTCTGTGAGCACGGGTTTTATACACACCACATCCGTATCCTGTAGTACTACATTTATTCTATCGCTTGCTTGTGTTGTGTAGTGCTTTTGCATGAGCCACATCTCTATGCAAATACCCCTATGTTTTCCTTCAATAAGGGCCCAGTGTCCATTTTTTTTACTGACTATATATTTATTTATTTATTTATTTATTGCGCAGGAGATTTGGCACAAAATGTGCAGGATGCTCGCTGGGGATCTCTCCAAGTGACTTGGTCAGGAAAGCGAGGAATAAAGTGTTTCACCTGAACTGTTTCACCTGCATGGCGTGCAATAAGCAGCTCTCAACAGGCGAAGAACTCTACATCATAGATGAAAACAAATTTGTCTGCAAAGAGGATTATATCACTGCCAGCAGTCTGAAGGAAAGCAGCCTGAAGGAAAGCAGCCTCAACTCAGGTGAGTGCACAGTGCAGCTCTCAGCAGCAGCATACAATGGCTTTATGACAGGTATGGAGTAACCATTGCTAACACTCTGGACTCTGGTTATGAGAAAAAATTTCCTTTTGAATTTAACGAGGGCACAGGCGCTTCAGTTGTGTTTTAGATGGGTCGGGTCAGCCGATCATCAGAATGATTTAGACATAATATATATTTATATATATATATATATTTATATTATTATTATTATTTTTTTTTTTTTTTTAAACGCTCACCTTGGTTTTCAAACCCTATGATCTCATAATGAATAAATAAAGCCAACAGAGCCCCTGTGTGATGCTTGTCTCTCCCTGATATTGGCATGTACCCCCACCCCTCCTCCTCCTCTACGTGGACCTTTAAATAAAGGTCAAGATTAGCTAATCTCACCCAGATCCCTCGGATACACAAAACTCCAGCAATGCTGTCGTACCCCTTCCAACCAACCCGCCGGTGGGTGGGGCTATAAGCAGAAGCCTGAGGAATAGTTGCCAGACACACCTGCTTTTGTTAATCTACCAGTCCACTGTCTCCCCTGACGGGACCCCCACCCCAGTTTTTAGGCAGCAGTCTGTGCCACAGTTTTCTCTCCTCCCCTACTGAGAAACTGATATCGATTGGCCGAGCATTGAAAAGCAGAACATGGTCAGGTGGATTTAATTTTTGTTGCATCCCATGATTCATAGTACATTTAAAAGAATATTTCTAAACTGTGTACATGACTTTCATTCCTCCCAATCCCAGCCTTAGTTAATGTCACTATTGTCAGGGTTGTAACTGGACAGCCTCACTCACTGATGAACCTTTTCCAGACCGACAATCTGTGATATCTGGCAAATGCCAGATGGGCCTGGTTGCCAAAGCCATAGACAATCACTAGTTAGCAAACAGGTGGGGGTCTATGTGGGCCTCTAGGGCAGGGCAGGCCCGGACTGGCAATTGTGAGTTCTTCTGGCAAATGCCAGATGGTCTGCCATTCTGCCAATGCCATAGAAAGTCAGTATTTAGTGGGCTGTTTGGGCCTCTGTGTGGGATGATTGGGCCTCAGTGTGCCTGAAACGCCAGGGCATATTCTCAGTCCACTCCAGACCAGAGCTGACCTTTTCCATTCGGTGAAGAAGGAAAAGATTTGTAAGTGTTCATGCTTCAGTTTTTTACTTAGTTTTTGCAAATTAGTCGTTCCCTCCATCCCGTATTCTCTACATTCACTAAGAACATAATACAATGAATGACTGCTTTCATACAAAGACAGAGGGTTTTCCATAAATTTTATTCGTAATTCAGGCAGTGGTTCTTCAGCTTTTCTTCGCAGACGCAGTGCATGATGGTAGTTGTGGTTTAACAGGAGCTCATGAAGTACTAGCGTTGTGAATCTCGTGCTGAGTTGTGTTAACAGTTTCATTGTGCTATCACGTCTCCACAAACAACGTACAGATACAGTGGGCGTTTTATGTTGTGAGGCATAGGAAAACACCCTGTAATATACCAGCTTTTTTAATAAATGGTTAGCAATAGGCCCTTTATTGCGTTAACAATTGGCAATGACGCTGTCGCAACTGCGTTTGATGTTTAGAGACGTTGAAGGCTTTCCCCAAATGAGAACCTATGGCATGTGACCCGACGTCCTCAGAAGGCGGGAATTAGAGGATGGAATTTATGTCTTGTGTTGTGTACCGAATTAGACGCGTATTTTGTACAGCATTCAAACTACTGTCTTTTATTAAATATAATATTCTACACAAGTTTGCCCAAATAATGTGTGGTAACTATATATATATATATATAAAGGGCAAAAAGATTTGCTGCCCACATACATTTTATGGACATACCACCTAATTACCATGTTCATTTTACAAAGTTTGGCAGGTTATGAAAGGTTGAACACATTTCTGTGGGTTTTTTTTTTGCTAATGAAGGAGAATTGCCCTTTAAGCTGCAAATCACAGGTTTCCAGAGAGACATGATTATCTTAATCATTACAAAAGTAGCAAAACTAAACCCATACTTTAAAAACCCCTACCCTAGGTAGACCCCCTCCCTGCTCCACCCCAACCTAAGTTATTACATTCCATATATATATGTGTGTGTGTTTGTGCCTGTGTTTGTGTGTGTGTGTGTGTAAATATCTATATATAATTATAGCTCCCAACTGTCCTGTTTTGAACGGGACTGTCCAACTTTTGACAGCTCAACCCACAGTCCCAGATACTGAAATGTCCCAACTTTCTCTTTGATCTCCTGCATTTAACTGCCACTAACAGATACAAAGTTTCTAACTTAAAGGAGAACTAAACCCTAACCCCTCCCTACAGGA
>CM044432.1:130263654-130281881 GCA_024363595.1 Xenopus borealis
TTCTAACTTAATTGGCTCTTGGCAGAGAGCCCAGAATCGATACTTAAGATACATTTGTAATAGTTTTGGATAAGATAAGACATTAAACTCTCAGCTTAAAGGGCAATTAACCTTCATTAGTAAAACTGCAATAAAACATAAAAACTACAGAAATGTAGTTGTTTCATAATCTGCCAAATTTTGTAAAATTGGCATGGTAATTAGGGGGTTTGGTCACAAAAAGGGGCATGATCCAAACATTTTCGACGCGCTATGCACACCAAATTTGTCCTTTTTTCCTTTCAAGAATGTTGGGAAGTATGACTTAGCAGTGTATTAAAGTCATGTCTTTATATGATGTGCTGATCTATTTCATTTTATGAAATGTCACTGTTTGTTTCACCATTAGCTGAGTTAAGATATTTTAAAACTGAAACCAACCATAGTGAAATGTTAACATCCAAAATGTGGATAACCTAGAAGTGCAAGATTGTTCAAAGGGAATCGATTTCTTTTCTTGATTTCTAGTGAGATTTTTTCTTTTTAGAAGACTTTTTTGTTGCAGCATTTGTAGCAGTTGTTCTGTATTTGGACATTTATTATCTTTTGTCCAAACAAAACCCCAGTCTCTTGACTTCACTGGAACTAGGGGCATTTAGGGCATTCTCATTTCCTGTTGTTACTGACCCTTTAATGTACTGACAGTCATCTTTGATTGTAATACAAAGAACATTGGATCATAGTTGTAAAGAAAAAAGTGTAGTAATTAATGATAGATCTCAGTGAGTTGCCAAATATAAATCCACAATCCACATCATACAAAAGTATATTTGTATTAATGTCTGGGATACAACCTTCTGACCTGTTGTTGGAGTATGCCCTTCATGATGCACCAGAGAAGAAAACCATAGGGTGGTACCGGGAGTAATGGCTGGGACTTTGCAGAATGCACATCCCTGATTTATGCTATTTTTATACTGTGGGGTTGCCAGACTCTTGCATTACCCTGAATACTGTTATTCAGAACAAGGAAAGCCCTCTGATCACTTGACTTCTTGATTTGAACACACACTTCAGAGCAATATTGCTAAGTATATATAGGTGCCAGTGGTGTAACTACCAGGGGAGCGAGGGTGCAATTGGGCCATGGTCCACACTCTCTGAGGGCCCCCCGGCAGCTCACGCGCCGCTGATTCCGGCTGGATAATCCCGTACAGAGGGGGTTGGGGGGCCCAGCTGCACGTCCCGTGCCAGGGCCCACTCCCCACTAGTTACGTTATGGATGGGTGCCATAAAACATATATGTAGTTTAGGATGTGGGGTTCAGATTCAAAACAAAGTCCACTGTATAAACAATTGTTATGTAATTTCTCTTGCTCACGTGTCATTCTGAAAGAACTAGAACTTGGAAATCAATGGACCCAGTGGCATTGTTTTGATTTTGCTTTGCTTGAAACACTTATTACTGTTTACATTTAAGTCTCGTTCAAAGCAAATTGTTAACCCATATTCACTTGAGTAATGATCAGTTTACAAAAGAGGATATAATAAGACTGTTGTTCTTGCTTTTACAGTGTCTTCGTGCACAGACAGAAGTTTGTCTCCAGATATCCAAGACCCCATACAGGATGAGAGCAAAGAGACAGACCACTCCACATCTTCAGACAAAGAGACAGCTAACAATGAGAATGAGGAACAGAACTCTGGTACTAAAAGAAGGGGACCAAGAACAACTATTAAGGCCAAGCAACTGGAAACCCTTAAGGCTGCTTTTACAGCCACCCCTAAGCCCACCAGGCATATACGGGAACAACTAGCTCAGGAAACAGGGCTTAACATGCGGGTGATTCAGGTAACAGAATAGCATTATATTTTTTCTGTTCTGTTCTTTACTGAACTTCTGGTATGTCACGATGATTTGATTCTAGCACATTCAAGTGATACTGACACAAAAAAATTTTTTTAACATATGAATGTACATTAAATGTTATGTAGAGGTCATGTTGTTCATTTTTTGCTGAGAGGTTTGTTGTTGTATATAATTGTTAGTTGAAGTTCCTAAGCCTGACTGTCTGACACTCTGACTTTGCCAACCTGACTGTCCCATCTCAGCTTGTTAGTTACAGTTTCTAATGCTAACAGACTCCTGCTGCACAAATATGGCACAGGAACATGGGGTAATGTAAACGCATCATGCAAATACTTTATGGCAAAGTTAGAAGTAGCTTTCAAAGCCAATATTATAATAGATGTAAAAAAGAGGTGTCAGTAACTCTTTAAGTGCCCATCAGGCCTAAATACTAACTCTAAGTGGTTTTGCCAGGCATGTGTATGGCCATACCATACAAACTGATTATCTGATTCCTTACTACTTAATGACCCCATAGACATACCTGTCTTTCTAAAAGGATTTTCAGATATTTTATGAACCTATCAGTGCACATCTTGGTTAGTTAGTTAGTGAGTGACAAAAGGGACTTGGATTTTCCTTTATGTTTTTCTTATTTTGTTACTACTAAATTGTTCATACAGTTAGAGTCCTGCTGTTTTGACCATTTTACAAGGCTAACACTGACATTTAGTTACTTGTGTCATGCAGAGCATTATTTTAAAGTATGTGTTTTCCATCCATTCTAAAGATACTAGTCACAACCTAGGGAGGAGTCCAAAAGCTTAATAACGGAAAACTTTGGTCTGTATAATAGAAGGAGTACTAAGTGAGGCTGTTTTTTGGAAGCAATTTCATGTGAGATTAACCTACCTTAATGCGTTTTTACTTCTTAAAACACAATGCAGATCATATTTGTTCTTTGGCTTAGTTGCTAAAATGCTTAGAATGATGGCTGCATCTAGAATGTGTTCTTAATTATACATCCTTCCTGTACTTTTTCTCCTCATTTAAGAAAATTTTATATTCTGGGAGTAGTAGCTATTTATTTAGGTTTACGGGCAATCGAAGCATCCGTTTGCTATAGGATAAATTGATCTTCGGCCCTGCTGCCCTTACCTTTTTGTGCCAAAGGTTAATGTCCTGCTGTAGCACTCACATCCAAAGTTAAAGCTTGTGGAATTATGTGACATTTTTATATAGCCTGCGCAGCAATTTACCTTTCCAGGATGTTTGACTTGATTAGAGGTAGACTAAACTTTCGACCACTATCTTTATTTTTCGATGCACATGAAAACTAAAACTATTACCATATTAATGGGCAACAGTGACACTGATTTTCCTCCATGCTAAACACAGCTCACACTGATGACAATGGGATTCATAACAAATCTGCATCTTCTTGACATTTGCTTCTAAGAATGATCTTGTTTCCATCACATAATATTTTTCTCTTTTTTTTCCCTTGCTTTTTAATTGGGTATATCATTTGCTTTTTCTGCCTCTGTTATTTCTAAGATCATTTATTGTTAGTAGATTCAATTATCACTTAATAAGAAAATGAGTCTTTCAAGATGAATTAATATAGGTACTTAGAACCTGGACAATGGTAATTTATTTCAAGAGATATCCGTAACACATGGAAACAATATAAAATGTTCTTATGCATTTTAAGTTCAGCTTACTTTCTTAACCCCAAAAGAGTTCTTTACAAAACTGAAACATTGCTTTTTCTTCTTTATCGCTTTATTATCTTTTTTTCTTGGTACCTTTCTTTATATTTGGCTGCTGTCCCAATTTTCATTCTACTCTTAAAACAAATCCATGAGCCCAACCCTGTGATTCGCATTGCTTCAGTGGAAAAAAATTGTGTTTTTTAATCCTTATTTCTCTAGCAAAAGAGTAAGGTCCTTCCCTTGTCTTTCAGGCAGGGGGTCTCCATTCATCCCCCTGAAAGAGTTGTAATCCGGATCCTATAAGCTCTTTAGAGGGGCTTGTACAGGATATGATGCTTTTGATAAAGTGGTTTTCATGTTTGATGGTTTTCATGTTCCTTCATTCTCAGCTTATCCCAGTAAGAATTCTTCCAAAATTCACAATAATCCCTCATTTTAGGGGTGTATCTGTATGACAGGAACCAAATTCAAGAGATGAGATGTAGACCTATGGAGTTTTTGAAATTCCAACACAGTTCCAGTCTGAGAGCTTGTGATTGCCTCTTTTTATACAAAGACAGGTCTGCAGAAGTATTTTTCTAGAAAATCATTCGCTATCAAATAGCTAATTTTAGAGCTCAACAATATCTCATGGAAAGAGAAAAAAAAATCTTGAAAAATTAATCCCAGAATATTTAATATTGTTTCTCTCTTCAATAAATGTAAGATTCACCCAACTCAATTAATTCAATATATTTCAGCTACAAGAGTTATGTATAGGTCAGTTTTAATTTTTCTGTGGGGGTATAGTTTTCCAGTAAAAAAAAACCTTATACATTATTATCATATATTATGATATATATTTCCCTATAAAATTCTGAAGACATATGGGTATGCAATATTATACACAAATTAAATCATATAAAAATGTAAGCTGTCACGGTATCTAATATATAAAGGTGAAATGACATATAGGTATCGGATCCGCTATCTGAAAACCCGTTATCCAGAAAGCTCCGAATTACTGACAGGCCATCTATCATAGACTCTATTTTATCCAAATAATCCAAATGTTTTAAAATTATTTCCTTTTTCTCTGTAATATTAAAACGGTACCTTGTACTTGATCCAAACTAAAATATAATGAATCCTTATTGGATTATTTCTATATGATCTTCTAGTAGACTTTTGGGCTGAAGATCCAAATTACTGAAAGATCTGTTATCTGGAAAACTGTAAGGCCCCTGCATTTTGGATAACAGGTGCTACATCTGTCATTAATCATGGGCGTTTGCTCATACATATTGTTTACAAGCTCTCACACACAGGACAAGCAAATATATTTGCCTATGTTTTTCTTTTCTACCCAATGTATTGTATAGTGTGGCACTTTATAATTTATACATCATTTACATTAGTATGTCACCGATTCTTTATGGAGAATGAAATATATCTCTCTTTTCTGATATTCACCAATAGTTTACAGTCAAGATGGTCAGAATTGGCAACTGCAACTTGACATAAACCTAGTGAACCAAATTACTACCACCCCCCAGTGTCGGGCCCTCATGCTGCTAAACTTTTGGCCTATTTCATGGCCATTCCCTATTTCTATGAGAACAAAGAGGCTAAATAGATGGAATAATAGATTATAGTATGTAAAGAAAACAAACTAGGAGAATAGAGGTTGACTGAGGAGATGAAGAATATCAGTACTGAGAGTGGGCCCCTGGTCTAAGGTTTTATGGTGGGCCCCTGGTCTAAGGTTTTTGGGTGGGCCCCTGGTGTCCCAGTCCGACACTGCCACCCCCACCCTCCAAGATTCTATTGTATTCAGTACTGAATAAATGGCTGAAATTCCTCACTCATAGTACTAGCAAGACTTAAGTTTGATTAAACGTAATTTTATGTGGATGTGATTTAGCATCATAAGTTGGCATACTGATCTATACTTTATTTTATCTAACAGGTTTGGTTCCAAAATCGAAGATCCAAGGAAAGGAGAATGAAGCAGCTCAGTGCTTTGGGGGCCAGGAGGCATGCTTTTTTCAGGAGTCCAAGACGTATGCGACCCCTGGGAGGAAGGCTGGATGAGTCAGAAATCCTGAGCTCTGGGCCTTACAGTTACTATGGAGGTAATCCACTGCAAGGTGCAACTGTCCAGTTTCACAGCCCTCAACGATCTTGTGTTCATAATAGAACAGACAACATATCTGAAGTCCTTATTAATGCTCCTTACATTTTATTGTAAAGGTAATTTAACATTTTGATAGGAGGCAGGGGGACAACAGAAACTTAATATTACTATTAGCATATTAAAGGCATAGTGACTCTTTCTTGCTAAATTTGGGAAGTGTCACTGTCCCTGTAAGCCAACCACACAGGGACCAAAAAATTAATTGTTATTAGAAATTATGTTTGTAGGCCATGAAAATACTGTTTGAATCATTGCATTCTAGTGTGATCATGTGGTAGTTCACCTCTATAAGCATGAAGCCAAATTTGCTGCATATATGTCATCAGCCTGCCATTAATATAATGGGACCACAGTTCCATGATGATATGTTAGATATTATTATTCATATTATTCTTTACTGATATAGTGCTGACATGGTATGCAGTTTTTTACAGAGACAAAACTGATTTAATCTTTTTATAGCACTGTATAAATGTGCTGCTTCTACATAAATAAATAATAATTGCATACATTTCACATCAGTCCCTGTCCCAGTGGAGCTTAAAGTCTATTCACACACAGTCACATACTCAGACTATGGTCAAGTCTATCAGGAGACCAAAATACTAAGAGGAAACCCAAGAAAAACATGAACCTGGAATCAACATATTCACCACATCAGACAATAATTGATCACTTGGCTTGAAAATTTTGTTTAAAGCTGTTAAAATACTGTATCTGGATTGCTTTTTAAATGGGGACTTCCATATAACAGTATTTCCTGTAAATCAGTTGTTTTGCTATAAACATGAATTTATGCTGGACTAGTTAACAGAAATGAAAAGGCATCGCCTTATTCTTATTATTACATAGGAACAGAAAATCAGAAAATGAAGAGCTGCTTATGTAAATGGTTTGCAAAGCATTCAGCTAGCTACACTTTAGTTTGTTGGCTTCTTCTGATTCTGACGCCACAGAAGGGCGATGGGAGATGAGAAGTGGTACCAGGAGGGAAAGAGTAACTCAAAGTGCAGTGACACCTACACGAAAATGCAAATCACATCTGATATATTATACAAGTACAAAGGTTCGATGAAAATAATTGTATTGAACCATAACCATATTCTATTCAATTACACTTGGGAAAAGTTTGATTTTCCCCCTTTTTAGAATTATTAAAAGTTAAATATTTTACAGCAGATGGATAAAAACAGGAAAAAGATAAAATAGAGATCAGAAAAGGTCAAGAAATGTAACTGTCATTGACAAACCTGCTCCTTACAGCAGAGCTGTGTGTTCTTGAGGGATTTAACCCTGATTTTTAGCATTTCGATCCCCTACCAGAGAGCTTGAGCTGCAAAACACTTGGGTGACAAAACTAATGTTATTTTGCATCAGAAAATCTAACAACTAATTTAAATACACACTTGTATCACTTTCAAATTTTATTCCAACAATTTATGTCTAAATATTTGTTCCTAAAACAAGGAAAATCTTACAACAAATACCCCTTTTTTTAGATAGAAATTAAAATCTAATTTAATAGTCATAGTGATTGCATAAGTGTGCTGCAATGATCTGTTACATTCCCAAAAACTATGGCCTTGCATCTATATAGTCAGTGAGACATTTTTGTATACAGGTATGGGATCCGTTATCCGGAAACCCATTATCCAGAAAGCTCAGCATTACGGAAAGGCCATCTCTCATGGACCCCATTATAATCAAATAATCCAACATTTTAAAAATGATTTTGTTTTTCTCTGTATTAATAAAACAGAACCTTGTACTTGATCCAAGCGAAGATACAATTAATCCTTATTGGAAGCAAAATCAACATATTGAGTTTATTTCATGTTTTTAAGTATATTTAAGGTATGGCGATCTAAATTACTGAAAGATATTTTATCCGGAAGATCCCGGGTCCCAAGCATTCGAGATAACAGGTCCCATACCTGTATAACACAAAAAGCCATTATATTACTCTAACTTGTTAAATCATATATAACCTTATGTCTTAAAAATAAACCTTATAAAATTACAGCAGAACCTCCATTTAACATGCCCTGATTTTAAGTTTAAGTTTTCCCTCATTTTATATTGTTGTTTTGTGGTCCCATTTATAAATTATGCATAATACATTTCCCTGATTTTACATTTTCCTGGATTTTACATCATTTTTTTCTGGTCCCCTGAAAAACTTAAAATGGGGGTTCTACTGTATTTGTAACTTTTTCTTAGGTTACTTTACAATGGACCGTCACAGTTTGGTTTTATTGGCATTGCTAAAATACAACTCCCAGCTGGAGGCTTATTTTTTACTTGGAATCTCCTACTGGAAAATGATTACAGGCCTCACAAGCTTCCTATAGATATGCATATTTATTTGACAATTCTCTTTGTTCTAAAAACTTTAAATTTAATCTAACAGTTTTATTGCATCATGTTATACAGTAACTCTTTGCCAGTTATTATCTGTTATTTATATGCTGCTGTGGTTAACGGAGAATATAAAGCTTTTACACTAGCCCTTGTTTCAGTGGAGCTTACAATCTAAGTTCCTATCACATCACACAAAGGTAAATGTAGTCTGTGTGTTGTGCTGTTAGCATTTTGCATACCTTCCAATAAATGTCTTAAACTTCACCATTTAAATTTATGGTAGCCTATTTTTAATGAAAACTAAATTGCCATACAACATACAACACCACAATGGTATTTAAACATTTATATAGAAAATTAAATGGCTTATTAAAGGTAATTATGCCATGGTAGTAACCAATTAGTAGACCATTTAAATGACCTTAAATATGTGAATCTGTAGTTCATCAAAAGCTGTGGGTCCAAGAATCTGTGAATTCTGGCAAATACCAGAGGGGCTGCTGTAAGATACCATATGTGATGTTTATTGAGCCAGTGGGTATCTTTTGGGCCTCTTAAATATCAATTTAAAAGTGTCTATTGTTAATTTCAGGGTCCACATGTTGGACCCATTCAACTTTTTAGCACACACAAGCATAACAGTCCCTTCAGCTGCTTTAGGGGCAAGATTATAAAAAGACATGTATATATAAATGTCAACAACACACAATTTCAGCATATGCTTATGACACAGTTAAGAGACTTCAGGGTTTAGGTTTTAAAAAATGTCTCTATCAGTTTCATATTCTGCCCCGTCCTTTTTATATCCTATAATAATCTGGTTTTATATCATAGCTAGAAATACTTTCTGGGTCCCCGCTGTTAGTAAAGGATAACTTAAACAAAGTCAAAGATTTTAAGTCTGTTCAAATAAGTGCTGTGCCCTATGCTGACCTGCAATGTGTATATGTAAGAATGGCCATGGCTATTGGATTTATTTGCTATATCTTAAAATGAGTTTTATCAGAAAGCCAAAAGGTATTTTAAAGATTAAACTGATTGCAAAGCCTCAGTGAGAGATTTTGTCACGAGGTTTCATCCAGAGGTCTCTTTAATCTCCTTTTCCCTCTCAGTCCTCTAACCACCACCTCCTCCCTTGTCTTCCCCTCACCTCCTTAAGGTTTCCTTCATTGCCGCTCCCAAGTTCGCACTCTGTTGCAGCAGAAAGTAAGAAAGAGAGGGCATTGTGAAGGAAAGATGTAAGAGCTTGCCCCCCCCCCTTGCACTCCCTCCGCTCCCCACCACCCTCTGTAGTGTTGCAGGGGACAATACCACAGCTGCTTTCTTTGTACCTTATTCAGACAACAGTTGTTCCAATTACCTTCACATTCCTAGAACATATGGAGGGTGATTGGAAGAGAGCAGGGTACCCTGCCTTTCTCTGTTTGTTTTCTCTTTCCTCCGACTCACAATTTACCCATTACAATTATCATTTGTGTCATGTGCCCCCTGAAAACCCAGACATTAATAATATTCAGAGAGGCAGTGACATGCAGCAGATTTTGCCTTTCCTCTCGCAGCCTCTTCTCTCCCTTTTCATGGCCACCTTGTAAGTTTCATGCACCCAGTTCTGTCCTCCTTTTATTTATCCACAATGCTGTCTTCACTTACATCATTTCTGGACAGAACAATTAAAATTTAGTTTTACCCTATGTTTCTTTTTATGCTTTCCTGATGCTTTTCTCCTCGTAATTCACTCCAGGAAAACAGCACCTGCAAATGTCATTTGGAAAATGTCCAATAAACCAGAAAGAGCAGCTTCTGGACATAAACACTGTCCATCTTGGAGGCAGGAATATCAACCTTACACAGTTCCATGATTAATATATGTTAGTCTGTGCTTGAACTTGTACTTCAGTTTATGTTTATCTTTGTGGCACCCAAACATTGATTCATTTTCATGTAAACTAAGCAGTGACTTATAAGTCATTCAAATTAATTTACTAGTGGAAATCTCCAGCCTTGGGTGTATATCATATAAACATTCAGGAGTCTATAAACCTGCATACATATGTCTCTCTCTCTCTCTCTCTCTCTCTCTCTCTCTCTCTTCATCTTTCTGCTTTCTCCTCTGATTACACTCCTTCTCAATATTTGCTCCTCACACACACACACAGACACACACACACACATATGCACCCCCTTCTCACTTTGTGATCTACTACAAGTTGGATGTGTCTTGTGTCTTTGAGCCGTGTGAATGGGGATGTGTGTTTACCAAGAACTGTGCATTCAGTGCCCTCAATAGATCTGTGTGTCAAGAGATTACAGAATCAGGCCTTTCTTATTCTGAACAAAAGGTGGAAACAAAGGAATCAAAATAAACCGCTTTATTCCTTATTCTACCTTATTCTATAGGTGATTTAGTTACAAATTCAATTAAAATGATACTAGAGTAATCAGTGGATTCTTACAGACAGTGTTACTTTGTCTTCAGCTTTCATAAGTAAAAGGACATTGTTGCCAATTTATTTCACTTGTGGACATTCAAAAAGAAAAACTATAGATACAGTATATGTTTATAAGTATCAGATAAATATATATATATATATAAAAACATCAAGATTATTGCCTGGGTGCAGTCATAAAATATAGAATAATCAAAGAAGAATTGTTTATATATATATATATATATATATATATATATATATACATTGCAAACATTTTATCTCTGATTGTATTTTTTCAAATGAGGGGAAAAAAATGTTGAAAAAAGTCATTATTTTCCCATCTGCTCCCTCCTGCAGCCTTTTAATCGCTCCTCCCTCCCTCCAACCCCTGCACACTTAATGCTTTGCCACACTTACAAATGGGTTTTATTCTGCTGCCTGTGTGATTTATTTGTATATTTGACTTATTATTTAGCATTAATTAGGGCAGAAGTACATTGACTTGGGATGACCTGGTGCCATAGAGACAAGTTATTCACTTCACTTGAGTTTAAAAATGGCAGCTTTATCTATCTATAAACTTTACTCTGGAAAGCAGAGGTTTTTTTAGATCATTTGTCTAGTTTTTAGGTAATTTCCATGTCTATAGTTTATATAAACAAATCTTAGGACAATATTTCCATCAAAATAATTGACATTTACTTACAAGTCAATTTTCAGTACTATCACATATGTTAATTTAGTATTGAAGCTAGACATTAACAGATAATATATATTGCTGGGCACCAGGATGTGTATTCGTTATTAACCCCCCCCCCTCATTATACAGTATATGAGTCATTAGTGTAAGCACTGAATAAGTAAATCTGCTGGAAAACCAGACTTTCCCTGAAGCACACTGACTTCTCACCTAAAATCTCAATTTCATCTTTTTCATCTTTTTTTCTCACAGTTTTAAAAATCTTTTCTCACATTCTCTCTTGTTTATTAATTAATGCAAAACACGTTTTGGACTTTTTAAGAATTTTCAATTTTCTTGCATTTCTGTTTAATTTTTTTTCTCTCCTTTTTAATTGTGCAACTTGTATTGTCTCCTGTGAACAACTGTACCAGAGAGCTCATTCACATTGCCTCCTGTTATAGAGTAAAAACAAATCAAATGTGTATGTTGTTGAACCAGTCTTATACACAGGTGACTTGGGCATTCAGTTTCATGCTAAATCCAAACTTTACTCTGTGGTTAGACTGTGAGGGTTACTTAGAGCACTAAGAATGAGAAAAGACAAAGACATTCCTTACCCAGAGCATCAGTGCCTCTTAAGGTAATAGAGGTTAATTGTCACTAAAGTACACTCACTGCCAAGGTTACCAGTAGTGAATAACTGTAAATGGGCTTTTTTTGCCAATTGATATTAATGTGGTCTTGTAATGGTGGGTGATAGGACACGTTAACAAAATAACTATTTGCATTTGTCATTCTTTTGCCATAATTCAAAATTCATTAAAGGAGAAAGAAAGGGTAACATTAAGTAAGCTTTACCAGAAATGTCTATATAAATACACCAGTAAACCCTCAAAGCAATGCTGCTCTGAGTCCTCTGTCAAAAGAAACACTGTATTTCTTTCTTACTTTTGAGTATACATGGGCTTCTGTATCAGACCTTCAACATAAACCTCCAGGGATAGGGCTGAAGCATGCTCAGTTTGCTCCTCTTTTCTTCTCCCTCCTCCCCTCCCTGCAGTAATCAGAGCCCAGGAAGTGATGTCACACCAAGCTAATAGGGCAACTGATATCCTAAACAAACAGATAGGGGGGAATTCACAAAAGTGTCGGGAAGGAAAAATGTCTTTAAAATGTCTTTAAAATGTCGTAGCAACAGACGACAAATTCACAGAGCATTTCCCAGCCAATTTTCCGACCTATACAACCCTTTTGAAATAGTGTAGTGAAAAGTGGGCGTGGTTTTTTCGGCGCCACTTTCCTCGACATTTTTCTGAATCATAAACTCTCGTAAACTCGTTTTTTTTTGCCGACAATTTTTCCGACACATTAGGCTCTACAAAATGAAAATGTCGGTCAAATTGTCTTTTAAAATGTCTTATAAAATGTCGTGTAAAATGTCGTCTGTACAATGAAAAGATATACGACATTTTAGAAAATTGTCAGATTAACCAGACATTCAGAGATGGTAATATCTGCCTTTGTGAATTTGCCGTTTGTACGACATTTTACAAATTTGTTACCGACACTTTTGTAAATTCCCCCCATAGAGTTTCTAGAGCTGTTTACTCAGGTACAGCAAAGCATTCTGCAGAATAAATAGCATAAACTATTGTGGCTAATCTATTGGCAATACACTGCTTTGGTAGCTTTCCTTCTACTTTAATGCTCATATTGACATGACTCACAGTGTTCCTCACTGTTATATTTCTTTTCCCTTTTTTAGATTATCAAGGAGATTATTATGGAAGTGGAAATTATGACTTTTTCCCTCATGGACCACCATCTTCCCAGACACAGTCCCCAGCAGACTCTAGCTATCTACAGAATTCTGGACCTGGTTCAACCCCTTTAGGTCCTTTAGAATCTCAGCTTTCTGGACACCACCCTTCAGAAAACCAAAGATATGCGGACATGATTTCCCATCCTGACACTCCCAGTCCCGAGCCGGGTATGACTGGCTCCCTCCATCCTATTTCTGGTGAAGTCTTCACTGGTGGTCCTAGTCCTCCCTTATTCAATAGTGGATTTAGTGGTCCTCTGCCCCATCAGAACCCTGACATTAATGAAGCTACTGTATGGTAATAAAAGACTCTTGTTGACTTGTTGAACTGATCGCTTTAGTTGACCAGAATTCCACCTTTCATCTGTCTCTTTCCTTCTACTCTTCACTCAACAATTGGGTACTTACACCCCTGATTCAAACAGATGGGCCCAACCAACCTTGGATATGATTCAGTTCCATGGTACATTTCCTCCTTGCTGAGCAACGGCTGAATTAATGTAGGAGTGGGCAATCTGGGGTGATTAAAAACCAAAACCAAGAATGACACTAAACCAAAAGCCATTTCTATGACCGCAGAAGGGAAACTTCAATCTGTAAAAGTTCTCCTTGTCCTGTAGCACCGGAGCCACACGTCCAGCTATTGGAAAGAGGGAAGATCAATGGGACCAACATGGAGCCAAAACCAAAACTCACCTTCATGATTGTTTATTATGAAACTGCTTCCCTAACCAGGAGCAGACCTAAAACAACAAACTCTACATGGTATAGCGTTTTCTGAACCAGATACCCAAAAGTTCCAAAGGAGGCATTTCAGTTAACACTAAAACACGAAAAGTTCAAATATTTTGTATTTATTTCACATTGAACATGTATTTTTAAGAATGATAATAAAACGCTGGTTACAGGGGTTTTGTGTCCAAGCTCAAGACGATGTTAAAATTAACAGGGAAGCATTCATTTCAGAAATGTCCTTAACACTGCCTGCCTGTATTTACATATTGAGCCATTGCTAAGTCATTGATTTAGTTGCTGTCCTCTCTTAGTTTTCACAATATGTTTGTTCTTTTGGAAGCATTTCTCATAATTATCATGCTACAAAAGAAAGTTTCAGTTTTTTTGTGTTTAGGTGGAACTGTTACTTGTTCGGGACCAACTGAAAGGATTGAATTTTCTGTCTACTGAACTTCAAGTTTTTTTGTATTGATTAAATCCTCAGCCATCATTAACACTGACTTCCTAAATCAAGTTCTCTGGTTCAGTTGATACATTACCTCAATGATAGATATAAAGCTGCAGTACTGTTTTAGGGTGCCATCTAGTGATCCTTTTCAACGGTGCAACTCTTCGTGTCACTGGCTTAATGGAATGCCAATGAACCAGATCAAAATGTGAAAATCTACAGCAGGGGTGTCCAACCTGTGGCCCGAGGGTTTCATGCGGCCCAGGATGGATATGAATGCGGCCCAGCTTGAAACCCTTGGTTCCGGTGAAAACTTCATGTTACAAAGGATATAGGAGAGGTGCCCATTGCCCATTGCCCATTTAGTAGTAATAATAATATAATATTTAATATCCAGATGTCCTATATTCCACTGTATAGCTCCACATGGTTATCCAACTGGTATTGTAGTTCTTTTCTGTGTATTTTCTTTTACAGATCAAAAGTGTTTGTGTATTTCATGTGTGGCCCCAGACAATTTTTCTTTTTCCTATGTGGCCCAGGGAAGCCAAAAGGTTGGACACCCCTGATCTACAGTCTCTCTTTAAATTGCCTTTTTTTTTTTTAAAGGGATACTGTCATGGGAAAACTTTTTTTTTCAAAACGCATCAGTTAATAGTGCTACTACAGACTTCTGCACTGAAATTCATTTCTCAAAAGAGCAAACAGATTTTTTTTATATTCAATTTTGAATTCTTATATGGGCTAGACATATTGTCAGTTTCACAGCTGCCCCTGGTCATTTGACTTGTGCCTGCACTTTAGGATGGAACTACTTTCTGGTAGGCTCTTATTTCTCCAACTAAGGGTGGGGCACACGGGCAGATTTGGGGAGATTTAGTCACCTGGCTACTTATTGCCTCTTCTTCTAGGAGGATGAAGAGGAAATTTGTCGCTGAGACGACTAATGTCACTGAGATGACAAATCTCCCCGAATCTGCCCATGTGCCCTGACCCTTAATGTAACTGAATGAGTCTCAGTGGGACTTGGCTTTTACTATTGAGTGCTGTTCTTAGATCTACCAGGCAGCTGTTATCTGGTGTTAGGGAGCTGCTATCTGGTTACCTTCCCATTGTTCTTATGTTAGGCTGCTGGGGGGATAGGGAGGGGGTGATATCACTCCAACTTGCAGTTAAGAGTGACTGAAGTTCAGGGCCAGGCCATGGCGCACAGGCACCCTAGGTCATACCTCCCAACTGTCCCCTTTTTGGAGGGACAGTCTCTCTTTTGACAGCTTAACCTGCAGTCCCTCATTTGTACTGGAAAGTCCCTCTTTTCTCTGCACTGAACAGCCAGAAAAACTTAATTGGCTTTTGGCAGAGTAATTGTAACAGGAGAAACATTTTCAAACTTTCATAATCTGCCTAATTTTGTAAAATGAACGTTGTAATTTGGTGGTGTGGCCACAAAAATGGGCATGGACAAAAAACTTTAGCTGCGCTACTTGCGAAAAAAATTTTGTCCCTCTTTTTTCTTCCAAACTGTTGGGAGGTAAGCCCTAGGCAAGCCGGCCGTGGCACCAGCTTAGCACTCCTGCACATGCTTATGGTGGTGCCCACATGCACTCGCGAACTGGACCGCATGTGCGCATGCGCAAGAGCGCAAAAAGAAGAGGAAGCGCAGACAGTCTGACAGAGGGGGACCAGACTGAGGGTAGGCGACAGAGGAGGTACGTGCCTGGCGACCCTCCAGCTTTGCACCCTAGGCACGTGCCTACTCTGCCTCCCCTTGGCCCAGCCCTGCTGAAGTTTATCAGAGCACAAGTCACATGACTGGGGGCAGCTGGGAAACTGACAATCTGTCTAGCCCCATGTCTGGTTTCAAAATTGAATATAAAAAAATCTGTTTGCTCTTTTGAAAAATGGATTTCAGTACAGAATTCTGCTGGAGCAGCACTATTAACTGATGCATTTTGAAAAAAAAAAAATTTTCCCATGACAATATCCCTTTAACAAAAAAAAATCAGGATAAATAAGTGAAAGAAAAGATGATTGGACAAGACACTCATTTTGCTGTATTATAAGTTTAAGAGGCTGTAAAGCTTCACATTTGCTTATTTTGTATAAAATAACATGAAAAAATGAATAAAGTAAGTTTGTGTTCCTGATTATTTATTGTATATTGTATACCTGACTTTTTATTTCATCCAACTGCCCTTGCCAGAAAGCAAAAAATTGAATTTGTGTGAGCAACTCACTCTAAAATAAACACAAAAAATCCTTTAGTCAGTAAAAAGCATACTCTCTGTACAATGGGTTTTGCAGAGGTTGTTCATCTTTAAATTAAAATTTCCTGTAATGTAGAGTTATATCCTGAGGCAATATGCAATTGGTTTTCATTATGTATTATTTTAGGGATGGCGCGAACCGCGGCAAAAATGTTCGCGAACATATTCGCAAACTTGCGACAAAATGCGTGAACGGTTCGCGAACGTCGCGAACCCCATAGACTTCAATGGGAAGGCGAACTTTAAAAGCTAAAAAAGACATTTCTGGCCAGAAAAATTATTTTAAAGTTGTTTAAAGGGTGCAACGACCTGGACAGTGGCATGCCAGAGGGGGATCAACGGCAAAAATGTATCTGAAAAATCCAATAGTCGCAGCCACTGAAGCACAGAAAAAATATGCCATATAAATGCTGAAAATAGTCGCAGCCACTGAAGGACAGAAAAAATATGCCATATAAATGCTGAAAATAGTCGCAGCCACTGAAGCACTGAAAAAATATGCCATATAAATGCTGAAAATAGTCGCAGCCACTGAAGCACTGAAAAAATATGCCATATAAATGCTGAAAATAGTCGCAGCCACTGAAGCACAGAAAAAATATGCCATATAAATGCTGAAAACAGTCGCAGCCACTGAAGCACAGAAAAAATATGCCATATAAATGCTGAAAATAGTAAAATATAAAATCCCTCCAATACAGAGCAGTATCAATCAGATTACTAGCCAGCAAACTTTCAACTGTCCCTGAAATCACTAACAGGCAGCTCTCTCCCTACACTAGCTCTTCCAAGCACACACAGGCAGAGTGAAAAAAAGCTGCAGGGCTTCAGTTTTTATAGGGAAGGGGAGTGGTCCAGGGGGTGTAGGGGTGGTCCAGGAGGGAGAGCTTCCTGATTGGCTGCCATGTATTTGCTGGACCAGTGAGAGGGGCAAAAAAAAAGCGCCGACTATACGCGAACCCAAAATGGCGAACGTCGCGCGACGTTCGCGAATATTCTGCGAGCGCGAACAGCGCGCCATCCCTATTTATGCTCTTTCAGTTATATAGTTATTAGTTCAGCAGCTCTTCAGTTTGGAATTTCAATAACTATCTAGTTTACTTTACCAACCAGACAGGGATTTGAATGAGAGACTTGAATAAGATTAGGAGAGGGACTAAATAGCAAGTAAGGTATAAATCATAATTATACAATTTTAACCTCACAGAGCAATAGTAATAATAATAGTAATAATATATGTTTTGGTTGCTGGGGTCAGAGACCCCTATTTTAAAGCTGGAAAGAAGTATAAGAGGAAGGTAAATAATTAAAAGGCTTGCAAAGTTGTCAGGAACAGAGCATTCTATAATATACAAAGTCAACTTAAAGGTGAACCACCACTTTAACAGCATACTAAAACCGACCTCATCAAAATGAAAGTGTAAAGAGGGGGAGATGAGCCAATAACCCCTGCACTTACCAGGTAAGGCTTATCCACATAGACAGACTAAGGGACAGATTTATCATTGGTCGAATTTTGAATTGAAATTTCAAAATTCGACCATGTGAATAGTGAGGGAAGTAAAATCCTTCGAATTTGATTATCGAATTCGAAGGATTTTACCGCTATTCGAATATTCGAACGATCGAATAGAAAAATTTACATTGTTCGATTAAATAATTTGATGGTTCGATTCGAACGATTTTAATTTTTAATATTTGATCAACAAAAACTTTAAAACACCTATGGGAGCTTCCCATAGGGTTTTAAAGCAATTCGGTAGG
>CM044432.1:130288345-130307828 GCA_024363595.1 Xenopus borealis
GTTCAAACTTTCATAACCTGCCAAATTTTGTAAATTGAACATGGTAATTAGGGGGTGTGGTCAGTGGCATAACTAGATATCTCTGGGCCCCACCGCAAATGATTTTTCAGGCCGCCAAAATGTCTAGAGGTCGACTTGTTTTACCAATATTTATTGAGATTGTATATGAAGTAGGGCCTCATGGGGCCCCTATACCTTCTGCCCCCCCCCTGCAGCCACAGGGTCTGCTTCCTCTGTAGTTATGCCCCTGGGTTTGGTCACATCTAATCTTCTTACCTCTCTTTCTATTTCCAAAATGTTGGGAGGTATGTTGAAGCCATATGTTCCCTGTTAGCATTTCTCTTCTTGTGTGTATATCAGGGTGTACATTAAATAAAGCTGTTTTTACACCATGGTTGAACATATTATGGTGTCGTACATCTTACCCAAAGCTGGGCAGTAATGACCATAGTTTCTGGCTGTGATGTAATGGGGAGAGAGTGGGAGTGGTCCCTGATTACGGTCAGCATTGTGTCTGCTCTCTTGTTAAGGGCTAGGCCACACGGGAAGATTCAGGGAGATTAGTCGCCAGGCGACTAATCACCGCTTCTTTGGGTTAAGAAGTAAAGTTACCTGCGCCTATTCACACGCAGCGCTGCGTTTGCTTAAGTTGCTGAAAATTGCCTCATGAGACGCGTGTGAATAGGCGCAGGCGACTTTACATTCTAGCAGGCGCGAGACACGGGCAAGTAATTCAGGGAGATTAGTTGCCCCAAAGAAGAGGTGATAAGTCTTCCCATGTGGCCTAGCCTTAAATGGAGCACCTGCCTACAAAAAATGTCTAAGACCACAATGCAGTATGAAAATATGAAATGATGAAAGCATATAGCTGCATACATCTGTGTTAATAAGAGCCATATGCATTTTTCACAGTGCCAAACCTGTCTTGA
This sequence comes from Xenopus borealis, assembly GCA_024363595.1. NCBI lineage: Eukaryota > Metazoa > Chordata > Amphibia > Anura > Pipidae > Xenopus > Xenopus borealis. The sequence continues at coordinate 130,289,275 of CM044432.1, forward strand.
GGAAAACTCAGGAATAAGACCATGTGCTGTGGTCACACACAATGTTCTCTTAGGTTTATTGTTAGTCATGAGTGTAAAGCTCGTATCACAGGTACTTTGAAAACAAGCCTATAAACGTTCTCTTTCTGTGTACACAGAGAGGAGGGTGGTCCAAATACGTTTTGTGCAAACGTTATGATGTGCAAGATTCTCTCTCTCTGCTGTAGACTGAGAGTATCAAGTGATGTATGGAGTATGCTAGGGCTTTGTGATGTTGGTGGCAAAAACACTGTGTGCTCAGTTGACTACAGGAGATTTTACTTGACAGAGGAGGTTCCATAGCATGTAGAGTTGCAAGCAAAAGTTGGGAACACTTGCAACAGTCCAGGGAGCATTGTAACTGCGCAGTGCGTACAGGGATAAGGGGGACATTTTTGAGCAGCATTTTTGTTCGTTTTTCAGAACGAGACACCTGGGCAGATAGTTTCAACTCGGACTGTACTTATAGAAACCTGAATGTCTGGTTCAAAACCTGAACAGGTGGCAACCCTAATGGGCATGCGCTCAAGCACACAGCTTTGAGGGACCACCGGTCATATGATCCTTCAGGTGGAATCTTGCAGGGCTTCCCATATGAGGGACTCACCATCCTTGCCCTGTTTGCAGAGCTCTTTAGCAAAGTCCTTAATCTGATCATCTCTTGGAATACAGTCCCACTATATGGGTTTCAAGTACTATGTTATGAAACTGGACCAACGTTTTCTTACCAAATATCCATCATGCCAGCAGGGCCTTTCTACAGCTAGACTGTTCATGCAAGGAGAGCAGAACTACTAATTATTCCATATTAGATCCTTCTCCCTATAGACACATTAACCATCAAAAAGACTTGTTCTTATTTGAAAGTCTGACCCCTCATACCTAACATCATAAACTTGCACCTCCCTTTCCAGACTGCTCATTCTATCCAACATGTCCAAGGTATCCTGTCGTTTCAAGCTGTCCTCTTTGACTGGTTTCCTAAACTCAACATTTTCATGCTTTGGCCTTACTATATGGTATGTTTGCTAGACAACCACCATACACACTGCCTGCATTCATAGGGGACCGAGCCGATGAAAATATATGTATGATCCTATATTGTAGGGAGCATGTAAACTATTTTCTTTTGCAATAAAAAAAAAAATAAGTGAAAAGGGAAGATTTCCCTTTCCACTTTGCTTTTTTTCATAGATAACAGCAGAAACATTACCATTAAATTATGACCCTGTGGTTATTTATTTTGCCTAAAGAGTTATAGAGAGAGAATCTTCCAATGCATCTATGCAAAAGAATAATAATTAACCCCACTGAGACATTCTCAACCTACTCTGCCATATACATGTCACATCACAGTACTTCCAAGGGTTGAGATGAAAGATATTGCCTTAGAGCCAGCAAGGTGTTTTGATAATCACTACAAATCATGGGAGGTCAGAGGCCCTTATACTGAAAGTACACAGACGGTTTATAGGTGTTCTGCCCAGAAGGAAAGGCAAAGCATCAAAGAACAGCAACCATTTTCAACCATTCCTACAGGAAGAAGGCAGGATATGACAACATTTTGATGGATATAATTAATTTTTCCATTACCAGAAACTAGGATTTACTAGAATTGTACTGCAATGCAACCAAGGAATTCCTGGGATATAAATAAAGATGATGGCATTGCACTACCCTCAGCTTCCTCTCTTGCTCACAGAATTGTGCCTAAGAAACTGCACCCCCCCGGTGCTTTAAGGATTAATTCTCCTTTAACATAGATTCTAGGCACTGGGTATCAATTTTTAGCATGCAGAGAGTTACATTTCTCAGTAAACACCCCTTTGCACAGGACAAAGTGTCCTGGATTCAGATGATGTGCGATTTGTGATAATCAAGAAGATGACACTGAGTGAGAAAGTTATTTTATAGCAGGCAACAATACTGAAAAAATTATTTCCAGAGAAAATGCTTCCTAAGTACACTACAGCTAGAGAGAAAGAAGAAGGGATGTGGAGAGGCAGAGAACTCAGTCTACGAGGAGAGACAAATATGCAGAGAAAAGGGAGCCGTGGGAAGAGACATAGAGGCAGAGCTCTAATTCTTCATCTCTTATACCAGAGAAATCCTGTATAATTCTGATGGCTGTATGTCTATGGAAAAGCAAATTGAGACTTTTCACTGACATTTTGGTGGGTTTTAAAAATACTTTTGTCTGTTTTATTCATGTGGTTCACCATTTGCATTTGATTGAAATAAAAAAACTATAATTTTAATACAATTATAAAATCTGAATTTATATATTTCATACACTGTAGTGATGGAGCTTCCAATATACTGTGAAATGTATCCTTCAATATTTCTCTGTCTCACATCAGTATGACAAATATATAGGAAATAACGTACACGTGATTGCACAAGGCCAAAGGCAGAATGATTTTATACAGGTCATGGAACTCCAAGGTGACTCCTAATATCAGCATACTGATCAATTGCACACAAGAAGTGCAATGATATAAAGGGAGACAGTGATTAGATAAATGGTAGTTTAATAGATTAAGGGTATACCAAAACAAATGGTTTATTTTAGCAATAAATAAGCCTGCAGTGAATAGGTTCCTGTTATGAAGGTTAGTTTTCATATACCGTATTTTGTAGACACAGAGCTACCCCTCACCATATTTCACTTCCCAGTAACATCTGAGTACTGGGGTGTTTTCTGAACAAAGATTTGTAGTGATGCAGTATTCAGCTGTATGAAATTAAATCAAATGTGAAAAATGTGGATTCCCTTGTAATTGTGCTGATTTGAATGTTTGTAACTTTTAGATGCTGATTACTGGCAACACCAAATTGGTTGGATTAGAGTAAGTCTTGAACTTCACAGGCAAGTGTGTCCATTCATGAGAAAAGGTATTTAAGGTGACCAATTGCAAGTTGGCCTTCTGTTTGACTCTCCTCTGAAGAGTGACAGCATGGGATCCTCAAAGCAACTCTCAAAAGATCTGAAAACAAAGATGCAGTATCATGGTTTAAGGGAAGGCTACATAAGAGGTTTAAAATTTCAGTTTTAACTGTAACTGTAAGAAATGAAAGGCCACAGGCACAGTTGCTCTAAAACCCAGGTCTGGCAGGTCAAGAAAAATACAGGAGTGGCGTATGCTGAGGATTGTGAGAATGGTTACAGACAACCCAAAGATCACCTCCAAAGACCTGCAAGAACATCTTGCTGCAGATGGTGTACATTATCTGTACATCGTTCTACAATTCAGCACAACTTGCACAAAGAACATTGGCATGGCAGGGTGATGAGAAGAATCCCTTTCTACACTCACTTGTATTCAAAAGTTCATTTAGACAAGCCACAGTCATTTTGGAACAAAGTGCTTTGGACTGATGAAACAAAAAACAATTTGTTGTTTGGTCATAACAAAAAGTTGGTGGAGGTTCCACCCTAAACACACTTTGAAATCTGCAAAGGCATTTATGCAGAGGGAGAAGTACAATATTCTGGAAGGGCCATCACAGTCCCCAGACTTGAATATCATCAAAAATCTATGGGATGATTGAAGCAGGCTGTCCATGCTCTGCAGCCATCAAATTTAACTGAACTGGAGAGATGAAAAAATACCGCCATCCCGAAACTCATCAAAGGCTATAGGACGCGTCTAGAGGCTGTTATATTTGCAAAAGGAGGCTCAACTAAGTATTGATGTAATATCTCTGTTGGGGTGCCCAAATTTATGCACCTGTATAATTCTGTTAGGCATGTGTAGGGATGTGAAACTTAGACACCCTCACATATTTCTAACAGGCACATTCCTAGTAATATGGATGCCTAATGGGTCCTAATGGGGACCTTGGTGCTTATGTAACTCCTGTAGTTCTCACAATGTACACTAGATGACACTGTGTAAAGGATAAGGTAATGGGAACCATGTGGTCAGTGTTCATTGCTTTAGCCCAACCTTGCAGGCTGGAAGGGAATGGGCATGATCCCTAGGTGCAAAGGCCCTAGTAAAGTACAGCTATACTCTGTCATAGATCACTCTAGGAGTGATAGAAAGGTAGCTAGTTGAGCAGCTCACGCTCCGACAGGAGAAATAGAGGTACTAATAGGGTTGCCACTTGGCCGGTATTTTACTGGCCTGGCCGGTATTTTTTATGGTTGACCCCAATGTTATTAATAGGAAAAAAGGATAAATGTATAGGAAGGCCGGTATATTTTTCAAGAAAAGGTGGCAACCCTAGGTACTAATAACCCAGAAGTAGGGACTAAGTGTACAGACCTAGGGATAGGGTTTCCTCTCAGGTTCCACTTAGGGCAAAGGCTGAAACCTGGTGCGTACCTTTCCACATTCAAAGCTCAACTACTGCTGACATGACCCCTTGCCTGAAGGGATCCAGCCCACGTATGGTGCTGTGAGTATATGCTCCTTTATTCTGTGTGCTCTGTACTTATGCCGTGTAACTGTATAAGATGCTCTATACTCCAATGTGGTGATTGTTCCAATAAATGCTGTTTTGGTTAAGCATAAAGAATCACTGGCGCCCAACTTATTGTGCTTATATCACCTGGTTACAGATCAACTATATCCTTCCTCCACCCCGCTGCGAGGGCTCATCCCTGAGAAAGAGAGTTTCATTCGTGGTGTAATACCATTTGAGTAGCTATAACTGACTCCTGCCACACCAGTTTACTATAGCGCTACACATGTTATATATTAAAAAGAAGTTACTACTTTGAAAGCTCAGCCTATGATAAACAAAACTCCAAAGAATTAAGAGGGGGTTCCCAAACTTTTTAATAATTGTACTTGTATACCTTATAAGCAATTATGCACTCTCTGCTTCAATATAACAGAATATTAGACTGCACCTGTGATTTTATTGAGCTATAGGTACATCAGCTGTAGCTATATGTCTTGATACGGTCACAGAAAACTTTATTTAATATTTCAGAGGTTACCACACTGTTCACCTATGTTAGAAACAGACAAAGACAAAGAAACAGAATGTTCACCACCCTAATGTTGCCAACAGTTACCCCATTATTCTAAAGGTTATAGATGAATGTCACTTTCTTCTGTTGTCTGTTCAGAACTGTTTTGGGCTTTACATTGCCCATCCACATTTTACAGGGTAGTTTTCACAAAATGTTTACCCATATTGTTAATTAAAAAACATTTCTAATCATTTATTTAACTACATAATCTATACAAAAAGAAATCAGTTCAGTAACCGGTCATTGCTAAATGCTGCTTCCTGCAGATATTGATGGGAGTTTGCACATAGAAACTGTCAGGCTTGGTTCTCTTCTCCTGCATTGTAGGCCATAGTGTTGTTGTATTGATTTTTCAATATATGTTTTATGTCCCTTCCAGGCTTTGTAGTGGGACAGGCCCTGGTCTCAGTTGCAAGGACTGTAGATAACATATTACAGCCTGAGGGAGAACTGACTTGGTATAATTAATGGGGCTTCTGGTAATAGGATTTCCCAGCCTTGAGGAACCTTTTTACATAAGATATTGGCTGGAGAGTTATGATTTATGGGGGTCTGATCCCAGTGAGATTTTAAAGGAGGGCTTATGGAATCAGGATATTTATCAGAGATGGGACAGAGAGAGGGTCGGAAAAGGGCAAACGAAGAGGGTGAAGAGACACAGGTTTGAGCATTAAATATACAGAGGATGCAAGAAAAAGGATCAGTACACTCCTATAGAAAAGGAAAACAGGAATGTTTAAAAAGGTGTGAAATAAATGTAATACTGAGACACAGGTCAATCACAATTAAACCTAAATCTGTTACAAATTATGAAGATTCTGCAAAAACTCTGGTGTTCTTCTGGCTCCATCTTGTGGCTCAACAGAGCATTTTACCAAGCAAAGCTAGCACATTTCCTCAATGCAAGAGTTTCTTAGAAACATTTATTTTCTAGCTGTCTAACTTATTTATCTAAGATGTTTGTTAACCTTAAAAAATATAGTATGACAGATCATGAACAGGTATGGAAAAATGGGAGCTTCAGGCCCCCAGCCCCAAAGCACTAACACTATTTGCAGTGCTGGAATTGGGGAGGGATGCACAGAAGGCAGGTTTGTATCCTGGAACTTTCTTTTGCTCCTCTCAACTTCTGCATGCAAATAAATGCTGAGGTAAAATATAATTTAGTTTACTATATACAGTAGAGGATAAAAGGAGAGAAACAAAAAGAGAAGATAAGGGTATTAAACTGCAGCAGATTATGGAATAGTGAAAGAATGATATATATGAAATAATCTTGGTTAATATAGAATATGATGGGGCTGTTCTATTTTATGAAACTCAATACACAGAAAAGGTTCAGAAGCTGAATTGGCAGCCAAGAAAATGATATGCATAATTTTCATTTTGGGGTCCCTACAGGTCACATAAGTAAATATATTCATACTGGGCATCAAACTGTGCATTAGAATGAAATACCAAAATGGACATAGCAAAAGTGTTTTGCTTTAAAGTGGGTGAAACCAGAAAGTATTGGTGCAAGGTTTTTTTTTATATAACAGTGGGTGTGGCTTATGGTCATGGGAGGGGCTTGTTTGAGCACGCTGAGCTACGATCACCACACAGAGCATCCCTCCACTTTTTTTCACTCCAATTCAAGCACTGCCTATTTCATATTTATCCATTTCTTGTTCTCTAATGTTAATACAAAGACAGAAAGGGAATCATTTGATTTTATTGGCGATATCAATTCATATTCAGCTGGGATTTGAAGTGTTGTAGCTGAGAAATGTTGATCCCACTGCCGCCACACACTACCATCACAATGGGGTCAAGGGGTGTCTTCAAGCTTCCCTCCTGCTGCAGGCGTTGGATATGTCCTGAATAAACAGCAGCAAGAGCAGCTCCGCATGCAGGCTCCACAAACATTAACTCGTCATCTGGGAAGAAAGATTGTACATGAAGTAAGGGGTGTAAATCAGAACCTGGAAGATGTAGGAACGAGGGGACACAAACTAACAATGCCTATACCAGAAGGGTATTGGGAAGTTACAACAATATTTTTAATTGGGAAAGAAGCAAGGCATTGTAGGTTCAGGAAGCAAATTATGTATCCGAATACTGATAAAATAAGAATCCCAGCATCCTTACCCAGGTGATGGGAGTTGTGACTCTCAAATGCTATAGCCACAGGTCTACATTAAAAATGTTTATACTATGTTGAAAGAAACCTTATATTCTTATATTATGCTGCACTCTTTTTTCAAAGCAAAGATGATGGAAAATTCTTTTGTAGGTATTTCTTCCCTTGATATACTGAGCACCATGCTTTGACATCTTACAACCATTCCCAATAACACAGGGCATAAGACTACCTTTCTCCAGTAGTGAACCACTGGCAAATCACAAAGTTAGCCAAAAAACAATAATACCATAAAAAAAATATCTCATCCCTATTCTTCAGCAATCAATGAACATCAGCTGCTACAGCTGTGACAGGTGGAAATCAGCAATGAAAAGAAATACCTAGGTGTAAAAAATAGAAAAAAATAAGAACAAAAATAGAAAAAAAGGTAAGAAAGGGTAAGAATAGAAAATAAAAAAAAGTGGGAAGAATGCTTTTGGAAACCCCATATAAAAAGAGCATTTATACACACCCAGAAACATTTCCACAGCTTGTATTGCTTCTCTGTCATCGACAGTAATGGAAATAACTTTGTGCTCCCTTGTACACTCAAAGGCTCTGTCACATACTGTCTTGGCACCGAGACACTTGGCAACACTAAAAGAGACAGACACACATTTACACACTGGCAGGTCATTGTATTACAGATATGAGTAAAACTTGTCATTCTAGAGTTTGGTTAATGTGTCAAGCCAGGATCTATTCTTATTATGTGTTAAGTGTGATGTAATCCATGGGTGCAAGAAATGATCAGGGATGGATACTGCAAATGTCAGAGATGGTGAATGCATGGTGACTATTACAGAGGTGGCACAGTGGTTGGGATAAAAAGTGAAAAAAAGGTGTCGTAATAGATATATATATATATACATAATATGTGCAGAACTATCTAATAAAGGGAGAATATGTTTTCATGGCATGAATCCTACCTGGTAATATCTGGAAGGCTGATGGGTTTTCCTGCTTCAAGTGCTGCATTCAAACAGTGGGCGCCCTTAGTCTCCATTGCAATTATGGGAATATCAGACCAGCCCACCTTCTTCATCCCTGCAGCCAGCCCAGCCAGGAGCCCACCACCCCCTACAGAAACAACCAGAGCCCCTGGCTTCTGAGAACCCAAAGAGGCCATTAGTTCACACACAAGGCTGGAGTGGCCTTCCCTGAAAAAAAATGTGCAGCAGAACCTATGACTAAAGACTATTTCACAAGTCAAGTAATAAAAAACATGGGTTCACTGAAATAATTAACAATATGTACATTATAAGAAATACAATTCACATACATATTTAATATAACTACAATACATAATATCTGCCCATTAGAGAGGCATATCCATTTTCTTGACTTTCCAGACTCTTTATTTCCCCAACTCCAATCAAATTACCGTCCATAAGCATGCACACTTGAAGACACAGGATGCAGTCCCCTGCATTAAGTGCATATGCTCCTGGGCAGCAATAACTGCTATAGAACAGTGGGCTAGACTAAGGTAACTGCCAGATCTGCAGGGTGCAGTTTCTGCATTTTCAAGTGGTATGGATGGGCCAGGCTGTTCTGCTGCATTTCTTTGCTGCAGTTGGGGAGAGATGAGGGTGTACAGATTAGTCACACAAATGTGAGCATATGCATATTCAAGTGCACACATACGCACAAACAATTGCAGCCTTCCGCACATTTGTGTGCTTGTAGTTGGAGCACAGAACTCGCTCAGCAGAGCCGGGCCACAGCACCCACTGGGAGTATGCATGTGCAAACAGGTGCACACATATCGCATGCGAATGGATGCTGGCATGCATGGACACTGGTGCATATGCGTGAACTGTTCGCGCATAGTTGCTCGACTATTCTCAGCATTTATATAGTTGCGCGACTATTTTCAGCATTTATATGGCGTATTTTTTCTGTGCTTCAGTGGCTGCGACTATTTTCAGCATTTATATGGCGTATTTTTTCTGTGCTTCAGTGGCTGCGACTATTTTCAGCATTTATATGGCATATTTTTTCTGTGCTTCAGTGGCTGCGACTATTTTCAGCATTTATATGGATTTATACAATGGATTTTTCAGATACATTTTTGCCCTTGATCCCCCTCTGGCATGCCACTGTCCAGGTCGTTGCACCCTTTAAACAACTTTAAAATCATTTTTCTGGCCAGAAATGTCTTTTTTAGCTTTTAAAGTTCGCCTTCCCATTGAAGTCTATGGGGTTCGCGAATATTCGCGAACAGTTCGCGTTTTGTCGCAGGTTCGCGAATATGTTCGCGAACATTTTTTCCGCGGTTCGCGCCATCCCTATGCGTGAATAGGAGAGGAAGTGCATGCGCCAAGAGGATGGGAAGTGTAAGCGCGAAACGATGTGCAGGCAAGCAGTCCAAAGAGGAGACTAGACATGGGGTAGGTGCCAGAGAAGGTACACTCTTGGGCCCCCCCAGCTTTGCACCCTAGGCACGTGCCTACTCTGCCTACCCCTAGTTCCAGCCCTGAAAATAAGTCAATTCAACTGGACTTGCTGTGTTTTTCTTGAAGATGTTTTACCAGTCATCCAACTGGCTTTCTAAATTCTGAATAGGAAAAGACGAGGTTCATTTTGGAGCCCCCCTTGCAAAATTTTATAGATATAAGTGGACTGCTTGGACAGCATTAAGTTGTCTATAGAGCCTTTCTAATGTGATTTTTTTTCTCTCTTCTACAAATAAATGTCTCACACCCTAAATGTAACAAAAGATGATAATTTTTACTCAGATACAGTAACCCATAGTAACCAATATGTTAAATGCTGAACCAGTTTATGCTACCTGCAAAACTTTGTACCTATTACATTACCCATAAAAGACTTTCTAAACAAATAATAGCAATCCAGTTTTGGTTACAGCTTTTCTGTGCATATGAAAAAAAATGCTATCTATTATTTTTGTTATGGTAAGAAAGTTTCAAATCGCTATGGCCTGGATAATGTTTGTAGTAAGCATGACAAGATTTGTTGAAACCAACGGTTGATTGTGGCTGATTTAAATAAAAGTGACCTCAGTACTCGTTCCTTACTCCTTACTGTTTCATTTTTGCATGGCACCAATTCTAATAGGACATATGGAAGAAATAGCTGCCATAACTATTCATTTGTTGAGCCAGTTTCTGCTGTTCCAGAGATACTGTATGAGTGTGATTACACATAGAACACTACCAGGATTTTCTGCTCACCAGACGAGAGGATGGTTAAATGGAGAGATGTACACACTGCCAGGAATTTCAGTCAGCTGGTGGGCATGTGCATCAGCATCATCCCAGACCTGCAGTTGGCGAGAAATTTATTGATGAGTACCTTGTAGTAGAGCAAGGTCTTGTAGTAGCTGGGACTCCTCATATAACTCTAGCAGTAGGCATGTTAATTCTGGAACCATGCCCTGCAACTCCTCCTATCATGTCTGTGAAAACTGCACCTGAGTGGACTCATCTGGCTGGTATAATGTTAGTATAGTGTGGATCCTGTGTCCTAATGTGGAGTAGCTACAGAGGCTATTAAGTAACTCCTGTTAGTGGAGTGGTGGACATACAAAGAAAAACATGGATTTTTAAACCTGACAGCTCAAGATCAAATACTAGCAGGATGGGCAGGACCCATCCATAGCTGATATACAAGGAGGCATATGTACTGTATCTTGATATTGGGATTGAGGTTCTCACTTCAGTACAAAGAAGGACAGCAGGCACCATTTGCCGCTCTGTAGTTGCTTCAAGGCTGAGGGTTTTTGGAGGTGTGGATCTCTATTTCTTCAATATCACAAAACTATCCATTTCTGTACTGAACACAGGTGAAGATCACAGGCACATTTGGTTTACATGGTTGGCCATTGGCTAATATAGTAGGAGGCAGATGTATCTTGGTATTGGGACTGCACTTGTTTGAGACAAGAAGCACTAAGCTGCTAAGTATTATCCCCACAAATCATTTCACCTTAATTGCAGGCTCTTTGAGGTCTGTTTTGATACATTTTATGAGTCACTTTATATGCTAATGTTTTACTAAATGGAATGGCATGTATAAAATTCACCAAACTGTTTATAGTCTAAGGTTTTGATAAAATGTTTTACTTAATGTCTGTAATTGCACAGTAAATGTTTTGTTGTAGTCTATATTTTAATCTGTGTATTAATATGTTAATAGATGGATCCCCTAGCTACTGTGGCAGCAAGACATTTATGTAATTAACGTAACTCACCCAACACTGAAATCTTTTTTGAGCTGGATGGTCTGCTTTATATGCATAAACTGAGAGGCAAAGTGCAAATGCCTTTTACTTTCAACCTTATGATTTGTGCCCATTGCTGTAAGGACCACTAGCAAAATAGACAAATCACAGAGCGGAGCTTGAACCTGACATGGCTCAAGTGTTCTGTGTAACAGTGTAGGCCCTGGAATTTCAAGTATACAGAGGTATATACATAGCTCCATATCAGCCCACTAAATAGTCACTGTCTATGGCATCTTAAAGCAGCCCCTCTAGCACTGCCAGAACCCACAGATTGCCAGTCTGGGCCTGGGTGCATCTTTGCACCCTTTAGTACCCCAGCACTTGTAGTAAATTAGCCCTTTGTGCTGAATGTATGCATTGGTCCTTATCTTGGCTCACTATTCTGTTCCTTTGTCCCTCATCAGTTTCATGCCCTGGTTCTCTAATATTTATAATATCAGTGCCTTCCACATCCAAAATGAGCTGAAGTACTAATGGACATTGACTACATCTGCTGGTTTTATATCCAGAAAAACCTACTAAAACACAAGACACTGGGACTGGGTTGGGCCCCCTTCAGGTGCAAATTTTGCAGACCAGTCCCTCATCTCCCCTTTTGTGGCAGCCCTGGTAATATAAAATTATATGTGGTTTGTATGGGATGAAAATACAGCTCTCCAGTAAATCCTCTCAAATATAATCCCATGCCCAGTTCACTTGTACAGGTTTTGGAGAAATCTTCCTGTAATGCTGACCATACGAGTTAGTTAAGTATATGGCCAATTATTCAGTGGGACAAATAGATATAAGTACAATATGGCTCCACACACAGAGACCCAATTGCACTAACCCAATGAATAGGTTAATGGGATGTTCTGAAGGGTCACTTAGTAGAAGTGCATTGAGCACCTACTTGTGATGTAATAACTCACTGATCAACCCATTTTCTGTTTTGTTAGAGTTTGGATTAATTATACCAAACTGATTGATTGTTAGACCTGCATGCATAACAAAACTGGATGGAAACAGATAATATCTCCAAAAGCATGCCAGCAAATCACACTTTCCTGGATACTAACTGCTTTCCAGATGCAACACCCACTACAAGCCAAGCTTCAGGATATATACATGTATGGATGCACCATACTTAACAGAGTGGATAATGTGTGTGTCATCCAATAGATGTGCCTGTACTGTGGCCATTGGTAAACCATAAGATCATCTCAAAGCATAAGAATAATATACTGCAGACCAGTGCCTAACTACTCCGTGGTGGGCCCCGGTACATGGTACATGCTGGATTGTTGATGGCATGTGTGCTATAAAATCTCCCCCTAGATAACCACCTGCCATCATGGCTCTGATGGTGGGGTCCCCGGTGTAATTGCAGCCCCTGCATCCCTGGTAGTTACGCCACTGCTGCAGACTATGACATTTAGGGATTGAGAAGTATATGAGTGGGTGCAGAGGGTGGGATTTACTAATTCCTGGTGTGTGGGAGTGCACAAAAAAGCAATACAAAGGATACAAGTGCATCTTTTTAGGCCTCTTTTACACTTCTGGAGAGTGACTACATGAATGTATAAATGGATAGCACTGAGGGGTTCTTGCTTAGGGGTAACTGTATGTAAGTCAAACACAGCAGAATCATCACTATAGATGATGTTTTTTTACCTTTCCAGTTACCACAACATCAGCTCCCAGATCCTGTAGCTTCTGTACAATATCTGCTCCAGTGCTTTGTGGAACAACAATGGTTGCTGGCAGGTTCAGTCTCCTACAAGCATAAGCTGCTGCAAGCCCAGCATTACCCCCTGTGTGTGAGAGAGACAGAGCATGTATAAGGCAGAGATAGCCAACACAAGAAAGCACAATATATACCATAAGTGAATATGAAAAACAAATGAAAGATGAATGGATAAAAATAGATGAAGAGCAACCCAAATAAAGTAGCTTAACCAATACCTGAGGAACAGACAAACCTCGTGCAGCCTTTCTTCGCAAGCTACAAAACAGAGAAATAAATGTTTAGTTTGCCACTGCTTTCAATGCTTTCTCTGCTCCCTATCCAATGTGTAGCCATTGCTTCTGCTCTCTCAGGTGAGTATGTCAGCTATGTTCTCTATATCATGTTGCTTTTGCTTCTGTACTTTATTGTGTATCACTGTGTACACTCTGTGTAAGCAAATCAAGCTGTCCTTCTCAATGGAACTAGGTTGACTACATGAGCCCTCTTCTAGGGTAGTTGGCAGCTTATTGGCCCGTGTGTGGGCCAAGAATCCCACCAGATCGCGACCACATCTGTTCATGATTCAGTCCCGCAATCTGACCGTCCTTATTGCCTCCATTCTGATTCCATTGCTGGGCCCTAGGGCCCATGATCGGATCAACCTGATATTGCCCACCTCAATGTGGGCATTTTGGGGAAAGATCTGCTTATTTGGCGACATCGCCAAAAGAGTGGATGTCCCTGTATATGGCCAGTTATAGTTTAAATAGATTTTAGAAAAGGAAAATGCAAATTAAGCACAAATGAGTGTTTTGTACAATAATTAACTGCTGCATAACAGTTATTAGTGGTTATTAATCTGACTGCAAGCAGGTTTAAGTCTTCTGATCCACACGCAGTCTGTTTACTGACACTATTTTTAGAAAGTCCAGACTTTCCTTCAGATAAACATTTTGGTTTTCTGTGTCATTGACCTGAGAATAAATAATGAACCAACCTTTATGCAGCACTGTCAGCCATGCACAGTCCTATCTGGCTTATTAACAGGTCCCTTCCTACAACTCTATTCCTTTAGGAAATATCTAACCTGACCTTAATATTTCTTCTTATGAGACTTCTATTTGAAGGGATATGTGGAGATAATGCATATAGAAGCAGTCACGTCTAAATAGGATAATGGGACGTGCAATTAAAGGTGTAACATTGGCACAAGGAGATTCATATACTAATGCATCCTGTTTTTTATATTGCCCAATATTGTAATTATTCTTGTACCAGAATTACATGGTTACTAGGTCTGATACATTTTTAAGGGCACATTGCCAATGCGTCAATCAGCTTTAGCTTATCTCAATATCCATACAAGGCAACACAGCAGAAGGACTAGGGAAAACTCATGTATTTCCCTGCTCCCAGACTGGTTCATACTGCAATGGGTGGAACTGAGGTACAAGACAAAACAAGACATGTTACAGTATATAAAATGGCATAATGCCATAGGCAAGACATCATTGCAAAATCTCTTATTCAGCAATACAATGCATATTTGGAATGTGTTATAAAACTGTTCTTCACAAAGTCTCACCATTAGGCCAAACTAATATTACTCAATGTGCCTTAACGGGAATAGTAGTAACAAAGATATATATATTGATTGAAGTGATCTAATTAATTCTCAAGCCTGTCATTCATACTACTACAGAGGTACCAGGGTATAATTACCCATGTGTAATTTCCTCCAGAGCAGCTGACAAAACAGCCAAATTTTCTACCAGAACTTATGTAAATTGCAGTTGGTAAACCATAGGAATGCAACAGTGTTTTGTCAGTCGTTACCAGTACTCTAAAGTTATTAAACCCAAATTTGCAGCTCTAGTTTCCCTTGTTCTGCTTGGCCAGGATATTTCTTCCAAATTATCTGTAGAGTAGCGGAATGGAGTACATGCCCATTTGTGTGTATGTATTTATGTCTTTGTGTGTGCTAAATACAATGTCTGCGTATAAACTGTGCATTGTGTACACATTAATCTTCCCTGTAGTGAGTATCCATGTGTATGCTACAAGCTATGAGTAACTTTATATAAGCTAATTGCAATCCTGTATATGCTCTCTACCAAGTAGATTCAGTACAACTCATCTTTGGTATGTTTAAATATATTATAGGAATAGGAAAGACCAGCAACAACAGGAATCCAATTTTCAACACATATTTAAAGTTGTATGTATAACTGAGATTCTGTGCAATTTCTCATAGATGTGGCAGCTGTTCATATTTATGGCCTCTCACCTTCTGACAATAGTGTCCAATCCCACGTATCTTGAAAGATCCTGCAGGCTGGACATTCTCCAGTTTCATGAGAACTTCAGTCCCAGCCAATTTGGATAAAGCACGACTCTCTTTCAGAGGGGTGACAATATGAAAAGGAGCTTGCTCTGCAAAATCCATCTCTTAAAGAAGCACGACCTGTTTATATACAGAATAGCGTACAAGCAGCTTTGAGTCATTCAACCGATATATCAGTAGAGCGAGAGATGCTGCTCCCCTAGATAACATGGACAGATTACTTCAGACATAAGACACCATTATCATTATGTATTTTGTTTACTCCACTGCCACTATATATTTTCTTGAAGACTGCAGTCTGCAGTGTTGGTGAACAAAACATTTCACTTTAGCAAATATGTATACTTACATATTCTATAATTGTACCCATCTAATGAATAGAAACTTTGGTTGCTTTGGGGGCTGTGATACCCAGTCATAAAGAACACAGTACACACCTGATGTCAGCAGAACACCTTGTCACGTTTGTACAGCTCAGTACTAAGGCCTTGACAGCAGGCAGCCTGACATCCACACTGACCGCTTTGCCTCAAACAATCTCTAAACACTTTACTGATAACAGATCAAGGTCCTGGGGGAGTGCCTGCTGGGAGGAGAAAGACTTTTACGGAATGTTATAACCACTCTACTGCCGACAGGGCAAGTTTATAAGGGATTGTCGCTGCATTATACATACTGTATTTAACTGTTTATTAAAAATTGTTACGCCAGTGTTACCAACCTAAAAACGGTTTATGACGTTATGACGTTTTTCAATTCCATTCTATAATGTTATCTGCCCACAAGCCTCTGTCAACTGTCAACAAGGATCAATAATTCACTCTGAGCATTTTATTTTTTTGTTACCATTTTAGTAACATGAATTAGGTTTATAAAACCTAGAATTGGACCATTATTATCATCAGTATCCTTCCCATCTGGACTACTGTAAACTCTTACTACCTGGCTTACCTACTTCATATCTTTCCCCTCCACAAGCCTCCCTATATTTGGCAGCAAAACCTTGGCACTAAGGTTGTTTCTATAATTTAGAATATAACTTAGGCTAATAAAAAAATTTCAACAGTACAGGAAAAAGAGAATCAGAGCAAAGAGCAGATCAGCAAGAAAAGAACTGTTGTTTTTTCAATAAAATATCTTCTGTCTGTTTCACACAAATTATTTTTATGATCCAAGCGCTATACTCAACTGCATCAACTTACAAATGAATGCTTATCTCTACATGTGTCCTTGGACTCCCCCGCCTATGCTACCCGAACCAGTGGAAAAGATATGGTGCCAAACTCTAAAGCTTGGCCATACAGGGGCTGATAAAAGCTGCCGACAGACTAAGTCGGTAGCTTATTGCCCCATGTGTTTGGGCCCTCTGATGGGCTTCCCCGATCCATATCTGGCCGAATGTCGGCCAGATGTCGATAACACAGGGTTTAAAATCCCATCAGATTGCAGCTGCATCAGTTAGTTAATGAGGTCCCACCGTCCGACCACCCGTTCTCCTGCATTATGATCCAATCGTTTGGCCATTGGGCCCCCGATTGGATCAGCCCAATATCGCCCACCTCAATGTGTGCATATTTGGGAGAGATCTACTCATTTGGTGATCTTGCCAAACTAGCGGATCTATACGCGTATTGCCACTTTTAATCTAAATCCCACAGATTCTGGAAAAAAATATTCAGTATGTAAAACTCATTGATTGCCTGAAAGATTTTACCCTGGGCAAATGTCTATTTGGCCCTTTTAGTAAAGCAGCAGTCATATCCCTGTGCAATCTGTATACTAAAGTATCTGTTCATCTCTTTTGGACATTTGTGCTTGCAGTGTACAGTATTTATTGATATGCTGAAAATTGGATTACTTCTCAAATCCAGTAAACTATATAAGGAATATGATCAAATTATTTATTTTAATGTATATTTATTTTTTTGGTATAAGACTGTTCAGCTTCAAAACATAGGTTTTGTATTAGAGCTTAATTGTTGATTCATTTGTACAACCTATGTCTAGGGTTGCCACCTGGCCAATATTTACCAGTCTACCCAGTAAAAAGATGATTGATGTTATGAATAGGGAAACTTATTAAAATTTAGGAGGACAGTAATTTTTGTTCCGGAAAAGGTTGTCCTACCAATGCCCTCCTGGTATGCCTCGTACTAGAGGTAACCATTAGTAGCTCTAGCTTTATATGCTGGTTTTTCATGTAACACTGTTAATGGTTTCTAAATCTGTGAAACAATTTATATGGACTACATTTCCTAATACTGACAACACGCTGTCCTCTCCTCAATGTCACCATTGACTGCTGTGATGTGAATGCTGTTGAGGTTCTCAGATGTACTTATAATATAACTTCTTAGAAGTTCATGGCTCTCTCAGTGTACAGAACATACTATGTAAGTTTCCCCAATGCCCTTCCATGCAAGAAAATGAAGTGTTAAATTACATTTTGCTAAGTCGGCATCTGTAACACTGTTCACGTTGCATAACACATAGGAGAGTGGCACCCTGGATGTTTGCCTGAGCTTGCACAGGATGTGTAACTAAATCAGCATGAGTCCGCACTATTTGTGCATGTATGTGTGACAATCTCCAGCTTGGAGACACATTCAGCCAGCTAGCCCTCATCAGGCATCTAGCACACTATTAATGGAACAGAACAGGCACAAGCTGCTCATGTATACAAGGCATTCAGTATTACTGCTCTTTACTTAGAAACCAAAAAGTATAAAACTGTATGAAGCGTGCAGTGCAGTGGGGGAAATACAGACACATTAACACGAGTGATTCAAAGGTCATGCTCAAACCAGTGCTGTGAATCTGGAAGCTTGTAAGCCTCAACTGTACAAAAATATGGGGCATTGGAGTGCTTGACTAATAGTTGAACTACAACCCTAAACTATCCTGCATGCTTTGGATAAGAAGTCCAATCAAACATTAGGGGCCAAATCAAAACATTTTACCACTTGGCTGTTGAAGCCAAGTAAAGGAGGAGTAATAAAAATAGGTATAAATCAACTGTAGGCACCCAGATGCAGTCATTTAGGACTACCGCACTATAGGTAGGAACATACTAAGCAATATGTT
>CM044432.1:130339488-130356219 GCA_024363595.1 Xenopus borealis
TGAACACAGCCAAACGGAACACAGGGGAGCGCAGGTCAAAAACGCCTGTGTGTAAGGGCCATAAGAAACAAGTTTGGCTGCAGACTATACAGCTGCTGCATTTCTAGATACTGCATACTAAATGGGGTGATAATTAGCATGAATAGCACCCTGTGTGTGGCACCCAATATCCACTGCCTGCTTGGTAAACACATGCAAATAGGAATCAAGTACCCTGGTCTTATAGATAAAGAACACATGGGTGAGCCCTCTGTTTGAACATTTATAGCACCAGGTTTCCATTTTTTCATTTGATACCTGGCAAATCTACACATCTCTTGGAGCTATAGGTGTTGGGTTGTTTTCCTTACATGTGCAACTGATTGTAGTGGTACCTACTAAATCAAAAATACAATACGGGCAGAAGTTAAAAAATGGCTTAATCTAGGCATTATTCTTAATTCCAATCTTACCTGTCCCATGCTCAAATGGCTTCCAGTCCGCAGACTGCACACCTCTGCTACAGAGGATTAAAGACAACTATGCTGGGAGATTAAAAGGACTGTCTGTTTTGTAAACTGACATGGACCAATGAGAAAATTCTAGACAGAGTGCATTTGCAGTGACCCATATGATTGCATTATCATAGAGAAGACTACCTGATATTTGATTACCAAATGAATGAGCAGCTCATTAAAAAATTTTTACGACAAGTTTAAATGATTGCATGCCATTTCAAAGAGACTCTGCACTTAACTATTTGTTATGAATGTGCCAACTTACATTTGTATGCCATCATGGGGAGGTCTTAGGAATCTGAAATATCTACTATTTGCAAGGCCCTAAGGCAGGTTTTTTTCCCTAATAAAAGCCATTTTTTGCTACACCAGATTATTACAGCAATACATTACATGCATATATACTGACGTTTTGGCCTCCACAAGGCCTTTCTCAATTTATATTTCTCTATAAGACCTGGGAATATGGATCTTTCTATAGTTGTTGTATATATACAGTATATAATGTTGCCTCATTTGGTTATGACCAGCTGACATAGCAGGCAGACTGGAAAAGGTCAAGGCTCTTATTTCTCTCTCCGTAGATGCTGGATGAGACCATTGAGCATGGCAAAGAGCTGGTGAGGAATAACCCAGGATGGGTGTACATCCCCCCATTTGATGACCCACTGATATGGTAAGGAGGCAGAAATGTTAAGAGGAATACATGCAGAGAGTGATGCACAAGAAATAATATATAAACAGTATAACATATTACACAAAAAAATAAAGGAACAATAAAATAAATAAATGAACAAAAAATAAATGTATTGAAACACCGTTTTGGTCTTAACAGAGACCTTTATCAAGGTTGAGACCGAAACATTGCTTCAATAAATGTAACATGACGTTCAATAATCCCCACCCACATGCACCCAGGCATGTAACCTTAAATGGAGTGCACACTTGTGGCTGTATATTTTTGTACACAAATTAATATTACACTTACACATTTTTCATTTATTTCACTCCTTAGATCAGTGGTTCTCAACCTGGGGGTCGGGACTCCTTTGGGGGTCGAACAACCCTTTCATAGGCGTCACTTAAGGGGTTCCAGGAGCAGGTTCATCTCTCTCCCCACTAGCCCTGGGGCAAGGTTGTAACTATCCAAGTGTTAGTGCTGGGAGTTGTAGTTCAGTAACCTGTGTAGGGAAGCCAGTTGCACTACAACTTTCTATATCCCCTTAGTAGGGACTGCCATACAGCTCTCCCTGCCCATTTAAAATTTGTAAAATTAACATGGTAATTGGGGTGTGGCAAAAATTTTTTGCTGCACTACACACGGAAAACAAACCTTTATGCAGCTACACTATCTCCTGTACTTTCCAAACAATCCTCTCTGGGCTGGCAATGAAAATCTTTTAATATTTTATGGTTGGGGGTCACCACAACATGAGGAACTGTATTAAAGGGTCGCAGCATTAGGAAGGTTGAGAACCACTGCCTTAGATAGAGCATGTATGCTATATGGAATGTAGTGGGTGGGTCAAAGCAAGCATTGAAATATCTAATTATCAGTACACAGTTTACACAGCTTACTTCCTTTATATCGACTGCCTTTACATCACAGTGACATCTAGTCACTAGACATCTAGGTAACTGGCAATATGCTATACACACACAACATCTAAACCAATAACTAGTTATAACCAATTATGTCAATATCAAATATAATGGGTGTTTTGTCAAACTAACAGTGAATGCCCACTGTACAAATACACCAGCTTAAAATCAGCAATCACTTTCTAATCTAAATTCTTTTCCTCAGATGATAAAGTGCCTTAGGGTCCCTGTGTCACAACTTTGCCTTTAAAATATGAGCACATGTTGTCCTACTACCTGGATGTTCTAGGTTTTCTAGGTTTCCTGAGAATAACTGAAGGAGTTCTGACATGTGTGTGCCCAATAGGTACCAGTTAAGTGCATTGTAATGGAGTGCTATAATGAGAGCAATGAGTCTGATTTTCACATAATACTAACAATAGCAAGTAGGGTTAACTGAAGCATACCAACATGTTTGTGGGAACTCCAGTAAAGATACCGACAAAATCAGTAATAAGAATACAGTTCATACCTTACCTCCAATGAATAAAGCACTGTTTGGAACTACTAGATCCTTCAATTTTTCTTATGACCAAGAATAGATAAATATTGGCGGTTACCTCTTTAAGTTTTCATAACTCTCACTATCTGCAGGGAGGGTCACACCTCACTGGTAAAAGAAATTAAAGCCAGTCTTCCTTCCAAACCTGGTGCCATTGCCTTGTCCGTGGGAGGTGGAGGCATGCTCTGTGGAGTGGTCCAGGGGCTTAGAGAAGAAGGATGGAATGATGTTCCTATCATTGCTATGGAAACCAAGGGAGCTCACAGTCTTAATGCTGCCCTTCAAGCTGGAAAATTGGTCACCTTACCAGAAATAACCAGGTATGGATGTTTCCATCTGTTTCAAACTTTGTTTCTTTGCCTGGGCACCTTTAGAGCCTTCTATAACTTTTAAAATTTGCTAGTAAATGATACGTTCTGTTTCCACAGTGTAGCTAAAACACTGGGAGCCAAAACTGTAGGAGCTCAGACCCTAAAAGTGGCTCAGGAGCATTCAGTGTTTTCAGAGGTCATTTCTGACCAAGAGGCCGTGATGGCTATTGAGAAGTTTGCAGGTAAGAGTCAAAGTGAAATATCAGTTTAAGTAAACCCTTGAAAGTCTTATGCAAGTGAAAAGTTCTTTTGATTCACCCGCTCATACATATTCCCCTGAGTATGCATTGAGGAACAATCTCCACAAAAAACAGGTTCCATATTCGTTTATATGAAGGCACATTTTAAGGGGATTAGATATAATGTTGTGCTCCACCCTTTTTTCACAGTAGATACAATGTATTTATACATTTATGCAATCAAACATTATGTTCCATGGCAATCTAACTAAGTCAGAATTGCACTGCTCATTTTGACTTGAGCAATTCTGCAGGACAAGGGCTCCTTTAGCAGATCAGCTCAAAGTTCATTTAAAAAACTCACTCTGAAAGGTGTGGATTCATGTATTTGTCAGACCAATATTTCTTTGTGCAGAACAGAAGAAATACATACACACTGCAATGAAAGACCGAAATTCTTACAAAAAGCAAAAGAGCCATCCATTTACATATCTTCTCACTAAACTTGCTCCATGAATTGGGCCATCTAATGACCATTCAGTGATCTGACCTAACTGATTCTGTTGGGTCTGTATGCAGAGATACAAAACACACTAGTGTATCTAGAAAATAGACACACACAAGTAGCCAAATTGCTGTGATCATATTTGTATCATATGTGCAACACCAGGAAATGAAAGTATCCTAAATGAATTTATAACCATTGATGTCTGATACATCTGTACCATTTTCAGAAAGCATGACTTTTTTATTTAACAATATATGTAAATTTTGTGGGGCAGTTAATGAATTCAAGTATTATATAACGCTATTGTCACACTTGGCCACCAGAGAAGAAATGTCTAAAACCTATTATGCCACTTCCCACTGTCAAAAAAAAATCAGGGTTTCTGCTTAAAAAAATCGTATGTATTTTAATGTTGCAGTGTCACAGCTCCTTTAGGGCTCTTACACATGGGCGTTTTTACCTGGGCTCCCCTGCGTTCCAATTTGTTCCGTTCTGCCGAGTGCAGGAGTAGACTCACTTGATTCTTTTCAATGTGGCCGTACTCACACAGACGCATGTTGGTGCCGAACGCAGTTTGAGACGCAACATGTTGAATTTTACCTGTGTTCGGCGCTTACACGCGTCTGTGTGAGTACAGCCCCCTTCAAAAGAATTGAGTGCATCTACTCCTGCGCTCCCCTGCAGCTGAAGGTAACAAAACGGAAAGCAGGGGAGCGCAGGTAAAAACGCCCATGTGTAAGAGCCCTTAGAGAACCGATTATTGAAACAGAGGCCAAGGTTTAGGTTCTAAGGACCACATGTATACAATCGCATAAAATCATTTACACAAGGAATAAGGTGTAAAGATGTGTTAAATGATTTAATACATGATTTAACTCCAGCAACCTCCACTGCAGAAACTATCCATTAAATATATTAATTACAGCATTGTGAGAGTATTTGTTTATATTAACTTCACACAATTGCCATAATTTACATCATAATTTGAAACCTGGCATAACCCATTCAAGACAATGGGATACACTGCTTGCGTTCCATCGTATGCATATCATAACAATGTTCAAAGTAACTCCAATGTCATTTTGTCCCCATAACTAGATGATGAGAAGATGTTAGTGGAGCCTGCCTGTGGTGCTGCTCTTGCTGCAGTTTACAGCAATGTGGCGGAAAGACTGAAAAAAGAAGGAAAATTGAGTCCAGATCTCTCCTCCCTGGTCATCATTGTTTGTGGAGGAAACAATATTACCCTAGCACAGCTATTCCAGCTAAAGAAACAACTGGGCATGCTCTCCGATAGCTCTACTTAAATCCACAACATCTTAATTAATGGACTTCAAATATCTACTACATTCTTCATAGTGACAAGGATTCCTAGGTCATTTGTCTTCTCTTTAAGTAGGAAGTAGAAGATCAGTGACAGCCCACTCTTACAATGTTTCAGTCATATAAAAGTATTTCCATTTGTTGTGTGCCTAGAAGCCATCATTGGATTTAGGACTAACAGCCTGTTGGTCACATGGCTGGACCAGTGTTCCACCTTAAGGTGGCCATAGACGCACAGATAATATCGTACGAAACGAATTTTCGTACGATATTCGGTGCGTGTATGGTGGCAAATGAGCCGACCGACATCGTCAGAAGATTAAGATATCGGTCGGCTGGTTGATCGGGCTGGACGGAAAATTTTGATCGGATGCCTTTGAAAGCTCCCTGAACATCGGCCATTGTTAGTGCTGAATCGTCAGATACAAGTAGAATTCTATTGTTTCTACCTGTATATTTGACGATTCAGCTCTACACGTGTGTGTTGAAACGAACGATCTTTCTTGGAAAGATCTTTTCCGAGAAAGATCGTAATTGTTACGTCTATGGCCAGCTTTAGTTGCAGAAGACAAATAGCTCAGAACTGTAAATATTCTAATTTATTTAGATCGGCAGATCATGTAATCCATGCACTGGAGAACTGTGGTGAGAAAGGTTAGACCTTTATGTAGTGAAACAATATATAAAGCACTGTAATACATTAGATAATTTACTAGGGACTAATCTTTTTTCCATGACCTCATCAATGGGTATTTAGAGTCCCTTCTGGTTACAAAGGGCATTGCATCATATGTGAACCTTCTATTCCCAATGCACACAGAATGTATATTAGCCACAAATAATTCCACAGCATTGGGCACAAAACCATTTCCACTATCTTGATACAGCCACAATATAGCAGCAGTATTTCTGTATATCAATGGTTATTCAGTTAAAGGTGAACAATCTCAAAAATGAAAAGTTAAATATGAGTCATAAGAATAAAAAATATGAATATTTTTCACATTCAGCCTCTCAACAGTCTGTCTTTCTAAATGCAGCTATGGGTCAGAGTTGGTTATTTTCATTTTGCTCTAATACATTACATACAGTCATCAGACTCCTGCATGAAAAGAGACAGATTGTGGAAAGGGAAATAATGAAGAGAAACTTGATTCTTTCAGGTACAGTAGATGTTGATTATATTTAGAAGAGATGAAGCTCATATAAAATTTGAATTTTTAGTTCCCAATTTATTTGCCTTAATTCACTAGCATGAGCAGGGAACTTTAAAAAAAAAAAAAAAAGACCAAGGAAATCAGCTGCAGATTTAAGACTTGGCACTTGGATAATATCTCCAATTTTTTGTAATATGTCTTTTTTTGTGTTCAAGTTTTGTAAAAAAAAAAAAAAAGTTTGTTGTGATTTTAAATACAACTGTGTTTTAATACATCTATTTAAGTAAAAAATGCAGAATACTGGTGATTTATTTTTAACTAAGGTATGTGGTGCTGCAATTCTCGCTAGCGATTAGCAAACTTTTACCCCAGGTTTCACCACGAAAAAGACACCCATTGGGGGCATTCACTAAAGCGCAAAGTGACTAACGCTGGCGTAAATTCGCCAACGTTGGTGTTAATTGTAACCTTGCAAATAAGTCCATTGCTGGCGTAAATTCGCCAGCGATGTAGATAGTCTAGCACAACTTCGCATCCTAACGCTGGCAAAGTTGCACTTTGGCGAAGGGGGCGAAAATTCGCCAGTTCACCAAGTTAGTAATTTTTCTGAACGGTAGCCCCTTCGCAAGAGTTCACTTCGCCAGGTTAGATCAGGGAGCGAAGTGCAATAGAGTAGATAGGAGATTTTGTAAAATAAAAGTTGAAATTTTTTCTAAGTCCCAAAATAGTTGAAATTTTTTCTAAGTCCCAAAGAAACGCTGGCGTTTTTTCCCCTTAGCGTAGGGTGAAACTTTCAAGTTCCCGCCATATGCAAATTAGACTTCACTAGCGCAACTGCACCTTGCCTGGTGAATCTTCGCTACTGCAATTTCACTACCGTTCGCTTAGATGAACGCAACTTCGCATTTTAGTGAATTGGATGAGCGCTGGCGAAAATTCGCCAGGCGAAGTCTGGCGAACGCTGTGCTAGCGCAGCTTCACTTCTTAGTGAATTTCCCCCATAGACTCAAGTGGGTGAAAACGTTTGTTGTGCAAAAAAAAAAAATAATTGTCAAGCATTAACTTCAATGTATTTGGCCAAATATTTTTTCAAATTTTCAGCAAAGCAAAGCGGGTCAGATTCGACCCATCTGTAATTCTCATCACAAATTCTTGGTACAGCTGTATTGCAACCAAAGATAAGCTGATATGGCCCTTACCGAGAGCAGATTAAATTGTTTTATAGAATATGGACTATAGCTTGCCACACACAAACCAAATTTCTGTATATCTGTTAAAGGCCAATGGGTGGGGTACAATGCAATATGGTTACACAGATAAATGTATACCCTGCAGGCCTGCATTGATCACTACATATGGTTTCAAGATAAGACAGTAGTACCATTCAATCAACAGGGGCTCTAGCATATATGTACACAGGGATAATGTCCGAGGAACCATAGCAGAGGGGCCCCCTCCAAGATGGGGGGGGGGCAGGTGACCAGTGGGATAATTAAAAGCATGAAAAATTGCCTCGTCATTTTTATGACCAAAAACCAACCGAACATGCCTGTGATGTTACAGAGGGTTCAGTAAAAAAATGAACCAGTTATGCTGCAATGTTGTTAATTGGAGCACTACCTATATATGAACATTACGGCATAGATCTGCTCCTCTGTATTACTTTAGATCTGATGTCAAAGAGTGGGCAGAGTTAAACATCTTCCTGTTCTGAAATGTCTGTTGTACCCATAGTAGTGACTGGTGCCATCTAAGTTCAGGCAATTCTAGCTTGGAAAACTGCCAGATGAGTGAGTGCAACAGTAGGATCAACACGGTAACCATTTAGACCAATGGAGAGGCAATTGCTACCTATTTGCAGCCCTACCTCACAGCCTGGCAACTGTGCAAGCAGCAAACCTGAGAGTAGTAGTAGTAGTAGTAGTAGTAGTAGTAGTAGTAGTAGTAGTAGTAGTAGTGTAGCTAGGATACTACTGATGGTTAGTTTCAGTCTGAGCTCAACCCTATGTAAAAAGTGCAGTACTACATGAAAACCCCCCATAATTGTCACCACATACGTTTCAATGCATCTGAGACTTAGCCTCAAATATGCATCCCTATGTTTCACTCTCACCACAAGCTCTACAAAGCAGTACAGTATTTAATGTGCTTTTCACTTATTATTTCACAAATTATTTTGATCCTCTTTGTCCAGTAGGGCATAGGCAACAGTATATTCCTCAATTTTGCTGGGAAAAAAATGTAAAGAGCTACAAATACCTGTAAATGGATGTTTGAATTGAGGCAAAATATGCACCACTTATTGCACTGTTTTCAAGAGAAGGCAAACATTTTGAATTCTGCTTCACCCTACTTTCTAATATCTAATATATATTAGGTTAGTGTACAGTCTTTAAAGGGACAGATTAACAAATGATCACTTGAGAGGTAGGTGTAGGCAAGAAAGACAGTAGTTACGGTGTCGTATCAAATGGTTACAATCAGATTTTATTAATAAACATAATTACATATATAAAGCAACATTTCATAAAAACTGGTACATTATAAAATAACTTTTCATTGAAAAAAATATTGCTCTTTAATCAGCTTTACAAAGAACACAATTGCATATGAAGAAAGCTTGCTGCAATTGTGAATTCTTACATCTCTTTGGTTAAGTGCGGTTTGTTCATTTTGTACAAATATTCTCACTGCATTCATTAGAAGAGGCTTGAGTAGTATGAAATGCTATAAAGATCAGAGCACTTAACAAGTAAACCTGCAAGGCTCTGCTATCTAGTACCTACTTCAGGGGTTTTCAGCCTCTGCTCTTCAGCGATTGAAAGAACAACTCCCATCATCCCAAGCAAAAAGGTTGAGGATTCTGAGTGAGTTTGTAGAGGCCAGAAATATGCATTTAAATGCCAGGTGCAGAAAAACTGAAGTGTGTGCAGCTTCAAGCCTTTCATTCCAAGCAAGTAAAGTCAGACCTATATAAACACAGACAGACAGAAAAATACAGAAGCACCCTGATATCAGTAAACCAAAGAGAATATCCCTTTATTTCATAAATGTGAAATACTGGAAACTTGACCTGAACAAGTAGGCATGACAACCCCTGAACTCCAAAGCCACTCTAGGATTCACCCATGGGACACACTAGTCACATATGGTCTGCTGAATTACTACACAAAAGCCTTTTATTGAGAAAAAGCCTAATTGTGTACACTGCTCTATAGTATAGCCTCATACCTACATGCACTGTATTGCTTCAATTGATAGCATGGTTTTAAATTTATGACATGGTTGTCTCCATCAAATATTTAGTAGATAGAAGGGTAGAATGAATGTTAAGACATTAAACCCTGTCCCTAAAGCATCCAAATGTCTAACAAGGAGTTAAAGTGCCTTGCTCCACAAAGCTAACATTCTGTAGCCTTGAAAATGATCAGGTGCCCTACCCACAGCTCAGAAAAAGATTTATGTTGCAGGGAAGAGCAGATACTACACAAATAAAACATTTTCCACTCAAAAACGTTGCATCTCTGGCAACCAAGCAAAATGTTGTGATCGTGTTTTGGATGAATATCCAGTGAAAAACCCATCATTGCTTGTATGTAGTGCCAAGGAAGGATAAATTAACTGTGGATGAGGACTTTGCTTCAGTTCCAACTGACTGTTATTGGAGAGAACTGCCAGAGATCTGGGTGTCCCATATGCATAAGGCTGCTGAAAGGAGAAGTGCTCCACTGAAAGGGTGGAACCTGATCCCATGTGGGCCCATTCACTGCCACCATCTGATACTTCTTGACCATTTCAGATGATGTAAGCTGTAAATGAAGGCAAATATTGAATCCAGTGCAACTGAAAAGGAAAGGCTTTGGGATTTTATCTAGCATTTTACTTAAGAATATATTATGTGTAATGTCTAATTTCAGCACATGCGCCACTGAGCTAGGATTTCTTACATGTAAAATATACTACCCTCCCACACTTCTGATTTATTGGAAGAGATTTGGGCTTGTGTAAAACGAACAAGCTGTGCATTTAGCCCTTATCTTAGACTTCACAAACCTTCATATCCGTGCCACCATGCTGCCGCTGGGACATCGCTCCAAATGGGTAAGTGCCATTGACTGAATTTAGATCAGAACGGGCAGAGATGGCATTCTCTCCATTTTGTGGAGGATTACAACTACTACAGCGTGACAGGGGATCATGAAGGAAGTCATTGTATCTGTAAAGAATAAAAAATAATTGTAATATTCTGGCATATGACAAATACACCCTTTAATTGTACTTGACTGAAAGGGCACTCCAATTATGAAAGAACGTCACAGATGATCGATCCTTCTTGCATTACTTTATGCGAGAGCAGTGATGTTTGTATTAGTAGGAGAAAGCATTTTCACAGACATACTAACCACCACTAGTAATAATAAACAGAGGTTTAAGATCCTACAGTTGTTTTTAAAGAATTTTCCAGTTCACCGAGACATTAAGTGTGGTGCTTTCCAGTCACACAAGAATAAATGCAGACATGCACAGAACCAAAGGTAATTTGGATCATCGTAATTTAAAGGAAAACTAAACCCTAACAATGAATATGGCTAAAAAAGCCATGTTTTTATATACTGAACTTATTGCTCCAGACTCAAGTTTCAGCTTGTCAATAGCAGCAATGTTCCAGGACTTCAAACTTGTCACAGGGAGTCACCATCTTTTAAAGTGTCTGTGACACTCACATGCTCAGTGAGAAGCTAAGCTTAGGGTTCGTCACACATTATCAAGCAGAAAATGAGGTTGGTTTGTAATATAAGCTGATGCTACAAGGCTGATTAATTATTAATAAGTCTTATATTGTGACATTTCTATTCTATGTGTACTGTATACTGTGAGTGGATCCCTAATTTCAGTAAGTGACAGCAGCACAGAGCATGTGAATCAGTAGAAAAGATGATGGGGAGCTACAGGGGTATCTTTTGGGGCACAGATCTTCCCTGCTAAAGGTCGCTGGTACAGAAGCACAATACATAACGTACAACATTTCTAGCTATTTCTTTAGTTAAGTTAGTTCTACTTTAAGTCTACTAGAAAATAATTTAATTCTAAGATAAACCCAATATGATGGGTTTGCGTCTAATGAGAATTAATTGTATCCTAGTCTGGATCAAGTACAAAGTAATGTTGTTTATTTGTCTATGGGAGACAAACTTTCTGTAATTCAGAGCTTTTTGGACAATGGGTTTCCAGATAACGGATCCAATACCTGTACTTTGCAATATGCTTTTATTTTTTCTGTAGTGATTATGACATCCAAGTACTCATTCTCTGCTGCTGGATTAAAACATGAAAATTGCTGGAAACCATTCTGCTAGAGAGCCAGCAGCACTGCTATCTTGTAAGCAAAAACCAGCCAAAGGAAAATAAGCAGATGTTTCGGACAAAAATACCTGTGTATTTCCCTCTGGCTGTCACTCCTGTTGCAGTCCTATTTGAACGTCTCTCGTTTTCACCCATTGGCACAGAATGAGCTCTTAATTTTAGAAATAATTACAGAAAATCTAACAGAATCTCTAATACAAAGTAGCATAAGCTACAGTAACTAATTAATTGTCCTTTGCTTCAGACGCCCATTGCAGTTTGCTGCATGAATTTAATATACTGTATCCAAAATAGTATAGAACAAGTTTTGAAAGAAGAATGTCTTCAAAAACCAAATTACTATCTAATAAGGTAGTCTGGTAGGACAAAGGGACAGTTGAAAGTGGTTTCTTTAAAGAGATTCTGTCATGCCTTCAGCAAAACTCCCTGCCCTACTCAAAGACAAAACAGATACATAACCATTAGAGATGCATTGAGCATCTGTAAAAAACATGCAGTTGTCAAAATTCCTGCCGTACTGCAGAGACGAGCATTCACAATTCATTGAATGTGAGAGCACTTTGCTCATGTCTAGCTTGCCTTTAGTTAAATAACCAATACAAAAATATCTGTACCTCATTAGCTTCACCATCGATTCCAGGTCGTTCACCTTAGAATGGTCTCTCTGGAATATCAGGGCCCGTGGTGTTTTATCTTAGGAAAACCAGTCCCCAAACTTCTCTACTAGGGCTGGTAAACCACTGGCATTAAATACCTCAGGAAAATATCTGAAAAAAGGAACAGTAAGATCTAGCTTTGAAATTTCACAGAGAATGCACAGTCAAAGATTATTGAAATAGACAGAACTAATCAGTTTGTGCTTACAAAGTAAGAATTACAAATACAAGGAGTTCACCTACGGGACATTGTAGCTGGCCCAGTAACCAGTTTTGTAGAGTACATCCGATTTATCAGCTACAGCCACCATACCACTGACAAGGAAACAGAAATACAATGTTAGAAGCCACATTACAACTACCTCCTAAACTCCATTAAAACAAAAAAATTGCTATACAAGCACCTCTGGATCCCACAAACTGGCTTCAAACACAAATTTTTTTTATATATTAAAATAAGACGCACTAAATTTTTCCCCAATCAAAATGCCAGCTTTTATTCATACGTATAGCTTCAAGAAAATAATAAAGGAACTATGTAACTATGTAATTTAACTATGTGACTAAGATATAAGTCCGGTAAACTATGAAAACCCCAGATAATGACTACATTTGTATTGTTACAATTCAAAATAAGAAGGGGTTTATTGTATTCATTTAGTATTTTTTTCTTTGCCAATTGACTTATTACATAACTAACTTACATTAGTAAGACTGGACTCTTTCCCAGCAGAAAATACAGCACGCTTATTCATTTGCTAAGTGCAAATCTTCCAAAGGAGTGACCCAGCTCTTGAAACAAACTCAACTGTGGCTGTTTATGTAACTTTAAAAATTTAGAAGAAAGGTGACTGAAATTAGAACTAATGGAGAAGGTGTCCCTGGGGGACACTGGCTTGAATTTTTTTGAAACTTAAAGCACTTATTTTGTTCAATATGATCACATTGGTTGTCATGGTCCTATGAAACATGCAGAAAGTCTTGCCTTCCCAAATTTATACCCCCAAAATATTCACAGACTCCATTTTGGTATTTACAACCAAATAAGCTTACGCATGTGCAATGAGTTGAATGGAGGTAAGCTGCTGATATATACATGCATGAGGAACTAATTTGCCCACAAGTGCCAAAACTGGTGGCTGTTATTACAATTACTATATACCAGGATGCCCTTTCAAAGCCAGCAAGTTTCATATCTGGCCTGTCTTAAAAAACATATCATCATAGAATTATTATTTTTGTAATCTTGTTTGAATGTTAAATATTCTTAAAAGGATCACCAATATCTCATATGTCTTCTGTATACCAACTACATTTTTGTACTTAATATCCTTTATATTCCCTTCAGATGCAAGTATTTGATTCACATGGACCAGTGTGTTTGCACATTCTACTTTGATGATTTCCTTAGCTGTATTGCTAAAAGACATGCCTTAAATGGCCAGTGTCAGACTGGGATGCCAGGGGCCCACCAGAAAACCTTAGACCAGGGGCCCAACTTTCCAAACTATTGTTCCTTCTCTCCTCACTTAACCTCTTTATTCTCCTATTCTTTTAGATCTACTTTCTATACTCTATTCTTCCATTATTAAGCCTCTTCCCACATAAAGAAATAGGGAATGAACATGAAATAGTGACTATTTCTTTGAAATAGAAGCAAGAGGGCCCACTGGGAGTTTTTTTTTTTTGTTTTCCCTGTGGGTCAGTCCAACACTGTACATGACTAAGCAGTTGTGTGTCACCAGCTTGTGTTTCTGGCGGCTTATATAGTAAACATTTGTATCGAGTGCTCACATGTCTCATTTATAGAAAGTACTACAAAAATCACTTACGGAATTTGCTCAAGGATTGTCAGGAGGCCACTAGGAATCTCTGTCTGTCCAACAATGAATTTATTGTAATCCACTATCATCCACTGGTTATTGTAACTGAAAATAGAATTACATAGATTTATATCAAATATGGTACAATGGCAAGGATACTGTGAAGTAAGATGCGATTAGGAAGAAAACAAGATAAAGAAAAGGGGTGGGAACAAAAATAGACTAAATAGAAAGGGAAGGTCTATCAATCATGAGTTAGAACACTGCTGTCCAAATTTCCCAATTTATTATTTGTGCTCTTATTTATTTCATATGACATTATTATATTACAGTTTGACCCAGAGTAGGATGGAGGCCATAAAAATCAATGTCAACACTGTTTGTCTCTTTGGGGAGACTCCAAAATGAACTTGGAAGTGAGCACTATTCATTCACTGCTTTGTTGGGCCTCGTTGGAGCCTTCCATAGGCCAGGGTTTCTAAAATTTGACATTTTGAATAAAGCAGCTCCAATAAATGGAAAACCTTTTATATTAAACTGAAAGGGTTTTTAGAAGTTATCTTTCTAAAATATCCAAAGTGATAAAATGAAGATTGTAGTTCATTAACTACAGAATAGATAATTACTGATGTAAGTGTTGTCATTTTGTGGTGACTCACGTGCCACTATTGAACTTTTTAAAAATGGAGGCCCATTCCTGACCTCCTGTTGCCAGTCTGTTCGCAACAATATTACGCAGCCACTCCAGTACAGAGTCCTGTGGCTTGATAAACTTCCAGAGAGCATCATTACTGTTTCCAATAGTAGTTTCCAGGGTCACCTGCAGAAATAGAAAACACAAACAAAAAAAAACCATTCACAATTGCAAATCCTGGATAACTACAAAAATAAGGTTGCATTAACTATTATTTATTGATTTGGCGTTTCATTGATATTTTAGATTTGTTTTTATAGACTGGGTAAAAACTTGGGTTAGGACATAGATGATATGTAATAATGATATGTAATATAGGAGACCCCATGTTGGCACCTTATTGTGTAGATTATAAAGTCATATGTGATTATTCCATTATGAAAAGTGGGTATTTCATTCTTGAACTGGTTAATTATTACTCATTCTGAGATATTATCTGATAAAAGAAACTGTAAACAAAAAGGTTTTAGTTATAGGGGATTCGATTACTACAAAGGAGGATAGAGTAATCTGTCGTAAGAACCCTTCATGCCGAACAGTATGCTGCGTGCCTGGCGCTAGGGTTCAGCAGGTGGAGGAATGAGTGGACAGGTTATTGGGAGGGGTTGGGGAAGACACAGTGGTCTTGGTAAGCATAGGTACCAATGACAAAGGTAGAGGGGGGTGGTAATTTCCTCAAGAACGATTTTAAAAAACTAGGTGTAAAGTTGAGTAGGAGAACTTCCACTTGGATATTACCTGTGCCATGAGCAACGGTAAGTAGACAGCGGGCGTTTAGGGAGATTAATGCATGACTAAGAGATTGGTGTAGGGGTTTTGGTTTTAGGTGAACTGGGCTGATTTCTCAATCAGCTACAGGCTCTTTGTCAGGGATGGGCTGCACCTCGATGTTGCAGCTGCTTTGAAGGAGAAGATGGCTAGAGGGTTGGAGGAGATTTTAAAATAGGTGGGGGTGGTGGTGTTCAGTAAAGGATTCCGTGAAAGACGATTTAGATGAGGTAGTGGGAAAAGGAATGGAAAATGGGCGAGGAGGTATGGTTGGTGGTACTGTTAAGGACCACATGTCATGTATGCAAGATGGTATCAGTATTAAATGTATGCTTGCAAATTCAAGGAGTCTGGTAAAATGTGAAAGCTGGAGGGAAAATATGATGGGATTGGTGTGGCCAAAACATGCCACAGTCGAATTACAGAGGCAATAAAAAGGAGGAGGGGTATGTCTGTTAGGCAGGATGTAAAAGCCAAAAAGAAGGAGGTGAAGTCTTTTGGCTGGAACTCTTCATGGCTTGTAAAGAGTCAATATTTCATTTTAAGTGTAGGCTATAGACCCCCTAATGTAAGTTAGAAGGAGGAGGCCAAGCTCCTTATGCAAAAAGAAAAGCTGCTGGTTTAGGGTCCTAGCAACCAACCGCACTAAACCCCCCCCAGGTGGGTGCTGGAGCACTGAGTGTCCTCAGTGCTCCCCATTAAAGAGGCTGGTGACATACCACCCCGAATAATTTGCCATCCTAGCCCCATGTCTTTGTGGCCTCGCAACAAATTTGAGCCTGAAGGTGCTTAAGGAGTGATAAGATAACCATGTATAAATATATAAGGTGAGCATATAATAATCTAATACTTTATTTACCAGTAGGTCTTTCCAGCCAATACAAGGTCACCCATTCAAATTAGTTGAAAGGAGGGTCCATGAACCTAACTTACAATGTTAGAAGCAGACGATAAGAAATCACAAGAGATGATGGCTTTAAAGTTCCCAGATGCCACTGAGCAGTAGTGAGATATTAAAGGGAATTCAATTTCCTTGTTAAAGATACTGGTGCCAAGATTAGTAATGTGAACATTAATGGATAAGAGATAAGAAACCAGCACCAGGATAATTAGTTACAAGCTGATGTTGCATTTACTCCTATTACAAAGTCTGAGATCCATCCTTTCTCAACAGAAAACAATTTTTAACTACAGTAAAGAAAAGTAAACTACAGTACAGAAAAGTATCAACATGCTTTCAAATTCTTT
>CM044432.1:130380940-130402894 GCA_024363595.1 Xenopus borealis
CAAATACTATGTTCCAGGCCAACATTCCTTAATTTAACCTGTAACCTTCTGTGTGGCACATGATTGTAAAATTAAAATTTCAAGATTTTTTTTGTTTGTATCTTAACTTGTTGCCAGATGTGCTGATTGGAGTGGGGCTTGGATGCCTGATGCAAATGGGGCCAAGCAAAACCTCTTTTCAGGTTTGTTACTTTGGATATACCCCAGGCCAAATCTTAAGCTGGCCATAGATGCAAATATACAGTAGTATAAAGCAAAGATTTGTAAATCGGACATTTAATCGTTCAGACAGGTTAAAAGATTTATATTGGCTCCCGAAAGCATTTGTATGTACTACCTATCTGATGATATGAATGGGTGACTGTCACTACTATTTGTTGGGCGGTTCAGTTCATGTGTGCTTCTAGAGTAGGCAAATAGGCTCTCTGCAGCCTCAGGTGCACGCCGTACCCTCTACGTACGTTGCCTTGTAACACTTGAAGTAAAAATAAATTTTTTCAAAATACCGGAGTGCTGCTGTCTTTTCGATACTGTGTACTATTTGTTGGGCATAACTTTTGTACGATTGCGGTCTGTCCATTAATGGACAAAACATCATCTGATTTTTTATTTTTCCTACTTCTGAATAGTTAACGGTAGATCATTAGACTGAAACAAATGAGCGTTCGTCACACAAATAGTAAACGGCTTTAGTTGGTATTGTAGGAGGAAATACTGGTTTATAATACATTCACAGCTGTATACATGTTGTGTTTTGCTACACAGATTACTATGCTGCTTAGTGGCTGATACATTCTAGCAATTCAAATTTTGTTTACCATTTCTTCCCTTTCTTAATTTCATTTTATACTGAATTATACGTTCATCTTGCCTTGTTTTCTAGGCTTCTCTGTTCTTCCTTTTCCCTATTTATTCCATCCATGTTTTTTTCCTCCTGTTCATGATCCTTTATTAAATAATGTTGCATTATATGATGGGTTACACATTTACATCACCAAGTTTTATACCTGATATACTCTATTTGTATTGTCTCCTCCTACAGCTTGAGCACCAAGGTCTTCTGGTGTGGATCCTGGCAGGGGGCCTTGGAATCAGCTTGGTATTTTCTCTTATATCTGTGCCCGCTCAGAGTTTCCACCTGCGACGTGGTTATGGTGTGGCTTTGCTCTTCATCTATGTCCTCTTCCTCACTGTGGCCTTATTAACTGAATTTGGGGTCATCAGATTGGAAATGTTTTGACGCTGCACTCAAGTCCTGCAGGCTTCCATCTCATGAATCCATGCATTTTTTCCTTGCTGGTAAACAAAAGTCACAGCAAACCTTTTAACTGAGAATACGGCCTCTTGAACAGCTCTTGGAGCTACAGATTGTCTTTGAGATTTTATCCCATTGTGACTTTGTTATATACTCAGGGTTACAGATTTATTTAAAGTATATTTTATACCTTGTATTTTTAAAAAGTTTAAATGGACAAACCATCTAAATTATATTCTGTATGATGTTGATGATCATAAAAAAAATTATCTTAAGTTTTTAAAGAATTGCTTTCAAAAGCTGTATTGTAGATAACTACTTTAGTAAACTATTATTATTTTTTTAAATTAAAGCCTTTAATGTGTAGTATATTGTTGTAGTGAGGGAAAAATAAGAAAAGGGAAACCTGTTCTGTGATCAAGCTGCACTTTTAAAACAATAGCTAGTTATTTAGAACATGATAATAAAGAGTTTTATATTTGCATTAAGATGTATTACCTCAGTGCATCTAAAACCAAGAATGACCGGAATTGATCTTAAATGTGAATCTGCTTGGATAATTGTCTTCAAACACCCTAAACTTTCTTTAAAGGAGAAGTCGCTGTGAAAATCTCTGAGGTGCCAAATTGTTTGGCACACCCTCCCTCCAACATTTGTAATCATTGACCCACTACCCTGGGCTGCTGTTGCTCTTGATGGACTTTGGGTATTTCCAGGTGCCTAACTCTATCTTAATCAGTTTGTGTACTGTACTGTGCAGGTCATCCCAAACCCCATAAGACCCGCTAGTTTACCTGTCCTCGGGCCGCATGTGGGTTTGGGCTGAAACCCACATGTGGCCTTCTTCTGGCCAACTTCCTTCCTGCTCTGCATGTGATTTTCTTTTTTTGTGTGTGTATGTGTATAATATATATATATATATATTGTGCGCCGGCCCTGCCACACCCCTTTTTTTATGTCAGTGGGGTGGGTGTGGGTATATATAGTAGGGATGCACCGAATCCACTAGCTTGGATTCGGCCGAACCCCCGAATCCTTCTTGAAAGATTCAGCCGAGAACTGAATCCGAACCCTAATTTGCATATGCAGATTATGGGTGGGAAGATTAAAAAAATTTTTACTTTCTTGTTTTGTGCCAAAAAGTCACATGATTTCCCTCCCTGGCCCTAATTTGCATATGCAAATTATGATTTGGTTCGGCCAGGCAGAAGGATTCATTCGAATCCAAATCCTGCTGAAAAAGGCCGAATCCTGTCCGAATCCCGAACCAAATCCTGGATTCGGTGCATCCCTAATATATATAGAAAGAGGAGAGCATGCAAGGCTAGACTTGGATCTGGGTGTAGGAGCAGGGGGTTAGGGTGTGGTGCGGGTTGTGTGTTTCTCGACCCACACATCACTACTGCACGAAATACATTAGGCATGGTGTTTGCCTGGGAAAGAGGAAATATATTGTGGTGCAGCACTCGCATAGGTCAGAGTATAAAAGGAACAATTAACTGGGGGGGCAGGTTGTTGACTAGAAACTGGGGGGGGGGGGTGCCTAAACATTAGAACCCCCCACCCCCATGATTTTACTTAACCTCTCCTTTAAATGGAATGACAGTATTATGTGCTGCCCAACTCCATCCATCAGTAGTTCTTTGGCTGTCTTTACTGTAGAATGTCAGGCTGTACCAGTAGCATTACCCTGCAATAGCTAAATATTAGCACAGTTGTTTGTATACCCTCACATTTTAAAGATTAATTATCTATTTGTGCGTGCATTGCTTTGTTGGTTTATTTTCTCTTTGCACTACAAATACATTAAATGACAGAAAGCTGGTTTGATCATGCTGTATATGTTATGCATACTCTTGTGCCTATGAATAATACACAGCTGATGCAAGTGAAAGGCTGCCTGTTCCAGATGTGAATTATACTGCCCGACAGCTGAGTTTGCTGAGTAATATTGTCTACTACCCCATTTGAGTTTACAATGTCTTTAAACCATTAGTTGCTTCTGTACAGCAGGGCATAATCACCCACCAAGTGGAAAATATTGCTAGAGTGCTGCTCTATACGTAGACAGAAATTCTCATGTGTATGGCAACTTTGTATTTTGGTGTATACTGATCAATTTAATGTATTAAACTGTGAAAAATATTGTATACATTTATTTTTACTTCAATCTATGTTATTAAATTAAACCAGACAAAAAATGAGTTTATTACACAGAGGTTTATTACTCAAGCATCAATAGTCTCCTTTTTAATCAGCAAGTAAAATGTATGGCTTAACACACATATTTATGTAGGTATATTCTTCTATATATAGATTTATAGATCCAAGGCTTCAGTGCTACTTCAACACAGTATTGCGCTGCAACCGGAGTATAAAACATAAAAACTGAACCAATGGAATGGAATATCTTGAATTATCGTAAAGTATGCCTGGGTGCATCAAGCCAATAATGTGGAGTAGTATACTGTAGGAAAAAAACTTGCACTCACAGGACTTACCAAAAAATAATGATATTTAATTGCAAAAAAGGCATTTTTTGCAATTAAAGGGCAAGGAAAGACAAATGTATAAAATCCCATTTTTAATTTCTTTAATGCAAAAGAAATCTATTTCCAATATACTTTAATTAAAAAATGTGTAGCGTTTTTATAATAAACCTGACTGTATGCAGTGAAATTCTCCCTTCATTTAGTACTGTGGATAGGAATTGTCAGACTGTCCCTAACTTCTGGCAGGGAAACAATCATACATATGAACAGCAGGGGGGGGGGGCCCTGCCTTACTTACCAGCCAAGCAGAAGTCCAGCAGCTTTGTTTTTTGATCATTTATTGCTTTTAGTGCTGATCTTCTAGGCAGCTATTTTGTGTTAGGGAGCTGCTATCTGATTAGCTTCCCATTGTTCTGTTGTTAGGCTGCTGGGGCTTGAGGCAGCTGGGAAATTGACAATATGCCTAGCCCCATGTCAGATTTCAAAAAGAAATATAAAAAAATGTTTGCTCTTTTGAGAAATGGATGTCAATGCACAATTCTGCTGGAGCAGCACTATTAAAGGAAAACCAAACCCCCCCAAACAATGTAGGTCTCTATAAAAATTAAAAAGATATTGCTTAAAACAACTCATATGTAAAACCCTGCATCATGTAAATAAACCATTTTCATAATAATATACTTTTTTAATAGCATGTGCCATTGGGTAGTCATAAATAGAATCTGTTGCTCAAGTATTCATTTTGGGGTTTAGTTTTCATTTAACTGATGCATTTTGAAGAAACTTTTTTTTTCCCCATGACAGTGTCCCTTTTAAGTACAAGTTACTGTTTTGGTAAGAAAAAAGTCACTTTTACAAAATTCGATCAAAATGGAGTCTATGAGAGATGGCCTTCCTCTAATTTGGAGTTTTCTGGATAAATGATCCCATACCTGTACAACAACTTTAGTAACAAACATTAAAAAATTGTACAGTTGTGTTCAAAATAATAGCAGTGTGTTTAAAAAAGCGAATAAAGCTGAAAATCCTTATAGTAACTTTTATTTCCATACACACAAATGTGTTGGGACACTGCAGACTCTTCCAAATCAAAATATGAAGGAAATTGATTATATTTGTGTTATTCCTTTACAGAAAATGATGGGAATTTTAGGCCGTTACAAAAAAATGGCAGTGTCTGTATTCTTCTTTACAAACTGAAACATTCACTGTATAAACTGAAAAATATTAAATATTTTACTTTCCTTTGAATCAATGAAGTAATATTTAGTTGTATGAGCAGTGTTTCTGAGACCTGCTGCACAGTTGGATTCCACCAACTTCTGGCATTTGTTACATTCCACAATTCTTCTGCATTTCTTGGTTTTGCCTCAGAAACAGCATTTTTGGGGTCTCCCCACAAGTTTTCTATTGGATTAAGGACTGGGGATTGGGCTGGCCTCTCCATAAAGTCAATCTTGTTGGTCTGGAACCAAGATGTTGTTCATTTACTGGTGTGTTTGCGGGTGTTGAAACTCCCATTTCAAGGGCTTTTCCTTTTCGGCATAAGGCAACATGACCTCTTCAAGTATTTTGATGTACTGAAACTGATCCATGATCGCTGGTATGTGATAAATAGGCCCAACACCATAGTATGAGAAACATCTCCATATCATGATGCTTGTACCACCATGCTTCACTGTGTACTGTGACTTGAATTCAGTGTTTAGGGGTCAACTGACAAACTGTCTGCGGCCCCTAGAACCAAAAAGAACAATCTTGTTTCATCCGTCCACAATGTGTTGTGCCATGGCTCTTTAGGCCAGTCAATGTGTTCTTTGTCAAATTGTAAGATTTTGTGAATAGACCTATTGTCTTTTCTTAAAGGAGAATTCAACCCATAAAATAAAAAAACCCGTACCCTACGTAGACCCTCCTAATAATTGGGACTTCCTATAGAAGTGAGTAAGTTAGAAGGATGGGGCCCAATAATTAGTGAAGGTGTCCCTGCTCATGAAATTTGTTCTGACTCCTCCACTGGATTTTTCCACATTTTTGGGCTGCAACAGCGGAACTTCTTTTATAGCTAGACACGTAGTACAGCTGGGTTTTTTAAATTTTTCTATCTACTGCGAAACCTTAAAGCGTCTCATGAATCTAACATTGAAGCCAGCTGTTTATATAGGCTATGACCAAGAAAATGTATGTGGTATAAGGAATAAACTGTAACTGCCTGACAAACAAAACATCCAAAGTTCCTCAAAGACCGTGTACTATTTCTGTACCTTTTACTATTTTACTATCTTTTCTGTTTCTATTTTCTCAAAGCCAACCCACTTAACACCCTGACATCCACATGGCTGTCATATTGCCCAGTAACTGCCACTTTACAACCAGTCAAGCAGACTTATGAGACTGTAGTTCACATGAGAGCAGGGGATGATGGGAATGTTAAAAACAAAAACCAGTTGGGAAACCTATTGCTGCTTCAGAGTCGTTCCACTTCTAGAACTTGGTCTAGTGACCTATAACATGGGGCTGTAAAAAAGGCTTAACTGAATTTTAGGATGAATTTCTGTCCCAACCAGGACTGGACTGAGAATCAAAATAGGCCCTGGCATTTCAGGTACACAGAGGCCCAATCAGCCCACATAGAGGCCCAAACAGTCCCCACCAGCCCACTAAATAGTGACTTTCTATGGCACCTTATAGCAGCCCCTCTGGCATTTGCCCTAACCCACAGATTGTCAGTCTGGGCCTGTCCCCAACCTAATGTGCCCACGCTCCAGTTGGATTAACAGTATTTTTTTTTTTTTTTTTAAATTGTCTCTGCCAGTACTAGGACATTGGCACCTGGAGAAATAGTCTGATTAATGATGCTATGTTTAAATGGGTGGTTCATCTTTACATTAATTTTTATGTGTTCTAGAATGGCTAATTCTAAGTAACTTTTCAATTGGCCTTCATTTTTTTCTTTTTTTCTTTTTTTTTTTAGTTCTAAAAGTATTTTCCTTTTCTTCTGACTCTTCCCAGCTTTCAAATTATTCATGGTTGCTTGGGTAATTTGGACCCTGCCCCCCTCTACCAACCAAGTAGCACATATTCTTTTGTATAGAGTTTATAGGGTACCTAGACAGTTGTCCTGTTCCCATGATACTTCATTGTAAAGATTTTCTGTAATAAAGGATGGGATGCAGGATGAAAGTTGGATTCTGTGTATCCCTAATTAACTCAGTAGATTATAATTTATTGAGATATGCTATGAACAAAAAAAGAGTTTGTGTAACAGCTCAGGAACTAAACATATAGTAAGAATTTTCTCAATATGAGCAAGGTTTAAGGGATCCCAGAGATTTTCCCATGTGACATACTTCTAAATGGCAATTCTCTCTCTATATACAGTATACTGTATTTCTGCTGTATTTGTGAGGAGTTTGTGGTTAGCAATTCAGCTTGCTTAGCAGTTTGCAGACCTTGTGTTTAGCAATGCTGTTCATGTGATTATTAGTTGTGTGTAGTTCCCTAGTAATTTCCTGAAAAACACCATGATTAATAGAAACAACATACACAGATTTTGGACCCAAAATTATGTATCTATGTAGTTAACTTTAATACCTGTGTATTTGGAATCACTGATGACATACCGTAAAACATGGCTAAATTGTTGTACCGAACTCTATGCTTAAATGCCATTACCATGACTTGTCCACCCACTAAAACCCATCAAACCTTTTTATGAAGCAGGTGATCTACTACAAAATTTCAAAGGATTTGGGGAAGTTGGATTGATGTTTACCTTATATATCAGAACTAAGGATAATGTCACATGGATCTTAACTGTGTTCCTGATAAGGCTGTATTTAACACATTCAGATCTTAATGTGACATAACATATTGTATTTTTTAATATTTCCCAGTGGTAGATACTGGTGTAACAAAAATATCCCCCCCTCCATGTCATCTTATATTCTTTTGTAGGGACCCTGAAATTTGGCTATGTTTCCCTGTTGGTAATAGGGTCTAAGGGTCCTTTAATTAAAGGAAAACTATACCCCGAAAATTAATTTTTGAGCAACAGATTGTTTATATCAAATCAAGTGACATATTAAAGAATCTTACCTACCTGGTATATATATTTAAGTAAATATTGCCCTTTTACATCTCTTGCCTTGAACCACCATTTCATGATGGTCTGTGTGCTGCCTCAGAGATCACCTGACCAGAAATATTTCAACTCTAACTGTAAAGGGAAGAAGTGTTGAAGCAAAAGACAGAACTCTGTCTGTTAATTGGCTCATGTGATCTAACTTTATAGGTTTTTTTTGGCATGTTTGTGTGCACCGTAGGATCCCAGGAGGCTGTCCTTATTTTTTAAAATGGCTATTTTCTATTTATGATTACCCAATGACACATGCTACTAAAAAAAGTATATTATTATGCTAATGGTTTATTTACATGAAGCAGGATTTTACATATGAGTTGTATTATGCAATATCTGTTTATAGAGACCTACATTGTTTGGGGGGTATAGTTTTCCTTTAACTAGGCAGCTTTTCCTGGGTCCACATTAGTTCAGGGGGATTGTCCACTAGGTGGCAGTAGTTTAAAGTTTTGAAGGCTTTAGACCAGGGGTGTCCAAACTTGGCCCTCCAGCTGTTAAGGAACTACAAGTCCCACAATGCAATGAAGGAGTCTGACAGCCACAGTCA
Source organism: Xenopus borealis (assembly GCA_024363595.1). NCBI lineage: Eukaryota > Metazoa > Chordata > Amphibia > Anura > Pipidae > Xenopus > Xenopus borealis. Next base: position 130,389,376 of record CM044432.1, read on the forward strand.
GGCAAATGCATTGTGGGACTTGTAGTTCCTTAACAGCTGGAGGGCCAAGTTTGGACACCCCTGCTTTAGACCCATGTGCTCAGTGTCTGTCCTGGGACCTTGCCTCACTGGGAGGTATTACAGGTCCAGGCTTGCCATTGGAAATTAGATATGAGCTATTTAGTAAGAGTGAACATTGTAATAGTTAATCTAGGAGTGACAGTAAGTACAGCAGGCATGTCCAAAGTCAGGCACCATGACCAAATGCGGCCCGTTTTCAAATTTACACCGGCCCTCAATCATGAAATTAATAATAATGCGTTGCGCCAATACAGTGCATTCAGGAATGGTGTAGCCGTAATATTTGGGCACATTAGTGAAATGATCTGCCACTTGGTCTATACTGCTGCCTGTGTGCTGAAGCTGTTAGCAATAGACACGCACTGGCACATAGTGATACACCACTTCACATACTTCTTTAGGAATGAAGGTGTCAATAGATTTACTGATGTGCCAGTACAGTAAACTAAAGCATGCGAGAGCGGCGCATCACTATGTGCCAGTACGTGTCTATTGCTAACAGCTTCAGCACACAGGCAGCAGTATAGACCAAGTGGCAGATCATTTCACTAATGTACCCAAATATTACTGCTATTCCATTCCTGATTGCACTGTACTGGCAGGCCACATTATTCGTTTCATGATGGAGGCTGAGGGCCAGTAAATTTGAAAATGTGCCGCATTTGGCCCCTGGGCCTGACTTTGGACATGCCTGCCTTAAACTATAGAACAGCTGAATATTTTTTATCATTTTTCTGCTATGGCTACACGATTCCTAGTTTAAATGAGTTAAATGGTGTTTATGGTTCAAAGAATGTCAGGCTTAATGGTCGGCCCCCACACATTTTCACCTTACCAAATCTGGCCCTTGTTGCAAAAATTTTGGACACCGCTGAAGTACAGGGTAGCTAGTGAGCAGCATCCGCTCCAACAAGGAGAAGTAGTGGGGTTAGGACCCCGTGGTGTGTACACCAGTGGGTGAGGTGAGGACCAGTGAGGGTGCCAAGAACCAGGACCCCATGCTGACTATCCCTGGGCAGGAAGCGTTACACTCTGGGAGGAAATTGCTATTTCACTGAATAGGAAGAATCCTGTTACTGTTAGCCTGTGATCATCTAAGTGCCTGTGAATTGATCCATCACAACTGTCGTTTCTGAATAAACAAGTTATTTTGCAGCAAGTGTTCCCTCTGTGTTTGTATCCTTTGCTACACTGATCTACACCAGGTACCAAATGTTCCCAGGGAGGGGTATTACAGTTCAGCCTGTCCTGACCTTGGGTGGAGGCCATTTTAAAGTGTACCTGCTCTCCCATATAGTGGAGGCACATAACTTTAGCGCCACAGGCAACTAAATGCATGCTAGATCTCATGCAGTGGCAGAAGAGGGCTATACTTTCATAACACTGCCACCTACTAAGGAAGAAGCCAACTACTACTTGACACAAGTAGAGAAAATTCACAGCCTTGTCATGTTTTCTACCAGTAATTGCAATTATATCCATATTTTATGTGCCTGCAATTAATTGTAGCTCTACAAGCTTGTGAATTTGCAAGTATGCTAGTAAGACTTTAATAAACAAACCTGTAGAAGATATGTGTTTACACCTGTAACAGTGGCATAACTTGACAGCACTGTGCCTCCCCCCCAAAAAAAAATCTTGAGGGGAGCAGAGCACATAGGCCCTCCTGACTGCAACTTTTAACCTTATTCCTTCACCATGGTCAACTACTTTGCAGCAGGCAGTGACTTTGAGGTAGGATAGAGCTGGGGGGCTTACATAGGGGCTGCATTATAGGTTACAATCAAGTGAGGTTCATTGCTGAATAAAGAATGTATTGATGCAGCTTTTCAGTTTATTTCCATGATTTTTAATACCTTTTGAACTATTTACATTACATTTGCTTTCTGAAGCATTGCTGTTTGTTCCCTCTTTGCCTTTATTTTGCTTTTTACTGGTAGGTTAAGCACAGCTCTGGACTGGGAGTCAACATAGGCCCTGGGACTTGAAGTACACATACCTCACAACATTTTGGAAGTAAAAAGAGGGACAAAATGTTTTTTCCGCAAGTCCGCAAGTAGCGCAGCTAATTTTTTGACCATGCCCATTTTTGTGGCCACACCCCCTAATTACCATGTTAATTTTACAAAATTTGGCAGATTATGAAAGTTTGTAAATATTTCTCCTGCCACAATTACTTATTTTCTTATCTCAAAAGTGCTACAAAGAATCTTAGTTGCACCTGTTAGCTGTTCTGGGTTCTCTGCCAAAAGCCATAAATTAGAAACTTTGTTTATTTTTCTGGCTGTTCAGTGCACAGAAAAGAAATGTACAAATGAGGGACTGTCACTGCAGGTTGAGCTGTCAAAAGAGGGACTGTCCCTCCAAAAAAGGGACAGTTGGGAGGTAGTACATAGAGGCCCAAGCAGCCCCCCCCCACAGCCCAAAAAATAGAGCCTGTCAATTGCATCTTACAGCATTTAGTAGAACCACAGATTGGCAGGCCCAGGCTCAGTTAAGAAAAACCAGCAGAACGTTTTAAATTCTAGATGGGATAGACGCTGAAAAATATTATATTATGCATAAAAAAATGACCCTGCTTGAAGCATTTGGCCCTGGTTAAGTATCACATCGATGGCAGTGACGGAGTGTCAATGGGTACCTTTGGGCTCTCGTATAGGGCTACAAGCTGCGCTGGTGTTACTGTTGGGTTCAGTTCTGGTGGTTCTGTTTCCTCTGAGTGGACTGGAGCATCAGTACAGAACAGCCTTGAACATATTGCTGCAGTATAACCTGTGTGGTGATGATCGGGGGCACACATTGACTGGCGAAACTAATGCAGGAATTTGTGCAGTGGCTAAACTCTGAAGAAGCAATGAGCTTGCATATATGTATATATGCTTTAAAGGAAAACTGTACCCCCAACATAAATACTTGAGCAAGAGATAGTTAATATTATATTAAGTGGTCTATTAAAGAATCTTACCAAACTGGAATATATATTTAAGGGGGTGATTCACTTTGAAGTTAACCTTTAGGGGGAATGTAATTAAAATCGCAAAGAGCAAAATAATGGGCATCAATAAGATTGAAAATCCACATCTCGCAATGTAATATTGTTCCTTCAACTGCATTGCGAATTTTAATTGCGCATTGCGAATTTTAATTGCACACTCTTAAGAAGTGCTTGAAGGTGTCGTAATATTTTGGAGCAAACATAATGACTTTTTCAGTAAGAAGTTTTATTACACTGACTGCGCATTGGAGCAAGAAGTAAAATTCGCAAACTCTCTTCCACTGTCGGAAGTGGTTGGTAAACAGTTTCCGGGTTCGCAAAAGCTATATTAAATTCGCGCAAAGCAAAAATAGTTCGCACAGAGGCATAACTTTTCGCATTGGGAATAGTTTTTGCCTTACTGACATATTACATTCCCCTATTAGTCTGTTATAGAATGGGCAATTCTAAGCAACTTTTTAATTGGTCTGCATTATTTATTTTGTATAGTTTTTTTAATTACTTGCCTTTTTCTTCTGATTCTTTCTACCTTTCAAATGGGGGTCACTGGCCCCACATAACAAACAAATACTCCTTAAGGCTACAAATGTATTGTTATTGCTACTTTTTATTACTCCTCTTTCTATTCAGGCCTCTCCTATTCATATTCAGTCTCTTATTCAAATCAATGCATGGTTTCTAGTGTAATTTCTGTTGTAACTGGTGGAATTGTGGAAGCAAAAGACAGAACTTTTTCTATTAATTGGCTCATGTGACTTAATATGTTTAGTTTGCTTGTGTGTACCGTTAATTGTAGGATCCCATGGGGGAGGCTCTTCGTTCCTAAATGGTAGTTTTCCATTTAGTATTACTACTACTACTACTAAACATGATATTAAGAAAATGATTTATTTACATGAAGCAATGTTTCATGTAATATATATAGAAAACTTTATTGTTTGGGGTATAGTTTTCCTTTAATCCTTCTTTTACCTTGCCTTTAGAAGTCAATGTGTTTCTTTTGTTCCTTTAATTTCTCTTTTATACTCACAACTCAAGACCTGCCCTATTCACACATTTTGGTACACTGAATACAGGTCCTCCAAATTAGGGTTTTCAAACCATTGTTCTAGTGTGAACACCTAATATATAAATAAAGCACAACTGGAATGTATATCGACCACCAGAAATAGTATTGACCAACATTCATTGCATCATGTTGAAGTAGACTGGAGAATTCCAGAGCTAGGGCAAGAATTATGAATGCATATATAAACGTGTTTAAATAAGAAGGGATTGAAATTGCAATACACAATACCCTCCTACTGTTGTATCTAAGGGAAATAAGTGGAAGGAAACCCCTATTTACTGAATTAGCACAGAAATTGCACCCAGAGTCTGTTATTTTCAGAGGTCAGATTACTGTTTGTAGTATGAAGAAGACCAAAGACATAATGAATTGTGTTGTACATGGCTTTATTTGCCACATTATCTTAATTTATTTTCCAATGATCTGCTGCTAGACAACTATTAGTTTGTATTTAATCTCTTAAATGCCAACGCCAATGATTTTCCTTTTTTGGGTTGCCGTCAATGTGGGATCACTAAATGAATTGCATTAATAAGGAATATGATCCATCTGGTCCTGATCTATCTTGCTGATTATCTCTTTAGAAATCTTTCCTCACCATTCTGAATACTGCTGCTTGCCATCCATGTTTCTCAGATGTAATTGTTATAAGCAGAGTTTCCCATGTTAAAGCTACTAGAGTGTTGAGCTGTATACCAGTAATAACACTTGTTTCTTTGCACTTTGTCTGAGCCACAGAAGCAAATATAATGATTATGTTCTCTTTGTATATTGTCAGTACAGGTATAGGATTTATTATTTCAAAAAGCGTTATCCAGACAGTTCAAATATATGAAAATTTACATTTAATGCCAGCATGTTAGCTTACATTCAACTTGAAGATCCTTTAACTTCACATATCCTTTCCAGTGCCAGGATTTCACTGGTTTCAAAATCATTTCTCCTTCGAGTGTTGCTGGTTTTTTTTAACTATTGTATTTTATTTGTTCTGTCGCCTGGAACCTTGCAGGACCTGCCATATTATCCTTGAAGTTGTAATCTAAAGAAAGTATAATGATATCTATCGTCTTCTGCTGATGCAAGGGGATTGAGGACACATCATTTTTGCCTTAGGCTCTGTATAACTGAATTATATGTTATTGATACAGTTTGTCCTGTCGAACTTTGTTTACTGCCGTGCCAATAATTCTGGAACCCTGCAGAGCTGTGTAATCTCAGATTGATCATATATTTTACTGGCATCTATGATAACCTCAAAATGACAGAAGTTATACAAGTTCAATTATAAAACTGAATAACTGAAGATTATCTGTGAACCCTCTAGTGTTATTTGTTGCAAGCAGTTGGCACTTTAGTTGTGTGCAATATTTTAACAATAAATTATTTTGAAGTAGAAGTATCTGTGTGATTTGTGAAGCACCTACTATGTTAAAGGGGACCTGCCCCCAGACATAAAAATCTTTATAACATAAGTCCTTTTTAAATTAAACATGAAATCAAAATTTTTTGAATGTTCTGCACAGAGCAGGAAAAAATGAGCAGGAGAAAGGAGGGAACTGCACAAAGCCTGGCTGTCAAGCAGAAGCAGAATGAAGCTCATTTCAAGCTGCTGTAAATCGGTGCCACAGTACTATAGCTTATTGATCTAGCCAATGAGCACTGTTGGTTAATGCTGACATTTTAAGTATAATAGGGTGTTTCTAAAATGATCCTCATAGTTCTTTAGCATATCATTCTTCCTTCCCTGAAGCAGCTTATCAGGCTTTGAGAAAGAAATGTGGGTCACATGACCAGTGCATCAGGAGCAGAGTTGAGGAATGAGAAGCGGTGCAGGGGCTGATACTGATCCAGTGAATCCAGTTTGGGAATGTTACTCCTGACTCCTGCCTGTAAGCCAGGAGTGTCCAACCTGCGGCCCAGGATGGATATGAATGCGGCTTAGCTTGAAATACTTGGTTCCCAAGGACAATGCCGGGCCATGCCGACAGGGCGTCCTAGGCACCCGGTCAGATACTCCCGGCCCATGTGCGCGCATTTGCAACTACATGTATACGTGAGTGCGCACGCATCATAGGAAGATGGCAGAAAAGAAGGGGCCCAGTTCCCCCCACATCTTTGTGCCCTAGGCAGGTCTTCCACCTAGTTCTGGCCTTGCCCAAGGAAACTTCATATTGCAAAGAATATAGGAGTCGGCAGGAGGGGGGACTCCCAGGGTGGCCCAGTTAGTATTAATAATAATAAGTCTATTTAATATCCAGGTGGTTATCCAACTGGTATTGTAGTTCTTTTCTGTCCATTTCCTTTACTTTTACAAATCAAAAGTGCTTGTGTATTTCATATGTGGCCCCAGATAATTTTTCTTTCTCCAAAATTGCCCAGGGAAGCCAAAAGGTTGGACACCCCTGCTGTAAGTTTTACAGGGAGTCTGTTAGTTGTTTATGAGTTGGAGTAAATGTTTGCTTGTGTGTAAGTTTATGTAAGTATTATACAGTCTGAGCATTGGTACTTCTATGCTTGTGTGTGTGTTGCTTGTGTGCTTCTGGCTGTGTCTTTCAGTCCAATTTATTACAGTTAATGATCATGACTATAGCATGATCTTGAAATAACATCAGCCTAGAAAAAGAATAAACAGTGGGAGTTTCATGCACATTAATTTGGTCTTGTTTTGGTTGACTAATAATCTATATAGCCATGCGATATTTACACTGCATTAATTCTACTGTGTATTCTTAGGGTATACTATGTGCCGTTTTAAATTTATTTAACCTGTTCTGTATTCCATGGCTATTATTCAATAAATCTGTACCGAATTTAACCAATTATATGTCCTAGGATTATAAGATCACTCAGCCATATGTTGCAGCATTATCGAGTCGAGTTGTAATTGCATATATCCTACCATGGGTTTTTAGGGTATCATACAAGTGAAATGGGTGGCACACCGCTTCCCAACCTCACCCAGTTGCACGGTTAAAACTTGCATATATTTTCCAATAAGAACCAGCTACACCAGGATATTTTCAAAACAAAAAATATATATTTAGTGAAGCATGTTTTAGCCTCGGTCCTCACTGGTCTCCTGGTATATTAGTAAACCTAGATGCTCCACTTGTTTTTATTTTCAGGTCTATGCATTTTTTAAGATTACTGCTGTATAAAAAAGTATTGTTGCTTTAAGTATTTTAATATCCCTACTGAATTTTATCAATTGGCTTTTGCCAGCCTTGCCAAGACAGACTTTGGGCTGGTATAGTGCACTACAGAGAACGTTACCTGATTGTTTACATACCATGGCAGCTTTAGCTGAATGTAATTAGGTATTCAGCTAGGTATCAAGTTCTCCCCGTCTGTACTTGGACTTACAGGGGGTATGGCACCAGTCCTGTGTTATGGCTACTTGCAGAAACACTGGGGATTGCATTGAACTTTCAGTTGCTCTGTATTGTGTTTTATCAGCTAGTACAGAGCATAGAATAACCTCTGAGAACTAGCTAACTGTTTGCACACCTGAGTAGCCTCACCTGACTTTAATCATGTGATCAGCTACAATATCTGAATGTATTAAATTGTGTTACCTTGTATTTATCATTCAGGGTGTGTGTGTTCTCTGTAAAATACTCATTAGTGGACTGACTATTCATTGATTTTGGAGCCCCGTATTATGCAAAAGTCTAGGAACTCAGACAAACTATACATTAAGACTTCAATTATATGGCAGATATTTATAATATCTAAGTAAATAATGCAGTGGTTATGGGTCTGTCCCCATACTAGCAGGAGCCATTGTTGTGACAGTAGAGGCCTCACCATGTATAACAAAACAGATTGAGACTTAAAGAGGTCGTTTAATTTAATTTTTGGTATGCTAGAGAATAGCCAGTTCAAAGCAACTTTTCAATTGGTCTGCAATTTTTTTTTTAGTTTTTCAATTATTTGCCATTTTTCCTGTGATTCTTTCCAGTGGAGGTCACTGACCCTATCTAAAAGCAAATGCTTTGTTAAGCTACACATTTGTTGTTATTACTTTTTATTACTCGTCTATCTATTCAGGTCCTTTCCTAACTATATTCCTGTCTCTTATGTAAATCAATGCATGATTGCTGGATAAATTGTAACCTAGCAACCAGATTGCTAAAATTGTAAACCGGAGAGCTGCTGCATAAAATGCCAAATAACTCAAAAACACAAAAAATTAAAACCAATTGCCTCAGAATATCACTAGCATAATACTAAAAGTTAACTAAAAGGTGAACAACCTCTTTAATGGTGATTTATTGTTTTGGTTATCTGTGAAATGATAGTTTTTCATAAAAACAAAGGGGTATCAGCCAAAAAAGACTTTTTAAAAATTACTTTCTATTCTCTATCTGCGACCATTTTTCTAATATTTTTAAGTCTAAAGGTTAATTTTTTACCTTTTGCCTTTTTGAAGCTGCTCTGGGAGGGGGTCACCTACTGTTCTAAATTGATACATTAACAGGGATAAACAGCAATCACTGTGTAAGTACAAAATACTATATACATATCATATTCAATCACTTCTCTGCAGAACACTTTGATTGGTCTGGCCAGATTCATTCTGAATGAATATTTAGTATTAAACATTTAGATATTTTATTCTGCAACTTGGCTAGTATAATTGTGTGGGTGGCTAGGCTATTATTTACCGCATGAATATTAAATGTTCTGCCGCACAATTTTCTGTTTGAAAAACATCTAATAGAAATGCTTTTCAAAAGGTCATCAGTGGGAAAGTTCCCTACTGCTCTGTATTTAAGACTGACAATGTTCCGTGTAAACTGATAGAGGCCAAACTCGGCACTACTTGCATATGTAGAGAAGTATATTCTATAGAACAGGGCTTGCCGGTAGCTGTAGTTATACAGAAAGCTGGGAAACTGCTGCATGCAGATCAATGTGCAAATGGATTACCTTGGGGACTGGGCAGGTGAGAGATTTAAACTTCTGTCAAAATTGATCACTCAGGATCCTGTGGGGATGTAGCCAGTGGGCAGCATGCAATCCCCGATGTCTGCTTTCCTAGGCTCGGGCCTTTGTGACCTGCCCACAAAGATCTGGGCATGAGAGCATTATGCATTTTAATCTGAATTCTCAAAAGGTAATCTTTTGGTTTCCATGGGCATATTGCAGGTGGCCGTACACTGGCAGATAAAGCTGCCGATATCAGTCCTTTTGACCAATTAGCCCTTCCAACGGGTCTTCCCGATCGATATCTGGCCACGATACGGATCGGGAAAGTTTAATATTTCCAACAACCGACCCGTTGGAGCCCATTGTTCCTGGTTGTAATCCAATTTGGCCCTATTTATAGCCCTGCCATTATTGGGAATATCGGGGCAAGATCCGCTCATTTGGCGATGTTGCCAAACAATTGGATCTTACAGTGTATGGCCAGCTGTAGTCAAAGGGCCATGTGCAATGTGTGGTACAACAGAGAAGGAAAAAGGCAAATTAGTCGTGGCAGTGTGGATGTTCACAAACAGTAACCCCATCTGTTCAAGGTCTGTCCACACTTATCTTTCTATTAAATCCATCTACTATTCTTCTTACGGTCTCCCACTCAAACTACTGCCTACTAAGGTAAATTGGATCCCAGCAACTTCACCCCATGGTACAAGAAATTCCAACCTGAAAAGCCTGCTGAACAAAATGCTAAATAATTCAAGATAAAACATTTGGAAAAAGGCAAATTTCAAGTGGTCTCACAATATCACTGTCTACATCATAACTAAAGGTTAATTTTTTGGCAACTGCCAACTTAAGCATCTGAAAAATATTAGTGCTTCTATGCAAACATTCCTGTTATTATTTTAAGTTAAATTGTTCAGGTTCTGGTTCTAGTAATGACCCTACTGATCTAAACAGCATTGTGCAAACGCAGTTATCCCTTACAAGTAAAATGTATTTGCATTAGAAATTGTGACAGAATACCAATTTGGGATTCATTTTACATGCACTAAAACAACCTTTAAGTATTGTGGGAGCTTTTAGAGCCATTTCTGATTTAATGTACCACTGTTCTAAGTACTCTACTGCAGCCTTGTTTGTATCATATGTTGTTATCATTTGGTAACTCTAGGGATTGTCTTTAGGTAAAGACCATCAGATCTCCACAATGGGAGTCCTCCTCCTTGTAACCACTATCCTATCCAGGGTTGGACTGGGTCGGCGGGACACCGGGAAAAATCCAGTGGGCCCCCACCCCCTTGTCGACCTTGCTTCCTAGTCAAACTACTGGTGCTGCCCCTCTGACCTCCCTCCCAGCCCCCAGTTGCAGCCGCAAACAGGAAAAAAGGTAAGCGCAAGGATGCCCGAGGGAGGTTGCAGGTGCTGGGGGGGGGCTGGCCAGCGCTTCTTTGTGGCAGGGGCCCTGGGCATTTTAGCGACCCCTAAGAAGCAGCACTGGTGGGCCCCTGGCCCCCAGTCTGACCCTAATCCTATCCTGTTGCAGCAAAATTTTCAGAGAGAGCTAAGTCTTCAAAAGGGTATTTAATTAGTGTGGCTCAAGTTAAAAACATTAGCAGTAATTTACAACAGCAAGTACCATTTTAAGCCCAGTTGCCATGTTTTTTTTCCCCAAATTGCATAATTTTTGTGGACACAGGGAAGACCAGGAGCAGCTGCTGCTAATGCATTAAGATTAATAAATCTTGCTCATACTTTGATGTGAATGTCACACAAATGCTGGAATCAACGGTAATAATCCGTTGCGCAAGTGATGTGTGCCTAGAGCTTCTGCCTGCTGCAGTAATTGTGGTAGTTATCGGGTTCCCCTTTATCAATAGACCCAACTGGAATTAATTTGGAACAGAAGGCAAGAAGGACTGAGTGGCACCAAGCACAATTATAAATAAGCACAAAATGTACCCTTTAACGCAAGTATTTTTACTTAATTGGATTTTCGGCACACCGCATATATACTGACCATCATAAATCACCTCTATTTTGTTATGAATTAGCAGGTAGTTGCTGTAAAGAAAAAACGCAATGGTAACAATTCCCTGACAATGCATTCTACTGTAAAATACAGCAGGGAATAAGTGGTTTGTAGCAGGTATTTATCATATTCTGTCTGACCTGTTAATCAGTCATCTGATAGCACCGATGGTTGGTATTGAAGAAACCAAGGTGAAGGAAAAGCTGTTGAAAAAATTTAAATGATATTCTTTAGCAATTGTTAAAAATTCCCTTTTGTGTGGGCCAAAATTCCTCCAGAGCTCGGTAAAGTTATCGCAAACGCTTGATTGCAGTTATTGCTGCTAAGGGTGGCCCAACAAGTTATTAGGTTCAGGGGGCAATTACTTTTTCACACAGGTTTGGATTTTTTTTCTCCCTAAATAATAAAAACCCACATTTAAAAACTGCATTTTGTGTTTACTTGTGTTTACTTGTGTTATCTTTGACTAATAGTTAAATGTGTTTGATGATCAGAAACATTTTGTGTGACAAACATGCAAAAGAATAAGAAATCAGGAAGGGGGCAAATAGTTTTTCACACCACTCTAGATTATTAGCCATAGAAATTGTTTTTTCTTTCAAGAGCAAAAATTGTGCATGAAACACCAACTTTGTATTGTTCTTCTAGGCTAATGTTATTTCAAGATCATGCTATGGTCATGACCATTAACTTTACTAAATTGGACTGAAAGACACACCCAGAAGCATGCAAGCAACACACAAGCATACAAGTACAAATGCTCAGACTCTATATATACACCTACATCATAGGGGAGATCGCTTAGAAAAGTACAAGCAGCCCGGCTCCGCTATAGGAGGAAGAAGTATGAAGAAGAGTTTGGGTGTTTGTTCTGTATACAGTGGCATAACTAGATCTTACTGGGCCCCACAGCAAATAATTTTTCAGGCCCCCAAAATGTCCAGTGGTTGACCTGTTTTACAAAAATTGTATATATATATATATATATATATATTGTAATTGTATATTAATTAGGGCCCCATGGGGCCCCTATAGCTCCTGGGCCCCCCTGCAGCCGCATGGTCTGCTTATATATATAGTCCCACAGTGCCTGGACTCATATCCAGAGTAAAAACCTTAGTAATACTTGAACAAAAGATCCGCACTCTCTGTATAGTGGTTGAAGAAACTGGCGATTTATTCCACACAATTATGCATATTTCCAACGTTTCGGTCCCACTTGGGGACCTTTCTCAAGGATACAGTGCAACATATCGGTCCCACCATAATTATTCACATAGAACTGCACTCCATTTTTTAGTGAATCAAATCACTTTTATTAGCATGAATTTACATGTCCAACTTTTCAGCCCCCTTGGGGCCTTTGTCAAGGATAAATACATGCAATTTTGTCAACATGTTTAAATCATCACCTCCCCCAGTGAAATTAGCGCCAAGCCTGATGTCATACATTCCAAAAAGCCACATGATTAGTTGCCCATTTAACAAAGCTCTGTATTGAGAACAATATGCATTCTCTCACCACTTGGTGTCACTGTAAACTATTGAAAAAAGAAACCAGTCCATTTTGCTACTTTTTCTGTCACAGAACCTGTGGAATGTATACAAATAAAATATTTTCCAACATATGTAACAGTGTTAACCAGTGCTGACAGTGTATTTCAGTTAAAGCAACAATATGATTAAAAACAGTACAAACTTGTATGGAGCCTTGTTTGTCATTTTTTCAAATGCAGAACACTGTTTATGGGGTTTATCCTATGTATTCCAGCATGGTAATCTAATTCAAAAAACAACTAAGCCCTAACTGACCATTGAGTCCTTTGGGTGCAACACAATCCAATTTGTTTATCCAATATGCTTCTTTCCTAAGCAGGGCTTTATCAAAATCTCCCCCCAGGGAACTCATGGAAATTGGTTCTATTGGCATGCACCTGAATGATGCTAGGCTGTGTTTGGCCTCAGCCCAGTTTTGGCCACTGATTGTTGCGATATGTCTTGCTTTTTTGTTTTTTCTTTACCTTTTACTCCTTTATCAGGATCAAGTGCTGCCCTGATGTTGGACCTGTGCATGCCCATCCTTTCTTTTAATTGTCTTGTAGTTTTTCCACATTAGTTTAAACCGCACTGACATTTAATGATAAAAATGACCATGGAGGTGGTGCAGGGTCATTCTCTGCCTAATGTCATTCTGTCTGCCCGTGGATGGGTGAAGCTATCACCTATGATTAGGCTGCTGCACAAAACACAACCACTACATTTATATACTCCTGGTCATTGTGTCAAGAAGTGTCGCTTCTGTATGGTCTTATATTTGTCAGAGGGGTCTGAAGACTTTCCCTTAAATTTTTTTCCCCTTCTATAACTGAATTTAGGGTAAGGCTGTAATTTCTTTGTGAGGTTGTCATCAGAAGAAATGATTGCCCAATGCTTACGT
>CM044432.1:130409151-130437272 GCA_024363595.1 Xenopus borealis
GGCAGGCTGTAAAAATGTATTTGAATGTGTCGAAGTGGGACCTGGATTTTACTATTGAGTGCTCTTCTTCTATCTTCCAGGCAGCTGTTATCTTGTGTTAGAGAGCTGCTCTGGTTACCTTCCCATTGTTCTGTTGTTAGGCTACTGGGGGAAAGGGAGGGGGCGATATCACTCCAACTTGCAGTAAAGAGTGACTGAAGTTTATCACAGCACAAGTCACATGATATGGGGCAGCTGGGAAACTGACTGTCTAGCCCCATGTCAGATTTAAAAATTAAATATTAAAAAAATGTTTGCTCTTTAGAGAAATGGATTTCAGTGCAGCATTCTACTGGAGTTCCACTATTAACTGAGGTGTTTTGAAAGAACTTTTTTATCAATGGCAGTATCCCTTTAAGGACACAGGAAAATAGTATTGTTTTTTGTTTAACAGTACAATTTTATTGGTCCATAAAACTAAGGGAAAAAACTAAAGACAGAATTAAACTGAAATGTATCAAAACTGTTGATCCATTAGCTATGAAATGGGCTAAAGTATATCTGCAGCTGAACTACATGCAGCATTAACCAGAAACTACAGTTATGGGATTTTTTATGGCAAACGATTCGTACCTGGCACTTGCCTTTTGTCTGTCAATTGCTGGCCTGAAAATGCTCAAATGCATGATTTCAGGATACAATCTAACAAATTTCCGGTGCTGCTTCTCTCAGATAATTTGAGGCATTTAGCTCTAGGAGAGGAGGAAAAGTAAACATTTACTACAGTTAGTGGTATTGTATTCATGCCCAAACTCGGTCTATTCTGTGTGTACAGGGATACTGTTAAAATGCTTATGGCCATGGGACTAGGAGAACAGTGGCAGTGCTGTAGATATATATATAGGTTGTAACTAAAGAGTTGTACTTGATTAAAAAAAATTAAACTGCATAATCCATTTTGATAGTAAAGTAATCCTATTAGTAATTTTTTACCTTTTTTTTAAATTTGGAAAACTGCTTGTCCGGAAAACATCAGGTCCCAATATTTTTTTATAATATACCTGGCTTCTTTACCTTGATAAAAAAAATGTACTTAAAAAATTAACTGTAACTTCTTCATATCATGTGATTAAAATGATACACTTGCTTTTCCTCACAGGTAGTTGATCATTATGAAAATCCAAGAAATGTTGGATCCCTTGACAAGAATGCAAAGAATGTTGGGACTGGTTTGGTGGGTGCACCAGCATGTGGTGATGTCATGAAACTACAGGTAAATGCCTGGCGTTAATGTGGAATGGCTTTACAGAACTAGACTTGAATGTAAGATTTGTATTTCTATTTGTGTTTTCCAAACTTTTTCTAAGAATTTCTAAGGATAAAAAATATCTTTAAACTCAGTAGAAATGTAATAATATGGCTGATATGGCTTGTGACCTCTCTTTTGTTCAGTGTGCTTTTTAGAGCACTGGTTTATGGGGAACAAAGAGTTTGTTTGGGCCTTACCAGATCTGCATATGAATATTTTTAGGGGCGTATTTATTCTCATTAGAGGCAAATGACACCTGTGATATCACCTGTGATGTTGCCCATAGCAATCAATTAGCAATTAGCCAGTCACCTACAAGTTCGAAAACAAAACCAAAGATCTAAATGGTTGATTTGGGCAACATCACCAGTGATGTTTGTCTTCAATGTTAAAGGGGTTGTTCACCTTTTATTGAGTTGGTTTCAGATTGTTCACCAGAAATAGACTTTTTTCCGATTACTTTCTATTTGTGACTGTATTTCTAACACTGACATGTAAAGTTTCGTTTTTTCACTTGCTAAAGGGGGGGAGGGGTTTGCCGACTTTTTTTTTACAGTTCTGCATTGATACATTTGTTACCTTTGTCCCCGCTGAGCAGAATCCCTGAGCTTAATTTAAAGGAAAAGTAAATGTTTTTCTTTATCTTTCTGTAAATTTGCTCTAAACAGCCCCCCAGATTAATGTACCCTAGTCCCTGCTGCAAGTCCTGAGCAGTCCATTTGCTGCTGTTCCACAATAGAGAGGAAGAGGGAGCCAGTGTGTGCATTAGTAAGCTAGTTTCCCCAAGCAAAAGGTGCTAAACACACTGGTCTCTGCTCTGTCACATTATGCAAATGATCTCCTGGACTAGTCCAAGAGATAAGGTCAGCTCAGTAAGCTAAGGGGCTGGGCTTCACTCTGCACCAGGAAGAAGAGGAAACAAGCTGCTGATAACACAGAAACCAGAGCAGACTTGCAGCAGGGACTAAGGTACATTAATCTGGGGGGCTGTTTAGAGCAAATTTACAGATAGAAAAAAAAAAGGTTTACTTGTTCTTTAAGGCAGCTCTTAGAATTGCTACAATAATTGCTGTTATTCTACAGATGCTACTGAGAAATGTATCCACTAAATGTAGCAAATGGTAACACTTGCGAATCTGCACCTGAATCACTTGACCAGACTAGACAGGAACATTTCAAATTTAAATTTTGGTAACCCCTATATGGACTGGCAGCCTACAGGAGAGAATGTTTGGCAGGATATCTGTTTTTTATACAACCAAAACTTGCCTCTAAGCCAGTAATTCAAAAATAAGCAACTGCTTTGAGGCCACTGGGAGCAACATCCAAGGGGTTGGAGAGCAACATGTTGCTCGCAAGCTACTGTTTGGGGATCACTGCTCTAGTGTCTCAGTCTGGAAGCTCAGTGATCCAAGTGCATTCTGGACTGTTAAAATTTGCTTCATTAGTTGATACATTTCTCAGCAGCATCTTTGTAATATTAGCAAATATTGTATCAGTTCTAACAGCTGCCTTTAATGAAACTCAGATTCTGTTTAGCAGGGCTAAATATAATAAATGTCCACTAAATGTATCAATTTAGAACTATTAAAGAGCTGGCTACCCCCCACCCCCCGAGCTGCTTTCAAAGTTGAAAAATGAAACCTTGCACTTCAATATTAGAAATATAATCACACATAGAAAGTAATTGAGAAAAGTCTTTAATTCTGGGGAACTGTTTAAAGCCAACTGACCTTAGTATTTGAAGATGAACAACAATAAATTGTATTTTCCCATACATTATACTGACCAACTTTCTTCTGTGCTTTATCACAGTTAGTGTGTTAATTCATTATGAAATATGTTTAACGAGTATGTGTTTTCACACAGATGCTGTTGGCAAAATTGGCAGCACCACACTGTTCACTTTGTATACTTGCTGTAAAGCCCACTTTCATTGTGTTGCTGCCATGGCAGTTCTAATCAGACTGATGTTTACATGCTGTTTCATTTTGCAGATTGAAGTGGATGACAATGGGAAAATTATTGAAGCCAAGTTCAAAACGTTTGGTTGTGGGTCTGCCATTGCCTCCAGTTCTCTGGCCACAGAATGGGTTAAGGGAAAAACGGTAATATGACAATTGCTTTTATAGATTTTTTTTTTTTGAACTTATCACTTTTGTGAATTAGTATGATATTCAAACACGCATGTCTTAGTGGTTAAAAGGCATTTCTTTAACAGTATGCTACTGGCAGCCTGCAACCTTTCTAATTTGTATAATGACATAATCATATAGGTTAGTTTGCTTTTGTGATTGACAGAATCATATAGGTTATGATGTTGTCCATAGCAACCAATAAGATAATTAGAATAGATCAGTTACCTACAAATTAGAAAACAAAAACAAATATTGTATTGGTTTCTATGGGCAACATCACCAGTGATGTTTTCCAGTGTTAATAAATATGTTTCTTAGGGTAAACCAATGGCTTGTTTCTTGCTAGTTAATTTCCCTTATTTCTTTGTTAAACACAGGTTGATGAAGCTATGACTATAAAGAATACAGACATAGCCAAAGAGCTCTGTCTTCCACCTGTGAAGCTGCACTGTTCCAGTAAGGATGTCTGATTTTACCACACTTTTAAATGTTTATCAGCATGTGTCTAATTCAATTGCTTGTACATGAAGGGAACATGTTTGTCTAAATGAGATGTGTGACAGGGTGAATGGAATGGTATCAGCACTATTTTATATATCAAGGAATTTTACATATTTAATGTAAAACGAGACTTTTTTTTTAAATAAATTGAACAGAATTTCTTTGCCACAATAGCCTTTTCACTTGGGTAATGGCAGTTTAGGTGAAAACGCATGAAAGAGAACTTTCCCTTAGGAGAAGTTTGTAGGGATGAGCAAATCTTTTGCCTTGTTCCTCTGAGGAAAAAAAATGCAGGTAAACTATAAAGGATAGTAAAAAATAAAGTTGCATAGTTTGACAAATTGTCGCATGATTTGACGGCCATTGGCTTCAATGCAACTTTTTTGCCTTTTCACAAATTTCACCCATCGCTAGAAGTGTGTCATCTTTTAAGGGTTTATTGGGAGGGTTCTATCCTACTTCTTATGATATATTTACTGCAGCTATAATGCTAAAAGTAACCTAAGATGAGATGCAGGGAATGTGAATGTGAGGCTTTTTAAATACTTTAACTATCCTTACCACAGTTAACATGACTTCAGATATTTTATTTGAATGCCATGGATTATTTATGAACCAGTTAATATTTTTAAAGGACAAGGAAAGGCTAGTTATCATCTATTGAAAGGCTTATATCTATTGCTAACATCAATGCTCCTCTGGTTTAAGCCCTTTTGCAGTTTAAACGCCACATGGTAAAAAAAAAGCTCACCTCTCCCTCAGCAAGACCAAGACTGCGTAGTACATAAAGTCTTAGGCAGCGCATGTGCATAATTACAATTTGTGAGCGATCAAGAGGGAGCGCTCCCATACACTAACGCGAAATGAGAAGGTGTAATGTTCTCGCATGCACATATTTCTCAGCGCAACCATATTGAATGTTTTTAGTGATAAATAAGAGAGGGCAGTACAGGAGAAAACCGAATAAAACAATATTTCAGAAATCAGGTACAGCCTTGGGCCTTCTATTAGATTCTGGGGCCTTTAGGAACAGTCTTTCCTTTAACTGATAGACTTGTTTGCACATCGTTTCATCTTTTGACTAGTTGATTTGTCACTTTTAACTAGTTGTGCCTGTGTTTTCCTCCATTGTCTTTTAGTGTTGGCTGAAGATGCCATCAGAGCAGCCCTGGCAGATTACAGACTGAAGCAGGATAAAGATGAAGCTGCAGCAATTGGCTAACTGAGCCGAGTATGAGTTGTACCATCATGGCATCATTCACTTTATGCCGTTCCTTTGGCCATTAAAGCATGTCTTTACCATTTGAACAGCAGATTTTGATACGCACAATTATATAGCAGCTTGTCAAACTCCTCCTAATGTGTTTTCTTTCAATTTGCAAGCTGAGTATATTTAGATTGAGAAAAGAAAGTTACTTTGTTCTTTATTCCCAAATATTCGACTGTCATATGTCATTTTAACAATTGCTGGTTTAAACAAGACTTTCCACTACATTACATTGCTAGGTTTCGCATACCACCCCAGTAAAATGATCTAGAAATTTAATTTAGTCAGTTTTAAGTATTGCCATAAAATGCATATTCTAAAATACCACAACACACGTCTCCAGCCGCACTAACATTGTGAAAATGTGGGGTTTTTTTTTTTGTTTTTTTTTTGCACCCTTCATTAGAGTGTGTGGTAAATATTGTACGGTTTTGTGCATAAGTAGCTATGCATAATGGAATATAAAATCCATGCTGAATTACAAGAATTAAACATAGCTATAGTGCACTGTTCATTTGTACATCATACATTTTTTTTTAGCGTAAGCAATTTTTTGTGACTGCACATTGTTAAACTGAAATGTTTTATTGTTCTCAGAAGGGTTCGTTTTTGAGAATTGAATGTCTGATGGAGACCTCCTATCTTCTACTTCTGTTATCAAAACTGGGTCTCCTAAGCCATACAGTGCTTGTGAAAAAATACATTGAGTTAATTACAATAGGCTTAAAAAAAAGAAGTAGCATATTCCACCCTTAATACCAGCAGGCCGGAAAATTCCCTATTTCGAGGACTAAGAAATAATAGTAGAATTAAAAGCAGGGATTATATGATGCTTGTAGTTTTGTATGCAGTGCATCTCAACAACTGCCTTTTGCATTTGTATATATTTGCTTTAAGATGATTAAAAAAAGAAAAATAATTATATGAGTTGTCTTTCTATAAATAAGACTTTTTGCTGTTGGTTGTATGTACACTATGATATATTTTTGTTAACCATACAGATGGAGGCACAAATTATGCCTGATCCATAATTAACTGTATGACAATAAATTACATTAGATCCTGGGCCAGCCCTTCTGTCTGCTTAAAAGTGTGTTGGATGCTCCACCTTATTCCGCAATGCCCCAGAGATACTCGCACTGGCGGATAGCCCAAGCCCAGCAAAATAAAAAGCGTCTGCCTGTGGCCTCTTCTAACAGCTTCTCTGGCATTTGCCAGAATCAACAAGTTGTCAGTCCAGGCCTGATTGGTGGCAGTGTGATGCCAATCTAAAGTTAGCCATTATGTTTACTAGGAAGTTACTAACCCATTGGAACCCCCAGTACATTTCCCTTTCCTTGTTCTTGTGGAGAAATGGATATAGGGTTTTTTTTCTTTTTCTGATAATGTTATTGGGGGTGGGGGGGGGGCGTGGATACTCCTTTTAAAACACATTTTAAATATTGACATTTTTAACTTATAGAATTAGTTAAAAATGCTCACGTCAAAATATTTGTAATGCAAACTGGAAAAAAACTATTCCACCAGCAGAGGTCATTATGACTTAAAGAATATGAGGGGATTTCTAACCATTTTGTTATTACAGAGCAGAGATTTAAAATTTTTAGTTTCAAGCAGCCATTTGAGCTCTACTGTTTGATTAGGCTCCCTTTGGTTCAAAATAAGGCTACATATAATAGCAACTAATGCTTAATTAACCATTCAGTCATATTTATATTATTCAGGGCAGCAATTGCATGTTTTTCATCTTAAATTTTCTAGATGGGTTTACAGTGGTATCCCAAAAACCAAATAGGCATTTCCCCAAATCTTACCTTCTCTTTCGGGTGGCTATAGATGCAGCATAGCCATAATATTACCATTTTTCATATTGCGTCATACATTATGCATTAGATAATCTTTCCAGCTGTTTCAATACAAAAATTAAATGTTCTTCATAACAAACCGATAGATGGTGTCTGCATTTCTTTTCTGTTTCCTGCCTCTCACCCCATTCATGTATAGTCTGTTTCCTTGTCCATATAAACAAAAACCCCTGCCCCAATCCAGCTTCACTGTAACTAGTTTAAACATGATATTCTGAAGCTCATTGTCTAATAATGTAATATTTGGTGAAAACATTAATTTATCTATAGACCAGTCTGCTTTATTTTAAATGGCCACACATAGAGCAATGCACAATGTTAGAAATCCAAATGTTTTACCCCTACTAAGGGTTGTTTGGGGAAGTTGTGATGAATGTTTCTGCTGTCGCATCCAATTCAATTGCGACCGAGGCCCTGATTCCTTATGCAGCTGTGAAAGTCATTGCTTTGCTATTGTGGGAGTCACCTTTTTACATGTGAGCAACATCCAGATGTAAAAAGAGTTGGGGAGCAACATGAGCATTAAAATGTTCCTAGATGGTGCAAAATAAGTGCTGTGATTGGCTATTTGGTAGCCCCTATGTGGACTGGCAGACTACAGGAGGCTCTTTTGGCAGTACACCTGGTTTTTATGCAACCATAACTGGTTTCCTAACCATGAATAAAAAAATAAGCATCTGCTTTGAAATTACTGGGAGCAACACTCTGTAGGTTGTGAGCAACATGTCGTCATGAGCCAGTGACTGGGAATCACTGCGTTAGCAGCTAGAATTGCATCTCAGAGATAAATTCCATTGTTTGGCCAGTTAGAATGGTGAGCTCTTGTGAAATGCAACATCATTGCTACATGACTGTTTGGAGACCTGCGTGATGTCAGCTTTACACAAGGGCAATATAAGTGATTTAAAGAGGATAAATGTTTTTATATCTTAGTTAATGGTTTAAGTGCTGGCTAATGGAGAATATATGTAATGGGGTGTAACTGGCTTTCTATAGATAGAATGTGTCTTGCTGTCCATACACTTTCACTAGATATGTGCTTGGGTTGCCAGTGCCTACTACTACTTTATATAATGTGCTGGTGTCGCTAGTGCCCACTACTACTTTAAATAATGTGCTGGGGTTGCCAGTGCCTACTACTACTTTATATAATGTGCTAGGGTTGCCAGTGCCTACTACTACTTTATATAATGTGCTAGGGTTGCCAGTGCTTACTACTACTTTATATAATATGCTGGGGTTGCCAGTGCCTACTATTGGATCTTTGCTGTCAATACTGACTGCCACTCTGTATATCGTGCTTGTGATGACAGTATCCACTGCTATATATATGCATATATATATATGTATATGTGCATATATGTATATGCTTGGGGGAGGCAGTTCCCACTCCCTTCTCTTGTATAATGTGCTTAAGATGGTAGAATTCACAACTTGTTTCCACATACTGTAGCAGTGTAAGGTGCTTCGGGTGTGAGTGGAAGTGCGTTCTTATGATGCTTCACTATCCATCTGATTGACCTGTCTGGGACATATATGTGCCAGTAGACTGGTGCCTGTCTGATTGTGTAATGTTTATTGTAATATTTGAATAATGCCTTGTACTGCTGTTTACCATTTGGATAATTGTCCTGTGCTGTTTTTCATGGTTCTGGCAAGGGAACCTTTGTTCTAGTAATGGCCTCCACACAGTGATCTTTACAATTCTGTGCTTCTTACTGTGGTAACTTACAATTCTGTGCTTCTTACTGTGGTAACTTTTCAGTTTCATAAGCAAGAATACTGACATTTCCTGATGAGTTTACCATTAGTAGGATGAACCTATTCTAAGCAACATTTGCTTTTTTGGCAATTATTTTAAAGTTATTGATTACTTTTTGGTGGTTATTCTTTAGTTTAGTTAATCTTTCATTTGTAACTACCTGGGCAGCCATTGAAATTCTAAGATAGAGGACTTCAGAACAGTAGAAAGTAAATAACTAAAAATACACAAATAGACTAATTGCAAATTATTATGATTGCATCTTCATCCTACAGAACCTTTTTGGAGCTTTTTTGATAAGTGTTTGTATGTAATTTGCATGTGTACTGAATACTCTAGAGCTCTGTGAGATCAGCTGTGCAACTTAAATATTTCCATTGTTTAGTGGGAAGTAGTAATGGACAGCATAAGCAAGTTACTTTGCACTGGTAGGGCTAGATAGTCAGGCCATATACGTCATCACTTTGTTGTGTGTGTTTAATCTCTTAACTGCCATAGATTATAAATTCTCTGTTGCTGGCTGTCATGTCCCTGACTGCTGTCACCATATAATTAATATTTCTGGGTTACTCTTTGATCCATACAATAACCCTGCCAATATCAAAGGCATTTTGGCAGAAAAGTGGTTATTGTATCAGTTGGTCATTTTTCTTTAAATAGAAATATCTGATTACTGTGTATATTCTTCGATCCCACAGCATGTATGCACCATGCTAAAGTAATTACCTGGTCTCTCACCACACTACTATGTATAGTTTGGCTAAATTGTTGTACAGAGTATTACAGTGTTTGAAATGGAGTAGTAAAACATTGTGAGCATACATGACTTTCTGTGGGCTCATTTTATTACTTCCTAGGGAGAAAAAATTTACTGAATTTTTAAGGTATCTCCTCATCGCTTGAGCATTTTGGCCCAGGCAGCTGTTTACGTTGGCCTGTGTTCTTGAATGAGAGAACTGCCTATCAAGGTTTTTACAATCTTGAATAGAAAGCAAGGGGAAACAAGACCAGGGTTTTAAAATGAACTGTGCCACCTACCCAGCTATATGATAGCCAATTGATGGTAGTGCCTTGTGTGCCTTTACTGCAGGTATGGGGCAGATTTCAAATATGTCAGTTTTTATTTGAATAAATAAAACCGCACCCACGTTTTATTCATTCCTATGGGATTTTTGGAAGCGTACTCAACAAATGGTGAGTTCTGACTTTAACCCTTTGATAATTATGCTTCTAAAAATCCCATAGGAATCAATAGAAAGTGTGTGAGTTATTTAATTATTAAAAGGAACATTCTGGGACTGGGCAGCCAGCGCAGATACGAATCCTGAAGTTGCCAAAGAGAGATTAATCACGCAATATCTTACAGTCGTGTTCAGAATAATCTCTGACATCACTAACCTGATCACTGTTTTTGGTAGAAATAATTTTTCTACATGGCAAATAATTTACTAGTAGGCGTAGTAGAGTAATAGAAAACCAACAGACTCAACAGTCATGACCTGCTGCTGATTCTGTGTAACTGAATCATTGAGCCTTGTTCCAAATAATAGCAGTGTGGAGTTCATTTGAGGTCAATTCTCATTGAGAAATAGGTGTCAATTATGGCTTTTGTGGCAAATGTGCATGCGGTTATAGTGCATTTCTCTTTGAAATTCTGAGTAAAATGGGTCTATCCAAACATTGTTCAGAACGGAGTACTTGATAATGATAGACTGCTCAGCTAAAATGATGTCAAATGCTTTAAACTGGAAACCAAAACCTGAAAGACGTGGAAAAAAATGGAACTCTACCATACAAATCGTTAGAAAAATAGCCATAATGGCAAAGACTCAATGATTAGATCCAGGAAGATTAAAGAAGGACTAAAGTTACCTGTGAGTACTGTTACAATTAGAAGACACCTATGTTAAGCCAAGATATCTGCAAGAAGCCCCTTCAAAATATCATTGTTGGGAAAAAAACTTCCTGATAGGGTTAGAATTTGCCACAGAACACATTGACTGGCCTGAAGAATAAAGGCACAACATTTTGTGGACTAATGAAAGCAAGATTGTTCTAGGGGAAGCGGACAGTTTGTCAGATGACCCCCAAACACAAAATTCAAGTCCCAGTACAGTGTGAAGCATGGTGGCACAAGCGTCATGATATGGGGATACTGTAGTGTTGGGCCTATTTATCTCATACCAGAAATCATGGATCAGTTTCAATGAGGGTTGCCACCTTTTCCGGAAAAAAATACTGTCCTTCCTATAAATATATATTTTTTCCCAATTGATAACATTGGGATCCACCATTATTTTTACCGGCCAGGTGGCAACCCTAGTTTAAATACATGAAAATACTTGTTGCCTTATACTGAAGAGGAAATGCCCTTGAAATTGGTGTTTCAACAAGACCACACACCAAACATCTTGGATCCAGACCAACAAGATTGATGTTATGGAGTGACCAGCCTAATCCCTGGACCTTAATCCAATAGAAAACTTGTGGGGTGACATCAAAAATGCTGTTTCTGATTGAGAATTGTGAAATGTAGCAGGTGCCAGAAGTTGGTCGACTCTGTGCAAAATAGATGTGCAGCAGTTCTTGGAAAGTAGTTATACAATTAAATAGTTCAGTAATTCAAAAGCTTGAATTTTTTTTCAGTTTATAAAGTAAATGTTCAGGCTATGCAATGAGCACCAAATAAACTGATAATTCTTTTACACATCTATGTGAAGGACTGGTCCTTTGAGTGCCTGCCTAATTGCATTACAGTCTGGATCTGCTCCCTTTGCTGAAGGTTCAGGGCAGTGCACCTGGACCTCCTCCTGTACTGGGTGAGTCTATAATTATAATAACCATTGTTCTCCTTCGCTATATTGAATGTTTAGGTGGACATACACGGGCAGATAAATCTACAGATATCAGTCCAATTTGCACACTTATCTGTCTGTATGGGGGCTTCCAACAGGTCTTCCCAATCGATATCTGCCCACTATATAGTTTGGAAAGTTTAGATTTTTCCCACGACCCATCTGAGCCCATTACTCCTTGTTGTAATCCGTTTGTTAATCCGATGTTCAGATTACCCTGATATAGCCCTGCCATGAGTGGGCATATGGGGAAAGATTGGCTATGTTGTTTGGCTATGTTGCCAGACAAGTGGATCTCTTTGTGTATGCCCAGCTTTTGTTTGTAAAGCAGAATTCAGGCACTGCTATTCCCTTTTCTTCAATTTCTGTAAAGGATTAACAAAAAATGTAAAAAAAATGTAAAAAAAAATTCTTCATGTTTTGTTTTGTAATAGAATGGGCAGTGTTCACAATGCTTTGTGTGTATGAAAACAAATATTAGGCGGTTATGCAGCTGGGCAGAGGTCTAGGGCCCTGGGTACTAAAGGTTAAAATCACTTCCCTTCAACTTTGACCTATTGTGTTCTTGCTTCTATATCAGGGAGTGAAAAATTCATATCCGGAGTCATGAGGCCTGTTCATGTGTCCTGACTACAATATAATATTTTATAAGAATTTTGTCTAACAGAAGTTAGAAAATAATGAAAATGTTATGTTGCAGAGGTCATCCTGCTGATTAAAATATATATATATTCCAGTTAATGACATTTAACATCTGGCTCTGTATGTTTCATTAGACCCTATCAGCATTTGTTATCCAGATGGATGTGATTATTTGCAGTGTCCTGAATAGCAGATCAAACCGGTCCTTTTTGTGCCATTTATGTTTCCGCCACTGAGAACCTCTCAAGAGATTCCAATTTAAAGAGATTGTTTTTTTGAAAGGTTGCAGTTGCTCAAAAACCAGAAGAATGGAATTCTTTCTAACCTCAGCCATCAAAGCAAATAATGACACTTTTATTACCCTGTTGATATTAAAATGCCAATTAAATACCTTTCAGTGCTGGGGTAAAGTACATATTAAATGTTACTGTGTTTTTAATAATTTGTTGCATATTCTTTATATAACCAAAAGTGCAAAATACCTTTGTTGGAGTAGCATTGTGTTAGTTACACTTGCATGGAAAATATAAACACCACTGATGTTATATTCATGTGCAACAGAGTTCCCAGTGGTTGTTCATGTGTCAGTATCCAGTTGTTTATGTATACGCCATGACTCAATATATATGGGAATGGCTTACCATGCTGTTTGTGGATAAGTAGTACTATAATTCTTTATTTTTGATTGCACTAAGTTGCATCATTTACTATGTCTCAAGCTTGCCTTGGACCACAATGCTGACTCCTAGAATACAGTGGCGTAATGAGCAGGGGTGCAATTGCTCCAGGGTCCCCACCCACTTGGGGCCCATCGAAGATGCAAAAATAGTTATGGCAGGCAGTTATCTAGGGGGAGATTTAACAGCACACATGCAATCAACACTCCAGCATGCGATTTATAGAGGTAAGGGCCTGACAGGGGGGCCCAGGTGCCTAGCCTGTATCAGGGCCCACCAGGGAGTAGTTACGCCACTGCTAGAATATGTCAAAATCCTGTTCTAATTAGGTTAAAGGGATTTTTCACCCTTTAGTTTTGTTGCATAATAGAAGACAATTCTAATTTTAAGCAGCTTTTAGTATAGATTCATTATATACTGTCTCTTTGAAATGTAATTGCAATTGTAGAGTAGAATGTTTTTTATTTTCTTTTGTATGCCCATTTATTGTACAAATGCTGCAGAATATGTTGGCATCAATAAGTGGCGTTTCCAGATTAAAGGCTCTTTCCATAATTTGGATCTTCATACCTTAAGTCTAAGAGAAAATCCTGTAAATATGAAATAAACCCAATAGGTTGGTTTTGCTTCCAATAAGGATTAATTATATATTAGTTTGCTACTGTTTTATTATTACAGAGAAAAGGGTATAAAATGGAGTCTATGGGAGATGGCCTTTCCGTAATTCGGAGCTTTATGGACAGCAGGTTTCCAGATAAATGAACAGTATACTCTATGGGGCAGATTTATCAAAGGTTGAAGTGAAAATTAAAAGTTTCGGGGGAGTTTTATGACCAAAATGGTCAAATTCAGCTAGGGAATTGTTAAAATGTTATTCAAGTTGCTGTTTTGGCCTATGGAGGAAATTGGTGGGGTTTTTTTTGGAGGAAAAGCTCAAATCAAATTAGATTTGATTTGAGTTTGCAGGTCGATCCTATTTACCCGATTTCAAATTTTTTTTTTTATTAAATTGCAATTGGTCAAACTTCGAGTTCATGGGAGTTTTAAATAACTCCCATGAACTCGAAATTCAACCCTTGATAAATTTTTCCCCTAAGTGTCTGTCTGAGACATTAAACAACCATTTTTAATTACTTTCCATTGCATGTAAGTTCATGAAACATAAAGACAGATTCTTTTCTGCTGTACATTTTTGTTGATCCTATTATTTGAGATCATGTCCCACTAAAGAAAACAGCCTGCAGTTACAACGGAGACATCCTGGTTTTATTTGAAGTAATAGATTTTTTCAGAAATACATAAAATAAATAAATTGCCATTGCAGAAATCTAATCTAACAGTTTAGTAAAAGATTTTTTATGAGGCCCGTCTTCACATACATATATATATATTACACTGGCTGCTTGTAGTGACATTTAGGAATCAATATAAGATAATTTGGAATCCTTTAATTGTTGAAAATATATCAATAAATATCTCTGATTTAACTTGGATGGGTCTAGAATTAAAAAGGGGTCTAGGCTTAAAAAAGGGCACCTAGGTCAATAAAAGAATCCCCAAACCCCAGATTTAGAGAAATAAAATATGTAATCAGGGGTGTTCTAGCTGTGGCCCTCAAAATGTTAAATGTTGCAAGTTAACTATCACTGGCAAATACTAAGAATTCAATTTATTACACAACTTATAGCTTTGTCTCTCTAATCGGTGGCACCAGTACAAATGTCCATTTTACCCCCTGCTAAAGTAGCCCCTAATGAGCACAGAGAATTCCTGCTGTTGCCCTAAACTGTTGGCTCCCCCTGTCTTGTGACCTGTGAAAAAACTGAGGCCTATCCAGATCAATATCACTTGTATCATTATTAGCAGGCTTACTATTTCTATTTATGTTCTCTGTAATGCAAATGACAATGAAAACCAGTAAGGAATCAATTCAAGTAAGTAAAGCACAACAAACTAAAAGAAAGCTTTCATAAATGTTCTGAAGGTGAAGCCTTCCATCCTGTAAAATATACAAAACACTAGGTTTTACTATTTGTCCTCTGACCATGGGATTAAGCCTCTGTAGACAGTCTGTTTTTGGGGACCACCACAAGTCAGTTAATTGTTAACGGCAGTACATTTGACCCCATTTGGCATCACTTTCTGCCCTGATCAGTTTCAATCCCATGCATTCATGATCAATCTTTAGTTGTTGAGAACTGTAGTTTGGCAACAGACAGAGGTTAGATATGATTGCACTGACTGTGGTGTAGATCCATTAAAAAACAAACTTGGTATTTTTCTGCAAGGTGGATTACTCCATTCTTTTGAAAATCACATTTATATTGTAAGTTTGAATGTGAGAGGCCTTCTTTACCTGTATCAGCCAGTATGTGTACACCCTTCTACACTGACATATTAACAATAATTCGGGAGAAAAAAGTTAAGAAACTGCACCACTCAGCCAGTTTAACTGCCCTGTATCCTTCATGAATACCTTTCACTTTGACAAATTCATAAAATGACAGCTGTTTTTATTGGTAATGTCAAGAACCATTTGGTCCCAGAGGTAAGTTCAATTTGCTTCAGCTATCATTTTTAGGATAAATAATATTGCTGCGTGGGTGACATTACGGTAATAAGCAGTATTGCTGTTTGGGCAAACATTTTATCTTCCTAAAACATTGCCAAATCTTTGGCTCTAGTTTTGTGTTTGAGGTTTTTACATGTTAGTAAAAAATAGCTAACTGGATGAGCATTTGGTTCTTTTCATATTATGACCAGCTCAATATTTGCCCTACAGGTCCTTGTTTTTTTCATGTAGTTAATTTCTTAAATGTAACCCCTTATTCATTTAAACTCCACATGTCTCTGAAAGCTGCTGAGGAGATTTTTGGGCTTCTTGTTCATTGCAGGGGCTGTTTTCTGCTGGAGGAGGAACACATGGGTGGGGATTGGTCTCAGCCACAACTTCAATTGCCTCCTCTTGATTCTTCTGCTCAGCTAAGTTAGCAGAAGGTTCCTCAGGGCAATTAGTAGGTTTTGGCTCCTCTGTATGCTCACTTGGAATTTCTTCTGCTTCCCCAGAGGGAGACTGTACTTGAGTGTTATCATTAGTAGCCCCATCTTTGTCTTCTGTAGTAGTCTCCACTTGGGGATCATTGGCTTCCTCTTGTATTTTGTGTTCCTCTTTGTTGCTACCACCTTTAGCTGGGGATTTTAAGTTCTGAGCAGCATTAAGGATGTCGGCCTGGAGTTGTTTACTACTGTCTACAACTTCTTCAGCCTTGGTATCCTGAGTTTTCTCTGGAATTTCATTAAAGGCCTTTGTCCCGTCAGATTTATCTTTGTGGTTGACATACTCCTTCTGTGCGAATGAAGAAGGGTAGTATGCAGATGCCTTGTGTTTGTGGCTCATAATTATAGCACCACACACAACAAATATCAACATAATAATTAAGGTACCGACTACAATGGCAAGCAACATGTATTCTTTAAGGAACTTTGTTATTCTGTCAAATATATTAACGTGGTTCGATGTTCCATTAGAAAATGACCCTGGTCCTTCTGTTGTAAGGTTGATAAGATCATGGCTCTGATTAGGAGACATCGCTGTTACGACTTCTCCATCTCCACTGCCTGCTGGTAAGTCTGCATAAGAGGTTGTATATCTTGCTAGGCACAAGGGGAAAGTTATTATAAGGAACACACAGACGATCTTAACGAATGCCATACTTATTCAGCAGATCTCCTTTTCTTATCGTTGATTCTGTGAAAAATAAAGCAGCACGTCAGTTGGGGATATACCTCTGCGCTATCTGGGAAATCTTTGGAGTGGAACATAACATTCTGAAACCCTATTTCAGTGATGCCCAACCAGTAGCTCGCGAGCAACATGTTGCTCTCCAACCCCTTGGATGTTGCTCCCAGTGGCCTCAAAGCAGGTGCTTATTTTTGAATTACTGGCTTAGAGGCAAGTTTTGGTTACATAAAAACCAAGTGCACTGCCAAACATTCTCTCCTGTAGGCTGCCAGTTCATATAGGGGTTACCAAAAAGCCAATCAGAGCTGTTATTTGACATCCCCATGGACTTTTTCATGCTTGTGTTGCTCTCCAACTCTTTTTTAAATTTAAATGTGGCTCACAAGCAAAAAAGGTTGGGGACCCCTGCCCTATTTATATGGCAAAAATGAACCTTAGTTTATTTGAGGAGATTTTATTATATGGAATCAACAAGAAACTCAGAGTCAGCGCACATCCTATTCCAAAATATGTTGGGTGCTCATCCCAGGGAAACTCCCCATTAGGGGAGCAATTTAACACACAATAGCAACCAAGGAGAGCACACCAGTTTATCAAGCAATACTTAGATTTAATCCAAAGAAATTCCAAAAAAATATATAAGAAAAACATATACCAAATTATACAAAAATTAACAAAAGGAAAAAAGAAATAGTTGCCCAATGCGTTTCGACCTTAAGGGTCTTCCTCAGGGGCAAAAAAATTAAAAATAGGCATTTTATTTTGTTTTTTTTCCCCTGAGGAAGACCCTTAAGGTCAAAACGCGTTGGGCGACTATTTCTTTTTTCTTTTGTTAATTTTTGTATTTTTTGTATAATTTGGTATATGTTTTTCTTATATATTTTTTTGGAATTTCTTTGGATTAAATCTAAGTATTGCTTGATAAACTGGTGTGCTATTGTTTATTATATGGAATGACTGATTAACCATGACATTGAGGTCTTCGTCCAGAAGTGTCCTGGATACTTCAGTGCAGCTCTCTTTGAAACTTTAAGAACTGAATTGTAATCTCCAATGTTTATAAAGATAGTAATATGTATAATATATGTCAAAATAAATGTTTAATCAAACAAAGGACAGATTCTACTGCAAAGCAACAGGTATATATTTTTAATTACTGTAGTTCAACTTCTACTCCCTGCATCAACTAGCAACATACTGTAGTAAGCTAGGTTGAATAAAGACACACGTCCATCAAACTTTTAACTCTATTTTAACCTGCTTAACTGCAGATCCAGAGGCAAAAACACCCATTTGAAGCCTTCACAAGGGGGAAAAATTATTTCCTGATGCCAAGATGGCAATCGGACTAGTTCATGAATCAGCTGATGCTATGAGCTAGTATTTCGGGGGTGGTGATGGGCTCTAAATCTGGGGGGGGGTGGCATGTCCCAAGTTAAATGCATTGTTTTCCATTTGGATTCAGGCCCCAGACTTCCTGAGGTTCCACACCCCCGCCCCAGACCGATTGCCCTTCTCCTACTTCACTTAAATCTATTCTGTGTCTTTCCGATTAAACATAGATCTGCCGGAAAAAAAATCCTATAAATGAACATATACCAGATTACTCTAAACAGCATTGTTTTTGTGTTCTTCAAACCCCCAGCATCCTTAACTAACTAACAACTTGGCATGCATAGCCTGGAATTCACAACAGCTGGAGGTCCACAACTTTGATGTCACAAGGACTGGGGGGAAACTCACAAGAGAGGAATTTCTATAAGTCATTACTATATCATGCTAGTAAAGTCTCATAGATATTGTTAGAATGTAACAAGACTTCTTCCATTAGCGGCCTCTAGTTACCTGCCAGAACAGTTTATGCCAGACATAATAAGTGAAACAGAGTTGAGCAGTGCATTGATTTTTTCCAGAAGCCCCACTGGCTTTCCCTGCAAACATACAGAATCAAATCCTGCCTCTGTATCCTTCCTAACCCCCCCCCCCACAACCCCCTTAAAACTTTAGCAAGCAAGCACATCTGGCCTATGTCTGCCTCTTTGTTGCACATTTCTGTCCCTGGGGACATCTCTTCCCAGTCACACTGGTCTGCTTGGAGAAAATGTTTTACATCTGGAGACTAAATTGGCATGGGAGTTCATTTTCAGTCTAGGTGATACGTTTATTTATCGTAGGTTACTATAATTAATCAAAAAGTCTTAAAGCCACAGTATTTTGACACAAATGAGATTTATTTCTAAAAATGTGTCTTAATACTCAAATGGTTCTTCCAGTTCCTTTCTGATTTATCTCGGTGTCAGAATGTGTTGCTTTATGAAGCAATGTAACCCATTTTCACCATTCCTATACCCATATATAAATAAAAGTTACTGGTAACATCATGCAGCATCATACATGGTCATTTTAGTAATAATTTACAGCTTACGACTATGACTTGTGCATAGGTATTATAGCAAACAATAACACAATATATTTATATTTCTGTAAGAATTGAGAGTTTGTGAATTATTAGTTAGCAAGAGGAGGGGGGGATATAAGAACTTACTGTATTTTCCAGCCTTGCAATTTCCTGCTGCCTGTCTGCCTTGATAGCCAGACTCCAACTCTGCCCTATGCAGACTGTTTTCATTAAAAGAGAGGGAAGAAGGGGGTTGGCTCAACCCTTAAAATAAGATCCCTCCTGCCTTTTCTGTGCATCCTTCTGGATCCATGGGCGGAATATTAACCCTTTTAGTATCTGGGAGGCACACATAAATTTCCACACACCCCCTTAATAAACCAGGCAGCCGCAGTGTGCTTTGTGGTGTAATGACTTTTTTTTTTTAATCTAAAATGAAGCAGTAATATTAAAATGCCATCAAAAAGACTTAAATGATGTAGACAACTTTATTACATTTTGCAAAGTGAGCTGTTTTTCATTTTTGGGCATATATTTTTTTTTTTTATATATTTATGGCAAAAAGGATGTTACAAATCAAAATGACTGGAAGATTACTGCCGTGCCATGTACTGCCAAACAAATCCTCATATAGGCTGCCAGTCCACATAGGGGCACCAATGACCAATCACAGTCCATATTTGTCACCCAATGGAACCATTTGCATACTTCTCTTGAGTGTTGCATGGGTATAAAATTGTTGAGGACCCCTGATGTAAAGCCTTGTTTCCTGCTCCAAGGATCACATTTTGTGGTTCAACTTCAGGTTTCCTTTTTCGTAGTTATAGAATGGCTAATTCTAAGCAACTTTTCAATTGTGTTTAATTTTTTCTGTTTTATAGTTTTGCCTTCTTCTTCTGACTCTTTCCCGCTTTCAAATGGGGGTCACTGACCCCATCTAAAAAAATGCTCTATAAGACTACAGATTTATAGTCATTACTAAATTGTATTATTCATCTTTCTATTTGTGTCTTATTCATATTATGGTCTATTATTCAGACCAGTGCATGGTTGTTAGAGTAGTTTGGACCCTAGCAACCAGGTTACTTACAAACTGGAGAGCTGCTGAATATAAAGCTAAATAACTAAAAACACAAACAATTAATAATGAAGTCAAATTGCAAATTTGAGAGAATTTCACTCTCTACATCATACTGAAACTTAAGTTAAAGGTTAAACAACCCCTTTAATTGGAAAATTCTTACCAGTAATACAATAGAAATGAGTTCGGTGCTGTGTAATTTTCAATTGAAATTCCATGGGTAAATGTGGCAAAAGTGTTACTGTTGCTGCATAATTAATAGGGATGCACCGAATCCACTATTTTGGATTCGGCTGAAATCCTGAATCCTTCCCGAAAGATTCAGCCGAATACCGAACTGAATCCGAACCCTAATTTGTATATGGGAAGGGGGAAAAAATGTACTTCCTTGTTTTGTGCTAAAATGTCACGTGATTTCCCTCCCTGGCCCTAATTTGCATATGCAAATTAGGATTTGGATTCAGTTTGGACAGGCAGAAGGATTCGTCCGAATCCGAATCCTGCTGAAAAAGGCCAAATCGCTAATAATTAATTGCCAAAATACAAGTCTACATGAATTGAAAGTGTTAAGTTTGTGTTTTGATAAAGGGCAGAATGTTTATTATTAACTACCAGCTCTGTTTCTTTGTCATCTGGAATTTGACATTACCCAGAAATAACAAGCATCCCTGGGCAAGGATTTTGGTTTACTCAACAAAAACAAGACATCCAAAATTACCTACCTACCTAACAAACCTATTAGGTCTCATGTTCAAATGGAGCACAAAGCACCCTGTCTATATATATTTTTATTTCCCAGCATGCTATGCAGAAAATTGAATGGCTCTCCTTTAAAATCACACACAAATATATATTTTAGGTTGTTTTTCATATGGTCTTCTAACATTAAAATAAATTTGTTTGCCAATTCTTTTTCTGAAGGAAAAAGAATTTGCTATTCGTGTCCTGTGCTGTTTCACACTGCTGTCTGATTGTGGGCTTGTGGCAGCGTCTCATAAAGCTGAAATCATGCTTTCCACAGACCCAAAACACATTTTCGTGTCTGGCTCTGTTCAAAGCCCAAAAAATAAAAGCAAACACAGCATTTCTCATATTAGCAGTTCTTGGTCACTAACGTTTCAGCAGATTGCTCTTAACCAGTTAAATCCCTTGCAGGCAGAGCCGGTGGTAAGAGCGGGCAACAAAGGCAATTGTTCTAATCGACTTGACCTTAGGGGCTTTCTGCATGGAGCATTGCCAGTTACGCTGCTATAAAATGCTTGAGTTTCTTTTAATAAAGGGAAACTGTTGGTTCAGTATTATGCAACATTTTGTAACATTTGACATAAGTTTACAGAACAAAAAGTTGCCATAATACATAACAAACAGCAATTTAGAATTTATGATAGAGCTTTGTAATATTGATTCTTCTGTATTTAGAACTTTCCATATGTTAAGTGGGCAGGAAGGGGACGTATTATTGTGGCAACAAGGCTCCAGTGACAGGAAGTGGAAGGAAGTGTGCATACAAGTCTTCACCCCTACCCCAAAAAATGCATAGTTTTTAAATAACACATGTGAATGTTCCCTTTGGATTTCTTTCAAATCTCCAAAAAAAAGTGCACAGACAAAAAAAAAGCACACTTCTCCTTTCCATTCTTTCATTGCAGTTGTTTTATAAAAAAGAAATAAAACAACCCAACAGCCATTTGGGCCATAACTAGGGTTGCCACCTTTTCTTGAAAAAAATACCGGCCTTCCTATATATTTATCCCTTTTCCCTATTAATAACATTGGGATCAGCCATCAAAAATACCGGCCAGGCCGGTAAAATACCGGCCAGGTGGCAACCCTAGCCATAACAGAACAGCTTACCTCCCATGGTCTTAAGAATGACTTCACAGTAGTACTTTTATCCAGTTGCCAAAAGGGAAATTTGAAACTAGAGGTGAGAGTAAGGGATGACAATGGGTATTAAGTGATGCTTTGCCTGAAGGCATGTTTGGCATATTCTGTAGAATTTCCCTCCTGTACTCTTTGCATTTGTAGGCAGGGGAAATTCTACCATTAAAGCTGCCTGAGACTGTGTTTGCATCCCCCACCGCCACTCACACTTACCTTTATATAACCAGCAGTGGGTCAGAGGGGGACACATCACTAGTGCAGAGCGTGCAATTGCTCTTTGTGCTAAACAAGCTGCATTTCCGGTGTAATTACGGAAATTCGGCTCTTAGTTATCAGGGGTAGCTTTATGCTGCCCCTGGTAACTTGTGGGGAAATGCCACCTGAGACAAGGTTCTCAATTTGCCTTATGGTAGAAACATCCCTGTTTTTAGTCCGTAAAACATGAGTGATCATATTGGAACACAATAAGAAATTGTTGGAATTTAGGATATATAGGGAATGATGTACCTCCTATTGTAAAATGTAAGGATAGCAATTTGCCAAGGAGTTGACCATATAAAGGCAAAAGTCCAAAGGTCCTGTGATTTTATATCCTTATATTTTATGAAATGAATTATTTTTTTATAATACAGAAATTGACACAAATTACTGAGCACCCATTATAAATTGTGACATCACTAAGCACTATTTATAATAATATAAATTGCAGGAAATGCATTGCTTTTATGTGTCAGATGAATCTATGGCGTAGTATTTCTCTCATCAGTCATCTATCCAGTATAATTCAATAACCGAGCAAAACCATAATACATAAAAGAAAGTACCTAATGCTATGTAGTATCTCAAACATATGTCTGACAGATCTCTACCAAATGTTTAACAGTTTAACTTAGATTAGATAACATTTGTGATTTTGTTTACACTGAATTATCCAGTCTTTAGTGGAAACCTGGAAAAAATAGTTGGCTGACACTTCATCTCAATCTTCCTTATCTAGATCTGTTTCTGATGTAGATTTCTTAATTAGACTGTAGAGATTGAGCTTTTCAAAGTCAGGGTGCAGGCATATATTTCCATAGGAAACGGAAAGAGAGACAAAAAAGATTTGGCACGTAAAAATTCGAATTTGTGCTTAGGGAGGCAAAAAGTAGCAAAGTTGCACTACCGATATTTTGTCAGGCAAAGTTAATTTAACTAGCGGTGCTACGGAGCGAAGTTAAAAGTATAACAGACATATGTTACCACCACTACATTACACTACACTACACAAGCCCAGGAAACCTTTAATAAATAAAATAAAGTTGTCCTGAACATGTGCCCTAAACATGTGCCCACTGTATAGTTGAGCTGCCATAAGTTAGGAAATGTAGGGGGGGAAGGAGAGTAACCCCCAAAAAATTACTTTATTTTTTAGACTATCACCCTATTGTATTGAACTTCGCCAGGTTTGACCTGGTGAAGTAAAGTCTAGCGCAAGAGGTAACGTTCAGTAAAATGGGCATCTTAGTGAATTAGCGTAGTTACGTCCCTTCATCAGTGCGCAACTTCGCCTGGCGTGAGGGTGCAATGTTGCGCTAGTCTATCTACTTCGCTTGCGAATTTTCGCCAGGGACACTGTTAGTAAATCAAAGAAGTTGCGAAATTAAATCACACTGGCGAATTAGCACTAGCATTACCTGGAAGAAGAGGGCTGGGGAGAAGATGAAGCATGCAAACTCCATGTTCAGTACCTGCACTGAGGGGGTAAGTATCAATTTAGGGGCATTTGCCTGGGGGGGGAAGTAGGCCAGGGGGAGGGTGGCATGGGGTTTACCCCGTTATAGGTTGACTACTCCTTTAAGTTAGATACTTTGTATCTGTTTCTGGCTGTTCAGTGCAGCAGATCAAAGAGAAACCTAGGACTTATCAGTACAAATCCGTTACAGCGGGTTGAGCTGCCAAAAGCAGAACTGTCCCGCTCAAAACAGGACAGTTGGGAGGTTTGTATTTCAGATGAGATGTAGAAGAAATACACTTGGGGGAATTCACAAGAGTGGAGATAGACAATTTTTGGCGTAAAAGTGGCGGTAAACTGGTGCAAAATACTCTCCGTATTCACAAACAGAAATCTGTCTAAATTCCAACTCAACCACCACTTTTTTTGTGAAAGACAGTTTACAGACACCTTTATGAATTTGTCTTTCAAACAACATTTTAAAAATGGAGTAAAGCTCCGTGTAAGGCCTTTTACAGATGAGCGTTTTTACCTGCGCCCCCCTGCGTTCCAGTTTCATGCATTCAGCCGCAGGAGTAGATGCACTGAATTTTTTTCAATGCAGGTAAAAACGCTTGTCTGTAAGAGCCCTAACTATTCCCCATGTGTCAGATCAAACTAATCTGCTCTGCTTTTGTTCACTCAATCTTCACTTTATACCTCTTGTAGGTGCTCCATTGGGGAATTATTAGCATATTAATAGGAATTAGCATTTTATAGTCAGGGCACAAGTTTCTATCTAACCCTATACAGGTGTAAAAGCCTCATTAACAAAACAAGTAAAACACTGATTAAATAATTTATGTAAGGAAAGTTTTTAACCGAATACTTGCATTATTTTACTAGTTTTATCATAATGAATGAGGCAATATTAGCAATTTGAGTGACTATACCATATAAATCTCAAGGAAAAGTAAAGCTTTAAAGCCATTTTTTTTTGTTTTAGCAGCACTGAGACTCTTGACTAGTGATGGGTGAATCTACCCCGTTTCGCTGAAAAATTCTCGAATTTCCAGCAAAATTAGCGAATTGGCGAAAAAATTTGTGAAACGAGTTGCGCTACGCAACTCGTTTTTTTTTTTTTTACACCAGCAAATTTTCGCCAGGCGAATTTTTGCTGGCATTTCACGAATCGCGGGAATTCGCCCATCACTACTCTTGACTTAAAACAATAAAACATGTTTCTGATACAAATTCTGCAAAATAACATTCTTTAGACCCTTGTAGCTTGTTCCAGAAGTGGAATTACACAAATATGCAGATTTAGATATCCCAGGTTACGCTGAAAAAAAGATGTATAATCTTCCTAGGTAAAATAAACCCCTCCCTGGAAATTCCAATTTGATGAATGAATGACAGGTATAGTAAGAGCTAAAGACAAATTCAGAAAAAATATCATTAAAATGTGCAAGAAAGACGAAATCTGAAACCTGTCTGTTTAAAAGACAAATTCACAAAAGTGGAACAGAGGTTCATGAATTTGGAATGAAATCTGACATTTTTATCTCCACTTAATTTTGTCTCAATTTCACCACTTTTGTGAATTCCCCCTTTGGTGTCAAGTAGACCGTTGCCAATCTCCCCACACAGAGTTATTAAAACTTATTTCTAGGCATGAACAAAATGTTTTGCCAGGTTTCACCATGGTTCACTGTGAAAAAGATGCTCATTGACTCCACTGGGTGAAAAAAATGTTCGCACATCAGAAAATAGTCTGAAAATTTTTGCTGTCTGACTTTAATGCATTTGGCAAATTTTTCACCATTTCATGAATTTACACTTACATTTACATCTAGGTCTCTTCATCCTATACCGTTTTCGGGCGCATGCGCAGTACTAGGTTCTGCCAATGCGGAGCTACTGCACATGCGCTGACAGAAATTTCTGACATTTTTTTTTGGAAATTGTGACTTTTGGCGCATGTGCAGTTGCTCCACACTGGCAGATTCCTCATACTACGCGTGCACCTGAAAATGCTGGTCAGTACAGAATGAAGAACCAAAGAGACAAGATAGCGCCTGTGAACATCGCTGGACAGGACCTGGAAGGAGGGGTAAGTAACAAATTAGTGGCATTTGCCTGGGGGGGGGGCAGGTAGGCCAGGGGCTGGAGGGAGGGGGGTGGGCTACACAGGTTGTAGGCCCCTTACAGGTTGAATTCTTCTTTAAAGTTTGGCTTTTCACCCTACCACGCATGCGCACCCATGCAAAGAAAGAAAACTGGAACCCAATTACTCCCTTGTGTTTGTTAGAAGAACCCCAATGCAGTTTTCTGTTGATAGGAGCACTGGCTTGGGGTGTGAGGTAAGTATATACAATCACACATTTTCTTCTCCTTTACAAGAAAAACACTATAATCCGGGTTTATTTTGCCTTTGGCTTTCTATAAATTTCTTTAGTGGTGGAAATGCTTATTTATCTGCACGTTATTGTACATCAGGGATACATAACTGGAGGACCCCGGTCTGCTCCAAAAAAATTTTTATTATCATCTGGCCTTTTAGCATGCAGTGAATTAACTTTAGTTAACTGGAAAATTAACTGTTTGGGTGAACACATCCCATATCTTGGGTAAGTCTACGGACATGTTATAATACTAATGTGAGACCTATGAATGTGACACGTTTGACACGGTTGGCCAGCTTCAATATATTGAATATATGGACAAACTACCCCTTTTTTGTTTAAAGGGTAAGGCTTTTTTTAGTAGCTTAAGGCACAAATTATCCCAATGTCTGAAATATATTGATAATGTGTTGAGTGCAGAGGACCTCTTGTATTTGTCTATATGAATGTGACATGTTGTTGTTGTCCGTGCAAATATAATATTAAAGGGTGCCATGTTGCAGAAGACATTTATGGTCTCACACCAGAACAATTTTTTTAAGTGAAGGTTCTTCCAGTAACTGTGACTTTGCAGGCAAGGGGATCATATATGAGATAAAGTGGGATTTATTTTCCTTGGGAAAAAAGGGAGG
Organism: Xenopus borealis; assembly: GCA_024363595.1. NCBI lineage: Eukaryota > Metazoa > Chordata > Amphibia > Anura > Pipidae > Xenopus > Xenopus borealis. The sequence continues at coordinate 130,435,982 of CM044432.1, forward strand.
AATAGTACATGTGGAATTTGTTTTTTTTTTAAATAATTTTCTCAGGGGCATGATTCCAAATAGATCTTTCATATGATTAACTATGGTGCGGTCTCTAAAAAATCTGACTGAAAAAAAAGGATCCACTATACACAAGAAATCAGATTTATTTTGAGAATTTGTCTTCCCTTTGCATAAATAAATGAAGGTTCTAGCGAGGAGCATAAAGGCCATTGGAGATAATAATTAACGATGCATTTTACAGTTTGCAGTGTTTGTTTATAAAATGTAATTTATAAAAAGGGGGAATTTGTGTTCTGTTTAGAATAACCAGACAGAGATAAATCTATTTTTGAAATGAATGGTATCTGAAATGGAATGCGTAACGTAAATGTAGATAAATATATGCAGTACATTTATAATACTCCGAATGCTTTTGACATGCATGCATTTGTAAACAGGAAACACTGCATTCAAGCAAGCGTTTATATACATGTATACAAAAGCAGCTAACAATCCACATGAAGTTACTTTTCACTATCCTCCTCTCGGCATATGTCTCTCTTCAAGCAGGAGCTGGGAGTCAGATTTTCATTGAGGAGGGGGTCTCCTTTTGCCTAGAGCAGTGCAGTCCAACTTCTGTGGTACCAAAACGACGCTACGCGCACCGGGAAACGATGCGACGCGCGTCGGAAACGACTCATTTCGCCAATTCACGAATTTCTCTGGAAATTCGCAAATTTTTCGGCGAAGCGAAACGCGGGAGATTCACCCATCACTAGATATAACTCATCACTCATATTTGAAAAATGTAAATCATACCCATAAATATACCATAAACATACAATTAAATCCACATACTGCTTCCTCCCCTGTGGATAACACAATAGTCCCACATTACATGATCAAACACCTTAGGGAGCCCTAACAACAATTTCTAATGCTAATTAACCCCAAGAACAAACCTCTACCAGGTTCATGTCCCACAGGGTACAGAGTAGGGCAGGTAGAGTACATACACATACAGGGAGCATAGGGAAGGCAGACTATGGCATACACAGTGAGTATAGAGAAGGCAGACAGGCACACAAGGTGCATAGTGAAGATGCAGTGTGGTACAGTGGTAGCATAGGGCAGGTAGAGTATGGCACGCAGGGAACATAAGACAGGCAGAGTATGGCACACCCAAGGAGCCTAGGGAAGGCAAAGTATAGCACACACAGGGATCATAGGGAAGGCAGAGTATGTTGTTGTCAAATACAAAAGGTCCTCTGCACTCAACCCATTATCAATATATTTAAGACATTGAGAC
>CM044432.1:130439337-130456009 GCA_024363595.1 Xenopus borealis
CACCCCCGCCTAATGGTTTTAAAAATAGTGGTGAGCACAACTTTCCCTTGTTTGTTAGAGTATGTTGTTGTGTTTTTATAGCCGAGGATAAGTATAGTTTTTCCAGTGCTTTAATAGTAGGCTCATGTGGCCATTACACAGCAGTAACAAACACTAGCACCTTAAGCAGTATAGAAGGTACACATAGTATAATTCGTACACAGTGACATCTACAGGCCATTTGTATAAACACCACATATGGAACACAGGGAGCATAGGGAAGGCAGAGTATGGCACACATATGGAGCATAGGGCAGGCAGCGTATGGTACACACAGGGCAAGCAGAGTATGACACACACAGGGAGCACAGGGCAGGCAGAGTATGGTACACACATAGAGCATAGGGCAAGCAGAGTACGGTACACCCGGAGCATAGGGCAGACAGAATAGCTTTTGAGAAGGTGGCTTTGTCCACAAAACATGTCAAGCATGTTGGCTGTTGTGCGCTTTGTTTGATATTTTAAAGATAAGATGATGGTTTTAAAGCCGCTGGTGCTACATGTCTAAGAACACTGTTGGAATTCTTATGCATTGGGAGCGTTTTACACGTAGAAGCACAGCTGAGCTTCATCAAAGAGTCAATTAGTGCTTCCTTCTTTTTTGTCTTTTACATTCATAGGGCAGGCAGAGTATGGCACATATAGGAAACATAGAGAAGGTGCAGAGTGAGGCAGTGTTACCATAGGGCAGGTAGAGGATGGCACACACAGAGAACATGGGGCAGGCAGAGTATGGCACACTCAGGGAGCATAGGGAAGGCAGGAGACAGGAAAATCTATCAGGACTCTAAAATGACCAGTTCATACTGTGCTACATACAGTGACACAATGTTGGTGCCCTTCCAGCAAATTCGTATGAGGTGTGAACATGTTAACAATGTGGGCAGTTTCATTCTGGGTCTGAGGTGTGAACAGTACAGGGCTTTAGGGATGTGAACAATAGAGGTGTCACAGTGGTGCAGGGGGGAAATTACAGGTGTGAACATTGCAGGAGTTTTAGGTGTAAACAATGTAGGGCCAGTAAATCTCAATCAGGGCCAGACCTAGGGGTAGCAGAGTAGGCTTGTGCCTAGAGTGCAAACTGGGGGTGCCAAGCACGTATTCTCTGCCTCCTAATCTGGTCCCTGCTCTGGCTAATTGTGCGATTGTGCATGCGCGCAAGTGTGTTTTTGCCCATGTACACATGCCCAGTGAGTGCAGTGACCAGCCGGGTTGTCTAGGGTACTTTGATCTCAGTACTGAGATCAGTAGGAGTTGTTTGCAGCCTTCCAGATATTCAAGTTTTTTTGTAGGAAAAACTCGATTCGAGTTTGATTCAAATTTGATTTGAGTTTTCTGGTAGATTCTATTCTATAGGTTTGTGTTTGGTAGCCGAGGATGAGGAGAGTATAACAGTGCTTTATTAGCAGGTTCATGCAGCTATTACATAACAGCCGTAAGTCTTACTTTCACTTTCAAGCTGTACAGAAAGTCCTGTGTATGCACAGTGCCACCTGCAGGCCATTTGTACAAACACCTCAGTTTGGACCCTATTACGAAATGTGATTGCCATGTCGCCTAGTATATGCTGCATTTGCCTAGAAAATGTATAATATTTAAAGGAGAACTTTAAATACTTACAACTTTATAATATTCTTATAATTTTCAATGGGTGGGGGGCTTTACTCACTATATATACAGTCTTCCAAGCCCATGTACTTCATGTTCTAATGGAATTAAAAAAAAAAAAACAAACCCTGATCATGATCAGTAATCTTTTGCTTATAACTTGTAGGGGGGACCCTGACCACCAATCTTTTTTTAACTTTTATGGGAGAGGCTGACCAATGGTTCTTTTACCTTGTAATTTTTTTAACAAATAGGGTGGGCCTGGCTACCAATGTTTTTTTTATTAAAGAACAAGTAAACGTTTTTTTTTTCTATCTCTAAATTTGCTCTAAACAGCCCCTTAAATTAATGTACCTTAGTCCCTGCTGCAAGTCTGCTCTGGTTTCTGTGTTATCAGCAGCTTGTTTCACCTTCTTCCTGGTGCAGAGTGAAGCCCCGCCCCATAGCTTACTGAGCTGACCTTATCTCTCAGACTAGTCTTGGAGATCATTTGCATAATGTGACATCGCAGAGAGCAGTGTGTGTAGCAGCTTTTGCTTGGGGAAACTAGCTTACTAATGAAACACTGGTTCCCTCTTCCTCTCTATTGTGGAACAGCAGCAAATGCACTGCTCAGTAAACTAAGGGGCTGGGCTTCACTCTGCACCAGGAAGAAGGGAAAGAAGCTGCTGATAACACAGAAACCAGAGCAGACTTGCAGCAGGGACTAAGGTACATTAATCTGGGGGGCTGTTTAGAGCAAATTTACAGAAAGAAAAAGAAAAACATTTACTTTTCCTTTAACTTGTGTGGTGGGGGGTCCTGACCACCAGTGGGGTTTTATCCAGTGTATTAAAATTAATTGCCTTTAAAATATCACCTGTTTTAATTTTTTTTTTTAAGTTTTTATTTTTGCATTTTTAACAACAACAATAATAAAATAAAGTCAGAAACAAGAAAAAAGAGAGAAAAGAAGTGAGGTTAAGGTATCTATTTCATCTAGCAACTTTCTTTACCATTAGCCATGTGCCCCATATGGCTTCAAATTTCTCTGGGCACCCTCTGGCCAAGTATGTCAGTTTCTGACTTGGAAGAGTATCATTCACCAGCTTTTGCCAGAACTGTAGAGAAGGAGGATCAAGGGCCTTCCAGTGCATTAGTATGGCTTTCTTAGCATAATAGAGAAGCTGCAAATAACAGAGTCTAGTATATGAAGTAAGTGGAACATCTCCAGTTAGTCCAAGTAGGCAGAGTTCGGGTGATCGGATATTTGGGAGTGCAAATTTTTCATTCAGGTACTGTAGCACCTTGCCCCAGAATCGCTGTATCACCGTACAGGACCAAAACACATGGAACAGGGTACCTATCTCATCTCTACATTTAGGGTATAGGTCAGATAGATCTTCATATAGTTCATAACAGTATGGGGTCAAGTATGCTCTGTTTAAGAACTTTATCTGAATGTATCTATCTCTCATTGAGATGGTAACGTCTGGAACCATTTTTAGAGCATCAGTCCACATCTTGTCGTCTAACTCTGGGATGTCTCTCTGCCATTTGATCTTAGCTTTTTCTAGAGGCGAAGGGCCTGCAGTTGACAGTACAGCGTAGAACTTGGAGAGTGGTTTGGTCAGGTCTTGTTTATGGAGGTAAGTCTCTAAAGTGGTTTCATCTAACCTTATGGGCCTTGTAGTGAATTGCATATTAAAAGCGTGTCTTAGCTGTAAGTACCTAAAAAACATATTAGGGGGGGGGATGTATCTCTTGTCTCAGTAAATCATATGTTTTACATTCACCACTGTTAACAATGTCCCCTAAGGTTTTGGCTCCCATCTGCACCCATCTGGCAATGTCCTGTAGCCCATGGAAGTGTGGGAGATGTTTATTGCCTCATAGTGGGGTCTTTGGGGACCAAGCCTCAGATGGACTCTGTATAAACTTCTGGGCTTTGTGGAATGCTTGTACCACTGTAACCATAGAAGATGTAGTTATATAATAAGAGGAGGCACCTCGGTACAGAAGTTTGGCTAGGGCTTCAAATGAGCCTACAGTATAATGGCCACTTCTACTACCACCGCTGGGGTATTCGTATCAGGGACCAACTACCAATGTGCATAGACTAGCTGAGCAGCAAGGTAATATGCTTTCAAATTGGGTAAGGCTAGTCCCCCTTCAGAAAAAGATGCCTGTAATATTCTTATATTCAACCTTGGATGGTCTCCTGCCCATAGGAACACCTGTTTTTATTTAACTGAGAGCAACATCCAGGGTCGGACTGGGAGGAAAAAGCAGCCCTGGCAAAAGTATCAAAGCAGCCCATGTATTCACGCGCATGCAAAGCATGATATATATTTCCAACCCCAAGGTTAACTAGAACTAGTGTTTATTAAAAGATATTTGAAGAGTCCATTACCATATAATCCCCAGCAATACTATACACCCTATGTGCTGGAACTGGTCCTTGCAACAAATATCTCACCCTAGTTTATATCACAACTATTCTATCTGATGGATTATTGGCCCTATACTTACAGTATATTCTAAATTTTCCTTTGTGTGTCCCCAGCTAGACCATGTACCCTGGCAAATAAGAGAAATTAATTACCATGTGTATCACAGGACCAAAGTGTGGCATACGTGAAGAGACTAGACCAGGGATCTCCAACCTTTTGAACCCGTGAGCAACATTCAGAAGAAAAAGGAGTTGGGGAGTAACACAAGCATGAGAATTGTTCTTGGGTTGCCATATAAGTGTTGTGATTGGCCATTTGGTAGCCCCTTGTACATTGCCAACCTACATTGAGACTCTATTTGGCAGTGCACCTGGTGCACTAAAACTTGCCTCCAAGCCTGGAATTCAAAAATAAGCACCTGCTTTGAGGGCCACTGAGAGCAACAGCCAAGGGTTTAGAGAGCAACATGTTGCTCATGAGCTATTGGTTAGGGATCACTGGACTAGACTGTCTCATGCAGTTAATGCTACATATAACAGTGTTCCATATACAGGCTGAAGTGATTGTTCTGATCACGGATCCTTCTGTTGCCAACATACCTATCATAAGCATAAGGGATTGGGTATATAGCAAGCAACTCTAATATTACTGAACTGAAGTTGGTCAGAATTCTTGGTTCTTCCCATATGCCAGTACAGACATGAGCACTAACAAATTCAAGCATTGGCTTAGTTGTGGCTGGCTATTATGGACAGCTCATTTACATTTATAAAGTGACTAGTTCATTTAGACATTAAAGACAGACCTAATTAGCATTTTTAGGTGACCAGCCCATTTACAATTTAAAGCAAGCAGCCCATCGGGCATTTGCCTGAACCAACAGATTGCCAGTCCGGGCCTGGCAACATCAAGGCAGAACATTGCCAGCAAGTCACTGGTTAGGGATCCCTGCACTAATGTGATGCTTTTTACCAGCTTGAAAAGGGTGTCCACAGTGTAACTATGAACATCCAATTGTGTGCTGCAGTATTTTGTCTAGTGATTTCAATATTTCATATCTCCCAGCAGCAATGCCATCAGCCTGCTGTTACTGCCCCATACATACAGGTTATTGCCCCATACCTGTTAATTACCCCAAAGTCCAGGTCCCCTGCAGGCAAGTTCACGGGGACCATTTTGTCGCGCACCACGGGCCATCTTGTCTTCTTCCTTGATCAGGCTGCGCATGCGCACTAGGATACATTTGCTGGTTGGTGCTACTGCACATGTGCCCAAATTTCACAGTTTCCAAAAAAGGAAATCGGAAAACTTTGGGAAGATCAGGCACATGCGCAGTAGTACCAACTGGCAAATGCATGCTACTGCACATGTGCCACCGGATGAAGGAAGAAGATGGTGGGGGACAAGATGGCGCCCGTGATCCTGCCTGGAGGGGACGTGGACTTTGGGGTAACTTAGGGGCAATAGCCCGGAGGGGGGGGAGGGACTGGGGCCTACGGGGAGAGGGGTTTTAGCACCAGAGGGGTTGACTTCCCCTTTAAAGCCACAGGCACAACACTGGGTCCATTACATTTGTTGGTGGCAATAACATACTAGTTAGTCATGCTGCACACAGACCAAAATTTTCCTTTTTTTACTTTTACTGGTTTACGGTGCTGCCCCCCCCCTCCCCCATATTAATAAGCAGTGCATTTATTTAGTACATTTATTTTCAGAGTAACCAAATCAAGTGTCCGTCACATGATCATTCCAGCTGGTTTCTGCCATTCAGCTTGCAGACCTTTCATTTTCTGTTGCAGCCAGACTTTAATCAAGGCATGAGCAAATTAGTAGAATTTGGGTCTGGGCCGATTTTCAATGACAACCCGCAGCAGTAGAGGTTAGGATTTCAAAGTAAACTGTGTTATTCTTTTTTTATCCAGGGCAAATTATAGAGTAGGGTGCAGGCAACACAGGCTGCTCAGTGCTAAAATAATGAATAGTGCAATACCACAAGTTATACTGGCACAGTAACATATACTGTAGGTAAATACAGTTTGTAACACAGTGCTATGTGCATTTACAGAGAAGCAACACATCCAAGACATTTTTAGCCCCTCACTACAAGGTGGGTGAGCCATATATTGAGACAGTATGGACTGAGCAGCTCTAACTAATGTCCATTACCATATCATTGCATTAAGGTTATTTTCTGCCTTAACAGCAGGATTCCTTCAATCCTAACTACAGTGTGTGCGTTATTTTTAAATACTGTTTCAGAATAAATATTTACAAACAGATCCTCTGGAAAACCGGGTGCATATAAAGAAGTGCTGTTGCTGAAATGAGTTGTTATTAAAGGGGATGTTCACCTTTAAATTAACGGCAGTTTTTGAGTTTTTAGCTTTTCATACAGCAGCTCTTCAGTTTGCAGTTTTGACAATCTGGTCACTAGGATCCAAATGACCCTAGCAACCATGCATTGTTTTGATGATTAATGTTCATCTGTTTGAAAATCCGACAGTTTGACCATAGAGATGAGCAATAAAAAGTAGCCGTAACAATAAATGGGTAGCCTAATAGAGCATTTGTTTTTTATATGGATTCAGTGCTCCCCCCCCAATCAAAAGAAGAAGGCAAATAAATAAAACTATAACAAAGGACAGTTGATAGGTTGTTTAGAATTAGCCATTCTTTGACATACGAAACATTAAACCACCTTGTTAATAATGATTTTTCATGAAACTAGAGACGCATCTGACATATTATCTTGGATCTCTGCTGTCATCCCAATGGAAATGACCTGTAGTTATTAGACTTCTATTTTAGCCCATATGCCTTCCTTCCCTTCCTGTGAGCTGACATCTCACCTGTAAACTTTACATCCTTTTTGTAGTTCTGTTAACTTCTTCACCCAGTTATTGGTTACTAGTCTAAGGCTGGCCATAGGCGCAAACATCCGATCGTAGGAATGGAGGATTCGTATGATTTTCGGACCGTGTGTGGAGAGTCCAGACAATTTTCGTCTGGCCGAGATCGGTCGTTTGGTTGATTGGACAGGTTAGAAAATTTCTGTCGGCTGCTGATAATATCTTTTTTTTTTTTAGGGGGACAATCCCGCTTTTGACAGCTCGACCCGCAGTCCCTCATTTGTTATGGAAAGTCCTGTTTTCTCTGCACTGAACAGCCAGAAAAAGAAACAAAGTTAAGATATTTGATTAAACAAGACCAGGGAAATCTATTTGTTGCAATTTCATCAAAGCAAAAAAGAAATACCCAAGTAAAATTTCAGTGTTTTTTTTGCTAATGTTACTGCAGCTGAAAGCAGAATAAACTAAATCATTTCTAAGCATATCCAGGTAGGATAGACAAACCTAGAATCCAGCAATAGTGTTTCCTTCTTTACGAATAAGTCTGTTTTCTTCGTGGGTATAAAGTTAGATTTCTTAATGGATAATGTGGCTCTGTTAATGAGTGAGCTTACAATATAAGGAAGTTGTTCCTATCTGATTTCCATGGGGATACAGACTGCCAGAATCCACAGCTGCCTTTCAGCAATCAACCTTATAATATGTCATTCTTCTTTTCCAATAAGAACATATTTTAAATCGATCGTCTTATATTTGTGTGATAATTTTTCCAGCTAGCAATAGTATTTAGAATGCATCTGTGAAGCTGTTTTCATAATGGAAATGCACCATCCAGACCTGCCTGGCCCTGTCCCTGGATCTCACAGAGACAGAATAGAGTCAGTGTAATTGCATTTCAGTGAGTTCAGCACAAATTAAATGGCTTCCCCTTTTTTTCTTCTCCCAAGGGACCCTCTTATACATTCTCTTCATGACTCCTAAAAGTTTAAATAAGTGCAATTTCCTGCCTGGCTTTGAAATGTAGATACTAGGAGCCTAGAAACCTCACTCTGCCATTTCTAGACTGTTACTCACAGGGGAGACATTGGACTTTAGCATTTTTTTGTTGCAAACATACTGTAAGTTCATTTTAGAAAATTGGCTTTATAAGGCAAATCAAATCTTCCGTTGCCAAAAAGGCAAATAAATCATTGTTCTGCCGCAAACAATGTGACAAACAGAATTTTAGCTGTGGGGAGGAAATAGAAAATCAGTCAAGTCTGGAAATTCTGACCAAGACAGTGCTGCTAAACATTTACTATCTTAACATATACATCATATTACCTTGGAGTGGTGTCTTCTAATTCCACGTGACTTTGTGTCTTTATATGGTTATGGATACCTGGATACTAGATCCCTAAAAGGAGTTGCATTATCCCATATCTAGGGTACGCTTAAATAAGTTTTATATTTTGTGAGTTCATACTCTAGAGCAGGGGTCCCCAACCTTTTTTGCTCGTGAGCCACAATTAAATTTAAAAAAGAGTTGGAGAGCAACACAAGCATGAAAAAGTCCATGTGGATTTTAAATAAGAGCTCTGATTGGCTTTTTGATAACCCCTATATGGACTGGCAGCCTACAGGAGAGAATGTTTGGCAGGACATCTGTTTTTTATGCAACCAAAACTTGCCTCTAAGCCAGTAATTCAAAAATAAGCACCTGCTTTGAGGCCACTGGGAGCAACATCCAAGGGGTTGGAGAGCAACAAGTTGCTCGCGAGCTACTGGTTGGGGATCACTGCTCTAGAGTAACAGCCTCTGAAATCTGCCAATCTCTGAATGTTCTGAGCAACACAACACTGATTTAGGGCTGTAAGGAATAGAATTACTGACTGATTTCATGCCCCTGGGCCCATAGTCTCTCTCTGTGCTTTTGGAGGTAGGATCCATAATTTTGCAATAGTTTTATATAAACTGAATGTACATTTTTAATGCATTTAACCAGCTGCTAACTCCAAAGCATAGTTTTCAGTTAATAACATTATTTATTTATTTATTAATATTAAAGTAATTTAGGCTAAGGAGACACAGTCTGTTGACAGCTTGCATATTTTTGCAGGCTGAGAGAAGCAGTTGTGCTCAGTGCCCCAGCTCCATTGATTTGAATCCAATCAACCTGTGTGTCGTCACGCACAGGTTGAAATCAACCCAAATACTGACCTCAGCTTCAGCTCTACTATGTGTGACAGCACACAGGCTGATCTAATTCAAATCATTCAATCAATGGAGCAGGGACACTGAGCAGATCTGCTTATTTCAGCCTGCAAAAATACACAGGCTGACAACAGCCAGTGTGTCCATATCCTTACTGGAGCCTGTGCACAAATCCACCCCTGTTTAGGATGTTGTTAGATGCTCATCTAAACTGCTGCAGGGCTATACATTTAAGTATGTGCTTTTATGCAAATCTTACTATCTTTTATCAGTTCTGGAAAATTTTAAGACTGACAACACAATATAAAGCCTGTAGGGAACTGTAGTATTTTTCGCAATGAGCGGAAGCTGGGAGCAGATATGGCTTTTTAATATCATCTGAAGTCAGCTCTCAAAAGTCCTATCACAGTGGATGGTTGTCATAAGTGAATAATGTTCCCAACATGAACATTCCCAGAAGCCATGCATTACTTCTAAGTGCTTAAAGGGAAACTGTCATGGGAAAACATGTTTTTTTTTTTTTTTTTTTTTAAACGCATCAGTTAATAGTGCAGCTTCAGTAGACTTCTGCACTGAAATCCATTTCTCAAAAGAGCAAACTGATTTTTTTATATTCAGTTTTGAAATCTGACATGGGGCTAGCCATTTTGTCAATTTTCCAGCTGCCCCTGGTCATGTGACTTGTGCCAGCACTTTAGGAGGGAACTGCTTTCTGGCAGGCTGTTGTTTTTCCTTCTCAATGTAACTGAATAGTACGCAGTGGGACATGGGTTTTACTATTGAGAGCTGTTTTTAGATCTACCAGGCAGCTCTTACAGTATCTTGTGTTAGGGAGCTGTTATCTGGTTACCTTCCCATTGTTCTGTTGTTAGGCTGCTGGGTGGGGGAAAGGGAGGGGGTGATATCACTCCAACTTGCAGTACAGCTGTAAAGAGTGATTGAGGTTTATCAGAGCACAAGTCACATGGCCAGTGGATGTGGGAAATTGACAAAATGTCTACCCCCATGTCAGATTTCAAAATGAAATATAAAAAAATATGTTTGCTCTTTTGAGAAATGGATTTCAGCGCAGAATTCTTCTGGAACAGCACTATTAACTGATGCATTTTGAATTTTTTTTTTCCCATGACAGGATCCCTTTAAGATTATTTTGTATCTCGATTTGGCTCTTAAATTACAATGATCACCACATCACATGAATTCAGTGTACTAAATACATTAAAGGAGATTTAATAAAACCGTAACACCAAAAATGAAGGTGTTCTAAAGACATAGAAAATATAATGTAGTGTTGCCCTGCACTGGTACAACTAGTGTGTTTGCTTCAGAAACTCTACTATAGTTTATATAAACAAGCTGTTGTGTAGCACAGGATACACAGCAGGTATTAAATAAGCTTTATTGTATACAATGGGATTCTTCAGAACATTGCTCGAATGGCTGCCCCCATGGCTACACAGCAGTTTGTTTATATAAACTATAGTTGTCTACAGTGCAATGTATTGTCATTCCTTTAAACCACTTTAATTTTTTGGTGTTACTTTTATCTTAAAATCATTTGTTTAAATAGTATTTATATATAAGTTACTAATGAGAATGAAACAATCAATCAAGATGACTCCACAATCACTTTCAAGATTACTTTTCCCACTTATTTTGAAAAGCAAAACGTTCTATAATGTAAAAGATTATAATACTGAAAACTGGCATATCCACTCCTATAGTGTGCTACTGTTGATCCTATGAGCTGTGTCCTGCCATTTTTCTATTGTTATGGGCCCTATTGATAAACCATCAGAAATGCTACATGACCATAAACAACTAACATGTAAATAACTATAACAAAAAAAAAAAAAAAAAAAAAAAAAAAAAAAAAAAAAAAAAAAAAAAAAAAAAACAAGAATATAACTATATGCCCATGTGCATATGATTATTATCAATATTCCTTGGCTAAGGCTCACTTTATTTTGTTAAAGCAGCTATATATTAGGGATGCACCGCATCCACTATTTTGGATTCGGCCGAACCCCCCGAATCCTTCTCGAAAGATTTGGACGAATACCGAACCAAACCCTAATTTGCATATGCAAATTATGGGTGGGAAGGGGAAAACATTTTTTACTTCCTTCTTTTGTGCCAAAAAGTCACGTGATTTCCCTCCCTGGCCCTAATTTGCAAATGCAAATTTGGATTCAGATTCGGTTTGGCCAGGCAGAAGGATTCACGAATCCGAATCCTGCTGAAAAAGGCTGAATCCTGGCCGAATCCCAAACTGAATCCTGGATCCAGTGCATCCCTACTATATATATACAAGAAGCGTAGGACTGGCCAGATATGGGATGACTTTGACGTAGTTGGCCAGCTTAAATATATTGCAATATATGGACAAACAATCCCTGTTGTTTAAATTTTAAGGCATTTTTTAGTAGCTGTATGCACAGAATGTCTCAATGTCTTAAATCTATTGATAATGGGTTGAGTGCAGAGGACCTCTTGCATTTGTCTATATATATATATATATATATATATATATATATATATATAAATGCAAGTGGAACGCACTCCTTCACAGCACTCCAAGGACTTCCAACACGTCAAAATGTGAACACATCAAAATGTGAAACAAAAAAAAAATGGAGTAAATAAACCCTTTTTTTGTTTCACATTTTGATGTGTTGGAAGTCCATGGAGTGCTGTCGCTTGTGCATTTCTTATAAATACATATATATATATATATATATATATACTAGTAGTCAAAATCTCAAGTACAGTCCTCTTAAAATAGTTTGATAGTTGCCCACTGAATATATTGACCAACATATCAACATATCAGAATGGGAACACTTGCCTGCAGGTTCTGATTGGAAATTCAGTTGTTTGGACACCACCATCTGTCAACCAGGTTGGTCAAAAATTGGCAGCCTTTATCCACTTATGTGTACCTATAGTACTCTCCTAATCCCAAAGAAGCAGACAATGTCCCTGGAACTGTTAACCATATAGAAAACTGTAATTGAGCATTGACACCTTTCTCATTTGTATTGTGTGACGCTTTAAAATGTGTAAATCTAAATTCACGCTGTTTGGAACTGTTTAACTAAACAACAGATGGGACTAAGCAAGTAAGAAGGGACTTTTTCTCCCCCCTCATCAGTATTGTAACCACAGGGTTTTGAAGCAGATATAAATAGCATCAGAGGAATGCATGTTGGTTAGGAGCTGAGGCTATGTAGTTGCTGCTCTCTGTAATTTTATGGGCTTTGAACTTTCTGCCTGTCATTTGTCTAAACCAAAAGCTATATGTTACAGGGCCCCTCTGGGTAGGAAAGGGTTAGCAGTAACTTGCACAACGTGTATATAACTTAACAGTTGGCGAACGGGAGCCATCAGTTTCTTCATAAATAGAGTAAAATGTATTTTGAGTATATTCTGTATATAATTTAGATTTTGTTTGTTTTCAAACTCCATGTTTTGGCTTGTGTTTTGCCCTTCGCTGGTTGACCCTAAAGAAATTCTTCCCTATTGGGGGCGGCCACCTATAATTTACAACTTTGTATCTCAGAACCATACATGGGTTCAGAAATAAAGTCTTTTTTTTTTTTACTTTATCTAAGGCCAAGATTTGGTGGAATAAAGGGATTACACCTCTAGTTTCCAATAATCTTTTGCACTCATTACTTCTAGCAAACATTTAATACATTTTACTTTTGTACCAGAGGAGTCTTCAGTGGTTTCCATTCTTCACACTGAAAAACATAAACTGTCTTCCTCCATACAAAGAAATTGGGCATATGCTCAGTAGGGGTATTATCCTTCTTAGGTATCTACAGTTGTCTTTTTCCTTCTCTCTAATTGCAACTTCCTTAAAGGCAGATCTTCCCTATAGGACCTATACAGGAAGAACTCAAAGGTTTTGCATTTAATCTTAAATAGTGCAAGATGTTAATTACTGGGCATTGCGCAAGTTTAGGTGACATAAAGATTTGCTTCAAGAGGTTCACTCTCCATACACATCAACCCTGTCTACTTCTATTCCTAAATATGAGATTATGCTTAGAAATTTTGTAACTTGCACTCCAATCACTAGCGTCTACCCTACCCTATATCCTAGTGCCAAGAAATTAGTATCTAGTGTATGCATTATTTCTGTAAAACTGAAACAGGAACCTCTTTACCCACCAAAGGAAGAGCTGGACTGGGAGGAGGTAATAGATGATATGCAGCAATCTCTTGTTAGTACAGTCTGTAGTTATGCAGATTCTTATATAGTCTTAAAATGTTGAACTTGATGGACATGTGTGTGTGTTTTTTTTTTCACTTAACCTACTATGTTGCTGTGTTATAAGGGACAGGCTTATTCGCTTTAAGAATTGGTGTATCTCACATTTCTTTAGCTATTTTGGAGAAGGAAAATCCCATCCCCACAAGGCTTGAGGAGCAGTGTTGGAAATGGATCTTAAATAAGTGTTATTTGGGAGTGCACTCCTGTTCAGACATACTGGTGGAAAGTACTTTAGTTTCTTTCTAATGAGCTAGCCCTGCCTAATGTTTTATGGTCAAAGGTTTGCCTGTTAAAGTTATCAGGAGAGGCTATTTGCCACCCCTGGAAACTTCTGGGGAGCTGCCGCCTGAATCAAGGTACTCACATTGCCTCATGGCAGAAACACCCCTGTTTTCACCTTACATAGAAAGGAACCTGGATCCAGTATAATAATGTGCTGTTTCTACTTTCATATATGACATTTCCTAGACAAAGGGTTTCTCTTGCAGACCCAGGATGTAAAAACCAGACTTGATTTAAAATATTTTTAATATATAAAAAAATATATATTTATAGCTTTCATCCTAAAGGGCTGTACCCCTCTGTCCACTCTTTCATATAAACCATATATGCCCATAGCTGTACTAACTGTAGAGTTTAGTATCAAAATAGCTTTTGATATTATGTCTGTCCAAAAAATCATCCAAGCCCCTTTTGAAAGCATCAATAGAATGAGCCATCACAACATCACCCGGCAGTGCATTCCACAACCTCACTGTCCTCACTGTGAAGAACCACCTACACTGCTTCAAATGAAAGTCCTTTTCTTCTAGTCTGAAGGGAAAGTAAAGTTCTTATAGAATTGTTGTGTTCTTATTCTGGTATAAGACATTTCAATTGCAGGGAAATGTTCTTTGTAGCCTTTGCAATACAGTATATAACTTTTATAAAAGCTCCAACTATTTCTCTCCAAACTTGGAAGTTAACTCCAGCTCCTACAAATATCCTTGAGAAGAAACTTTGTATTTTGCTGAAATGAGCAACTGCTGGGATAGGAGTAAAAAAAAATTTTGCATCAAAAAATCAGGAAAAAATTAAGCTTTTGTCACGACAGCAACTATGTCCTTCCCGTGTGGAAAAAGTTTAGTCCAATAAATGCCTTGTGTACATACAAGGGCAGCTTTACTAATGTTCGAGTGAATTTTTGAAGTAAAAAAACTTTTTGCATACTTTTACCATCGAATAGACTTCCAACATTTGACCTTTCAAACGATCAATTCAAAGTAAAATCCTCCAACTTCGACAATCGAAATACTGTCTCTTTAAAAAAAAAACTTAAACTTCAATACTTCACCAAATTAAACCTGCCGAATTGCAATGTTAGCCTTTTTCACATAGAAGAAAAATCGTTCGATCGATCGCTAAAATCCTTCGATCAAACGATTTTTCTTCAACCACAGGAATGCCAAATTCGGTGAAAAATCCTTTGACTTCGATATTCGAAGTCGAAGTATTTTAATTCGATGGTCGAATTTCAAAGTATTTTACAGAAATTGTTATGTGTATATACAATGCCTCTTTGAGGGGGATGTTCACTAACCCAGTTTCTTAGGCTTTTATTGACTTTGAAACCTAAATCCCAGTTGCTGGAAAGGAATGCATGACATATAAAACTGTTTGAAATGACCCTTTTCTAATAAAATTTTCTACAAAGTCCGTGAAACACTGGGCATGGGAAGAACAGCTGCAGAGTAAACTTCTACCTCTACTAGTCATTGATTGTTAGGAAAATAAAGCTCAGGAGTAAACATTTTCCTATATATGATGAATCCTATACATTTTCCTTGCAATGTACCTCAATGCTGTATTGTATTGCATCCATACACAGGTACATAGATAAGTTGGGTTGACAAAAGACCAAATTCCAACCCCTTCAAATGAAACCCAGAGCACATACATATATATATATATACACTCATACCAACCCCTCCATACGCTCACATAAACTATATACAGGGGCGTAACTACAGAGGAAGCAGACCCTGTGGCTTTACTGTATAATTCCTACACTACATGACAAGATAGTGATATAGTAAGTTAGGTTGAAAAAAAACACACGTCCATCAAGTTGAACTCGAAATTCATTTATAATACTCCAGAATGAAGGGCAGGATAACTGCAGTAACAATCTAATGTGTAATAACCTAATGCCTGTATAATACCCTAAAAACTCATGGTCGGAAAAATGTAATAACATCAGAATGTATTATATTACAAGATCTTATTATCCTAGAAATATAGAACATATCATTGGTTAAATTCAGTACAGATTTATTGTATAATACCCATGGAATACATGACAGGTTAAATACAGTTAAAATGGCACATAGTATACCCTATGAATACACATTAACCTTAATGCAGTGTAAATATCAAGTTCACCACCCCAGGAGAAAACAAGTTCATGGATATATAGATTATAAGATATAGAAAACAAAATAATGTGCATGAAACACCCACTTTTATTTTTCTTCTAGGCTAATGTTATTTCAAGAGCATGTTATTTCAATAGTCCCCTATGGGACTAGCAAATGTATACGATCTGATAATGGCATAGAATTTATAGCAAAGAACTTTTACAGTGCTCAGTAAGAAGAGCAGAAGACATGAGACCTCAGCACCTTACTCACTCCATCAAAATGGGACTGCTGAGAGAAATTGGAGAACACTATTTGAGATGGCAATGTGTATGTTACTTAAGAGTAAATTCCCAAAAGAGTTATGGACATATGCAGTAATGACTGCTGCTATGATCCGCAACAGGTATTTTAACAATCGTTTGAGGCAAACTCCATACTACATGCTAACTGGGAGAAAGCCTAATCTATCAAAGATGAAAACATTTGGGTCAGAATGCTTTGCACACCAGTATGACAGAAAGAAACTAGACTTAAAGTGTAAAAAGGGAATTTTTGTAGGATATGACAGAAATAGTCCCTCATACCTGGTGTATTACCCAAACACTGGAAAGGGATTTAAACACAAGTTCATTACAAATAGTGTAACTGAGAGAAAAACTTAAACTGTGTTAGAAGCTGATGATAACATTTATAGGGAAAGGTGCGTATGTCCTATATTAAATCCAAATCCAAGGGAGGTCCCAGTCTCTGAAGTTGAGAGTCTAGAGGGCAATGATAATGGCCAAATACAGGACAGTAATTATACAAGATACACCAAAAGGGACAGAAAAGAGAAAGAGAATGATACTTACCAGAAAGTAAAAATGCAGT
>CM044432.1:130527705-130553763 GCA_024363595.1 Xenopus borealis
GAGCTGAAAAGCAGGAAGTTGTGTTGTGTTACATCCAGTCACTCCAGCCTTTATACATTATATTATTGGCTAACCATGGGACAGATTCACTAAATTGTCCTTTCATTACTTCACCGATTTACTAACAAGCGCATGCACCCCTTCGCTAGGGAAGGCGATATAAACTAGCGTTGCTTCACACTAACGCCAGGTGAATTTGCGTTCTGGCAAATGGACAACACTCCACAAACTCACTAAGATGCGGATTTTACTGAACGTTACCATTTGCCAGACTTGGCAGTGCACTGGAGTGCAGAGAGAACATCCACAATATTCAGTTACTTATATCATAATTTTTGAGTGTAATAACTTCAAAGAAAAAAAGAAAAAAAACAATGGCGGCTTTTCAATTATTCTGTGAGTTAGGCTGCAAAAAGCATAAAAGAGATTTTGGGCACCCAGTTTCCCCCGCACATTATTTAACTGTGGGCTTATGAGTAGGGCATTAAAAGAACTCTATTGGCTTTATTAAAGGACCAGTAGCATCAAAATATTACATTGTTTTAAAGTAATAAAAATATAATGCAGTGCTGCCCTGCACTGGTACAACTGCTGTGTTTGCTTCAGAAACACTACTATTGTTTATATAAATAAGCTGCTGTGTAGCCATGGGGCAGCGATTCAAAGGAGAAAAGGCTCAAGTTACACAGCAGATAGCAGATACGCTCTGTCGAACATAATGTTATCTGTTATCCATTACTTATCCTGAGCCATATAGCCATTTTTCAAATACGCCATTGCTACTTATCAGCTTGTTTATATGAACTATAGTAGTGTTTCTGAAGCAAACAGGGATAGGGAACAAGGGCGCAGAAATCTGAACAGGGCCGGTGAACAAATCCGCGGTGGAGCCAAGTATTAAAACGAAAAATCTTTATTGCTTCACATTAAAAAGTTAGCGTGCAGGGAGACGCTTCTGAAGCAAACAGATCAGTTTTAACAGCGCAGGGAAACACTACATGATATTTTCTTTACTTTAAAGCACGGTCATTTTTTTGGTGTTACTGTTCCTTTAAAGGGCTGTGGTTGCCGTAGCTGCTTGAGAATCTCAAAAACATTACATTTCCTGCAATTACATTTACAAATAACTTATAAAATGAAAATTTGTCATTAAAGCAATTCCCTTTTTAAATATATTTTACTTTAAGGTTTTAATTACTCTTTCAGTCCCCTCTGCTGAGTATACTGAAAACCTACATTTAAAGGTTCAATTAAAGGACAAAAAGTCTAAACTAATAAGGATAGAAATGCTGTATTTGTACAAGAAAAACATACAGCACCACAAGCCCTAATCAAACAAATGATTTATGCTTTCAAAGTTGATCACAGGGGGCTGTCATCTTGTAACTTTGTTATACATCTTTGCAAGACCAAGACTGTGCACATGCTCAGTGTGATCTGGGCTAAGCATAGTGATCGTCATAAATGATCAAAACAGCACAAGTCAAATAAAATCTGCCAGAAGCTGATACAGCAAGACTGATCAGAATATGCAGACAGCACTGGGTCCTGTGTTGTCATGTAATCTAATGTGGATTAGTATTGTACTGTTTAATACAAACTTTCGCCAACTCTGCAGAACCTGAAGCTGCAGGAAAATAATACTCCACATAGAATCCTAGTTTATCCTCCAAATATAATCCCTGATTCTCTGTTTAAATCTGGCTCCATGATCTTTGTCCCTACAACTGGAGATGGAAACAGTAAAGGCAAAAATTAAATCCAATACAAATTGCTACATTGTTGCCAACTTTTCTACAGGGAAACAGACAAAGCTACTGGAGTTCTGCACGACTGGGATGTAAGGTGGGGGCCCCCTGCTGTTCATAAGTAGGATTATTTCCCTGCAAAGCAGTTAGAGACCGTCTGCCAAATCCTATAAATAGCAGTAAATGAAGGGAGAATTTCACTGCATGCAGTCAGGTTTCGTATAAAAAATGGTACATATTTTTAAATATAAGTATATTGGAGATCAATTTCTTTTTCTTTAAAGGGATTTTTTTTTTTTTTGCCTTTACATGCCCTTAAACAAGCAAATTGTGTTTTGCATGAGAACAACGGATTTAAACACTTTCTTTTGGGTCTTAAAGCAATTGCTTTGTGTAGAAAGGTTAACAGAATATGCTGTGTGCTGTATTGCTATTTTTTCTAGCAACACAAGAACATGGGGGAGTAAGTGAATCAAGAGAGGGAACACTCCAAGCAATATTCAAATGCTAAAACAGGGCACCATATGGCAAGGAAATTCAGATCAGAACAAAGAGAAATAGCTTTGGACCAGATTTTGTTATAGTATCACAAAAAAGTGCAACATGGGATTTATATTTTTGAAATAGACTGTTAAAAGACAACATACCTCAATTCAGAATGGGCATCTTAAATAAAGTTTAGTTTAGCTCTAATTAATGCGTTACCTTTTTTTTTTTTTTTTTTTTTTTTCGATTTGATGAGAAACCATCAGTTTTTTTTTTTCTACCAGAGCATGCAACCCCATAATTCACGTATTTAAATTAGGATAGTCAGTTTGCCAATGCTTTAAAGGAGAATTCAACTGCCCATATAATAAAACCTACTACCCCCTACCCTACACAGTGACCCCCCCGCTCCAGCCTGCACAGGTGATAACTCCATTAATTGCCCTATATCCTGTAATTACCACTCGTTGCAGAGCAAGTGAAGATGAGCTAAGTCTTTGCTAATCTTTAGAGTGTATGCGACGTATCGGCACACAATCTTCCAGTTCCAGACAACTGCACCTACACTGAAATCGACGGAAACAGCCGAAGATCTGGAAGAAGACCCGAGGACTATCGAAGAGCAGAAAATGGTGCCCGTGAGACCCACTGCTCTTACTCTGCAATGAGTGGTACTTAAAGGATATAGGGAAATTAACGTGGACCTGTCACCCAGACACAAAAATCTGTATAAAAGTCCTTTTCAAATTAAACATGAAATCAATCAATTAATGTCTGCCAATCATCTATGCCTTAGGCATAGAGGCGGGGCAGATAATTACTTTCACTTTCCATTCAGCACTTCCTAGATGTCACTGCTCCCCACACATTCCCCCAGTTCTCTTAACAACTTAATTGTGTAGCCAGGACATGGGGATAGACATCGGGTCCCCCATTCTGGCGCATAAACAAGATTCTGAGATGATGCAAGGCTTGCCTTAATAACAGTGTCCACAAAATGGCTCCTGTCTGCTTGCTAGAATTATAAATTCCCAGACTGAAGAAAACAAGATTAAAATAATTTATATAGTGTAATTAATGTTCCTTTTGCTTGACTAATGTGATAAAATGGGATTTTGAATATTTTTGGGGGTAACGGGTCCACTTTAATGGAGTGATCACCTGTCCGGGTGGGAGCAGGGATGTGAGACTATGTAATGTAGAGGGTAGTGGGTTGCATTCTCCTTTAAAGTTAGGGTTTGGTTCTGGTTCAGCTATGCACTAAGATTCAATGCACTATAGTCCGGATTTGCTGCAGGATGTAGTAAGGTTTTCAGAATTAGGATTCAGCTAAATCCAGGTCTCCAATTTTCAATAGCAAAGTCAGCTGACATTACAGTCCATGTCACAACAGGATAAATTCCCTATACAGTGAAACCTAAATTTTACATCTCCTGATTTTAAGTTTTCCTTCACTTTACATAGTTTTTTGTGGCCTTACCTACATATTATTCATGCAAGACATTTCCCTGATTTTAAATGATTTTATTCTGGTCCCTTGAAAAACATGTATGAATTTCTTATGTTCATGAGGCCACTGAATGTCTTTTTGCTTCTGCATTTATACCTGTGCCCACTAGATGACACTTCATCCAAGGCCTACACAGAACATATCAGGTCTCAATTTCATTAGCAATTGTAATAAGCAGAGACGCCAATGCCCTCTCGTTCTCTATTCTTTGTTTAATGCGCATCCCTACTAATAAAAATAGCAAGTTTTTGGTCTTCCACTATATCACAAGGTGCACAAGTAAAAAAACCATATCAGCTGAACTGTGAAAATGCCAGATAATGAAACATAACATGAAAACAAGGTAGAACAAACAAAACGTAGGCTGGGATGAACCATTTGCCTTCCTGTTTGCACTCAGAGGTCATACAGTAAATAGCTGCCAAGGAATGCAGACATTTCCAATAATGGTTAACAGCTGCATACCTAGCATTTTACCTGACAATACATTATTACTTTCCCCTGTAATATTTACTCTATTATCAAACACTGATCACTAGGCACTTCAGGTGGTGGGGGTTGGAAATTTCCCAACCTGCACTTGAGCCTTCTCGACCTGGCTTAACATTTGTTTTGTGTGTTTGCACTGGAGAATGAAATCTGTGCTATTTTTGTGCCTAGCTTCCTTTCAGTCCTTACTTACAAGTTTTGCTCACTACATGGGATCACATAACACCTAAATATCATGCAGTAACCAGAAAAGCCACAAGTCTTCAGACTATCAGGAGATGATCAGCCATTAAGGACAATGAAAACTGTCTCCACCGATGCATAGGGGAAGCAATTCTTGACAAGTAGGGGGCCATTTTTATCAAAAGCTGCGGTTTGTGGTTGACTAATGAAAAGATGTATTTCAAACCCCTCCCACTTTTTATCATAATACAGGTATGGGACCAGTTAGCCAGAATGATCAGAATACTTAAACCCAATAGTATGGGTTTTCCGCCAATGAGGATTAATTATATTTGTAGGGATCACGTACAAAATACAGTTTTACTATTACAGAAAAAATCTGGAGCTCTGGACAACATGTCGCTGAATAACAGATCCCATGCCTGTACAACAATCATGATGGTTATGTTTCAATGTGAAAAATTACCTTTTGTAGAGGCAACACCAGGAAGGCCCCTCCGCCACTTGCTTCAATAATTATGGCAACAAAATTGGGGTTGACAGCACAGAAAGAGCTGTCCCACGTAACACGAGAGACCCGTATATCATCATAGCATTGGTCATTCTTTAAACCTTGCCCGAAGACGTGACGGAACTTGCTTTGTCGCACCACACGCCTCATTGTATCTGTAAAAGCACATAAACACAAAGTTAAATACAAGGATGTTACTACACATACTGTTGATTAAAACACATTATAGGGCATGAGAACTGAGAAAAATGTGTTTAGAAATGTAAAAAATGTATTTTTATTATGCCCTTCAGTATACTAGAATATATATATATATATATATATATATATATATATATATATATATACACATATACATACATATATACATACATATATATACATACACACACACACACAAAATCAAGTCTTCTAAAAAATGTTAAAGATACTAGAAACAATAATAATTCTACACATTTCATTATTAAAACTGGGTATCTAGGTTGTTTTTCCCCCTAAAAACCAAAAAAAAATAAAATTTTAAACTTCCTGCTTCTGCCAGGTCACTTGTAGAGGAAAACATGCATTATTTTTTTTTAATTAAAAAAAGATAACCAACACACATGAAGAGCACTTTTCAAAACAAGTCCTGTTAATTGTGATCAAGTTTAGAAAAGGAGTTTATAGGTGGATACTGACCTTCACACAATGTGTGAAGTATACAACATATCTGTTAAATGTTTTGTTTTCAGCTGCCATATTAGCTTGCTGTGACATCACTTCCTGACTCAGTCTCTCCCTGCTCACTCACTCAATCTGAGCTCAGATACACAATAGACAGAAAGAAATATGGTGTTTCTTTTGATAGAGGACTCAGAGCAGCATTACTTTGAGGGTTTACTGGTATTTATATAGACCTGATAAATCCTGATAAAGCTTTAACCTTTGCTTCTCCTTTAATATTTTCACAATGCATGATAGGGTTGCAGGTTTTCTAAATGTGCTAGTGATAAATTATAGCTACTAGAGAGTGCAGGAGTTTAAGGGATATTTATGATGTAGTAATAGCAGTGTTCTGCCTTTTATAGCTTTTTCTATATCATGGCATTTGTGAAATTTTCAAAAAGAACACATTAATATTTTCACAAACAAAATAGCACCATGAAAAAAGTATCCTATGGCTGAAAGGGCAGGCACCTCTCACCTCTTAAGTTGTTTGCTTTCTACACCAACGTTAGTGCAGAATGATAGGTTTCAACATCCTGAGAGTCGAGCAAGGTGCATCTAATATCAGCAACAGACGTTCCCTTAACCACTAAGCTACAGAACCAAATTTCCAGTAAGACATGCACCATAAGTTCACTTTGCTGCTGAAAATGGGTGTTCAGTTAAATGTGTTTTCTTGGGAGTGTAATTAAATTCAGCAACTTCTTCTATGCAAACACCTACTTTGCCCAGCTCATCAAAAGTCAAGTTAAAGCTAAATCACACTAGTGATTTCAGACCAATACCATGAACAACAATAGAATATATTAAATATGCATAAACTAACTCACAGCAAATTCCATAAATATTTCTAATATAATGGTCACAATTACCATTCACAAATAATCATCTTACAGCATTCTCTAAGAGTGCTGCCACACATCCCTATCCCAATGATTGTATTTTCTAATATAAAAACCTGTAAATCTAAAAGCAAAAATATACACAAGCTTAAAGCAGAAATTTTAGTTACTCATTTTAAGGTTTGCAAAGGAATATTCAAAAGAGAAGAACGCACTAGCTCAGCAGTTAGCATTGTTTCCTGCAAGTTTCCTACTGCACGTTATAATAAAAACTAAAATGAGCATGTTCAAATGAAAAGAGCAGTACCTTCAAGTATTTGTGTGGTAATGGACACCAGTCGTGGATGTGGTGCATCCTTTCTGAATACTACGAAGGTCAAAGAACCTATACTAATTAATAGGGGCTTTATATCTACATTACATGGCTAAATAAGGAATACAGAAGGACGCTATATTCAATATGGAACACAGCATTCTAGTCCTTATAAGGCTAGGCCATTTTATAGAAAATAGGACACACCGAGTTTCCAGACATGGTGTTTCATATACAAAAGCCTTTCTACATATCTTTGTACTGTGCTTTAACAAGTAGGCAAACGTCTCAACACTATAGCCGTGGGCAGTATTAATGCAAGCACTGACATGAAGAAAAAAAAAAAAAAAAAAGAACATGGCAAGCAAAATACCTAAAATTGCCTTGGGCACCATTGCCCTAAACATTCCATGTTATCACTACACAAGAGGGAACTCACAAATTTACAGCAATCACTCACTTTAGTGCAAACAGGTCTACCGTGAGATTGGTTTCTGATAGAAGATATGCACAGACAAACCACCAAGGCACAGAAAGAAATTAAACGTTTTTCAATATTTGTTAACCTTTTCAATATTTAGTATGTTACAAATGCATCTTTCCAAGCAACTTTTCCATTGGTCTTCATATGTTTTTAGCTATTAAAGGGAAACTGTCATGAAAAAACATGTTGCATGATGCATTTTGAAAAAAAAAATTTTTAAATTACAGGATCCCTTTAAGGTGGCCATAGACGCACAGATAATATTGTACGAAACAAATTTTCGTACGATAATCGGTGCGTGTAAGGTGGGAAATGAGCCGACCGATATCATCAGAAGATTAAGATATCGGTCGGCTGGTTGATCGGGCTGGACAGAAAATTTTGATCGGATGCCTTTGAAAGCTCCCTGAACATCGGCCATTGTTTGTGCTAAATCGTCAGATACAAGTAGAATTCTATTGTTTCTACCTGTATATTTGATGATTCAGATCTTTTCCAAGAAAGATCGTAATTGTTACATCTATGGCCAGCTTTAAGCTGGCCATAGACGTAAAGATTTTTGAAAGATACAATTGTTATTGTGAGCCCACGATTGTCTCAAAACGATCATTTCAATGCCTGATGTGTCCATCAACTAAAAAGACCATTTCAGGCGATATTGCCAGCAAAACTGAAGGATCGCAGCCTGCTTAGCCCTGCAAACATAGGTAGATTGCATGGGGACTCAAAGATTTTCTAACCTGGCCGATCAATCATCAGACCAATGTCGGACGAAAAATCGTAAGATGAACGATCGTTTGTATCCCACTAACCGCACGATAATTTGACATTGGTCGGACTTCCCTAAGATCAGTCGTTCTGCGGGGAAAGATCGTTGCGTCTATGGGGAGCTTTAGGCTTATGGCATTCACATTGCTTGTAATGGTCTTCTACTGCATTCACTGGGCTATCAGCCTACTGTTTGCATAGTGATAAGCAAATAAAACCAAAGTGAATGCAGGAGGCAGAATCAGAAGGGCGGTGTACTATTAGCCTTAAGCTGGCCATAGACGTAACAATTACGATCTTTCTCGGAAAAGATCTTTCCAAGAAAGATCGTTCGTTTCAACACACACGTGTAGAGCTCAATCGTCAAATATACAGGTAGAAACAATAGAATTCTACTTGTATCTGACGATTCAGCACTAACAGTGGCCGATGTTCAGGGAGCTTTCAAAGGCATCCGATCAAAATTTTCCGTCCAGCCCGATCAACCAGCCGACCGATATCTAAATCTTCTGACGATGTTGGTCGGCTCATTTCCCACCATACACGCACCGAATATCGTACGAAAATTCGTTTCGTACGATAATATCTGTGCGTCTATGTCCACCTTTAGAATTTCTATTCTGCCTTTTTAGGGCTGTGACACACTAGGCTATTTGGGGAGATTGAGTCGCCAGCTTATCTGCCCGTGTATGGGGGCTTCAGACAGATCTTCCCGACCGATATCTGCGCACAATATTGATCGTGAAAGTTGTATTTCCTTCTGACCGACCCGTCAGAAGTCCATTGTGCTAGTCGTAATCCGATCGTTCGGCCATGGGGCCGAACATTTGGATTACCCAGATATAGCCCTGCCAGTTAGTGGCATATCGGGGAACGATCTGCTCGTTAGGCGATGTCGCCAAACAAGCAGATCTTTTCATCTATGGCAAGCTTTAGGGTAGGGGCACACAGGCAGATTTGGGGAGATTTAGTTGCCCGACGACTAACTGACCCTTCTTTGGGACGACAATCTCCACAAAATGCCTTCCCGCAATACTATCCTACAATGAAAAATCGCCAGCGGGATGGCACTTGCGGCGCTTCGTTTTCCGAAGTCGCCCTCACAAGGAAACTTCGGGTGACCTTTGAAATTGAAGCGATGCGAGTACCATCCCGCTGGCGATTCTTCATTGTAGCCAGCTGGAAGGCAGTTCGGGGAGATTGTCACCCCAAAGAAGAGGCGATTAGTCTCTGGGAGACTAAATCTCCCAGAATCTGTCCATATGCCCCTACCCTTAGAGCAGTGATCCCCAACCAGTAGCTCGTGAGCAACATGTTGCTCTCCAACCCCTTGGATGTTGCTCCCAGTGGCCTCAAAGCAGGTGCTTATTTTTGAATTTCAGGTTTGGAAGTGAGTTTTAATTGCATAAAAACTAAGAATAGTGCCAAGCAGAGCCTCCTGTAGGCTGCTAGTCCACATAGGGGCTACCGAATAGTCAATCACAGCACTTATTTAGCACCCTAAGAGACCTTTTAATGCTTGTGTTGCTCCCCAACCCTTTTAACATTTGAATGTGGCTCACGAGTAAAAAAGGTTGGGTATCCCTGCCTTAGAGTATGGCTGTTGTGCATACTACATCAGCTTTTTCAACATGCCCAGTTGTACTCAATCAACCTTGCATTACATAGTTCAAGAGAGTTGGTATACAGCAGAACAAGTTGAGACAGAAAAGCAGAAGCTCTGCTTTTTGACACTTGCTATGCAAGCAGCTGCCAGGAATGTAACACAAACACACACTCATGTTCAAATATTCATTTTGTCATTGAGGGGAGTAAAGGAGAAGGAAAAGCTAAAACCAAGTAAGCTTTATCAGAAAGGTCTATATAAATAAACCAGTAAACCCTCAAAGTAGTGATGCTAGGAGTCCTCTGTCAAAAGAAACCCCATATTTCTTTCCTTCTATTGTATATACATGGACTTCTGTATCACACTTCCTTCTTTCAACAAAAACCTGCAGGGTTAGGGCTTGAACATGCTCAGTTTGCGCCTCTCTCCCCCAACCTCCAGTAATCTGAGCCCAGAGCTATGAGTGAACAGGGAGACACTCAGGCAGAAAGTGATGTCACACCAAGCTAATATGGCAGCTGCTATCCTAAACAAACAGGGAGCTTCTAGAGCAGTTTACTCAGGTATGGTAAAGCATTCTTCAGAATAAATATAATGTTGTATATAGATTGCACGATTGTGGCTAATCTTGAAAGCCTGCCATTAAATACTGCTCCAGTAAGGTTATGCTTGGGCAACGCATTCTAGTCATTGTTAAAGCCTCAAATTGCTTCACAAGGCTGCACCAAAGCTTTCCTATAGACATGGTGCTTGAGAATGTTTTAAAGTGAACATATTTGTGCTAAACATACTTTTTGCTTTTTTGTTATTTCTGGCACAAAATGAGAATATAAAGCAAGTTTCACTTTACTTCATGTTAAGCAGAGCAATGATGGGTTTGAAAACAAAGTGTCCACTGAGCAGCATAGTGAATGGCAAGGCAATTTTAGGGAGAGTTGTCGTCCATGGTAGCAGTTTTTAAAAGGGGAGATCTGTCACCTTATGTGTCACTGCCCCAAAGGTGCTGCTTAGAGTTCTAATTACCTTGTAGAAGAAGCCCCTCTGAAATTAGTAATTTGAAATGGCATAAAATGTATTTTAGCAAATGTGATTTACAGTAGGTATACTGCCCCTTTAACAAAAAAAATGACCTGTTTCCATCAGCATAACTGCTACAATAGCCAAGTGTGCCTACATTTGCCAGGTGCAGGCAAAAGAAAGAGGCTAATACCACATAGGGGCCAGTTGTCGGCCTGCGTATTTGAGCAGGCCGATTTCAGCCTTTGTCTGGCATATTTATATACACAGGTGCATAAATTATATTTTCATTAGATGGTTAGAACAATTTAATCGCAAAGGTTATTCAGCACAACTTT
This sequence comes from Xenopus borealis, assembly GCA_024363595.1. Lineage (NCBI taxonomy): Eukaryota > Metazoa > Chordata > Amphibia > Anura > Pipidae > Xenopus > Xenopus borealis. Next base: position 130,538,706 of record CM044432.1, read on the forward strand.
GTTTCAGGGAGCTACTTATTGGATAGTCTGCCAAAAACATTGTCATTTTACTAATCAGTACCATCTAGTGGGAAAAATAGCCGCATGTATACATAGTTTTGCTAACAATTTGATAATCAACTATTTATATGCACCGTCATATTCAGCAGCACTGTACAACAGAATAAGCATATACCACATCACTCAGAGAGTTTCAGCGAAGTTATCCCATGACATGAAAAAATCATTGATGTGCTTAGCGGGAAAATATTTCTACAAGGAGGCAACAATAAAACATCTTTACTATGAAATAAGGAAAAATGGACAAGATGTACACATACATTCCTATAACTATTTTTCAGTGTCTGCAACTACAACACAGCATAAATCTATCACTTGCACATTGGTATGGATGTGGAAGCAGCACAAACAAGTCTTTAGCCACATTGTTGCTGTAACAGCAAATTAGGTTGTCTTCCTCATTTTGTCTTGTGGTTCCATTCTAGCTGGCTAGATTCTCTTCTTCATTCTAAGGACTTCCTCTACTGTATGGAAGGCACGGCTCGGTAGATAGGATTTGGATCTATCAGAAATATGTTTCAAGCAGGTTCTTTAGGTCAGGGGTCCCCAACCGCTGAGCTGCAGACAGTCCTAGACTGGGCCCCCGAGCCTAGCCTGAAATGAATGCGTTGCGCCAAATTGGATGCTGGCGCACCGAATGGGAACACCAGCTCTCCTCCTGACCCCCCACCCCAAGGTCCTTAAAAACATTTTGCCTCGACAGCAGTCTCCAAACTAAAAAAGGTTGGGGACCCCTGCTTTAGGCTATCATCTTTAAAGGATATACACACACAGTCCTCAACATGACTTTCCTTGGCTCTCACCAGTACTTGCATTTCATGTTTAAAGGAACAGTAACACCATGAACCGAAAGTGTTTTTAAGGAATGAGAATATAAAGTACAGTTATCTTGCACTGGTTAAACTAGTGTTTGCTTCAGAACAAGCTGCTGTGTAGCCATGGGGGCAGCCATTCAAGCACATGATACACAGTAGTCCAAAGCAAAAAATGGTATGTCAAGTATGACAGATACATGTCCAATGCCTTCTAGATGCTCTGTGCAGCAACTCAGTTGAATAAACAAACCTTCAAAGATTGAAAGGAAAAGAAACTCCAGCAGATTTACTGCAAAACATTTATTCCAGGCAATGGCAACATACCTAGAATGCATGTTTTGCAGTCAGTCGATCTGCTGGAGTTCCTCTTCCTTTCCATCTTTGATGTTTTGTTTATGACACACAGTACATAACACATACTTCTGAAGAATCCCGTTATATACTACAGATCTTATCTGTTATATGCCATGTATCCTGTGCTTGAATCACTGCCCCCATGGCTACAAAGCAACTTATTTATATAAGCTATAGTTGTGTTTCTGAAGCAAAAACACCAGTTTTACCAGTGCAGGGCAAAAGTACGTTACATGTTCAATACTTTCAAACGCTTTCATTTGTTGGTGTTACTGTTCCTTCAAGTAAAGAAAACAGGAGCAACAGAGATCTCACCTGTCATGAGGCAGACACACCTTAAGGGCTAGGCCAGACGGGGAGATTCGGGGGCATTTTATCGCCTGGCGACTTCTCGCCGCGAATTGTAGCCCCCGAACCTCCCCGAATAGCCACTTCACTAAGCGCACCGGCGTTGCTTGAAAACGCCGGCGCGTATCCACACGGAGCGGCGCGCTTTTTGAAATTGCTCCGAATTGCCTGGCAAGTGAAAGTAAAGTGAGTAATGAGGTAATTTAGTCACTCTTTGTTGACAGTGTCTTGAGATCTACTGATCAACTAAAGTTCTACTGGTAGATCGTAATTGAGCACCCTTGCCTTGGGGCATAGGATCAAAGAGCATTGATTGTGCTGCTTGCAGTGATTTTTAGGCAGAAGGAGAGAAGCAGATCTGCTCTCTTCTGCAGCTCTACGTATCTGCACTGAAAAAAAAGACAACTTCCACCTGAATGCAGGTACACAGAGCAGAGCAAAGATCGGTCCAAAAAACACAAAAAGCTGTTTTTTGCGTGATCTTCATTCCATGTACCTGCACTCAAGCAGAAGCTGCACTTGATACACATAACTACAGAAGAGAGTGATTCCGCTTCTTTCGGTCTGCCTAAAAATGCAGGTTTGGGGGAAACAATATTATTTTGGAAGGAAATTGTTCCTAGTGAGAACCAAGTCACCAGCATCACAAACTTCCTCCCAGTATGGGTGGTACAGAGCCCACTAGGAGCCATTTTCAGGTAAAAATAGTGATTTTGTCCGAATCAGAAATCTGGCTTTATTAGTCCGCATCTTGCAATGATAGGTGTCCTTAAGGAATTACAAGTTGTATGCTGGAAAGAGCCAGTCATTCAAGCTGACATCAGACAGCTATCAAATTAAAAAAAAAAAAAAAAAAAATGTAGGTTGAGGTAATCTAAAACAAATATCGAAAGTGTAAAAGAAATACCCTACATTTTCAGATATTTAATTTTCTAAACATTGAATTTAGTCAGCAACTGTTATACATGGATAGACAAATATTTAAGGCATTGATGGAATTTCCCAGGCATTTGGTCACCAACAGCACCGTGGGCAACAAACCACCACAAAATGCTCCCAATTAATTTCACTGTAAAAAACTCCTTCCAAATATCTATGTGGAACCTCTTTTCTTCTAATAGGAATGGATGACCCTGTGTCAGCTGGAAAGACCTACTGGTAAATACAGCAATTGAGAGATTATTATGTGACCCCCTTATATATTTATACATAGTTATACCACCCCTTAAGCGCCTCTTCTCCAGCGTGAACATCCCCAATTTGGCCAGCCTTTCCTCAGATATTTTCCATACCATTTACCAGCTTAGTTGCCCATCTCTGTACCCTCTCTAATATAATAATGTCCAGTTTGAGTGATGGAGACCAAAACTGTACGGCATATTCCTCCTCCCATGACTCTATGCCCCTTTTAATACAGCTCAAGACCTTATTTGCCCTTGATGCTGCTGACTGGCATTGCTTGCTACAGCCAAGTTTATCATCTACAAGGACTCCAAGTTCCTTTTCCATAATGGATTTGCCTAGTGCAGTCACATTAAGGGCTAGGGCAGACGGGGAGATTCGGGGGCATTTTGTCGCCTGGCGACTTGTAGCCGCGACTTGTAGCCCCCGAACCTCCCCGAATAGCCAAGTCCTGAGGCGCACCGGCGTTACTTGAAAACGCCGGCGCCTATTCACACGCAGCGGCGCGATTTTTGAAATTGCTCCAAATTGACTCGCAAGGCAATTTGGAGCGATTTCAAAAATCGCGCCGCTGCGTGTGAATAGGCGCCGGCGTTTTCAAGTAACGCCGGTGCGCCTCAGGACTTGGCTATTCGGGTAGGTTCGGGGGCTACAAGTCGCGGCTACAAGTCGCCAGGTGACAAAATGCCCCCGAATCTCCCCGTCTGGCCTTAGCCTAAGGGTACAAGTGGCTTGGATATTTTTACATCCCAGGTGCATGTCTTTACAATTATCAATATTGAATCTCATTTGCCACTTAGCTGCCCAGATTGCCAGTTTGTCAAGATCCTGTTGCAAGGATACCACATCCTGGATGGAATTAATTGGGCTGGATAGTTTTGTGTCATCTGCAAACACTGATACATTACTTACAATAACACTCCCCTTAGTCATTATTGAAAACCATAGGAAATCTGAATGCATATTTTTAGATTTTAAAGTTGATTAAAATTATGTTTATGCATGTAGGGTGAGCTGGAACATGGAGCATGTCCTATGCACCAAGATGCTGACCCCTTTGAATATTTTGATGCACAACCTCTTAAATATTCAGCAAGTGATAGAAAATACCTTTAAAACGAAGCATAGTCTACCACATGCATCTGGAATCAGATAACCATTCATCAGAAGCCTTATTCCATGACATGGCATTGAGGAAACCGTTTAGTCGATGACATGTGTAAGATGGGCTGGGCTGGTATTGGTGGACTATGATCAGGGGGAATTCTACCAGGGGGACAGGATCATTTGGGATATTGTTGATTTAATTGTTCTATTAAAGGAGAAGGAATGTTAAAACTCAATAAGCCTCATCAGAAAGGTCCATCTAAATATGCCAGGTAAACCCTAAAAGTAGTGCTGCTCAGAGTACTCTGTACAACAAAAAAAAAAACACAGAATTTCTTTCTTTCTATTGCATATGCAAGGGCTTCTGTATCAGACTTCCTGCCTTCAGCTTAAACCTCTTGCCCTGGTCGTGAGCATGCTCAGTTTGCTCCTCTGCCCCCCTCCCTTCTCTGCTGTAATTTGAGCCCAGAGCTAGGAGTGAGCAGGGAGAGACTCAGGCAGGAAGTGATGTCACACCACACTAATATAGCAGCTGCTATCCTAAACAAACGGAGATCTTCTAGAGCTATTTACTTGGGTGTGGTAAAACATTCTACAGAATAAATATAGCACTATTGCAGCTAATCTATTGGCAATAAAATGACTCTGTACCTTTCCTTCTCCTTTAAAGATTATGTTTCAGGGTTAACCATCATCAGAAATAAAGATTGGTCTGAATGGGTCCACTTGAGGGGGTGACAGGTGTTGATAAAATAAAATACTATTGAATTATGTGGAATTAAAGCAAAAATACATTTTAAAAATATAGAAATTTCCAAATGTGAATATCATTTCAGTAAGAAATACATTTGTCATCCAACTGTCTGATAATGCGGTAGCAGGAAATATTTCTTACACAGGAAATCTTTTACTCACAACAGAAAAGGGGACAACTAAATTAGAGCAATCACATGATGCTAGAAAGGACAGTAGAGGGAAGGGAAATAGAACAGAGAGGAAAGAAGGATGGGTGAAAGAGCAAGAGAAGGAGGTAGCTAACAGATGGAAAGAGTAATGAAAACAGACAGAGGCAATCCATGGTGCCTACGCATCTTCTGTTTCCATACGAATAATTACATTGCACCTTTAATGAATAAAACCCATCTGGAAATGAATTGTGGGATTTGCCACATATACAACAGATTACAGACAACAAATTAATTTCTGTTCTACCTAATGCATAAACCACCACAAATGCCTCCCATTTGTATATTTAGGAATAAGGACAATTTGCTGTAGACCCCCTTAGTAACCATGTGTTTAGTAGTTTTTTTTATATAGCACTTAAAACAAAGTTATGGAACAAAGGCTTAAAAATCCATACTATTGAATCTTCTTAATTCTCTACCTCCTTTTAGTCCCTAAAGAAGACAAAAAGCCTCCTCCAAGGCTTAAATAATTTCTTTAAATTCACATGGCTTAAAAAGAAAATATTAAGGAGGAGAGCGGAAGAGAAAAACAGAGGAAAGGAACTATGGATGCACCGAATCCAGGATTCGGTTCGGGATTCGGCCTTTATCAGCAGGATTCGGATTCGGACGAATCCTTCTGCCTGGCCGAACCGAATCCTAATTTGCATATGCAAATTAGGGCCAGGGAGCTAAATCACGTTAGTTTTTGGCACAAAACAAGGAAGTAAAAAATGTTTCCCCCTTCCCACCCATAATTTGCATATGCAAATTCGGATTCGGTTCGGTATTCGGCCAAATCTTTTGGGAAGGATTCGGGGGTTCGGCCGAATCCAAAATAGTGGATTCGGTGCATCCCTAAAATGAACACAGCTGCTGCCCTCCCGTATGTGCATGTGAATACAGGTATGGGATCAGTTATCCAGAAACCCGTTATCCTGAAACCCGTTATCCAAGACGTTCCGTATTACGTAAAAGGCCGTCTTCCATAGACTCCATTGTAATCAAATAATCCACATTTTTAAAAATGATTCCCTTTTTCTCTGTAATAATAAAACGAAGATATAATAAAGAGGCAAAGTGAGCCTATTGGGTTCATTTAATGTTTTCATGATTTTCTAGTAGATTTAAGGTATGAAGTTCCAAATTATGGAAAGATCCATTATCCAGGAAACCCAAGGTGCAGAGGATTCTGGATAAAGAGTCCCTTACCTGTACTTCACCCTGCCAGGTCCATTCATTTCTAACCTAACAGGGCATCTCATCCTGCCAGCTAATTAATGTAAGGGGGACAGACAAACAAGAAAAAAGAAAACTGTACTATGAGACCTGCGCAAAGGGTTACCAGCTCTTCCCTAACAACAGCACAGGCAATATACCAGCCCTGCACCAGCTATTTGTGAAGGTAAATGGTGGCAGATCCCTCCTAGAGAGCAATGCAGTACACTATGCAATTACAAGGTGATAAAGCAACACAGCCATAAAACACACCCTAGTTAAACAGACTGTGCTTGTATAGACTTTGTGATTTTAGAGTTATTTGTAATTATCAAACTCTAACACACCCTACATATAAAGCTCCAATACTGCCACACACACACACACCATGTCAATGCCCATCTACATGACAGTGTAACAGCAGGAATATGCTGGATATGAAGCACCAATACCAGCATTAAAGGAACAGTAACACCAAAAAATTAAAGTGAATATCATGCAGTGTTGTCCTGCACTGTTAAAACTGATGTGTTTGCTTCAGACACAGTACTATAGTTCATATAAACAAGCTGCTAAGTAGCAACAGCGGGAATTGAAAAATGGCTATACGGCACAGGATAACTAATGGATAACAGATAACTATGTTCTACAGAGCTTATCTGCTGTGTAACTTGAGCATTTTCTCCTTTGACTAGTTGCCCCCATGGCCACACTACAGCTTATTTATATAAACAATAGTAGTTTTAACAGTGCAGGGCAACACTGCATTATATTTGTATTACTTTAAAACAATTTCATTTTTTTGATGTTACAGGGACTTTAAAAGCTCATGCCAAGAAGACCTATATGGAGCAGCTAGTAGGACCTGATAGGGAACCAAAGCATGTCTGTGCTTGCGTGACTGCAGGGCTGTGATTGGCTGTCCCCTCCTACTGTGCCTCTGGCAGGGACTGTCAGGACACACCCACCACTCATTTGAAACTCAGACAGGGACCAGAGAACATCTATAGGGAGCTCTAATAAAGGGGCTATTTTTAAAGATAAAATACATTTTTAGCCAGATGTAAAAGCAACACCATATATTACTTATAATTGCCTACAAAATTATGTTTTTTTCATTTATCCTACATGTCTCCTTTAAAAGTAAATAAACCATCAACATTAAACCTATGCAGCTTTTCTTCCCTCTAAGGGTAAGGCCGGATGGGAAGATTCGGGGAAATTCGTTGCCTGGCGACTAATCTCCCCGAACCGCTTCCCCCTGCCTTCTAGCTGCTTAATGAATAACCGCCTGCACCTATTCACACACGGCGCCGGGCTTTCCCGAAACTGCTCTAAATTGTCTAAGGAGGCAACTTTGGCGACTTTGGAAAACGCAGCGCCACGTGTGAATAGGCACAGGCGATTATTCATTAATCATCTAGAAGGCAGCGGTTTGGGGAGATTAGTTGCCAGGCAACAAATCCCCCCGAATTTTCCTGTCTGGCCTTACCCTAAAGGGCACTGTAAAATTAAATGCCAGCGGTATACACCCTAAGCCACTGGCCAACCAAAATGCTAAATTAGCGGGAAATTGTAATCTGTTAAACAGATGTCTAAGATCTGCTGCATCAAACCATATTTATCGGAATATTGCAGATATTTTTTTTTATTTAAAAAGGAAAGCTGCTATACTGCTTGCTCGGTGGATATACATGAAATATGCATGCACTCCAAACACCACTGCATCTAGTGGGTACACAATCAGGAGGACAATAATATTAAATGTTAAGACATTGCTGATACACATGGGGGGCCTGCACTCTCCATTCAACGAACAGTTTCCACACTGCGGATTACTCAAGCTTTGGCAGCAATAATGACAGTGCCGAGTCAGCCACACCATAAGGCACAGTCTATCAGTGGATGGCAATCAAGGGTTAAAAGCAAAGAATTCCAAATGCTCACATGATCAGTCAATGGCCGGCTAATGGGCAATAATGATCACTTACGAGAAAGCCAATGTAATGTTATTGCGAGACCATAGCTTCCTGCAACGTATGCGCACTCGTACGAGCAAGGGATTCCAATAGAATCATTAGCGACCCCCAGCCCCAAATTACCCACTGACCTCTATGCACTGTGATCCTGCCCAACATAAAGAATAGAAAGGGCCAAGGGATCATATAAGCGGGCAAATATTATACAATGAGCCGATATGGGCTTCCCTATCCCGAGCCCTTCTGTCCCACTGACATTGTGAATTCCATTGAGCCAAACCCTCCCGCAGAAGAGGCCCGTCACGGCTGCACAACGCATGCCAATGAATACAAATCACGGGTCACAGACCATTCCACCGGCGTTAAAGAAAAGGGCAAAGGATGAGCTTTCTCAGTCAAGGCCAATAAGACGGCTTTGCCACATGAAAGGCTCCAGATGTGGCTGCACTGCCCCACGAGGATGCTGGGACTTGTAGTAAAAATAAATAGCTGGAAAGTCGTAGTTGAAGGTTCCTGGTTAATGACACTGCGCTGCCACATGAAATCAAGTGTTTGGTCCTTACCTGGCTCAATGTTCTAGTCTTGATGCACTCCTCTGAGGAGCCTCGTTTATACCAGGAGTAGGTCTCTGTCGTCTTCCAGACCGGGCTGATAGGAGAGGCACTCACACTCAACCCTTCACACACACTCAGCACTGTATACCTCACACACCCGCACTACCGGAAGCGCAACTACAGGCACAACCGCCCTCCCGCCACTCCTGACTGACGTGGCCAGGAGCCAATGGGTAAGCGAACGGGCTGCACCCAAAGCCGAAACTATATTACTATCACTCCGCCTGGTGAGAAGTCCAAAAGGGAGGGACCGCCAAATAGTGCCATGCTTGCAGAGAGTGCAGATATTTCAGCTTCGGCGTAATAATATGTAAACCTATTTATAGTGTTTCTAGTATGCGCCATTGCTAAGTAGCTATGACTTAAATGAACAGTTATGTGACTTTGTTGCAGCTCTCATCAGCGCTGACATTTCTACACGTAATACAGTTCATGTGAATCTGTGGTGGTGCAATAATTTGGTAACCACTGCCTTACACGAAAGGATTGTGTTTGGTAGCAGAGAATGAGGAGATTATAACAGTGCTTCATTAGCAGGTTCATGCAGCCATTACACAACAGCAGTAACTAAACTACTTTCAAGCTGTATAGAAAGTCCTGTGTATACACACCTGCAGGCCATTTGAATAAACACCACATATTCCCCCTATAGTAGGAAAGTATTTGGGCAAATGTAATAAACAACAATGCATCTTAAATCAATAATATACATTATTCACATCACATAGTCCTTGGTCCATGCAGGTAGTTTTCTGATTCTCTCGCTACACCTTATAGGTTCACTTTCTTCAGGCCTATTGCGGTTAGGGTTGCCACCTGGCCGGTATTTTTGATGGTTGATCCCAATGTTATTAATAGGAAAAAAAGCTAAATATATAGGAAGGCCGGTATTTTTTTCAAGAAAAGGTGGCAACTAGGGTTGCCACCCGGCCGGTATTTTACAGGCCTACAAGGCAATGTAGCTGCCGGTAAATTTGTAATACCCCTTAAAAATGGCCCTTGCCTTGCTTTAAATCCAATGAAAAACTTACCTTTCTCGCGTCTTCAGCCGATCGCTCGCGTGGCCCCGCCCCTTTGACGACACATCACGCCCCTTTTGACGTCACACCACGCCCCCTTTTGGCCCCGCCCCCACCGGCCGGTAAGGAATTTTTCAAAAGGTGGCAACCCTAATTGCGTTTGCAACCTACAGTCCGGGCCTGTTTATACCTATAGAGCTAGAAGAAATTGTGGAAGACATTAATAACTCCCTAAATTATAACCCCTACTTGCTTAATCTTCTCTGAAGATTCTCTTGCCCTTGGTGAACATTCATACTATTGACCAAGTAAAATGTCTCCAGTTAGTATTTTCCAACAGCACAGGAATAATTTTTCTCCAAAATAAATTTATTTTGAGATTTATTTAAGATTCAGGTTTACAACCTTATAAAGATAGAGCAGCAGCTTTTGCATCTACATCACATGCTGCATGCTTATTTCCCACATACATAATTTCTTTATGGCATAGATTCTCTAGAGAATTTTCTCCACAAAAATTGTGTGTGTAAAATACACATGGGTTCACCACGTTTCTCTAGCTACAGTGTATTTATACGTTTTGGCAATATTTTGCAGTGTTTCAGGGGCTGCTGCCTACCCCAAAGTTTAAAAAAATATTGGTCACCAGGGGTTTAAAAAAAAATATTGGTGTTCAGTGGAACTTACCTTAACATTTCAGCAGGTTGCTTTCATCATTCTCAACGAGCGGTCATCTTCATTCTTTTCTGTTGCGGCTTCTTCATTCTTCTCCAAAGTGGTCTTCTTTGTTCTTTTCCATAGTGGCTTCTTGTTCTTCTCTGGAGGGGTCTTCTTTGTTAATCTCCAGAGTGGTCTTCTTTATTTTTTTTCCATAGTAGCTTTTTCGTTCTTTTCCATAGTGGTTTCTTCAATCTTCACTGGAGCAGTCTTCTTCATTCTATTCTGGAGTGGTCGTCGTCATTCTTTTCCGTTGCGGCTTCTTCATTCTTCTCCGAAGTGGCTTCTTCATTCTTCTCCGAAGTGGTCTAATTTTTTCTTTTCTGTCACGGCTTTTTAGTTCTTCTCTGGAGTGGTCTTCTTTGTTAGTCTCCAGAGTGGCCTCCTTTGTTCTTTTCTATAGTAAGTACTTCATTCTTTTCCGTAGCAGCTTCTTCATTTTTGCTCTGGAGCGGTCTTCTTCCTTCTTTTTCAGAGCTTCTTCTGCATCACAGCCAGACCTCCTGTAGATCCCGAAATCGGCTAGGCCTGGAATAACAGTCATCCTAGTGCCCCCCTGATGTTGGCCCTGTTCATGGCATTCACTGCATTTGATGGTGTTAGCTTCCATAAAACTGTGTACTACCACTTTTTTGCCTTAAAGCAGATGTTGACTTTCATTTGTGTTCCATAATCTTATGCTATATAAACATATGCATCTCTTAGCTTGCAAAAAAAAAAAGTTGGCTGTCAAATAATTTTAAATATTTAATTGATAGTGCCACAAAAAACTACTCTTCAACATATTAATGTACCATAAAAACCCATAGGTCATGATTAGTGATGGGCGAATCAGCTGCGTTTCGCTTCACCACATTTTTCAAGAATTTCTAGAGAAATTTGCGTGACGGCGAAAAATTTGCGAAACTCGTTTTGGACACGCGCATCTGTTTTTTGGACACCAGCATCCGTTTTTGGATGTCGGCGCCCATTGCAAAACAAGACGCCTAAGAATCGCGGGAATTCGCAGAGAATTCGCCTATCACTAGTCATGATGGTCATTTTTCAATTATAGCTCTGACTTTGTAATAAATTGTTAGCTTTAGAAACTTCAAGTAACTGTTTTGCCAACCTGACTGTCCCTTATCGACCAGTTTATAATGCAAACTCACCACTGCTGCACAGAGGAATACGGGGATCAAATAAGTAATGTAAAAGCATCAGGCAAGTACTTTTATGGCAAAATAATAAATAGCACACAAAAATAATGTTATAATAGATGTAAAACAAAGTTTCTGGTGTATCTGTTTAAATAACATTGTAGACTTTGTTTTAAATGAAACTACTTTTCACCCGTGTCGCTTTTTTAGACTTTCTGACACTGCCCAAGCTGCAAAGGCAAACTATTCCACTGTGGAACAATTTCTATAGCAGGTCATTTGTATTTTGGAACTGAAGATGTTTCCTCCACAATGAAACGTGTGTTTCATACCTAAATGGTTTATTATTGTTGTTATGGGTGACTTACATTATATGGCATATTTGTCTTTTGATTCAACATCCTCTATTTGGTTCAAGATTAAGTACTCTGCTAATCAGGAAATCCAAGTTTCTTGAGAACTTTAACAAGACCTCTATGTTCAGTGAATTAGAAAAGGGGTCAGGAGGATGTTATTAGGCAGGCTGGAACAGCTCAAACTCAAGCACAAACAACATCTAACACATGGGTCAGAGAAGATAGCAGAAAAACATCAAAGAAGAGCAACCAGGGACATTGCAAGTGTCCCATAAACTTGGAAAGTGTCAGGAAACTAGTATTGTGAGGTTGCACAATTTCCTGCATCAGTATGTGAATATTTATACATCACCATGAATGGAGGAGCAGCGAGAGGAAAATGAAACACTGAAGGATGTCCACAGCAGAGTGCTTCCCCTGTGTTTGTGTGGTGGCAGTCCCTCTTCAACCACTACATTTTTAAAGGGACAAAATAAATGTATTCCTGCTTAGACACATACAGTTGTGTTCAGAATAACATCAATATGTTTAACAAAGTGAATAAAAAATCCTTATAGTAGTATTAATTTCCATGCATGCAAATGCATTGGGAACACTGCACATTCTATTCCAAACCAAATCATGAACACAAATATATAAAATTTGATTTCTGTTCCAAACAATAACAGTATCTGTATTCTTCTTTACTCAAACATTCACTGTATAAAAAAAAGTTTCTAGACTTTGCTTTCCTTTGAATCACGGAACTAGATTTTAGTTGTATAAGCATTTCTTGGTTTTGCCTCAGAAACAGCATTTTGTATGGCACCCTACAAGTTTTCTATTGGATTAAGGTCTAGGGATTGGTCTGATCACTCCATAAGGTCAATCTTGTTGGTCTGGAACTAAGATGTTGCTCCTTTACTGGTGTGTGTGTGTGTCTATTGGAACACTAGGGCATTTTCTCTTCGGCATAAGGCAACATGACCTCTTCAAGTATTTTAATGTATTGAAACTGATTAATGATCCCTGGTATGCGATAAATACTCGCAACACATAGTATGAGAAACATCCCCATATCATGATGCTTGCGCCATCATGCTTCATTGTCTGTGCACTGTGCTGTAGCTTGAATTCACTGGGGCTCATTTATCAACTCTGGGCAATTTTGCCCATGGGCAGTTACTTATAGCAATCAATCAGTGACTAGCTTTCTAAAGCCAGCTGCAAGTAGAACAATGAAAGCAGCAATTTCATTGGTTGTCATGGGTTACTGCCCATGGGCAAATTTTCCCGGTGTTGATAAATGACCACCAGTATTTGAGGGTCATCTGACAAACAACAGTACTTTTTACCTGAGCCAAACAAAGATATAATTAATCCTTATTGGAAGCAGAACCAGTCTATTGGGTTTATTTAATGTTTACATGATTTTCTAGTAGACCTAAGGCATGAAGATCCAAATTATGGAACGCTCCGTTATCCTGAAAGCCCCAGGCCTCCATGGCTACAAAGCAGCTTATTTATATAAACTATAATAGAGTTTCTGAAGCAAACACACCAGTTTAACCAGTGGAGGGCAAACGTGAATTACTGTATATTATAATTACTTTTAGACACTTTTTTTTTTGACTGTTGCTTTAAGAGAGTGTGCAAAACAGAGCACTAGAAATTGTGGTGAACTCTGTTTTCACCTGTTTTCACCTCTTGATATATGTCCCTAAAATCTTAATCAAGTAAAACTTTTGCAGCCTGACTGTTCACTCTTTCTCCCAGGCCTGTTCTATGATCAAGACCCCCTGTATTATTTCCATCCACTTATACTAATAAACTTATACAAGTGAATAGAGAGCAGGGAGATCCACTCTGGAGAATCCTATTTCTACTTTTTTGATAAATACTTTTTGATAAATGTGTCGTAGTATTAATACTACAGACCCCTCCTCCAGAAGAACTGAATCTGGGGAATGGTATCATCTTTGCTTGCACCCCAATAAGGTGGCTGGAGCAAAATAATGTTCACAGCTATTTATACTGTTGTTTCTGAAATCTGGAATGCATTTCGGCATCCCTATTTCAGTGTTATCCAGATGGAGCTAATGATTAGCATTTCTGTGCATAGCAGTGTATAGTAGCCAGCAACCAAACAGAACTCAGCATCTGATTCACACATTACAAGATCTTTGTCTCAGACAGTTGGTGCATCATTCATTCTATCAAACATGACACCTCTAATCTTTTTGTTATCTATGAAAGTGTCATGTATACCACTGTTGTCTACTATATTTTTGTTCAGCAAATCATCGGCCTTATTTTGACACAATTTATTCTGTTTCCATGCATTCAGATAAGCAACATTTACAGTTGCCTTATCCTGTGCTTTGTGTTCAGTCCCCAGGAACTGGAAATTATCCTGCAAACTCAATCTGGACACCTGCCGGTTTTCTGTTTCCGAAGCAGAGCGTGCCAGTTTCCTGATAGGGCCTTGGAGGTATGAGACTAGATTCTCATTTCCAACTCTTCTGTACAGTTTTACTTTTCTTATTTTTCTGCTGACCCCTGCCCCAGCCTTTTCATTATCATTTTGGATTATCAAAGGTTCCCAATTTTTAGCAAAATTTGAGCAGTCATTCCTCTGAGTCCATATTCTTGATTCATCTTCTTCCATTCTGTATAATATCACTGTATAATATAACTTCTGGCCATAGAGTCTCTATTCCCTTCCATCGTGATTCTTTTTCCATTCTGTTCCTTGTATCCTAAGAAATTAACATCCATCACTTAATCTTAACTTTTTCTATTCTCTGGGGGATATCCCAGACTATCAGTGCAGCACAATCCATCTTGCATTAATTTGACTTCAACATGTAGTTGAAAGAATGGAATTGTTCATCTTATAATGTTTTGACAGCTTATGAAAGTCCCTTTATGTCTATAAAGAAGCACATTAGCATTCTCTGTGTTGTCTGGGGCCTGAAGCAAGCAGTCATCCTTTATTCCCAGAACTGCAGCATCAGAAAGAAACAGGCGTATGATTACTCGGTCTCTAAATTCTTGTCTCCCTTATTCTTTCTCCTGCCACGTGACTGGATCAGTCATCCACCTCCAATTTCTCCAGGCATAACAAGGGAATGACTCTATTATCTGAAGTGCAATTAAACATTTAAGGCTTAGTCCAGACGGGGAGATTCTGGGGCGATCCGTCGCCTGGCGACTTTTCGCCG
>CM044432.1:130558262-130583444 GCA_024363595.1 Xenopus borealis
CGAAACTAGAGAAATGTACCTTTGAAGTCTCTTCTGTCCAGTTTTTGGGGTTTATTATTTTCAGCAAGGGTCTAGAAATGGATCTGGGCAAGGTGAGAGCAATCCTGGATTGGGCCCAATCCCTTTGCGAGCAGTTCAAAGGTTTCAAAGGTTTCTTGGTTTCGCCAGTTATTATCGTCAATTCATCAAGAATTTTTCTCCTATTGTTGCCCTCATCACAAATTTAACTAAGAAGGGCGCTGATCCCAGCATGTGGTCTCCTGAAGCATTACAAGCTTTTGAAACCCTCAAAAAGGAGTTCAGTTCTGCCCCTATCCTCCAACACCCCGATTCCACACTCCCTTTCATTGTAGAGGTAGATGCCTCTGAGGTAGGAGCTGGGGCAGTCCTTTCTCAAAGGCACCTGATAACCAACAAAATACATCCCTGTGCCTTTTTCTCTAAGAAGTTTTTACCTGCAGAGGTAAATTATGACATAGGGAACAGGGAGTTGTTGGCTGTCAAACTGGCCTTTGAGGAATGGCGCCATCTTCTAGAAGGTGCTAAGCATTTGGTAACGGTCTATACCGACCGTAAAAACTTACTGTATATTGAATCAGCTGAACGCCTAAATCCAAGGCAAGCCCGGTGGGCTTTATTCTTCTCTAGATTCAATTTTTCATTAACTTTTCGGCCTGGTTCCAAAAATACCAAGGCGGATGCACTCTCTAGGACTTTTGAATCCATTTCCTCTGACTCTAGTGAGTGCACTCCCATCATTCCCAGGGAAATAATTGTTGCGACCTTGGAGTCTGACCTCTCTTCCTTGTTGTCCCCTTTACAGTCATCTAGTCCTGCGGAAACCCCAGCTGGTAAATGGTTCGTACCCGAGGAGCTTAGGGAACAAGTGTTAAGAGAGGTTCATGATTCTAAAGTGGCAGATCATCCAGGTATTGCAAAAACCATTTCCCTGTTTTGAGGCGCCCCAATTCTTGTCTATGTTTTCTGACCAATCCAGCCTTTTGTAGTTTAATAATAGATTCCTGATGCTGCATCAAGTAGCTATGCGTTGTAGGCTTTTCCAACTCCTTACTGAAAATTTAATATTTTTGTTCTTTATATTGTTTTGGATCCCTCCTGGAGAACAAACCTCCAGTCACAGATGTCACCGTTGATTGCATTTGTATTTTGTCTAATGGCTTTTGATGGGTTACAGTAATAAACTTGGAAAATGTATGTAAATGATCAGGGCAGATTTTTATCTATCTGTTCCCCCACAGCAAGCCTGGATAGCTGTTGGTAGATTTTGGGAGCTGCAATTCTACAGCACACGGTCACAGAATGGACTTTAATTTATTTACATTACTGTCCAGTCCACGAAGCATAATTTTGCACAGAGTTTGTGTGAGGACTCACCATGGTGGTCTAGTGGGCTGGCGGGGACGCCCACCACGCTCTCAGCGGGGACGCCCACCGCAGTGATCCTTCCAGCGATCTTCCTATGGCATGATTATTCCTTAATACCATGGCATTATTATACGATGATCCAGATCATGCTTCTTCAGTCAATACCAAGATTCATACATTACGCCAAGGGAAAAGGGTTACGCAGTCAATTCAGGGTGGGGCTCTCAGAATCTGTCAAAGACAGTCTCGTTAATTACCCTCCTCCTTCCTCACTGGATGACCTAATGAGGTTAGCCATCCAGATTGATAGGAGACAAAGGGAAAGGAGGGCTGAAAGGGGTATACCTTTTTTCACTATGCATAGTCACCTGCCCCCTCGCTGCATTTACCTCAGGAGGAACCCATGCAATTGGGACTCACTCACTTGTCCACTGAGGAAAAGGCCCGCAGGCAGTCTCTTGGTCTTTGCTTATATTGTGGGGATAAAGGCCATATTTTGAACCAGTGTCCTAAGAGGCAGGGAAACTTCAAAGCCTAAATGGAGAAGAGGAGCTCCATTTGGGTTGGGAAGTTTCCGCTCCCCTATTTTACTCTAGGATCTTGGTACCAGTCAATTTGTGTTGGCCTGGGGGTTCTACTAAATTATCTGCCTTTGTGTATTCCGGGCCGCTGGGAACTTTTTAGATGCTGCCTTCACAGTAAGACATAATATTGCTCTTGTTCCTCTCATACCTCCTGTTAGAATCCTTGCAGCCCACTTGGGTCTGGGCTGGTGACTCAGAAGTCTGTACCTGTTTCCATGTGTATTAATAATCTTCACTATAAGCAAATATATTTTCATATTTTTAATGGTTCTTTCTCTTTCCCTTTAATCCTAGGGCTACCCTGGTTGCAAACCCATAACGATCATTTAGATTGGGTTTCTGGGGAAATTGTCAAATGGGGCTCTAAATGTAGAGACTTCTGTATGAACTCCCCTTCAATGGTTGCAACGTCTGTAGAGGGCTTACCTTCCCCATATGCAGACTTTTCTGATGTATTTTCCAAGAAGTCCGCTAAGACTTTACCACCTCATAGGCATTATGATTGCTCTATAGATTTTGTCCCAGGGTCTACTACCTAGACCTATGTCTACCTAGAGGGAGAACATATCTACTCTCTTTGCCTAAAAGTCAGGCTATGAAAGATTTCATTAAAGAGAACCTTGAGAGAGGCTTTATTCAAACTTCTAACTCTCCTGCAGTGGCTATCCTCTTCCACTAATCTCTGAGCCGATCAAGTCAAAAATGCCACAATTTATACTAAACTTGATTTCAGGAGTGCGTATAATCTTATCCGTATTAGGGAAGGGGATGAGTGGAAAACAGCCTTTAACACCAGGGATGGCCATTATGAATATTTAGTTATGCCGTTTGGCCTCTGCAAGCCCCTGTAGTTCAGGAATTTGTTAACGATATTTTTCGAGATCTTCTTGGTCTTTATGTGGTAGTTTATCTTGATGATATTTAAATTTTCTTCTCCTATCTGTGTGACCATCTGCAACATGTGCGTGAGGTCCTGCGCAGATTAAGGGAAAACAATCTGTTTGCCAAGTTAGAAAAATGTACCTTTGAGGTATCCTCTGTACCATTTTTGGGGTTCAACATTTCTAGTAAGGGGTTGGAGATGGATCCCGGGAAGGTTAAGGCCGTGTTAGACTGGGCTCAACCCCTCTCGTTATGTGTAATCCAGAGGTTTCTAGGTTTTGCAAACTATTATAGACAGTTTATTAAAAAAAAATCTTTGGTTGTCTCCCCAATTACAGATCTGATCAAGAAGGGTGCAGAGCCCAGTATGTGGCCTTCTGAGGCTATTCAAGCTTTTGAGTTCCTAAAAAAAGAGTTTGCGTCTGCCCCCATTCTTCGTCATCCTGATAAGACCCTACCATTTAGGCTAAGGCCAGACGGGGAGATTCGGGGGAGATTCTCGCCGCGACGAATCGCCCCGAATAGCTAGTCAGTGCTGCGCACCCGCTAGGCGGCAAAGAGTGCACTCACGTACAATGTGCTACTGACTCTGAGCCGTGCTGCCCATTTTCTCCGCCGAGTCCCTTGTTCCCTTCAAGTCTTGTCACTCGTACCTGTTGCTGATCTCCTGTCTTTTACAAAATGGTCTGGGATGCGGCAGAGAGGAGATAGCGCTTGGCTTTTGTCTGGTTACTCAGGTAACGGCCGCTTCCTTCTTTGCCTCTTTGCACCCTTCCAATTAACAAGTGATACTGTGCAAAATTTATAAGCAAGCTAATTGTGACCCCTAGTGGTGATCCGCATATATAACCCATTGTGTCCATAAATGTGTATACAACATTACATAACAGTAAGATTATACAGTGTTCTGTTTTCTCTGCCATTTCAAGGGGAACACAGGGAACGATGGGGTTAAGCTCCACCCTCTGGAGGCAGGACACTTGCAAATTAAATCAAGGGGGTGTGCCAGAGTAGGCTTAACCCCCCCCCCACCCAAACACTGAACACTCTAATCAGTTCTTCAAGTGTTCTGCTCCCTGGAGGATGGACACCCATTACACAAGATGAATGGAGGCTGACACCCGGGGTGATTACCTGTTGTAAAGGGTTAGCCCCTTACGAGGTGAACAATACTGGGGTCAAATTATAGCCATCCGGCTATACGACCGCCCAGACAATTCCCTGTTCTGAGAAAACCAGGACAGACGATCTGGCCGGCGCATGCCTCTTGGAACGCATCATGTGGCATGCGTTGGAACGCATCATGTGTTCCAGCGTTGTGCGGGGTGCAGTTTAGCAGAGCTTTCTCACGCCAGCTTGCTTGCGAGTTACATATACGCACTAGCTGGAATGCATGCGTTCCACTGGCCATTTTGTGCCCTATTGTTCGGAGAAGAGCTTGAAAAGATTATCTACCAAGCAACAGGGGGTAAGAATACCTTCCTCCCTCAAGCCAGAGGGTAAACTACAAGCAGGGGAGGGAAGTTTTGCTAAAGTGGATGTTACACTAGGCGTCACAGCCCACCACAATGCTCTCACTTTCGTTCCAAATCCTACAAGAATGAGACCCTTCTTACAATGCATAGAAAAGATGGAGAGAACAGGGGTGATTATTATCGTTCCACTGCAGGAGCAATTTTCCAGTTTCTACTCAAACCTGTTTACAGTTCTGAAGATGGATGGCACTGTCAGACCTGTTACTGATCTCAAAGGACTCAACAAATTTGTACGGCCTGTGAGCTTCAAGATGGAGATGCTTTGGTCGGTGATGCGGGGAATGGAACAGGGTCAGCTGATGATGTCTATAGACATCAAGGACACTTATCGCCACGTCCCAATTATGCCTCCATATCATCACTATCTTCGCTTTGCATTCAAGAACAAACATTATCAATTTGTGGCTCTACCATTTGGCCTGTCTTTGGCCCCCAGGGTGCACACCAAGCTAATGACAGTCTCAGCAACAATCATGAGATTGCAGGAAATATCTGTGACACCCTATCTGGAGAATCTGCTGCTAAAGGCAGCCTCAATGGAGAAGGCATAGGGCGATCTAGAAAAGACTGTCTTTCTTCTACAGGATTTTGGGTTGACCATCAACTGGAAGAAGTCCAAGGGGAAAACAGACCAGAATCAAGACTCAGGTCCTACCCCTTCTATCCAACAACATGACTACTGTGCACAGAGTTATGCAAGTTCTAGGAATGATGGTCTGGGCTATAGAGGCAATCCCATTTGCACAGATCCATCTAAGCCCCCTTCAAGCCAATATACTATCCACTTAGACAGGGGGCTGTTGTCACTTCCACTTTGGTTGACACAAATGGCATGGGAGGCTTTCAGATGGTGGCTAGTGCCAAGCAATCTAGCCACGGGCCAGTCCTGGGCTACTCCAGATTGGAAGGTGATAGCCACATATGCCAGCCTACAAGGCTGGGGGGGGCAACATGGGAAAATTGAATGGCACAGGGTCACTGGTCTCTGGAGCAATCCAGATTTCCCATAAACATTCTCGAATTGAGGTCAGTAAAGTTAGCAATGGACGCAACTTCTTCAGAAACATGCTGTGCTCATACAGAGCGACAATGTCACCACAGTCACGTACATAAATCACCAAGGAGTTAGCGCTGGCGGAAGGCAAGCAGATACTGTACTGGGTGGAATTCAACTCAGTGAAGCTATATCAGCCATACAAATCCCAGGAGTGTCCAACACAAAACAGACTTCCTCAGCCAGAACCAGCTGGACCCAGCAGAATGCGAATTGCACGCAGAGGCCATCCAGCAATTAGTAGCAATTTGGGGACAGCCAAGCATAGATCTCATGGCGTCAAGACTCAATCGGAATGTGCCAAGATTCTTCACCCGCTAGCCAAAGTAGTAGATGCACTTTGACCGTGCATGTTTTTTACCTCCTCTTCCCATGCTACCTGCCCGTTGTTAGGTTCTATTTGTTAGTTCCTGGGTGTGTTTCCTGATTGATTCCTGACTGATCTACTGGTGTTTGACCCTTGCTTGCCTGACTATTCCTGCTATTCTCCAATCCTGACCTTTGGCTTGTCTGATTACTCTGTTATCTCGTATCCTGACCTTCTGCCTGTCCCCTGACTATTCTACACTCTCTAATACTGATCCTGGCCTGTCTGACTATTCTACGCAGCTTGTGCTGTTCCGGCCTGCCTACTCCGCTTGGTAGTATTCTTCAATCCAATTCCTTGGTGAGATGATCGTGCCCCTGTGCTAGCCAGAACTCTTGCTTTACACCTCTCGATAAGTCCAGGTGGCATCTGAGTAAGCTGAGGGCTCCTCCCGAGGCCAAAGGCGGTCACTTAACTGGTGAAGCCGAGCTGAGACAAAGGTGTTTAGCAACTGTTCTGGTATTGGGTGCCGTTCATGACACTACCAAGAGATCTTCAACCACAGTGATAGTAGTGGTCCCCTTCTGGCCCTGGAGGACCTGGTTCTCTGACCTCCAGGAGATGTTGCTAGCACATCCAAATATCTGGATTGAAGACCAGATCTTCTTCAGCAAGGACCAATACTTCACCAGAACCCGGGACTCTTCCTTTTACAGGATGATTGTTGAGGCATCCATCTGGCGGAGCAAGGGATTAGCAGAGGAGGTCATCCCAACAATGCTCAAGGCATGCAAGGTGTCCTCTTTCAAGTCATACCACAGGGTGTGGCGGGTCTACTCCAGCTGGTGCAAAGAAGCTAATTTTCCCTTCACCGACCTCAACATTCCAAGAATTTTGTCTTTCCTACAGCAAGGGTTACAACTGGGTCTGAAGCTTAGTTCTCTCAAGGTCCAGGTGTCTGCCTTGTCGGTCTTGTTTCAACATCAGCTGGTGAATGAGGATGCTATACACACCTTTCTGAAGGGAGTAACTCATATAGCTCCTCTGTTCCATTCACCAGTGGCAGGATGGGATCTCAACCCATCTCTCATCTCAACTGCTGTTGCTTGCAGCAGTGGTATTGCATCCTCCATGATGCTCAATCTGTTTTCAGCATCGGTCACTTGTGCCTGGATATTTTGCATATCTTGACAGAGCAGTGAGATGTCTATTTTTACCTCCTCAATTTTCGCCGTAAAGGTTGTGGTAAGAACTGTTGCAACAGAGGTTTGGCAGTTCGCAATGGCCTCTAGTATCGTGTTAAAGTCTGCTCCTGCTGCTGGTGAGGGAAACACACTTTGGCTTTCCTCTGGCTGGCCTCCCGCGCTCGCGGTTTCCTTAGCGCTGCCATCTTGTTCAGGCCTTTTGGCTATGCTGCTGCCGTTTAGGAGGTGACATTGTGGTCTGTTGCGTCTCTACTACTTTAGGCACGTGTTGGGTTGTAGAAAAATTAGTTATTTAGCCTCAGGATGTGTCTGTTGGATATTGGTTAGAAAGGAGTTCTGCTCTGGCACGTCTGACTACATTGCTGGTTAGGCCACGCCCCCGGGGGCTGAACTGCTTTTTAATAACTTGGTAACTGTCAATATGTTTTTTGCAGTGACAAAGTAGAACTCCACATATCTCAAGTAAGGTAGAAACACCTTTCATATCCTTCTTATTCTTGTTTTAAATGAGTGAGTAACTACCAGTAAAATTCATGACTTTTATTGATTGTTCTTTATATTGATATTTATTACTGGTGGAATATGACGCACTTTCGCACAAATGATCTGGCTAGGATAGTTATTCCCAAGAATATCTTTTATTGGCAAAGACAAAGAAAACAGAACATTGTATAATCTTACTTTACGTAATGTCGTATACATGTTTAGGACTTAAATATTTTTTTATGTATATTTGCAGACCACCACTAGAGGTCACAATTAGCTTGCCTATAAATTTTGCACAGTCTCTCTTGTTAATTGTCACTGAGGAAGGGCCATGCGGTCCTGAAAGGTTTGACCACTGTGTTGTGAGAACCATGGAATAAAGTTTGGGATTCCCCCATCTGTTACAGACAAGGTATTGGCATCCTTTTTTCTTATTGCATATTACTGGCTAAGTCAGTGCCTTTACCTAATCCCCTTAATTGGACTGTAATTTGCACACTGCGTTTTAGCCTGCAAATTGTTAGAAATCAGACATTTTGGGAATGCACCAAAGTGACAGGAGACTGGGGGACAGAGTGTAAACTCTGGTACCTCCAAAAACAATCAGGGTAGTTAACAGCTCTGCATGTATATGGGGCAGTCATTCCTAGACCTAATGGGGGTGACATGTTTATGGGTTAGTCCCGCTTAGACACAAGAGGGTGAATGTAATTTAAAAATCACAACCCATGTCTAATTCTGGGCAGTGTCATTCTGTAGCTACTAAAGCAAATAAAGTTCTGTCTTGCATAAAAAAGGGCATAAACTCAAGGGATGAAAACATAATTATACCTCTTTATAGATCCCTAGTAAGGCCTCATCTGGAGTATGCAGTGCAGTTTTGGACTCCAGTCCTTAGGAGGGATGTAAATGAGCTGGAGAGAGTGCAGAGACTAAGTGCAACTAAACTGGTTAGAGGGATGGAAGACTTAAATTATGAGGGGAGACTGTCCAGGTTTGGGTTGTTTTCTCTTGAAAAAAGGCGCTTGCGAGGGGACATGATTACACTTTACAAATATATTCGAGGACATTATAGACAAATATCAGGGGATCTTTTTACCCATAAAGAGGATCACCGCACCAGAGGCCACCCCTTCAGACTAGAAGAAAAGGACTTTCATTTGAAGCAGCGTAGGTGGTTCTTCACAGTCAGGACGGTGAGGTTGTGGAATGCACTGCCGGGTGATGTTGTGATGCTGATTCTGTTGATGCTTTTAAGAGGGGTTTGGATGATTTTTTGGACAGATATAATATCAAAGGCTATCTTGATACTAAACTCTACAGTTAGTATAGCTATGGGCATATATGGTTTGTGTGAAAGAGTGGAGATGTGTGTGTGTGTGTATGCTGGGTTTTTAATTTGGAGGACTTGATGGACTCGGTCTTTTTTCAACCCAATTTAACTATGTAACTATGTAAAATTGGGTTTTTCGAATGTTTAGTGCTGCTTGCAATGTAAAATCATTTGATGGCAAATATTATATTGTTAAGCAAAGGTTAGAATTAACACCTGCCCTGTGGTTTTAAAAAATATTTTCTCACAAAATATGCCTTATGATTGCAAAGTTTTAATACATATTGCTAAAATTTCAATGGTCTTTGAGAATGTTTTTCTTTTTGTTTGCACAAACAAAACATATTGCATTCACCTTAAAGTGTGCTAAGGACAGTGCCATTTTTATGGGTCTTCCAGGAGACATTGTGTAATTATTTTAGCCGTGTTCAATTATTGTGCAGAGCGTTTTCTGGTCCCAGTGAGTTAATTTCTTTTGTGGGAGCTGATATACACTGGCAGGTCAGCAGGAAGTAAAGGATCGGGGTGGACCCAATTGCTCCCAGGTTAGTCTGTTTTACAATGTTTTGCCACCTAGAGTGTTTACTTGTTGACCGTTTTCCTTGTACTGCAGTTTTGTGCTTGTAGTGTTAATATATTTAAGATAAGCCTGGCAAAGACACCAACATGAACATGAAGTCACACGATACTTGTAGTGACTCTTCATGCCAGTCATATACTTAAATCCTCCTTTCTGTAAATTAAATGGATATTTAAATGTTACTGAGGGGTTGTGTGACCGAGTATCCCCTGTGTATTACAAGGGATAATTTACCACCTACTGTACATTGTAAGGAGATTAGAAGTCACTGAGGATTTGAGTGACCATGTAAATGAACAAGGCTGCAGACTGAGGAACTACATCAAGAACATAAGACTGCAAAATAGATAAAATAAGTGAAACAATAGGTGAATCCTGTAAATAAGTGACTGCTGGTTATGGAGCACTGGGCAGTTGGCATAAGCTGCTAGAGGTATACCTCCTTTGATTGCATTAGATTAATGTTTCTTCTTCTTTACATAATGTAAGGTTTGGCATTTGCTGACCCCTAATGCCTGTTCTTGTTCTCCACCAGCTCTGTGTTTCCTCTTCCAGATTGTTAGTCATGGTGAATCGATCAAAGTGGCCAATTGAGCTTGAAGAAGCCAAAGCCGGGGGATTTCTTATTGGCTATATCCCAAGTGGCGTACCTCTGTTCCACAACCCATGTGCTGGGCTACTGCTCACAGTCTTGGAAAGTCTGCTAGCACTAATCAGGTACTTGCGTGCATGTTTCTAGACACTCTTTGACCTCCCTTGCTTTTTTTCCTAAATTCCTTTGGTCCCCAGGCTGTAGGTCCGTGTGTGAGTTCCTGCTACTAACCACAGTTATCTTTTCCAGGATAACGAACAGCCTATTTCGACCAGAAGTCATGACTAATATGGATGATACTTTCTCCGTGCTTGCAAATGATGAGTAAATTCAGATGGTTAAGAGTCTGTTCTTCCAGCTTTATTTTTACTTATCCTAAATAAACTGACCTGCGCGTCTGTGTGTGCATCCTAAATACTATAAACTTGCCTTTTGTGAGTATTTGCACCTAAATGACCCAGATTGACCCTCCTAAATTCTTTACTCTTCTTTAGGCTCCAACCAACCAACCAACCATAGATGACTATGACTTTCCCATTCACACGAGATTAGAGTGCTCACCTGTTACTAATTGCCTCTCGGGTGTCAGGTGCTGTACAGTCAGTTAGACTCCCTGCTCAGAGTCATAGCATTTCCATATACAAATCCAAGACAACCACAGCACACCGATCCAATGTTCAATTTGTGAAAAAGTGATTTATTGGCTCAAGGTAGACAATTTGTATATGACTTTCCCATTAAGTCAATTTTGACAAGGAAACGGCGTGTCTTTGCCTTGCTCTTTGATAACTGATGAGTGATAATTTTGGTTTCGTGAAGCCACTTTTCTCTCCCAGTTGTGGTGCTGCCCTACTTTCTCTGCAGCTTTTCCTACTGGTATGGGAGAATCTGATGTTGCTCTTTGTGTTGTGTTTATTTAAAGTGGTTACTCAGTGAATCAAATCATAATTTGTTCCTTTCTTCTACTCTATGGATGTTATTTTCCTCTTGACCCCACTCCTTGTTATTTGCTTGTTTTCAGCTATCAGATTCTGGAAAATTGTGGGCGCTCCATGCAACATGAGTTGTACTCCATTCCTAACTTGACTTCTCTACACAAATTAGTGTTTAGTGACCAGGACAATGTACCCGATTTCAAGCTCTGATTAATATTCCATATCCTTTACTATAGTTATACTAAGTCAGAAAGAGCTCTGTCTGAGAGTGTTGTAATAACAGTAGGAGGGTGTCCCTGCTGTCTCAGAAGGTAATACAAACTAGAGGAGAGCAAACTCTGCTTTCTGGGAGGGTTGTAAAGACAGCAGGAAAGCACGATTTGCTGTCTGGGAAGATTATATGGACTGCAGGGGGGGCACCGCTAAGGTGAATTAAGGTTATACTGACTTCATGAGAGCACCACCTGGTGACTTGAAAAGTTTTTATAGAATGGAGGAAATGCACACAGTTTGCTTCCAGGCATGATCAGAAATATAGGTAAATTGTTGCATTATTGGGATCAGGGAATATTCTCTTGGCTTGAGATCCTACAATGTTGGTTGTCATGAGGTTATGAAAAGCATAGAATATTCCTGTTCCCATACATTCCTGGGATTGTGAGGTGTCTGATATTATTATACAGTGTAGAGTCCTGTGTGGGTCAATTTTTTGGGACCCTTACCCGCAACCTGCAATCCGTAACCATGACCCGCGACCCACATTCTTACCCGTTTGGAACCGCGACCCAAACCACAAATACCTTATCCGCAACCCGGACCCGCGACCCACTGACCATCAAGAATCAGAAAGTGCTGTCGTAAACCGGAAGTGACATCATCGGAAGTAGACGTGCTCAGAAAAAAGGAGTAAAAATCGTTATGGAGAAGATCCGCGGCCCGACCCACAACCCCCAGAACCACCGACCCTCTTCTATACCCACATCCGGAACTTATACATGCAACCCGCAGGGTACCGCAGGATTTTGCGGGTAAACCACGGGCAGGGCCGCCATTAAAAATCACGGGGCCCCATACAACAAAATTTTTGGGGACCCCTGGGCCCCGCCCACCCTAGCACCCAAGCCCCGCCCTAATCCCTGCCCACTCCACATCAAAGTTAAAAGACCACACACACATCAGCGCTAAAAACGTAACCCCCCAAGGCTCCCTTATAAGTTAAAAAAAAAATTGGCGCCAGGCCCCCCCCATTAAAAAATTTTTTTTTAAAAAAATTGGTGGTCAAGTCCCCCGACAAGTTAAAAAAAAGATTGGGGCCCCAAAAAAATATTTTATTAAAAAAATTGGTGCAGGGGCCTATAGAGTATTAAAATAAATATTGGTGGCCAGAGGATTAAAAAATAACCAAAAAAACCCCTCACATTGGTGGGGCTTCAGGACTTCAGTTATAGCTGTTTTAGTGACTTCGGGTATTTTCGCCTCTTCAGTACTTCAGTGTCGGCTCCTTTCGTGACTTTGGGTATTTTCGGCGCTTCAGGACTTCGCAAACGTTCGGCACTTCCGCATTCTGCGCAGGACTTCAGCGAGAGGTGAGCGCTTGCTGCTGCGCTCGTAAGGGGGGCTCTTTGAATATTGCAGCGCTGCCGGGCCCCCCTTCAGCCCCTGAACACTTGTCCCCCCTGTCCCCCCCTGATGGTGGGCCTGCCCGCGGGTACCCAACCTGCTGCAGGACTCATACAGTGTCACACTCTGCCCTCATTCTACATAGCACATTGTGCTT
This sequence comes from Xenopus borealis, assembly GCA_024363595.1. NCBI lineage: Eukaryota > Metazoa > Chordata > Amphibia > Anura > Pipidae > Xenopus > Xenopus borealis. The sequence goes on from CM044432.1 coordinate 130,570,919, forward strand.
GAACATACATCCACAGCAGCCTACATAAAACACCAGGGGGGAACAAGAAGCAGAGGGGCACTGAACGAGGTCAAGCTCATATTTCAGTGGGTGTAAGCCAATCAAACACTGCTGTCCTCAATCTACATCCCAGGAATACAGACCTGAGAAGCAGACTTCCTGAACAGACAATCACTGGATCCAGGCGAATGGTCACTAAATGAGGAAGTATCCAAGGATACTGATATAAGTAATTCTAAAACAACTGGACTTGCTGAGTAACTTCCCATACCAGTCAGTCTACCACAGAGTGTGGAAGACCTTCATCTCCTATCGCAAGTAGTGATGGGCGAATTCGCTGCGAATTCCCGAGATTCGCCGCTGGCGAATAAATTCTAAATCTAAAAAAACTATTCTTCACAAAATTTCCAGTGCCTCAGGAATATGGAGCAAATGGGACAAAGCGCACAAGGAAGATTCAGCAATCTCCCGACCTTCAAGGTACACCACTCTTCCGACAGAGGATGCCACGGCATTCAAGGACCACATGGATAAACGGATAGAGAATAATCTCAAGAGAAATTACGTCAACATAGTAGCTACATTTAGACCAACAGCAGCTGGGTTGGCATACAACAAAGTTTTGGGCTCAGGGGACACAAAGTAAGGCTGCCATGTTAGAGGTATCCAGAATTTTCAATTGGACAGAGGACAACGTACCCAATATCTCAGCGATATTCATTCCCGGGCTGGAGAATTGGGAAGCAGGTTATCTCAGCAGGAACACCATAGACCTGGCGGAGTGGTCACTCCACCCAGAGCTGTTCCAGACAATAACAGACAGGATGGGTGTCCCCGAGATAGACCTCATGGCTTCGTACAAAAACACAAAGCTACCAAGATACTGCGCAAGGTCAAGGGACCCAAAGGCAGAGGCTATAGACGCCCTGGTGATTCCTTGGTCATTTCGCCTAGTTTATGTGTTCCCTCCCTTTCCACTCCTCCCACGGGTGATCAGGAAGATAAAGAGCGAGAAGGTCCCTGCAATACTAATAGCTCCAGACTGGCCAAGAAGAACATGGTATTCAGATCTGGTCTCAATGACTCCTCCATGGCAACAGCCAATGCGACGGGACCTCCTGAATCAGGGGCCTGCACTCCACGACAAGTTAGAAATCTTGAAACTGTCGGTGTGGAACTTGAGGCCCAGCTGTGGAAGAACAGGGGATTTCCTGAACCAGTAATTAAAACTTTACTTGAGGCAAGAAAGCAAACCATTTCCAGGGTTTATTACAGAATTTGGAGAGTCTTTCAGACATGGTGTCAGCTCAAAAATATACGATAGCAACGATGTTCTGCACCACAGTTTCTCACCTTCCTACAGAGCAGGCTAGAGAAGGGCCTAGGGTTGGCAGCCTTGAAAACACAAATGTTGGCACTATCCATCCTTTTCCAGTTCCACTGGGCTCTACTTCCGGAGGTTAATTCCTCCAGGCAGTCCAGCACATTAAAATGCCTTTCAACGATCCCACACCACCATGAGACTTGAACTTAGTCTTGAGAGCCCTGCAGCAGGAGCCCTTTGAGCCTATCAAATCCTGCGACATCAAGTTTCTCACATGGAAGGTGACGCTGCTCGGCAAGGAGAGTCTCAGAGATCCAAGCTCTATCAGTTAAGGAACCATGGCTGATATTCCATAGGGACAATGCAGTGCTTAGAACACCACGGTCATTCCTACCGAAAGTGGTGTCGGCTTTCCACATCAATCAGGAGATTGTGCTCCCATCTCTATGCCCTGAGCCAAAAAATGATGCAGACTGTCAGCTTCACTGTCTTGATGTTGTTAGGGCACTAAAGGTCTACATTGAAAGGTCTTCCTTCAGACGCACGGACTCTCTGCTAGTCACTTACAGTCCCTTCAAGAAGGGTTTTGGAGCCTCCAGATGGTTGGTGGATCTTACGCCTATAGGCAAGTTAAAAAACCAATACCCTATGAATACATCAGCCTTACTGTGGCTCACTAATCACGATTTAAGATCATACAATGTGGAAAATCCAATCATCAAACTACATCTCAATATATGGAAAACAGCAGCTCAAAATTATACAGCATGAATCACATAGTAATTTACCATTTACCATTAACAGGCAATCCTGACTTTCCACCTGGACTGAACCCATGATATTTCAAATAGTGGACAGAAAATACATTTCTCAGAATTAAAGACCTACTTACACCTAGAGGATTTTTCTCACAAGCCCACTTACAAGAATCTTATCACATACCAAACACAGAACTATATCGTTATAATCAGTTACTACATTTCTACAACCATCAAACCTCCTCTAGACCAACACTACAGAGTTCGGTATACGAATCCCGATGCCAACACCCTGAATGCACAGCTCACGGAATCTCCCAGACCTACGCTCAGCTAACTGAAGCAACCCCTGAAATCATACCGGACTATACAAGATTATGGGAAAAAGATCTTGTCATTACCATATCACCCAACATGAAAAGAATTTGGAATTCAATCGAACACCTTTCACCAAACATTAGTATTAAAGAAACAGCATATAAAGTGATCATGAGATGGTATGTCACTCCTACACAAAAACAAAAGTATTTATCAACTTTCCCAGACACATGTTTCAGGAATTGTCAAGAGAAAGGGACATATTTCCATTCATGGTGGAAATGTCCTATTGTAGCAAAACTATGGACAGAACATTTCTCACAGCATCGCAAATTTTCAGTACACAACTATCTCCTAATCCAGAAAATGCTCTGTTTTGCCTTCCCTCTAAAAAACTCACTAAGTTGCAAAACAAACTGATATCACAAATATTAGCAGCAACCAGGTGTATAATAGCATTAAATTGGCTATCCCCATCATTGGCTCTGTCACAAATGAAAGCTAGAGTGGACCACATATATTCACTAACGGTTAGTGAATATATGTGGTCCACTCTAAGGCTTAGACTCACATAATCAAATATGGGAATCTTGGAAAAACTTTAGCAAGGCTCAGCATTTTTATCAACTACAACTGTAAATTACAACTGTAAATTGCGGCACGTCATCCTGAGTTTAACCCACAAACATTGCAATATAATGACACTCTGGGGCCGATTTACTATATTCACGTCAAGGATTCGAAGTTCGAACGAATTCGATCGAATTTCGAACGTAGGATTTATTAGTTTGGTCGAATATGTGAATTTTGGCATATTCGATCATCGAATAAGGAATGGTCGAACGATCGAATACATTCGAATAGAGTCGAATGGACGAATATTCAATCATTCGACCAGCGAAGGATTTTAATTTTAAAGTTTATTCGATTGCCTACTTTGGCAGATTGGACCTACCGAATTGTAATAGAAGCCTATGGGAACCCTCCCATAGGCTTCTGAGGCTAAGTCCTGATCGAATAGGATTCGTATGATCGAAGTCTTCGAATGATCAAATGATTTATTCGTTCAGTTGAATGATTTATTCGACTGATCGAATAAATTTGTATTCGATCGTCGAATTATCGAATAAAAGGTAGCCTAGAACTATTCGATTAACATTCGAAAATCGAATGCTAATCCAATATCGAATAGAAACGAATTTATTTTGGGGAATAATAGTAAATTTGCCCCTCTGAGTGAAATCAATCTATTTTATTATGTGTCTAGCCTGATAGGAACTACAAATAGAACAAGATATCCATGTTGTGTAATTCTGTTTAATTCTTCCCTTTTTTTTCTTTTCTTTATTTATATCTGTTTTTTTCCTTTCTTTTTTCCTACATATATAGAAGTACATTACAGTGCATTATTGTTTGCAACATAAAGTTTGTACTGTATAATTATACTCTAAAAGATTGTTCGAAAATTTTTTAAATAAAGAGCAGATGCCCTGTTTGTTGTCCCAGAGGGGGTCATAAGTAGAAACTGAAGGCAACAAAAACTACCTTGGCTAGGTGGAGCTAGGATTTTCATTTTGTCACTAAGCCTCTTTACCTCCCTTGGACTCTCACAACTGAAGTTAAAGGGGTTGTTCACCTTTGAATTAACTTTTAGTATAATGTAGAGAGTGATATTCTGAGAAAATTTGCAATTGGTTTTTATTGTTTGTGGTTTTATAGTTATTTAGCTTTTTATTCAGCAGCTCTCTAGTTTGCAGTGTCAGCAATTTGGTTTCTAGGGTACAAATTATCCTAGCAACCCTGCATTGATTTGAATAAGATACTTGAATATGAATAGGAGATGGACTGAATAGAATGATAAGTAATAAAAAGTGGCAATAACAATACATTTGTAGCCTTACAGAGCATTTGTTTTTAGATGGTGTCAGTGACCCCCATTTGAAAGCTGCAAAGAAACAGAAGAAAATTGCAAATCATTAAAAAACTATGAAAAATAAATAATGAAGACCAATAGAAAAGTTTCTTAAATATACTAAAAGTTAACTAGAAGGTGAACCACCCCTTTAATGTGCCCACAACAGAATAAGACCTATTTCATAAATAACCTATATTAAAATTGTGCATCGGTCTTTTCCTTATGCTGACCCTTATAACTCCTGGCCCCCTAGCAGTCATAGGTTCTGACTCCTCTAAGTTCCAGTCTCTTACAATTTTACTCTTGGCTTTAAAATATTTTGTAGAAAAAAGTAGAAAACCTCACATTTCTTTTACTCCCATAATGCCCTCAATACCTAGAGCTGCGTGGACTAATGGAGAAGGTGCCAGATATCCAACGGGACGCCCTGGAACAGTTTGATAGGAAGCTTTTGGCAGGCCAGCTGAAAGCTAGTGAAAAAAATGCAGAGGGAACAGTTCAGAAAGCTCATTGCTGGTTGCATCAGGGTAAGATTCTATCCTTTCTTGCTCAGTCAAGGAATTGCCACCAGTTACTGATGTGCGTGAGACCTGTTATGTTTATCTGTTTTTTCATGTCCGTAGTTTCCTAAATTGGAATAGTCTTGGCTCTCGCACACCCTGTCCAACAGGCTAATTAGAGAGGCCTGCTGCTCAATGGTGGAGGTCCGGCCACCTCTCAATTGAATTAGCAATGGAAGAATCCAGTGGCACACAGGACTTACACGTGTATTTATTGCCAATTGTGGTGCAACGTTTCGGGGGGTTACCCCCTTTGTCAAGCATATGCTTGACAAAGGAGGTAACCCTGAAACGTTGCACTGCAATTCTGTGTGCCACTGGATTCTTCTATTGCGTAGTTTCCTAAAAGCAGTTGAATACAAGGAGTTCAAAGGCCAGGGCAAGGAAAGTTAAACTAAAGAAGTAGCTAGAAAGGTTGTACATTATATTTTGGGCTTCTGTAACCACCCAGGCAACCAAAGCCCTTTAGCAGGGAAGATCTGTGTCTCCAAAGATGTCCCAGTAGCTCCCCATCTTCTTTTCTGCTGATTTCCTGCACATGCTCTGTGCTGCTCAGAAAATACAGTACACATAGAATATAAATGTCACAATATATGGCTGATTACTTATTAATATGGATAATTATTACATAGCAGTACAGAAACCAGTGCAACTGGCATCAGACTTTAATAATCAGCCTTGTAGCATCAGTTTATATGACAGGCCAACCGCATTTTCTGCTTGTTAATTTGCAACAACCCCTAAGCTTAGCTTCTTAACAGCTGCTCAGAACCCACTGAGTATGTGAGTGTCACAAACACTTTCCAAGATGGTGACCCCTGTGACAAGTTTAAAGTCCTAGATCATTGCTGCTATTGAGGAGCTGAAACTTTAGACTGGTGCAATAAGTTCATTATACAGTATAAAACATGGCATTTTTAGCCCTATTAATTTTTAGGGTTTATTTCTTTAAAGGCATTGTTTGGTATAAAAGTAAAAACTGGGTAAAAAGATAGGCTGTGCAAAATAAAAAATGTTTTCAATATAGTTAGTTAGACAAAAATGTAATGTATAAAGACTGGAGTGACTGTAAGTCTAACCTAACAGAACAGAACACTACTTCTTGCTTTTCAGCTCTCTTGGTTTACACTGACTGGTTACCAGGCAGTAACCAATCAGTGACTTGAGGGAGGGCCACATTGGTCATCAAATTGCTTTTGAATCTGAGCCAAATGCTGAGGAGCAACTGCAAACTTACTGATCAATTATGTTCCATGTGGCCCCCCTTTAAGTCGCTGACTAACTCAGATTTAGGGAGCTCAAAGGAAGGAAGTAGTGTTCTGTTCCATATCCACTCACTCCAGCCTTTATACTTTACATTTTTGGCTAACTAACTATAATAGAAACATTTTTTATTTTGCACAACCTATCTATTTACCCAGTTTTTAGGGAGGGGAATAACAGAAATATTATATATTGTAGTATTCCAAAACAAAATTGTTTCACCCTTAGTAATTAACCAAACTTTTTGTAATTAATAATTTACACCAGTGCAGCATTCTGTGATAACACAATAATTTTCAATAAAACAGTATCTATACCATCCTAAACAGACATCATTTGTGTGCTAATAGCTCTCAACTAAAACTGCAAGCACGGTGACCCCTTAGACCGATCGTGTGAACAACGTTGCTGGGGTTTAAATGCTATTCAAAACCTAATGTCCCCAGGGGTACATTATACTCACAAGACGTGAGTTGGAAAAAGCAGGGTATTGGTTTAATCCGTTCCTTAGTCGCGATTTCCCCGTCTGTGGCTTGAATGGCTTGTTCTAAAACCTTTAATAAATAATTAAAATCACACTCACAAACATAAGCTTGAAAAACCACATTCAGAAATTCCGTGTGTGTCTCATATAGCGCTTGTTCCCCTTGGTGTCCCTCAGAGTCCAATGTGCATAATCATGGAGAGCTTTCGCAAAGCTGAATGTAGTCTCGCTGACGCGTTTCATCTACTGACTTCTTCCTTGAGCGATGACATCTCCCATTTTCCTTCAATGTAAACTTATGCAACTATATCAGTCCCTCAGATTTAGGGAGCTCAAAGGAAGGAAGTAGTATTCTGTTCTGTTCCACATCCACTCACTCCAGCCTTTATACATTACATTTTTGGCTAACTAACTATATTAGAAACATTTTTTATTTTGCACAGCCTATCTATTTACCCAGTTTTTAATTTTACCCTGAACTGTTCCTTTAACCATTTCAGGACTCTTAACAATGCCTGTAGACTTCACTTCCTCAACTGACCATCGTACCTGCCTCTCCACATGAAACACAGTCACTACTGTTCATATATACAGTGTTTAGAGTGCTAATAAAAGGCATAGTCATTTCTTATCTTGTTTTTTTAATCCTGCACTTTCTGAAGTTTAAAGAACCATAATGGCAGCACTTTGCAGGCAGTGAGACATTAGAGCGTAGACATGACAAGGTATTGCTTCTGTAACTCATTCTCATTGGGTTTTTTCTTGCTTTTTCCAGAAGCCGCTGGGTGAGCAATTCCGGAAAGAAGTTGAACTTACTTACAACATGGAGAGTCTGAGAAAATTCCTGGGTCCTCCTGCGGTTAAATCCTCTTTTCTCTTTATGACAGAAGTTGGGCTTGGATGTACCACTTTTACTGTTCTTTACATTCATGAATTAATACAGTTTGTTTTGAGTTTCGGGGCATTTACTTTTTACTGTGTTACCCACTGGAGAGTTTTATCATTTAATTTTTTCCTGGCTTGTGCCACTGCTGCAAAGAGCTGTTGTGCTTTAAAAACAGTCTTACATGTTGGCTACAGCTTGGGTTTGTAGTTCTAGCAGAAGGCAATGCATCAAGCCAACTATCACCCTGCAGTGTATAAAATAAAGGTTTTGGCGCTTTAATTTTGAATTCCTCCTTTATGTTTGTCTACCCCTGTCATCCATGAGCATGTCACTCATCTGCCATCTACACACTATTACTTACTTCCTCTGGTAAATGGGTCTGATATGTGATATGCACTGAATACAGTATTTGATTTGGGTTCAGCAGAATCCAAATTCTCCTAATTTTGTTATTGCAAAATGTAAATGATTGGTAAATCCAAACATTATGAGTATCCCTAGCAGATGAGTTGCATGTCATGGTTTTTCACCTATGGATAAATCAAAACAAGTGAGGGGTAAGTAGAATTGGGGAGGTGTCACAGAATCATCAGCCCATTGGGAAGGAAGAGACTTGCTTATGGAATAACTGGACATATTCTAGCCCTTGGTTCTTTCACATCAGATGTGTAACTCTAGTCTGAGTTAAAGTTCAAACCTGCTGAGATCTTTGGATTCATTTCGAGTGACCTGTTGGGCAATGTTAATTTGGGATTTCTTTTTAGGGAATTTCATGTTTTTCTCCAATCACATGGGGACTGGACATTCCCCTTCATCTGCCAAACCCAGTCTGGGTTCTATAACATAACAACAAACCAGGGAGAAATATATTAGCAGGATGTGATGTTCAAGGTCTGGGGAACCATAATCTAACTATTACAGTAAGGTGTGTTTTGCATAACACACAGATACTGACAGTCCTTTCCCATGATTTGGGGTAACAGCGAGACATTTATTTTATTTTGCACAGCCTATCTATTTACCTAGTTTTTATTTTTATACTGAACAATTCTTTTAAAGTGGAGCTGTCACTCCAAAAAATATTCAAAATCCTATTTTATCACATTAGTCAAGCAAAATGAACAAAATGATCGAATACATTCGAATGATCGAATATTCGATCATCGAAGGATTTAAATCTTAAGGGGTATCCGAATGCCTATTTCGCCAGATTGAACCTACTGAATACCAATAGAAGCCTATGGAAACCCTCCCATAAGCTTCTGAGGCTAAGTCCTGATCGAATACCATTCGTACGATCGAAGTCTTCGATCATTCGAATCCTACAAATTATCGAATGAATTAGAATACTTCATTCGAATGATCGAACGATCGGTATTCAATCGTTCGATCATCGAGGAATCGAAGGAAAAGGTAGCCTAGAACTTATCGAATATCGAGAATCATAGGAATATTGGGGAATAGTGATAAATTTGCCCCTTAGTGATTTTAAAGTTCAATATGCATTATCTTTTTTTGCGTAGCATACGAACACTAAAATTTGCTGCTACTGGTCCCTTAAAATGCATTAGATTTGGAGTGAACTGCAAAAAAAAGTATCAAATTAATCTGCCTCCATTATTTACTTTTGAATAACTCACCCTGCTTCTTATTCTTTTTCCACACTCTCGCTCATCTTTCTATGTGATGTGCACATTGAACTAAAGGGAAAGGAGGAGCTCGTCCTACTCGGTGGGGGGTGCATTAGTCTTCCATTGCCTGAACTTGAAAACTAAATCCTTACACTATTTATCCAACTGGCTTGTCAGTTAACACACACACACACATTTATATATACAGTCTGTGTGCAATGTATATAACTCTTATTTAAATGACTGGAGTAAATTTGTCCTTAGGAATGAATGACTGTTTACAGTAAGATCCACATCAGACCACATAAAGATATCTTTACTAAAGATACAAAATGAGCGTCAACATTAAACAAAATAATTAACTGCTTAATTTACAGAAGTTCGTTTCCAATAATAAATAAATGTACATATAATACTGCCTAGTACAATATTACAATGTATAAAAAGATGAACCATGCACATAAACTATTCTAGAAACATGGAAAAATGTTGGATAAAAAGAGTCATTCTACAATTTGTACAGTGATTTTTTTTTTCATCTTGAAATTAAAATTAGGTCGAAAAAGTAATAAAAGGCTCCCAGGTTTTGAACGGGTTTCTGTATACAAAACAACTTATATGTGAAATTGTAGCGAATTGGATTTGCTAGTTGGAACGCTTGTTGCCAGTTTCAAAAGGTGGAAATTCCAAAGGAAAATAAAGCTCTCAATTTGTGAAATAGGTGAGAATAAAGCACTCAAAATAACCATATTTTATATATATATATATATATATATATAAAACCTCTTATATAGCACTGCCTCCATTTCAACTCGGTGTCATCTCTGCTTGGTAGGATTCCAAAACTATTGGGCAACTTGTCCCTCTTAGGTGTTGTTTAGTGTGTTAAAGGAATTGTTCAGTATACTTCAGTTTCTAATATAGTTAGTCAGACAAAAATGTAATGTTTAAAGGCTGGAGTGACTGGATTTCAAACATGATAGCCAGAACACTACTTCCTGCTTTGCAGCTCGCTTGGTTTCCACTGGTTACCAGCCAACAACCAATCAGTGACTTGAGGGTAGGGGCAAATGGGTCATAGCTGAGCTGAATGCTGAGGATCAATTGCAAACTCACTGAACAGCTATGTCCCATGTTGCCCCCCTTCAAGTCGCTGACTAACTCAGAGTTAGAGAGCTGAAAAGCAGTAGTAGTGTTCTGTTTTGTTATGTTACACATCCAATCACTCCAGCCTTTATACATTACATTTTTACTAACTATATTAGAAACATTTTTTTATTTTGCACGGCCTATCTATTTATACAGTTTTTATATTTTTACACTGAACTGTTCCTTTAAGGACTGGAGGCACTGCTAACAAATGATGTATGTATTTTGGCGTGCTTTATACAGAGCTTTCAAAAATTGTGCAGCTAAAGAAAAGTCTCTCCTAAAAAATGTATATAAATAAAATGTATCACAAATAACTCACTTGTATATTATTCCTTGGCAAATCTTCAGAGCTGCCATAGCAGAAATCAGGTCCAGCATACTGTACATGGAATTTGCTTTTCTGTACCTTATTGGGTATTTGTTAGCAAGGTTAGTCATTGGGGGTGCATGGCTACATGTACTGATATTATGTAGAAATTGCATATATAAAAGTAAGGTTTATTAATACAGTTAATTGAAAATGGAGAAAAACGTGTACTTGTAAAAAGAAGGCTGCTGTGTAAAAGCTGCATCCCAGTTAGCTGGAGCCATAACATTCTAAAGCCAACATTTATGGAGAGGAGTTTTCTTGGGAGGTGCAGTGTTACTTGATTGATTAGACTGTGTGTAAGAGAAAATATGGTCACAGGCGCCTACACAGAGCAATGCAGTGATGTAAATAAGCCCTTAACATACAGCAAAGGTTCCCATATTGAGAATGCATGAGTATTTGTAAGATTTGGGAGAAGTCTTGTTTACTGTTGTAGATACTAATAGAACTACAGCAGGACAAGGAATCCAATATTTGTATATCTCTGTAACTTACATTTGTGGGCAGGTTATAAAAAACTGTGCGTTTAAGGGTACTGAAAAGTACTCCCCTATGCAAGCAAAATAAGGGACTTTTTGACAAGTTGTGTTTTTACAGTGCAATAAACTTCATCAGTAGAAAATGTTTTTTGATGCAAAGGGAATTGCCTTCATCCATGGAATTTTGATTTTACCCTGAATATGCAACACTGATTTCACCTCAATATTTAACTTTTTTTTTCCAGCTGAAAAACTGGGTCTAGAGGCAGCAATGGCAAGAACCATACAGTAAAAATAATATTTTGTGTTGTTCAGCAGGCTTCTTGTTTTGCAGATTGTTGGCAGCAGAGTAAATTGTGCAAGTTTGTTTGTCTCCCAGTATCCATAAAGCATCCTAAACAACGCCAACTGCTCGTGTTCACCTGGCAGTACAGTGCCAATATACAACCAGAAGTCATCACAGTGGCTTTGAATTGCATGATGTCCTGCTATTAAAGCAAAGCAATGGGCTTGGTTCCTGAGGCAGGCACACACTGGGAAGGTGCCATATTTTCCATCGTTGGATATGTAGTGTACAGGCTGGTAACGTGAAAGTCCGAGAAAGAATGATCCCCACTGCTAGACACAGGGGTCAGACCAATGGTTCCCAAATCACAGTCTGAGAGTTGTAGAGGGGAACTGCTGAATGCACCTAATGTGTCCAGACTGAAGCTCTCGTCCTTCATGGCCTCCCATATGTTTCCTTTAACATAAGGCATAAGATAGACTGGAGTTAAAAGCCAATACTGGAATGCAGTAAGAATAATATACAGAGGCAATGAAATAAGATACAGTGGATATTTATTTGAGAACTTATCACTATGTCGTTATCGTAAAACATTGGATTCACCATGAATGACCCTTTTTATACCCATGGAAGTTAAAGGATAAGTAAACCTTTAAAATAAGTGAATGTAAGATTGATGAGAGCTTTATTCTAAGAACTTTTGCAATGTACATTGATTATTATTATTCCAAGATATTAAAGGATACATGTACTGCTAATATGAATGAGTTGTGTCACTACAGCATCACCAGCTAGCCAGTTTCCAACCAGTCTGACCACCAAGTAGTCAAAGAAGTTGTCAGGAGAAAGAAAGAGGGCTGCTCTCATGTTCTTCTGCTTAGGAAAAAAATAGAAGCCTTTCTCAAATCTTTTCTAAGCAGAAGCACATCAGAGCAGTCTCTTTTATTTCTCATGACAACTTCCTTGACTACTTGATTGTTAGAATGGTTGGAACCTGACCAGCAGGTGGTGCTGTTGTAACAATATTAATTTATATCAACAGTACATGTAACCTTTAATATCTTGGAATAAAAAAATAAATAAATCTATGTACATTGTAA
>CM044432.1:130587212-130613353 GCA_024363595.1 Xenopus borealis
AACTTGATGGACGTGAGTCTTTTTTCAGCCTAACTTACTATGTTACTATGTTACATTCAGTTATTTTAAAGATGTACTTATCCTTTAAGTGATATGGCCTACTCACCTTGTAGTGCAAAGTCCATGATGCTTGGATCGAGGGCATCAACCTCTGTGTTCATATCTGAGGTGAGGCTGAGAAAGTCGGAAGCTGCCCTGCTCAGGATATGCTGTTGAAGGGGACTGTGTGTCATGTCTGGAACAAAGTGAACTGGAGGACTCTGCGCTGGGACTGGAGAACCTGATGATATTCTAGCCTGGGTCTGGATCTGACAGTGTAAAGGAATGGATTGCAAAGACAAAGTCATGACAGGGTGTGGCAGGTGCTGAGGAATCCTGCCTGGGATGTTTCCTATGGTCGTCATAGCTTGAACTTCTGATTCCACCAATTTACTCAGCGCTTTACAATTCTCTGGTCTGTCCATGATAAGTTTGTCCAGCTCATCTGCAGAGTGATACATGGTTTAAGTAAGTACACTGAAAGCTTAAACTTCGTCAAGTTTGTCAAAAGCAGTGGCATTTTACACCTGAATATTTCCTCTGTCTGCAAACAACGACAGAAGTTAACGGGAAAGCTTTTTACAGCATTGAAGGCCCACCCTTGTGTCCAAACTAGAGAGTGCATTTCAAAGTATTTGAGTTTATCCACATATTAGGTTTTATTGGTACCCATACAATAATACATTCTGTTATTACCTGGATTAGCCATACTCCTGCGTATTGCTGGAAGATCCTTCCTCTTCCATTTCTGCATCTCCTCTTCCATTTTATCAATCTTAGCTGGGTTCAGGGCCCACAAGCACCCTTTGCGTGAAGATCCACTTAGTTTGTTCTCTACCTTCTCAAAGCACTTATTTAGGGAAAGGTTATGTCGAACTGAGTTCTTCCAGCCATCTGGAGCTGTCTGTAAAGTGAAAAAGGAAAAACAACTGTAAACATCAAAACATGCATCATAATCTAAATCATAAGGAAAACACAATTCTGGATATCACCTATACAGTGCGTTATGCTATACCTTAAAGTATGGAAAATGATCCTTCATAAAACTGTAGATTTCACTCACTGGCAGGCTTCCAGTTTTGCTGTTCTTCAAGGCCATTGCAATAAGGCAACTATTACAAATAAATAAAGTGTAAACCTTTAGACTCTGTAATGGTGTAGTGTAGACAGCTATGCAAACAGGTACCCATACATCGCTGCCTGTTTCACTAAATATGATAATTTAAATCAAGTATAATTATCAACTAATTGAATGTACCTGTATGAATAGATGGGTTTGGGGTAACTCTTGGGCTGTAGTTCCTGTGTAGGATGAGTTGCAAGGTGTGGATGTGTGAACTGGGCTTGTGCCCTGTATGAGTTGTTGTACAAATTGGCAGAGGAACACTGGAGAAAAGAGAGATATTGACAAACAGAATTAATTACCTGACAAAAAGACAAGATGAAACTCCACATTTATCCTGCATTTCTTTTAGTTTATACTGTATTTTTATTCTATAAGCATCTAATCATCCTACTGACTGGTAACTACCCCCTACTCCATCTAGTTTCCCTTTATAAAACCCATTTGCTTTATAAACTGGAAAAGTGTATTACCTGCGACCCCTGGGAAAGTCCATAGATTTGCTGTGATTGAGCATGGTACACAGGCTGCTGAGCCTGCAAACTAGGAGACATGTGTCCTGCCATAGTGTATTGGCTTGTCTAATGAAAAGAAAGAGAAACAGCTGTTATTTTATCATTTTATTCATACAGTGGCAACATTCTCAGTGGCAATAGCTCCCTCACTGTGGGAATAAAAAGTCTAACTTTGTCTACTATACCATAAAGCAGCTGCAAGATTAGTATGGGATTACTTACATTGGACCCATGTGATGTTAACGTATTCAGACCCAGAATCCCCTGTTGCATGCTTGCTGGAATGTGGATCATAGATCCAGGTGAGTGTACATTATTTGATAAATGTTCTGTGGAAAGAAAAATTTACATGAAAAATGGCACATAGATAGATAAACCATGAAGATACTATGTGAAATGTGAAAGACTCAACCTACCTGACTGCTGCATCAAAGTATTCTGGGAAGTGTGACTGTAGTCCACCCTTGCATTGGTCATCTGCTGCAACCTGGGGACATCCACAGAAGTCAGCCAAGACAGAGACTGCAGGTCATTAGGAAGTTCCTCTGCTCCCATTTGAGAGGGGTTCATGTGCCTGTGGTCAATGCCAAGAAAAGGTCAGTATTCTGCATTACTAAACTAATATACTGTATTTAGGTTTTTGAACTAAAATCAACAAAATATCCCCTTCTAATGAGGGCAAATCTAATGGCAGTCATGTAACACAAAGTACACATATCTGCTACAGGGTTTCTTAGAATATAGGGACATGCAAGGCTAAAAACCATAAGAAAAGAACAATTGATGAGGCACAGCATGGTAGAATAATACCATTCCCCATGAGGTTTTAAAAAAGGTTTTACAAAATATATATATTTTTTTTACTTTTATGAATGTGACAATTGCATTGCCAGATAGCTGCTGATAATAACAGCAGAGAAAATAATAAAATTGTAATATGGCTAAAGGGCTCAAGGACGTTTGTTGTATATTTTGCATTCAATATTTATCCAAAACAAAACTATTTACAAAGAAATCAGAACATGTTTTTATATGGATATACCGTAACTGTTTACATCAGTGTTATCGCGTTAAAAGATAGTTGCTGAAATGCTAAATCCTTATTATAATCACATAATCCATGGCAACAGTCAGCTCTGTGCACCTGTCACTACAAATATATTTTTATAAAATCTAACATTTATCAGGCTCTACCTGTGTTGTACACATGGCTGGGTACATTTCTATTTAGTAAGAAATGAACCATTTCAGTGCAAATGCAAATGATGTTATTTTTAAAATGCTACAATACATTTGGTGCTCTGATTCTGCCATTGTAATACAGTAATTAGTAGCTTTACCAGTGACTTCTCACAATGCCCCATTTGGATAATGTAGTGTTAAGGGAGGGGGGATACTCAGCTGACCCTTCTTCCAGCTCTGCCATTGGCCGGATCATAAACAAACAAGATCAAACCAAGTGATTTAAAAGCTGGGCAGGCCAGGCTGGTTTGTAACAGTTGGTTGTGTTATTCAGAGACCACTGCCCTATTGTACTTAAAAAACGGCTAAAGCCAACTGACACGTGTCTCCATTGTTTTTGGGGGAGGATTAATTGTTTCTATTTCTCTACCCCCACAAGACCTCTTTCCCCCCTTCTTCCCCTTGCAGACCCTTCATTAATCTAGCTGAATGACAGCAGACAAGAGGAGCACAAAAAGAGTGCCATCTGCCACCCGCCTGGTGCCTACTGGTCTGAAATGACGAGTTTGGGTGCTTTTTGTTTAACAAATGCAAAGGTTGAATGGGGAGTGTGAAGAGTCAAAGCCTCTGCGCACACCTCCTGTCACAGGGCAAACTCACTGAGCAACTTCCAAACCTCAAGCCCTTGTGTTAACATTTGTGTAACAGTCTGCTAGTGTTGTTTCAGGATCAAACCCATTACCACCTCATCAGGAAAAGCACAATGAAAGAATGATCATCTCAAATACCTGTATTTAAACCCAAACCAACCCCATGAATCTTTTCAGTTAAAAAAATAACGGATAAGGGATCTTTCCGTAATTTGGATCTTCATACCGTAAAGGGATGCTGTTATGGGAAAACATGTTTTTTTCAAAATGCATCAGTTAATAGTGCTACTCCAGCAGAATTATGCACTAAAAATCCATTTCTCAAAAAAAAAAAAAAGATTTTTTAATATTCAATTTTGAAATCTGACATGGGGATAGGCAATTTGTCAATTTTCCAGCTGCCCCTGGTCATGTGACTTGTGCCAGCACTTTAGGATGGAACTGCGTTCTGGCAAGTTTGTTGTTTTCCTTCTCAATGAAACTGAAGGAGTCTCAATGGGACATGGGTTTTACTATTGAGTGCTGTTCTTAGATCTACCAGGCAGCTGTTATCTTGTGTTAAGGAGCTGTTATCTGGTTACCTTCCCATTGTTCTGTTGTTAGGCTGCTGGGGGGGGGGGGAAGGGAGGGGGTGGTTTCACTCCAACTTGTAGTACAGCAGTAAAGAGTGACTGAAGTTTATCAGAGCACAAGTCTCATGACTTGGGACAGCTGGGAAATTTACAATATGCTAGCCCCATGTCAGATTTCAAAATGAAATATAAAAAAACATGTTTGCTCTTTTGAGAAATGGTTTTCATTGCAGAATTCTGCTGGAGCAGCACTATTAACTGATTTTTTCCCATGACAGTATCCCTTTAAGTCTACAAGAAAATAATGTAAATGTTAAATAAACCCAATTGGCTGGTTTTGCGTCCAATAAGGATTAACTATATCTTAGTTTGGATCAAGTACATGGTAATGTTTCATTATTCCAGAGAAAAAGGAAATCCCTTTTAAAAATTTGTATTATTTAGATAAAATCGAGTCTATGGGAGATGGCATTTCCATAATTTGGAGCATTCTGGATAACAGTTTTCCAGATAACGAATACCATACCTTTACTAGAAAAAAACATTATATGAAATATCCACCACCCAAATTGACAGATGTACATGTAAATAAGGTAAAGGGCCCCAGGCAGCTCAGTCCAATAAGGGCATAATCATCAGTTAAATAAGGAGCTTAATATCAAATTGCTATTTAGTTCCCCTTGTGTTTGTAAGAACTGCACCTAACGAGTTGAAAAGCTCACTGAGATAAGTTCCTTGTAATCATATTAGCCTTTGTAACTTTTGCCTGGTGGGGAGCAAATACAGAAGTTTTGGACCACGTAACTTACATTGTGTAGTGGTTTGGATCAAGTAAAATAGTAGGAGGTGCAGGTAATAGGGATCCTGTGCCTGATGTGAAACAGATGAATACATAAGGTAAGACTGTAGAGACTTCTGAACTCTTAGCCAAGGAGGCTGTGATCAGTTGCACTCGTAACTGGATAAATTCTTGCAATCACCAGGCGCTGTACTGAAGTCTGTACAGAGTCTGGACTCTGAGGAAGTGCTGAGAAGTTTGGCAGGAAAAGTGTTAGTCCCTTACACTCACCGCTTGATCATTATACCACAATGTGTGCCACAAATAAAGCCGCTTTTTGATTCTCAAGGAGCGTGTCCTTATATTGATCTTCTGTACAGCGCCTGGTGATTGCGAGAAGTTATCCTGTTACGAGTACCATACCGGCATAAAGCAGCCGGCCTTTCTCAATGTGGGCAGCATCTGGAGGGACACGATGACTGGGTGAGTCTGATGCGGTCTGTATCACCCTTTATTTATTTATATGTGATCAGTTGTACATAGAATAAAGCTAGAAATGCTGTATTTGGTATACTAAACATAAACATGAACTCACTGCAGCACAAGCCTAATCAAACAAATGATTTATGCTTTCAAAGTTGGGCACAGGGTGCTGTCATCTTGTAACTTTGTTATACATCTTTGCAAGACCAAGACTGCACACATGCTCAGTATGGCCTGGGCTGCTTAGGGATCGTCATAAATTATCAAAACAGGGAAACAAACAAAGCTGCTGGAGTTCGGCATGGCTGAGAAGTAAGGCGGGGGCTTCCCCTGCTGTTCATAAGTATGATTGTTTCCCTGCCCAGCATTAAGGGACTGTCTGACAATTCCTATACACAGCAGTAAGCAAAGGGAGAATTTCACTGCTTATAGTCAGGTTTCTTATAAAAAAGGTACACATTTTTTAATTAAAGTATATTGGAGATAGGTTTATTCATTTTTTTTTTTTAAAGAAAGTAAAAATGGGAATTAAATTTTTTGCCTTTCCTTGACCTTTAACCACTATAACCCATGGGGTAGAGTGGGACAAATAAAAAAAAAATATATAAATAAAACGTGTCCTTATCCATGGTGGGGTAGGTGTCAAAAAGAAAGTAAAAATTACCCTGTTTGATGAGCCCCTCCTCCCTCAAGCCATGAAAGCAAGAGGTCAGATCTGAACAATATCTTCAAAATAATAAATTTAACTTGTTAACACCAATCATGCAATTTGTCTTGAAGCACTTATTAGTTATTAAAAAAAATCAACAAGAAAAAAAATTGACAACCCAGCTGTCACACCCAGCCTAACTCCAAGCATACTGCAAGAAAGCAAGAATTTGTAGTTGGGTTATCACATCGGCATGTTCTGTTCTTCTAATTATATATAAATTATTAGGGGCAGGCAATCTTATTACATATGAGTTTTATACGTAAATCTGCATTATTCATAACTTATATTGCCTTTGATTGCAGACGAAAATAAAATGTTATTTTCTCACTAAATATTCACTTGCTACTGGGCACCCCTGCAGTGATTTCTAGGACCCAGTCATATGCTACACTGATGAAGGAAGAGTAAACAGAACTCATACAGTCTGGTAGATCTATTGTTTTCTCTGTCAGGCTGAATGGAACGAAATTCACATATTAATAGGCTGCCACGGACTGCTGCAACTCCTTCTATGAATCTGAAGTATTGTGTGCTTGACAAGTCAGTTACAGCCGTTTTGGTCAGGGCCTCATAAGATTGCTATTATTACTGGGGATGTCTGTATATTCTCCCCTTCAAAATGTGGGTGATGTCACATCTGTGACTTCATTTGTTAAATTGCTAGTACAAGACACAATTCAGCAAACTCTAGAAGACTTCCTTATAACTATACCTATTAGCTTGGGTAAATAATTTCCTACAATATCAGATATGTCATAGCTGCACAATACTTCATTATTCTCCAAACCTGTAGTCATTTATGAGGGTAAATGTATGCATTGACTGATGGCAACTATTTTTTGGGTTTGTTACAGGCAAAATATATATTATTTTGTTATCCGTCTAATGTAGATACACAGGTCCGGACTGAGAATTAAAATAGGCCCTGGCATTTCAGGTACACAGAGGCCCAATCAGCCCACACAGAGGCACAAACAGCTCCCCACCAGCCCACTAAATACTGACTTTCTATGGGACCTTATAGCAGCCCCTCTGGCATTTGCAAAACTCACAGACACATGTTTTATCACTACAGGAGGCCACCATCATTCACAAGTGCACCCCTTTACAATTGGCATGCAGTAGTTCACCTATACAAGCAGGGGGCACTAAAGTTTTTCTCTTCCAAGACAGTATTAGGAATGAATGCAGATCAATCTACACACAAGTAACAAGCGTCGCTAATGACAACAAAACAACACAGTCTGTATAAAACAAATGTATGAAAGAACAGAAATATATGCATAGAGGTAGACTATGAAATACAGAGAAAATAAGCAGTTACGCTTTTCTATTTTTAAGTTAAAAATATTTTTTATAAACAGAAATGTTTTATTAAAGGGGAATCTAACCTATTTATAGTGATTTACTAAAATTGATTATTCATTAAATACACAGCTGTCATGTAGATATTTTCCACAAATGTCACCTGAAAAAGCATAATCATTATTATTACTGGGGGTGTTGGTATTATCATTCGCTATAGAAAAAATATCTCTGCAGAGATTATCATGTGTGGAATAATTTACCAATTATGTGGGTACAAGAAATCAAGCACTAAGGGAGTTTGAAATTGCCCCATAGGCCTCATAAATGGAGCAGATATACCCCTGCCATTGCCGGGTGTAAGTTACATAGTTAGATCGGGTTGAACAAAGACTTAAGTCCATTAAGTTCAACCCCTCCAAATGAAACCCAGCATCCATACACACATCCACACTGACCCCTCCATACTCTCACATAAACTATACATACTCATACACTAACTATAAATTTTACTATCACAGTAGTCTTGGATATTATACTTGCTCAAAAAATCATCCAACCCCTCTTAAACTCTGGAGTCCTTGTAGATAATAAACTTGCTTTATTTACCAGTAGGTCCTTCAATCTGACACAAGGCAACCCATTCCGATTAGAAGAAATGAGGTTCTGCATAAATAATTCACAGGGTTTTTTTTACAGTGAGAACTATGAACATGTGAAATTCTGTCCTTGAATCAGTTGTACAGACTGATACATTAGATAGCTTTAATAAGGGGTTGGGTGGCTTTTTAGCAAGTGAATATGGAATATAGCTCACAGTACAAGTTGATCCAGGGACTAGTCTGAGACTAGTCTCTATTCTGGAGTCAGGAAGGATTTTTCCTAAGTGGAGAGGCTTCAGATGGGTTTTTTTTTTTGCCTTCCACTGGCTCAACTGGTATTTAGGCAGGTATATACAGACATATGGTTGAACTTGATGGACATGTGTCTTTTTTCATCCCAACTTACTATGTTATTTTACTATATAAAGGCATTAACATAATCAGCCAAAACATTATCCACCAGCACATTCCACAACCTCACTGTGAAGAAACACCTACATTGCTGCACATAATTAGACAACGTGTGATATACAAAAACTCCTAAATCCTTCTCAGTTTAGGATACTACCAACACACTGCCATGTAGTGTATAACTTACACTCTACATTTTGCACCCTAAGCAGGTATTAAGTTCAGGCTCAGTAGCACCTTGCACTACCCAGCTTTCTGCATCATGTGTGTTGTTAATGATATGTAAACTAAGTAATTCCAGGAGACATCCAGGTGCTGCCAACCTCATGTCTCTTCTGTATCAAGCACTTGCAAATGCAGGCAGTGCTGCATAAAGAGTCCGGCAATCCTTTGCACTCCATTCTAGGAGCACAGCGAGGAGCAGCACCGGGCACAAGTGGCGCAATGTGCAAAATGAATAAATGGCAATACTTTGCTTTATAGAGGGTTTATGAATCTCTGTGAAATTCATAAAACTAGAAACAATGTCCCTGCATAGGAAACCCGCTATCCTGCTAATTGTATGTGCATGCACATACAGTTTATAATGCATGTTGGTATGCACTTAATAGGGCGAACACTTTATAGAAGAGAGACCACAAAATCAAGTGGGAAATCTGAGTTTTGCAAACAGCAAACTCCACTAAAGAAAATGTCCTATGGTATCAAATATTCATCGTCAAGCATAAAGAAGACCCTTCTGACCTCCAGTGCTTAATCCCAAGTGCCAAAATGAATGCAAAACAAAAACATACCTGTATTCTTGGCTTTGTGGATGATGATTCTGCCCTGATGTCCTTAATATCCCAGACATTATAGCAGAGATGTCACTGTCTATCATCTCCTTTGGGGGTTGAGGAGAAAATATGGTATCAGTCAATACTGCAATGCAAAGATTTAGAATTGAAACAGTGGACCCTAATTGGCATTTGTGAAATTCATCTTAAAGGAAAGTATAATGGACATAATATATTAATGGGGGGGATGTGATTTTATGTACTAGAAATGACAATGGCATGAATTGGGTTGAGTGTAAAGTCCCTAGCATTAAAATCCAAATAGTGTTGAAGATAAAAAACAGGCAAAAAAGGAGGCACCTAACTTAGTAATATTGCAATTTCACTGAGTGCTGTACCAATACAACTGAAAAATACTGCAGTATATTGGAATTATCTTTCGTGTTTTTCTGTAACCTCGTGCTAGTGAGCACTGGTTTTTTTCTTCAACATTATTTGGATTTTACTGCAAGTCTGAGGGAGAACAGACATTTTTAAACCGGGAGAGGGAGCGGACTACTGGAACCTTAAATATCCTTAGCATGTCACATAGAGTCAGTTATGTAATTTGTAGTGCACGGGGGAAATATACATAGGGAATCATTATTTAAAGTAGTAAGTAAGGTTGAAGAAGACACGTCCATCAAGGTCAACATTTTCCAGGTCTATCTAAAACTTGCCTAAATCCCCTTCTGTCTCGCCAATTTGCCTTTAGAGGGGAAAAATATTCCTCCCTGACTCCAAAAGGTGATCGAACCAGTCCCTGGATCAGCTTGTTCTATGAGCTATCTTCCATAACACTGTATTCCCTCAATTTAAAAAAAAAAAACAACCAACCCCTTCTTGAAGCTATAATAAAAAAAAAGAATAAATGTAATAAATATTTATTTATAATAATAATGAATACAAATATCTTTCTTTACAGAAATATAGAAAACACAAACAGCATCATTCAACGTAAAAGCTTTCTATAAGTGTTTAATAACTGTTATCCCTGCTCCCTGTTTGAATATTTCTATAAATGTGAATGACATAAGCATATACCTGAGCATTACATAAATGCGCTTAGCAGATGTCAATGAAGACAAACTGAGGTTAAAATATTGGTAAGAATTTCAAGTGATTATTAAGGAAACGCAGGGGTATTATTGCGCGCCTTTCCCTTGACATATGAAGGGATATTTAGGAGGAGGGAATTCACCCCCATGTTGCCAGTAGCAGCTGCATGTGATGAAGGCCACAAACAAGTGGGGCTGTACAGAATAACATATGCATAGGTATAAGCGCAGTCCACTTAATGGAAGCAAATTCAATATATTAGCAAGATAAGGAGTAAATGCAATACCTATGTTCCAGGCGTAGGTCTCTGATATGATTGGTGAGCAGGGAAGCTGCAGTGAGTGAGCAGCAACAGGGCACTGTGTTCTCTCCTTTGTAATGGGATTTCTCTCTGTCCCCAAACCGTTTTTAAATTTCCCTCTCAGGAGCTGTCCAGCGCTGCGCATGCGCACACTCTGCCTCGCTGGGTCACAGATTATAGGGCAGAGTTGCTGAGCGGGGTCCCAGCAGAGACGAGATGATGTTACCTACCCACAACAGCAGCCCGTCTTTGTGCCCACTCACAATCCCTCCTGACAGACCTCAGTGACACTCGTCTGACTTCAAGCACTGTGGGAGCTTGGGGAATAAATAGTAACTATAAAATGACCGTGGTCAGGCTTGGGCGGAAGTTGGACGGTGTGAGAGATATTTGTAGTATAGGGTAAGAGTGGGGCACAATGTGGCTTCTGTTTAGTCAGGCGCTGCATCTGGCACCTGCTTTTAGTATGTAAAATCAGCATGCAGCGTTAGTGGGCCCTAAGGAAGGGACATGGTGCATCGTGCATTAGAGGTTACGGTCTCACTGAGCTGAGACACCTGCAGGACTCTGGGACTACAACAGTCCAAGGCTGATGGGGAGGGTTCCTCTGCCCTCCAGTAACTTTAAATGGACGACTTGCAATTTCAGTCGCTAGTCCGAGGTCCTTGTGAACACTCCTGGCAAGCGCGGCGGATGATAGGTGCCTGTTTGAAAGTTGGGTCCAAGGTAGCGAAGGCGGAATTGGGAGACGGGCTGTGAGTTCCAGTGAGGCACTTGCTGCATGCAATACTGATCCCGCTCCCTTGTGCGAATAGCAATCTCCTGGCATAGAGAAGTGTCGTGGGGCTCGTGTGTCACAGTCAGTTTGTCAGGGGAGCCCTGTGTGTCCGTGTCCTGCTGCTTCGTCTCACTCTGCTACTCTCACACACACTGGGCACTAGCCGTTGGCCACTCATTGAGCCCGCCGCTCGGCCCGCGCCTGAGCCCGGGAAAGGCAGCTGGGATGGCGGCAGCAGTGGGGAGGGGGGGGCTAGTTGGGACACACGGCGCTCACGCACGGACAAGATGAGAGGGAAAAATAAACAATCACGACTGTGCCATTGTTTCTGACAGGGAACTCTATCGCACCAGAATCCTGGGCTTTGACTTTATCTTTGTTGTGGAGCAGCCAGGGCTTCCATATGTGAGCCTCAAGCTCGGAAACTTGCATTGTGTCCCAGATCTGTAGAGCACCATTAAATCCAAATTATACAATCACAACTCTACATGCAGTAGTGCTTCTGCCGCCTGCCCTTACAGTTCTCTTGCACTGTGTTTATATATATATATATATATATATGTCACATTGTGTGTGTTTGTGTATTTCACAATAACTAGTAATTTCCTTTACATTATTTCCTTATAAACAGTATTTAGTGATTTTATCAGGTATAATTAGCAGGTATAATCAGTACTTAGTGGTGTAATCTCACAGTAAAACTTGTGTATGATAAATATGTAGGGACCCATAGGGTTAATCTATGGCTTTAATTCCATTACTTCTTTTCCCTAGTTGCTGGGCAAAAAGCCAGTGTATCTAGTTCCTATTTGCATATCTTAGTTATTGGCCAAGAGATGTAATGACCACTTCCTGTCACACTTTAATATAGTGTGTGGAAAGGGGTGTATCTTCCTCTTTGGCTGCTGGTGTCCTTACCTACTGGATGTGCCCGTTGAGCCTGGGTTCACCAAGGCCCAGCAAAGTCATTGCCCTAAAGCAGTGATCCCCAACCAGTAGCTCGGGAGCAACATGTTGCTCTCCAACCCCTTGGATGTTGCTCCCAGTGGCCTCAAAGCAGATGCTGATTTTAGAATTAATGGCTTAGAGGCAAGTTTTGGTTGCATAAAAACCAAGTGTACTGCCAAACAGAGTCTCCTGTAGGTTGCCAGTTCATATAGGGGTTACCAAAAAGCCAATCAGAGCTCTTATTTGACATCCCCATGGACTTTTTCATGCTTGTGTTGCTCTACAACTCTTTTTTAAATTTATATGTGGCTCACGAGCAAAAAAGGTTGGGGACCCCATGCCCTAAAGGAACAGCACCTTCAGTGTTTGAGTAGGGTAGCAGGGTTTTATCTGTTATAGACTCTCTAGGAGAGTGAGATAGAGAGAACAAATAGTAAGAGCATACAGGATCTGTAGCAGGGAGGAGCCTTCCAAGGCTCCTAGCTTGCCTTCAGAAAAAGGACCACAGTTGATAGCCAGGTTTAGACTTCTTCTCCCTGACCACTCTGCTGGGCAGCATCTGGACCACTTTCAAGGGTTTATCTGCCTGAAGGAATTCCCTTACTACTTGACTACAGCCTCATGGGAGTCACATTCCTCAACTGTCCCATCCACCTGTCCTAGTCTATGATGCCTATATCTGTCTATACCTCATCTTTTGCAAGTAAACCTGTGGGACATTTGTCCTGAACAAATAAATTGTTTTCACCACAAGAACCTCCTGGCATCCGTTTTTCCTATTTTATTGCTCAGTAGCCTGTTAGAGTTGTAGTTAACCTACACCACACCTTTATTTCTTCGACTTAGCGAAGGCCCTACATGACGTGTTAGAGTCGCATATAACCCATGCTCTAACCACTAGCTCGACATTAACCTGGTCTGCTTAGCCCAAAATAGTGTTACAAATAAAGTATCCCCTGTTGGAAATTATTCAGATATCAGTAGTCACCTCAGCGTTTCATAGCCTTTGGCCTCTTGTTTTTATATATAGTCATGAAATTCCTCTGTGACTTATAAATTCCTTATTTCTCTAGTTGGCCCTCCTGTCAGTGCAGACATTGTGGTATTTGTCATCCTTCACCTCTGGAGGTGACAGATAAAGTTGTTGACTCCTGGCCCTTCCTGCTGAATATATGGTCTGGCTCCACCTCTTCTCAGTTTTTTGTCCTGCCTTGGAGGAATAGGACAGTATATCAGACACACCGATGATACAATTGTTTCACTCTCTTTTTCTTTTTTTTTCCACCATAGAACTTATCAATAGGTTCTTTAACATCTTACTAACATGCAGAGCTGTCTATGAGGTGCAACAGGAACAACCAGGCTTACCATGGAATTCTAGGAATATTGCCTGTGGCCATAAGGGTACGCAGAGCTGCCCGCATAATATACAGGGGTTTTATTCTCTACCAAAATTACAAGTGTAAGTTTCACTGGGCACTACGAGTATGGAGGTAATAGTGCGGAAGCATACACCTAGTAAGGTTGACAGCGCTTACTACGCAGACAGTAGCTGGGGAGAAGGCTGTGACGATAACACCCGCCACGCACTTTTTTTGCACAGCAACTGGTAATGGCGTACATACCGGCATAACACCTTTAAGAGCGCCACAGCGCTTTGTGCCTTCCACACAGATGCATGAACTCCAAGGAAAGACGGCAATCTGATAAGGGAAACAGGTTTATTTCTGATTAGGGATGCTAAGCCCTACGCGTTTCGGGAATCAATCCCTTAATCATAGGCATTCCACACAGACGCAGCTACGTCACAGGAAGGAGCTGCATAGCGGCACCCTTAAGCGCGCCACATCGCTTTGCGTCTTACACACAGATGTGACTACGTCACAGGAAGGCGCTGCATAACAGATTGAGCATGCCACAATGCCCGTACCTTCCACAGTAGCAAGCAGGATAGCTATCGGTAAAGGAAAGCGCAACATAACTGCGCTAAGTCGGGGGCTACGCACCAGCTAGCTAGCAGAAAAGACTACACAGTGATCTGATAGGAGCGGTGACTCCAGGTACCAGCATACGGCATAAATCAGGTGAATGCAACAGTGCTTCACAGGAGAAGGCAAAATCAAAGGGGATCTTAGTACCTGTTGATTTTAAACTACATTATGAAGGAAACAAATTCCTTAGCAGATTTAAGGGCAGACATTCAGGCCACAAATAAGCCCAACAAGCTACCCAAATGTAAAGGCTTCCGCCATTCATTAAGGAGGTCTGAAAGGTACCATTGCTTATTCTGTAAAGCCAGCTCAAAGAAAGCGCACACACAAGGGCCACCTGTGTTATCACCACAGATTATACCAGCAACAGCAAAGTCCAATTCAGATACAGTTCATCAGGACAAGGCGGATTCCCCGGGACCAATTTTACCCACGCCAACTACCCCCCCAGTCAATGGCAGCAGGGGACGAACACACATCAATCTCTAATCCAGAGACATCCAAAAAGTTACTTAGAGAGATGTTGCAAACGTATGAGATTAAAGAGGAGATCGTTGCACTGTCCAAGACCGACAAACCTCTGGGTGTCCAAAAGAAGTCTACGTTAACGTTCCCAATATTCGGTTCTGTCACACAGGCCATTGAGACTGGGTGGAACCAGCCTGAGAGGTGCGTCACACTTACTCAAAGGTTCTTCAAGACCTACCCAATACCAGAGGGGACAAAGCACCCAGAGTAGATTCTGCAGTAGCCCACCTGTCCAAACATACAGCACTGCCAGCAGAGGAGGCGGCATTTAAAGAACCATTAGACCGTCAAATGGAGTCTACATAAAAAAGATCATACTTTCAAGCCACAGCAATACTGCATCTGGCGGTAGCTTGAGCAGGGTTAGCCCACACAGCTAAACACTGGGCACAGGAACTAGCGCAGCAACCCCTGGCATCAATCAAAGAATTACAAGGAGAGGCAGAAAAACTCATGGCTGCATTCACGTTCCTAGCAGACGCTGCTAGGGGAATCACCAAGCTCGCGGCCAAGGCCACAGCTAAGCAGTGGTTATAAGATGTGCCTTATGGCTCCGACACTAGACAGGAGACATGGCATCTAAACTAAGATTATTATCCCTACGCTTTACGGGTGAATCACTCTTCGGCTCGGATCTAAAACAGATTATTTTTTAAGTTACAGGTGGAAAGAGCACCTTCCTCCCCGCAACAAGAAATCAGAGATTTGACATACCAAACAGATTTTCAAATAGGAAGGGATGGTCAACACAGAACCAATCCTTTCGCCCCTTTCGTTCCAACTTCAGGACTTCTACGACAGACAACACACAGAAGCGCAGATCAACCTGGCACCAGGAGGCGCGCCCCCAACGCAAAGAAAGCAACCACCAATAGAACGACATCTGCCTGACTCAGCCCAGATAGGGCAAGTCCTAGTCGGGGGCAGACTACAAAGATATCTCGGGGAATGGGAAACTCACGTAACAGACACGTGGGTCCTAAAACTAATCCAACAAGGCTACAGAATCCGATTTTCAAACAGTGTACTGCTCCAGGACAAAGGACCCAGGAGCTGCATATCTGGATGCACTAGTCATTTCATGGGATTTCAGATTGGTGTACGCTTTTCCACCTCTAGCGATCCTACCAAGAGTAATAAGAAAGATAAAGCAGAACAAGACCACCACAATCCTAATAGCACCCAACTGACCAAACCGAGTATGGTACACAGACTTAGTCCAGATGTCTATAGCAAAACCCTGGCGATTACCTCTCCGACCAGACTTACTCACTCAGGGACCTCTCAAACACACCAACTTACCTCTACTTCATTTAACGGCATGGCTTTTGAGACCAGGTGGTGGACACGACCCCCTGTCACTCACAGAGGGCAATAGACATACTTTTGCAAGCGCGAAAACAGCCCACATCTAAAGTGCACCACAAGGTGTGGAGAAGGCTCTTCAGTGGGGGGATACTTCTCCGTATGCAATTATTGAATTCCTCACAGAAGGATACAATAAAGGTTTAGCACTTAGAACTCTAAAGACCAAAGAGAATAAGATGGCGCCCGTGACCTCTGCTGCCCTCATTCTGCAGGTGTGGTCAGTGTGGTCCTAGAGGGGACACAATTCTCGGGTAACACTTAGCAGGGAAGAGGGTGGCAGTGGGGATTTACCACCGTGGTTGGTTGAATACTCCTTTAATTAAATGAGCTGTTACTTAACCACATGTTTCTATTGCCAACACAGAAATCACATTCTTCCTGGTTAAAAAGATAATATTGCCAGATTGTCATCTGAAGCTCTCTTGTTGGAATATGAACCTCTCTCTGAGCTGGGTATAAGGATGTTACATCTGACTCAGTGATATACTGTGAGCCCCCTAATTATACATATAACAACATGCCACATAGTGCATTCATAGGAACAGTTATACATTAATAAGCTGGGGAATTCATTTAAGGCGCATGCATAGTCATGTGCAAGGCAATTGCCCTAATACACAATCTAAGGGAAATGTGAGGGATCACTGGAGGATGAAGTCATGTTGTAAGAAATGCCTGTTACCTTTGGCTGCTGATAATGTTTAACAGTCTTAACAGGACATTTTTATACATCCTGAATACATGTAGACATATATATAATTACATTTTATGTCTGTACAACACTGATTAAATAATAGTGGTAACATTATTTCTAGTAATTAACAGGGTGTGTTACTTTTATGTATTGCCAATGGGGATTATGCTGTCATGTTTGCGATAAAATGTTGATGGGAGTTAAAGAGCTGTGAAACATTACCGTTAGAAACTCTCACACAAGTGAATGAACCATCAGACATTATGTTTTGTTTGTTGATGTTTTTACTCTGTCATCTGCTTTGTTATTCTCCCCTTTCTGTCTCAGCTATTCTTGACTTCTCATGGTGTTCATTTAGTTCTTAACCAGATTACCACCTATTTAGACCAGCCTTTGCTCCTTTTGTATAATAAGCTGCAGCATAGGGTGTCCCAATACTAAAGTCGGCCAGCATTTATTATATACTATAGGTCTCATGGCTTCTATTCCATTCATAATCTCTAGCCCTTCCCTAACACTGTGACACTAAAATGTAACATTCTGACACAAGCCAAATGCCTCCATTCTCCCATGAAACATTCCTATACTGTTGCAAATAGCTTCTTTCCCCAATTTATTTTTTTACATGCCCTCATTTCCATCCTGCAGCAAGGAATAGTTATGATAGCAAATAAATTAAATATGTCTCTTAAATGCTTATAATATACAGTATTATTCAAATGTTCAGTCTTTTGGTTTTCAAAAAAGATTTTGAACTAAAGGAAAAAACATTATGTTAATTATATCTGTTAATACCCGATACCATCCAAAGAGACTGACACTATGAAGCATGTAGTTCTTTCTGGTTTTCAGTGCCACAATCTTATGTTTTTTTTCACATAAACTATGAGTGAGATGAACTGCATCATTTAAACCTTCTGGCTGCTCAGGCACTAAGACTGCTTTGCTTGATTTTGTTTCCGTTACATTTCCTTGTTAATCATTGGATTGTGCCTATTGTGGAACTAACCTGGACCATCTGTACTCTCCCATGGTGGTGCCTATATATCACAGCCCCTTATCCCTAGAGACCTATCTGTAATTTCACACTAACTGGCTTTTAAGTACAATTTGTTACATGGAAACAGTACAATACAGCATCAGTTACACACAGCATGTGGGGTTAACCCCCCTTGAGCTACAGTGCAGAAAATTAAGGTGATTGACTTTGGAAATAGTAAGTCAGGTGTTAGACAGTGGCACAATGTGGTATTAAGCCATTATGTGTATGTTGTAATCATCTTAGCCAATATGTATGTGTTGTGATTACCTTAGACATATGACTATAATTTATATTTGCACCCATATCTGTTTGACTAAAATTTTTTGCATTATAGCAAATAGTTGTATTTTGCATTTGCCAACATTTGATTTGGGTCATATATTAAAGGGCAATAGAATACCTTTCTATTATTCACTAATGTGCTGCTATTACAGAACAGCGGAATTCTATAAAAACAAGTCACAGACTTATTGTGACAGTTTTGTTATCAGGAAGAATTAGATGCATGTCACACACAGCTGAGAGGTGGTGGAATTTTGGGCAGCCATTCCTTTTTAGTAGGAATCTGATACAAAACAGTAGAACAGAAAATGCTTTAATGATTAGTAATTTGATTTCTCAAGAGATCGAATAAGTAAATTTCCTGGATTTTTAACAGGCTACATTTCATCTAATTCCTACATAGGAAAATCTGTCTGGAAAAAAAAAACACAAATTGTAAGTGCTATCAGCAGTAGCCTTCTGATTCTGTCTCATAGCTTCTATCTGGCTCATTTCATCACACGTTGCACACCTATTCATCTGAAGAATATATTTTGCCAACACTAGGTAGATGGCAGGAACATTTTTTAAAACTAAACAAAATCAGTAAAGAGCAATGAAATAAAACAAACCCACCCGTGCAGAAGCAGCAGTACAACGAGCTGAGAAAAACAATTCAGCATACAATTTTTGTTTCTACATTGTTTGTTTCAAAACATTAGGTTCCATGTTTCTTTGTTGTTTTTTTCTGTTGTTGTTGCTAATTGTGGATGTTTTACAAGGTTTTGGAAATCCTGCAAATCCCCCCTAATCTTTCATTCTGGCCTCTTTTTTTTGCTGAAGAAAACAAAACCAGAGCAAATAGAGTTTACAATAGGCATCAGTGAACTAATCATGCATGGTTGGATGTTGAGGTTAGAAGTCAAGTTGGCTTTTTTTCTCTGCACTAATGAATTTCCTTCTCATTACTTGTTATTTGACAGGGGACGGACAGTGGCACAAGACTGATTTATAAGTAATCACTTCTGCTTTAAATACTTTCTGAGGCACTCACTGGATAACACACAGCAAAGTCTATGCACAATGTAATGTAAACATCCCCATCAAGTTCTTTTCCCACCTGCTGTAAAAACTTTGGATCCAATATTGTTTCAATCAAAATAGGAGTTGGTTTTCCTGTTTCATGATTTTATTTTATTTGTACCTGTATAGGAGCAATTTTTCCTTCATTTATCCCACTTTAAACATTATTGTTTGCTCTGAATGGGTACTTGCCAAGTCTATATAATAGAAGTCAGCTAGCTGAAGGGGCATAAAATTTGCATGTTAGATGCATCATCCTCAGGGGCATGATGCCACCACCAATCACCACCCCAGCCTTGTCTATTCTATTAGGGGCAGATGTAGCAAAATCCATGATTTAATTTTTTTGTGATTTGAGAAGAAAGTGAATGTCAGTATACTATTTTGAAAGCTCAAATTCAATTTAT
Organism: Xenopus borealis; assembly: GCA_024363595.1. Classification (NCBI taxonomy): domain Eukaryota; kingdom Metazoa; phylum Chordata; class Amphibia; order Anura; family Pipidae; genus Xenopus; species Xenopus borealis. The sequence continues at coordinate 130,606,860 of CM044432.1, forward strand.
TAATAACGCTAATAATATGCATGGAAAAACCTCAGCAAATAAAAACTGACAGTTTTTATTTTATTTTTTTCCCCAGTCTATATTTTAAGCTTCATTGAAAAAGAAAGTCATGTGACTTTTCCATGACAAAGCATGACTAGCTAGTGCTAGTGATTGTTTATTTCCATCAAATTAAAAAAATGTGTAAAAAAACTTGTGTAAGAGAAAATAATTGTAGTGAAAATAGTTGCACATTTTATACTAAAAAGAGACAAATCTCAGATATAAAAAAAAATTATAATTTGGTTATTACAGTTACCAGGGTTGGCCTTTTATTCCCTTCTGGTAAAATGTCATTGGCATCTAAATCATACCACTTAAATGAGAAGTCTTAACATTGGGGGGTGCCTAATATATGGGATGAACCAAATCCGGGATTCAGCCAAATGCAAGCCTTTTTATTATCAGGATTCAGATTCAGCAGAATTCAAGAGCCTGGCTGAACATTTGAATGCCCTTTTCTTCCAGACTTCTTAATTCATTTATGTAATGGCAGAGTGGTTATCTTTTAATCAGGTGCTCAGTACAGAGATCAGGAACCACGGTGGCACAAGTACTCTGTAAAGTTTAGAGCAGGGATCTTCAACCTTTTGTACCATGAAACAGGAAAACCAAACCCTATTTTGTGAGCAACATTCAGAAGTAAAAGGAGTTGGGGAGCAACACAAGCATGAAAAATGTTCTTTGGGTGCCAAATAAGTGCTGTGATTGGCCATTTGGTAGCCTCTATGTGGATTGTCAACCTACATTGAGGCTCTGTTTGGCAGTACACCTGGTTTTTATACAACCAAAACTTGCCCTAAGCCTGAAATTCAAAAATAAGCACCTGCTTTGAGGCCACTGGGAGCAACATCCAAGGGGCTGGAGAGCAGCATGTTGCTCACGAGCTACTGGTTGGGGATCACTGGTTTAGAGGGTTGGCCTATTTTACTGTGAGACCCAGTGACCTCTAGTTACAATATTGCTGCAAATGTTTTTACAAAGTAAGGTGCAGGGCCGGACTGGCAAACACCCCAATCAAATGGCTTATGGGCCATTCTACTTATTGATAAGTGGGCCAGGGAAGCGAGCAGCCGGCAAATGGTAGCTGAAGTTACCGAATCGGCAATGGAGCTGAAGCCATGGGGGGGGGCTGGAAGCCAATGTGGAAAGTTTTTATGGGGGCTGCTTTGATTTTTATGTCAGGGCTTCTTTTGTTCCCAGTCCAGCACTGGTAAGATGTCAATATGTAAATGTGCTTTGCCTTATTCTGTGTGACATGCAAGGGAGCAGAGCAGACAGAGTTATGTGCATATAATAATAAGCAGCAACTGGAGGTTTCAGCGTTTGGCAAAACACAACAACATTTCACAGCATGGAAACCAAACTGTAGCAAGAACATAAACACAAAATGAATGAGATAATAATACAAATATAATTAAGATACTAGTGACAATATCATAAATTGAAACGGACTCTTTCTATTACAAATAGATGAATTCATTTTAAATATGAATATATTTGATGCTCTCCAGTAAATATATTTTTGCCTTTTTTTTAACAGTGCAAGTAAGATTATTTTATAGGTGACCTATGTCAACCTTTAAATTTTATTGCTTACATTAGTTTGTTGTGTCTTTAAGAAATACTGCAGCCAAATCTTTACCCTTTTGTAGGCAAAGACAGAAATGTAACTATCTGCATTCCTTTTACAAAAAGTCCAACTAATGTGCTGCTACAAAACATTTAAATCTGTTCATCTCTCTCGCTCTCTCTCTGTTTTCATCGTAGCACTTATAATGCAGACACCGTCATGGGGACAGAGTGAGTTATTCATTGTGACGGTTAATAGGCTTAAAAACGAAAATTTTCTCAATCATTTCATGGTGAGGGGGAAGACAGTCAATTAAGTTTTGGTGTTTAGTAAGGAGCCATGCAAAGACCTGTCAACAATCCAGCAGGGAGGGATTTGCTCAGTGACCTACAGGACCTTGGGGTTCACAAGACCCAATGAATAGATCATCTTTTGTGGGCTACTTCCAGACAAGTCAAACCTGATTTTTTTTTCTGGGAATAGGAGGTGTGGAGAAATGCAGAATTTGTGTGTGGAAACAGCAGGATCTGCAGTACAGATTATTCTGTAATGTTTACTATGTACGTTTTTGTATGAGCTTTTTTCTGGTTTTCTACTGTAAAATACATACTTTCAAGGAAAATGAAATGTTTGTATAATGCAGACATTAGTATTCTACATTTTCTCCATATATTTTTTTATTTATTTGCCTTTCTATTTTGCCTCTTTTTAACCTAAAATGCAACTTGGTTGGGAGGGCAAGTATATATTATACTACTCATCTTATATACTATACAACTCATCTTATACATTCTGTCACTGAAGCAACTTCAGTAGGATCAGTAACCTAAATACCAAACTTCTGTTCAGATTAGTGCTATTTGGTCATCCTCTGGCCAAAGAAATTCTCTGGCTGTATAGTACTTCTATGTAAAGTAGTCCCTGATGCTCTGGCCTCTGTTATTCAGATTGGCTTGAAATATGGTTCACTTTTCTAACTTTTTCATCTGTCTGAAACTGGAACCAATGTCTTGCTGATGTTAGTTGTGCAGAAAATGGGAAGGTATTTTCTTCTCTATATGAAAACTTGTTAGAATAAAATGAGGCAACGGCATATTTATGAATCAACCATTATGGTATGGTATGGGACCTATTATCCAGAATGCTCAGGACCTGGGGTTTTCCGGATAACTGCTCTTTCTGTAATTTGGATCTTCATACCTTAAGTCTACTAGAAAATTATGTAAACAATAAATAAACTAAATAGGCTGGTTTTGCTACTGTTTTATTATAATAGAGAAAAAGAAAATCATTATTAGAAATTTGGATTATTTCATTATAATGGAGTCAATGGGAGAAGGCCATTCTGTAATTCGGAGATTTCTGGATAATGGGTTTCTGGCTAAGCGATCCCACACCTGTACGGTATAACTATGTCTCTTTGCAACATGTCTCTTTGTGGCATCATGTCTTTCTGTGCTTAAAGATTAATGCAGTGGTTCTCAGGCAGATCTCTGCTACATAGAAGAAGCATAACCCTATCATAGAGTGGGTACCAGAGATATTTGTGTCCAGAGACATACAGCAACTCCCAAGTTGAAGCATTAATTGAAAAACAGAACCATATAGAGCCTAAATATCTACCACTAGGTTTACATTTACTAGACTGCATATACTCCACAGCAGTGCTTCACCATTGCTCTCCCAGAAATGCACAAAATGCATTTCTGTAGCAAACTAAATTGGAGAACTGGGATGTTATATGTATTTGATTATATATGTACAGGCCCAGATTTGTGGCAAGGCCTAGGGCGGCATAAATGAACGGCCAGCCACAAAAGGAATTTGCTTGATTTGGGAGCACTAGTGACTAGGTGCTAGTGCTCCAGTACTAAGAAAAGATTCACATGCACTTGATCCTCTGGGAGGGAGGTGTGATGGAGCAGGAGAAATCTGACCTTGTGTATGTATGTGTATAGATAGTGTAGGTCTGGGGGTCATTAGGAGGAGTTGATGGACTATTGTCTTATTTTCATCCCAAATTAACTTTATAACTATGGCAGCAAAGTGAATTGTGCCACAGATAAAGGTAAATAATCAAATATAAATCTGACCACCAGCTACATTACAATCCTGCTCACTAGTATCATGTGCTTTACTATATACAGGCTCATTGGGATTTATTCCAAAAGTCTGTAAGATGTATTAACTTACATAAACATGTTAGGATGAATTGGTTTGCTTCAATATGCGAAATTCACATAGAAATTGTATGTTTTTTTTTTGTTTTGATTTTTTGTCTTGGGTTTTATTCTTTACTGTGGTTCGTCTCTTGAGTTCTGTGTTCCAAAGCTAGTCTCCCAATAAGCACTTCAAATACATTTATGAAGTGATCCAAACAAATAAGATTGAATTTTAGCTCAGACTAGTGTGAGACAGATCCATTTGCTGGGGTATTAAACTATAAACCGAACTGTTTGGCAATAATATACAAGACATGATCTTTCCAGCTGAATTAATCCTTTCCAGCAGTTCCAAATGTATGCTTCCACATTGCACATGAATAGGATCTCTCTAATGCATATGTAATGAATCTGCTCCTTTAAAAAGCTTGACAATAGACATTAATGGAACTGTTTCTTTTATAAAGCTAATCTGACTTCATGGGCAGCCATAGTACAGTTCAACCCCTTATACCCTGTGATAATCAGAACCTGATTTAGCGATTAACAGCATTTCACTAAAAAAACGCCATGGCTGTCACCTCAAACATCACAACTAATGATGACAGATCAACCGCAAAGGAAGTAAGTGCTTCTATAAGTAAAACTCTGGTGCCTGTACAGGATTATCAGGATACAACTTTTTTCACATTTAGATGCATCTTTCCTGCTGCATTTATGCCTCAATGGATACTTTCCAGCATCTTGAGATGAATTGAACTGAATAGTCTGAGTAGCCATATTATGAGTGCTGGCAACTATGTTTGCTTCAATGGGCAACATTGAAAGGGAAAATGAGTTTCCTGTTTTACTTTAATGGATCCTAGATTTTTTCTTACTAAATCATAGTAAACACTACACTCAAGCCCAGATATACCCCCAAAGCTTCTGTTTTCTAACTGCCATTTTACAAATAAATTGTTCTGCCCTTGACAGCATCATTACATGAAGGCTAAAATCTTACAGTGGTACACATATTGCATTATCACATTCCTACCAATTTCATTTTTTAAAATGTATTATTATTGTATTTATTTTTTATATTTCTTAGTTACTTTGTATTGAAAGATTATATCATTATGAAAGATTCCATTGTATTTTTCCAGCACTTAGAGTTTTTAGCATCATGTCTCGAGCCATTACATGCCATCACCAGCTGAAAACTATTTTACCTTAATGTGTCTTGCAGAAATTGTGTATGGTCATTTATCCCAAGAATGTATGAGAAATCATTAAAGAAGAACCATTAAGTAACCTAAATACTGTATTTACTTTAATTATTCTTAAGTGATGGGTGAATCTGGGGCGTTTCGCTTTGCCAAATTTTTTGCGAATTTCACGAGAAATTTGTGAAACGGGGAAAAATTCACAAGACGCCGCTGCTGTCTAATTTTGGAACCAAAAACGGACCCCGGCGTCCAAAATGAGACGTCTGCGAATTTTCTCCAGGCAAATTTTTCATAGAATTTTTTGCTAATTTTTCCAGAATTTATTTGTCGGAGGCGAATCGCAGGAATTCGCCACAAATTTGCCCATCAATGTTCATAATTTAAACAATATTTTTAGAGCTGGATGGGTCCACAAATGAATGCTTTGTGGCCTCTTCTATCCTATAGATCCTGCTAGACTCCTATGCATAGTACTGCCTGCCAAAAACGACATCTATTTCAGAATCTATCACCTCCTATTATGAATAACGGGCCGTGACAGCTGGGGACAGTCCTCATTATTTTTAATTGGGCTGCAGATTAGAACTGTTCACAACATGTATGTGTCTCTCACAGTGGACAAATGTGGCACAGTCTGGGTGAATATAGTTACTGGCAAATACTGAAAAAACTATTAAATACGTAGAAATGGCTACAACAATTAGTTACAGTATATTCCTATCAGTGTGACAGATTACTGTGCTTTGTGGTATTTTCATGTTTCAGGGTTGTATCGTAAATAATTCAATCACATCTAAGTTTGTTATTGGCATATTTCTAAAGGGCAAAGCCTTGTCAGTCTGCTGACTTACTGATCCTCCATCACCCCCACCCCCAGTGTCATTGTGCTTGGTTACATGCAAAAAGGAACCTGGATTTTTAGCTGTGCCAATGTTCAATAGAACTCATACAGTGAATAGAATTATGTGTAAGTCTAGTCTCAAACAATATGATTTCAATAGAATCAACAAAACATCTTTGAACCAAAAAGTGCATTCATCGGTTATTAGCACTTTAAGTTTGCATTATTTTATGGGTTTAGATTTGGTTTGGCTGAAGCAAAAATACAGGATTCAGCACATCACTACATACAGCCCTGGAGAGCTAATATGCAGTATATCAGTATATACCCAATTTTAGTATATATGGTTTCAAACTTAATGTTATGAGCTGCCATACTGACTTCATTCCATAATTTAGATATGCCAATAAGTAGGGTTGGAATACATGGGAATTTATATAATCCACCACATCAGCGTGTTTCGGTTCTCCTTGAAAAATTGTCCTGACAAGCTATGAGTGACATCCCACCAGCAATCTACATTTAACTGTTTAGGCAGTTTGGCGAGAATAGTCACCATGAAGAAGAGGTGATTTGTCACTCCTTGTGTTAATGTATAATAAACAATAGTTTATTGTATATGGCTCGTTATATAATTATACATAGTTACCATATCTACCCTTAAAGGACAA
>CM044432.1:130630881-130646173 GCA_024363595.1 Xenopus borealis
GATCTGATTCTCTAACCTTAAGGGTGTGCGAAAGCCTTTTGGTACGTTCATATTTAGTCTGTCCCTGCAGCTCCCCCCCCCTCCAGGTTGGTCCCAACCCACTACTGTCCCTGAAATTCAATGTACAGTCTCCACCCCACCACGGTACTTTATCCCGCTAGTAAAAACTGTACTTTATGCTTTTCTATTCCAGGGCACCCCCTAACATGGCACTCCGCTGGAAAATTTCAAGGGTGGGGGCAAATTATGTATTATGTCATTTAGGGCAGGTGGGCAGCCAATCAGAGCATTCAAATAGTTCTAGTTCAACAGGTTCAGTAGAAGCACAATTAAATAGGGCATAATATCATGGCAAATAAATCATATTATTAAACGTGCTTGTTCCTATGTGCTGTCCCTATACATACGGCACCTCTCCACATTAACTCTAACCTTCCCAAACCTCTCTTTTATATTACAGGGGCGTCAGAGATGGGCTTGTGTTCAAGCAATGACCGCCTTTACTTAAAAGGCTATCGCCAGGTAAGGCTGCTCTCTAAAGTGGCTGCTGACACAGGGTTAAAGGGAATTCTAACCAAGTTATTAACATTGTGTATCTGCCACGTAAATGTCATTAAATAGAAATATAACAGGGTTTAGCATAGTGTTTGCCCTGAGTGTTACATTTCCCATATTTAGTGTTAGAACTTACTAGTGAGAGTTTCCATGTTATTTGCTCTGTCTACAGAGATCAATGTAACAGCTCCCCTAGTGGTAATAAATACATATTGCCACTTTCATTATTACTGGGGATTAAACACAAACTGCTGGAAACCTTAATGTCTTCTTGTTGCATACATTTCTCTAGGGCTCCCACTGGATCTACAGGAAGGTGGAGAGGATCAGTAAGATCAAGGATTTGGAGAGCATGAGGAAAGAGATCATAGGCGAAATCCAATGGACAACATATGATTATTGCATGGCCAGACACAGCCTTGAATTAAGCAGGTGGTGGAACATCCGATTTATGGCTGAGGTCCTGCAGGACAAGATGAAGGCCAAAGCCCAAATGAAATCCCTCTACAAACAACTAGAGGAGATAAACTGGGCAATTTTCTGGAAGTTCATGGACACATATCCAGGTGCAGTATCTAATGAATATATTTGTTCAATCATTACTATTTTGTAATCGGGCTGATGTATTGAAAGCCATTGCAATGCTGCAATTTTCTCAAAAAACAACCACAAAAAGAACATATAAATTCTGCACTGCTGAAACCTATTGAGATGCAAATGGCTTGAAAATGCAGAGAAACCTGCAATTTGCAACTTGTCCCATAATCACAGAAAGTGGTACAACCACATTTAGTAATGTTAATTTGCTTAACTGCCATATTTCTGATTAAAATCCTCCAAAATGTTATAACATTTCTACAGAGATATCACTTGCTAAGGTAAAAACTTTGATAGTAGTTTAACATTATTTTGTTTGGTTTTACAGAGAACCCACTGACCACCAGCACCATCGCAGTTTACACAGTACCAGGTATCGATGCACCTCTGTGTAGGTAATCTTCATAACACAGAGGTGAGGGAGCCATTCACAATTCCACCAGCAGTGCCTCCACTCCAATACACCACGATTCCACCAGTGGTGCTCCCCCTTAAACCTAAAATATGGTTCCATAGACAGGAGCATCCTTAGGCCACTCAGTAGACCCTGCATTCCTTTTCAATCCATCCCTCAGACTGCAGAAGCTGGGTCTGCAGGCTGCCTGGGGTCCAATGGAATGGAGAGGAATGCAGTGTTCACCTAGTAGCTTAAAGGGCTCATGTGTATGTAGCCATATTCCCCCGTGTTTCAATTCCCTCCACTATATTTCCACCCCTTACACCTAAAATATGGTTTCATAGACAGGAGCACCCTCAAGCCACTCGGTAGACCCTGCATTCCTTTCCATTCCATTCCTCAAGACTGCTGAAGCCGGGTTCTGCAGGCTTCCTGGGGTCCAATGGAATGGTGAGGAATGCAGTGTTCACCTTGTAGCTTAAAGGCGTTCATGTGTATTCTGCCATATTACCTTCTGTTTCCCTCATCCTGCTTCCCTTGATTCCGTCCATTGCATTTCCAACCATAGTGTCTCTTCTTTCCCCCTAAATATGGTTCCATAGACAGGAGCACCATTAAGCCACTCAGTAGACCCTGCATTACTTTCCGCTCCATTCCTCAGACTGCAGAAGCCGGGTTCTGCAGGCTGCCTGGGGTCCAATGGAATGGTGAGGAATGCAGTGTTCACCTTGTAGCTTAAAGGCGCAAATATGTATGCTGCCATATTCCCTTCTGTTTCCCTTATCCTGCTTCCCTTGATTTAATTTGGCACATTGATCCTGGGAGCAAATCCGATCGCCATTAAGGGGTCAGGAAGGAATTTTTCCCTCTAGTAAGCAGATTGGCTTAAGCTTGCCAGAGGTTTTTTGCCTTTCTCTGGATCAAATAGTGCACTTTATATAATTATTATTAATAAAACTGTGACTTACACAGATTTAACATCAAGCTGCCTTGTGTGTGTCTTTATTCTGGGTATTGGTCACATTTGGGAGAGGTAACATATAGATTTGCTGGGGCGGTGTGAAGGAAACAAATAAGCAGAGAAGAAACACTGAAAATTTTAAGAAGAATGAAAGTGAAATTTACTCTTGTTTTTGTTTTATAAGAAACCCAATAAGTGGAAACCAAGAGAACTGCGAAGCAGGAAGTAGTGTTCTGTTAAACATCCAGTCACTCCAGTCTTTATACATTCCATTTTTGGCTAACTATATTAGAAACATGTTTCTTTGCATAGCCTTATCGATTTACATTTTATATTGAACAATTCCTTTAAGCTCAGCATACATAGGAATTTAATCTGCCATCACCTTTCTGCTTTGAAAGTCAGATTCAAACTCGAGATTTTAAAAAAAAGCATAAACCTGACCAGTACTACCAGTGTCATTACTATAGAGACTTGACATGGCTGGTAAACACTTCTAGGCTGCAGCTACATTTATATGCAAGATGTATTTCAATAAGTGGGGAGAAGAAGTTGAGGAAAGGCTTAATACACAGGACAGGATATGGTTAATATGTAGCTACACAAGGGAGATGAAGGCAAATGAGAGAACTAAAGGGAAAGGATAAAGCGAATGTATGTGTGCACTTTTTGAAGAATGTGCAATAACATGATATCTTTTCCCCTCCTATAAGTTTAATGGAACACCAAAGGTTATGTGGAGCAAAATGTTTGTCAATTGATGCTTATGGCACTGACTTACAGAAGAGGCACACTCGTGCATGCGCACATGCTCCAGGGAAGGGGGGTGCAGAGAGAGCTTTGCGGGGGGGGCAGTTATGGGGCCTCACTGCACTGACCCAGATCTGCTCCCTGAACTCCTCTCTTTATGCACCTCATTCCTGAAATAGATCTGCTACACAAGCCAAGGGCAACAGCACACATAGGCTTCAGAACTGGGGGGCCACAGGAGCCGTAGCCCCCCAAAATGATCCTCCTCCGTTTTTTTTTGCCTCGGGTGGCATTGAGCAGCCAGTTACACGAGGGTTTTTAACCCGGAAGTTCGGCTCCGCTAGTGCAGCGGCTCGAGTATCATCGCTGTGTGTGTGTCTGTATTGGCGGTGTATCTATGGGGGAGCAGGGGGTGCATTTGCACCAGGGTCCGCTTACCCCCACAGCCCAATGAAGATAGTGCCACAATGTGAAAAAGCGCACCTAGAGGGAGACAGTAGCTTGGTGCACATCCTGGGCCCGGAAGCAGGTAGTTGGAGCAGCATGGCGTTGGCACGTCACATGCGACGCCTCGCTGGCATCCTGCATTTGAGACTCTTGGCTCCTGTTAATCCTCCTGCTCTGCGGCTGAATGGCCCCTCTCCCACAATAACCAAATATCAAAAACAACCTGCACACTGAGGTAAATCAGGTGGGGAGATTCTAAGCACAGTTATTTCTGTCACACAGTAGTTGTTCAGGGATGTGCCCCTCGTCAGACATACAGACCAAACCCTTGACAGTAGTTTATACATGCAAGCTAAAGGATGAAACATACCCTGACTTTAACAACATATCCAGAGTATACTCAATGCTGGACTTGGTCTTCTGGGGTATTTATACATGGAATTTATACATCCTACTAAGAATTCTTGGGGATTTTTTACTTGAAATTACTGACTCACTGCAGGACCTTATACATGGAATGTACAAGACTCACCGTAGGACCTTCGCCAGTAACATAATGAACAATAACCTGGAAAGTTTCATTGGTTTGTAGGTTTTCAGGCACAGAGATGTTAAGTGCAGAACCATATTCCGTAAACTCTTCAACCCTGAAGTCCAATGTGAAGCAACAAGTGGAATAAAGGATCACTGAGTTATTGGCACCATGAAGAACACACAGGGCACTGACAGTGTTGGGCAGCAGGTCCACAGAGGGCAAGTGTGGGTTGGTGGCAGGTGTAACAACGTTGCCCTCAGGTATAAAGGAAACAAGAGAGTCTGGGGATAAAGAATAACATGAGGAATGGAATGAAAAAACCAGCAGGTGGAGGACAGCCATATAAGGAGGGCTGGGGGATTTAGTCCTCAAGTCTGGAAGCGGTTGATGGAGGACAGTGGCCATTTAAAGATGAACATGGAGTGGCCTTGTCATTAGAAGACTCCAGGAGAGAAGTAGGTGCAAGTGGCTGTGAGACAGAGAGGTTGGCATATGAATCCAGCACATCTGATAAACATCCATACATTTTACAATGCCAGCAGCCATTGGCTTTAATAGTGAATCTGCCATTACATCATCACCTGGCAAAGAATTCCAGAACCTCACTGCCAACTTTTCCCCTTACATGTGAAAAAAAATCCCCTGCTATCAATCTATAATGTGCTCTAATATGTTTGTAAATAATAATCATGTCTGCATGCAAGCACGACTTCTCTAGGGAAAACGTGCCCAATTTTTATCATAGCTTACTAATGTTTTTTTCAAAATGCATGAGTTAATAGTGCTGCTCCAGCAGAATTCTGCACTGAAATCTGTTTTTTTTTTTAAGAGCAAACGGATTTTTTTATATTTAAATTTGAAATTTGACAGGTTCCTACACATAGTGTAGTCATTGACTTGTGATTTAATAAACTTCAGTCTCTATTTACTGCTGTACTGCAAGTTGGAGTGATATAACACACACACCCCCAGCAGCCTAACAATAGAACAATGGGATGGTAACCAGATAGCAGCTCCCTAACACAAGATAACAGCTGCCTGGTAGATCTAAGAACAGCACTCAATAGTAAAATCTAGGTCCCACTGAGACACATTCAGTTACATTGAGTAGGAGAAACAACAGCCTGCCAGAAAGCAGTTCCATCCTAAAGTGCTGGCTCTTTCTGAAAGCACATCAAGAGGCAAAATGACCTGAGATGCACCTACACGCCAATATTACAACAACAAAAAATAAATTTGTTGGGTTAGGAATTAAATTTTATATGGTAGAGTGAATTATCTGCAGTTTAAATAATGTAATTTAGAAATAAAAACTACACCATAAAAAGGATGACCCAGAGAGTGACATTCTAAGACAGTTTGCAATTAGTCTTCATTCTTTTTTATTTGTGATTTTTTAATTACTTATTTTGGTATTTCAGGCATTGGTCTGAGTCAGAAGAAGATGGCAAGTGATTTGAAAACAATAACACAGAAAAAGTTAACTTAAAGGTGTACTACCACTAAGAGGTATGATCCCTAGTAACAGTGACACAAAGAATGATTTTTTTTTATATATTTTGACCAGTACCTGTGCTGAAGCTGGGTGGGGGGCACAATTGCAGTCTTCGGTGTAGCCACTAATGTCCTCAAGTAAGGTATATGATGATGCCACCTAGGTGAAAGGTAGAGGGAATTTTGCCACTACAAAGCTTGGCTACTGAAAACAATGCACTGAATCGCAGGCTGCAGCCTTACACTCAAAGTCAATTGAGTGTAATGGAATCCTCATGCAGGAAGAACTGCTGCCTCCTGCCTGCAACGTAGAATCTATGTGCAGGCACAGTGTGAACAGTACCCAGCAGCAGAGCAGGGTCCTCAGACGCTCGGCTCCAAAGGAATAGCAGGCAGCTATAGGCAGAAGCGGTCTGGCCGAAAGCCGAAGCGGACGTGCCGAAAGTGGGAGTTGGGCCCACCGCTGCCAATCACAGCAGTAATATTTGAGATTTAATTTTAGTTGGGCCCATGCTGCCCACCACCTCCATATTTGTCACCAGGACAACCACATGGACGGTACCTGCACGGTTAACAAAAGGAAGGACCTAGGGGCCCACTGAGGGGCCAGTCTGCGGCCAGTCTGACCCTGTACTTAGATGCCCAGATTGCCAGTTTGTCAAGATCCTGCTGCAAAGATGTCAAATCCTGGATTGAATTAATTGGGCTGCATAGTTATGTTTTCATCTGCAAACACTGATACATTACCCTAATACCCTAAGTCATTAATGAACCAATACAGAGCCCTGAGGGTCCCCACTAAGAACTTTATTCCAAGTTGGGAATGTACCATTAACAACCACCCTCTGTACCCAATCCTGTAGTCCGTTTCCTATCCATGTGCAGTTTGCCTCATTAAGCCCAACATACCTTAATTTAGAAAGCAGTCGTTTGTGGTGCACAATATCAGACACTTTGGCAAAATAAAAAAGATCACATCCCCTGCTCACCCACTGTCTAGCATCTTACTTATCTCATCATAAAGCCATGCTGATTATCAATAAATAAATAGATACTTTTAAGTAGCTCCACACAATATGTTGATTTTAATGCACCCAAATCTAAGCAAAAAAAAGCAAATACAGTAGAACCCCCATTTTATGTTTTTCAGGGGACCAGAAAAAATGGTGTAAAATGAGGGAAAACTTAAAATCAGGGAAATGTATTATGCATAATATATAGGTGGGACCACAAAACAACAATGTAAAATGAGGGAAAACTTAAAATCGGGGATGTTAAATGGGGGTTCTACAGTATAGGTTAAAGTGGATCTGATTATTAAAGGCTAACTCTGTGGAAAAAGTAAATCCCATACAAGTCAACTCCTAATGTTAATTATACATTACTGTTTAGCAGTGGTAAAACATTCTAGTCAGCTAAGAGTAGCTTTTATTTCAGCTATAGTTTACTGATATAATAGGCATCATTGACGGCTTGAATTGGATGCTCCTGCTTTATTGTTTGCTATTCTACGAATTCACATTCCTTTCTGTGAATGAGTGAATCCATTTCCACTTGAGTCTATCACTCTCCTACTATGAATTGACTTCCAATTCTAGAATTTAAACCTTCCTACTGCTTGTTACACCAGTCTATCAGAAAATGCTGCCTCTGCATTATAGCGGTCTTAACTTTTTTTGAGAAATCTAAAATTAAGGATTTCAAGGCCTGTTGGTTGTAAAGATTGGTGTCACAGCAGAAGAACATGAAATATTAATCTGATCTCTTGTAAGCACCAGCTCTTGACCTTGTTGCATATCTGCGTCCTAAAATTTTTATGTGGTGTTCAAACAAAGGCACATTGAATGACATAGGATCCTTAGGAATATACATTATTAACTTAAGAATAAACCTAACACCTACTTGACTGACCTATTTCCCAGGCAGACAATTTCATCAGGTTTTGAATACCTGGTCTACTTTTCATAAAGACCATGTCTTGCAAGAAACTTCCTAGGGGCAGGGTTATATTTTACATTGTAGTCCCATAAATACATATAAAGTAATATTTGGCAGTACAATGAAAGCTTTGACAACAGTTCCACGTGTGATCTTATAAAATTGCTATTTTCCATATTAATCTGATGCCAAGGAATATCATCTTATCATTCAGGTTGACCCCACAACTATGTAACTCAAACTTGGTGAATGTAACCATGTGGCAGTAATTTCAAAATCTTTCCTGTCAAAGTCAATGGAAACACAGCGGTGTTCGGTGTGCCGTCCCAAGATGACTGAAGGCGGGGTCGCTTAGAAAAGCACAAGCAGATCACTCCTCTATAGGAGGAAGAATTGTGAAGAAGAGTATGGGTATTTGTGCTGCAGGAGTCAAACCCAGCTCCCTGTGGCAGTTGATTAAAGGGGAATTCAACCCCTCCTGTGCTAACCCCCACCCCACCTCCCCCTGGTAGGCCCCCCCTCCCTCCTCTCCCCCGGCCTACCTCTCCCCGCAGGCAAATGCCCCTAAGTGGCTACTTACCCCAACATTCAGGTCCCATCTATGCATTTTCCTGGGCGCCATCTTCTTCAGCAACGTCTTCTTCGAAGTTCGCCGATTGAACTTTGTGAACTTTTAGCACATGTGCAGTAGAACAAACTGGCAAATGCATCCTACTGCGCATGTGCCACCAAGCGCTGACGGAAGAAGGAAGAAGACGTTGCTGAAGAAGATGGCGACTGAGGGAAGGTGTCTTTAGTGTGGTTTCAGGTATACCCTGATCAAGAAAACGTCATAATTACTGCACATAAATATATGTAAATTATTGAATGCAGAATATTTGGATACTATGGATATCTTCACCTAGCAAGCTTGCAGCTTTTTTTCCTTCTTCTCCCAATCAAAGTAATTACTCTGTAGTGAAACAGACCTAATGAAGAATCAAAAGCAGCTGAAACTCAATCAGGGAAAAAGGTACAGTTACCACTACTTATCTGTATAGCAGCCAGGATACTTGTGTAGCAGGATGTGACCAAAGGGCTGAGCCACTGACTCAAGAGTGTGAATTATTTAGGTGCAGCAGAGACAGAGAGCAGGACTTACCATACTGACCATACAGTGATGGACAACAGTGGATAATAGATAAGAAGTGAACGAGTTTTGCAGGTTTCTGGGAGTTACCACTACCTTCTTAAAGGGGAGGAAGATGGAAACACAGGTATTTTCTAATTTGGTATTATATATATATATATATATATATATATATAATTTTTTTTTTTTTGAACTGTACTACTTTGCAATCCAAACAATTAATTTCAATGCAGATAGCAGTCTTGTATGAGTGTGGTATTGAAATGTAAAAATAATATTTTTCTCTTAAACACAATTTACGCTACATATTGTACAGACACAGTTCAATTTGATTCAAGGTTAAATGAAAAGGGTATACTTTTATTAATAATTACTATTTAGTAGAATTCACTTTTATTGTTGCTCCTTTGTGTGATTGTTGGAGTCTTATCTGAAGCACTACATCAGCTTACAAATGACCTAGCTTTAAGATTATTGTGGCACACACAGAACATAGACTTTGCAAATATTCTTTCAGGCATTTCAGCAATGGCAAAGTGCTAGAGTGATTTCATTCCCAAAAATTATACAAGACCATTTGTACCGAATATATATTGGTTCATTTATTATGATGTTAAACATGCAGTCCTCCACTTTGTATCAAACATAACATTCTATACCAGTTAATGGCATCTCTGAAATATATGAACTGGCTTTTTAGCTTAAAATATGGAGTGAAGTCATCCAACTATTTCTTTTCCAGTTAGACTTGCTGACCATTATTGTATCAACCAATTGCATTACTACCCCAGTTAGAATCATATTTGTGCACTTAAAGTATCAGAATCACATTTTCTGCCCACTTTCCCATTCAATCCAGTTGCATGGGAAAACCTGTGTATACCTATATATATGTATACTGTTATGCAGTTCATACCTTCAACCAATAGGATAGCCAATCAAAAAAACAGGGCTTATGTTTAGTGTTATCGCTAGGGTCAAATGGGCCAAGGAGCAGGATTTTGCACCCTGTGCACCCCTTGTAGTTACACCACTGCATATGTAAAGTTAAAGCATCAGCCTTTTTATTGGACAAGACATATTTTAAATATGACATTATAAATGACAGACTTTCTTTCCATTGGACTTTAATATAATAGTTACTATATATTGGTATAGTTTCCAGGTATTATTCTACCTATTAAAATCATTTTCCTATTTAAAACCATTTTAAGCTTTTAACATGTCAAAGAATCTTAGAAATGTGGCTTATGGAATGCACGCTTTGTGAGGATTGTCCATGGTAACCTTCAGACTTAATAAATAAAATAATTTTATTAGTCTGAATAGAATCAGAAAATTAAATGATTGTGACTCCAAGAAGCATGTTCCTTTAACAAGTGCTTTCACCTGTCTCTCTGCTTTAAATGATATATAGGAGAGTTTCACTGTAAAACTTGGGGAAAGAGACATGGGGAAATTGCTTGTGAGCAGGTGGAAGGAAACTTGTCCCACGTACAGAACTGTGTCTTCCTCAGACAATTCTTCATTGTTTCCCCTCGTCCAGAAATGAGTGTCAAATCACACAGGGGGTTCTTTGACCGTTAACTGCCCAATTTAGTCCCCCCCCCACCTTGGGAAGTGGGCTCCTCCTCCTTGGACTTTCTCAGATTAGTCAGAGAAGGAGTGAGAGAATCCTGCAGTAATGGGCTTACTCTGAGTCTTTGTCCACAGACTGCCCAGTGTGAAATCCACAACGACATTAAATGTTTTCTAATGAATAATTACTCAAAGGGAATTCGGCAATATATGTGTAATGGATTGTAACAGCGTTAAAACGGTTTTTATACAGACTACAAAAAATGTTATCCGTCACAAGCATGGTAATTGTTATGGGGGATCCTTTGTAATGGAGAGAGAGAGGGAGGGGGGATTCATGGGACTGAAAAGCTGTTCTGATAGTCTGACATTCCATTACAACAATCAAAGACAGGCTTTGGCAACAGAAATACGGTTTCAAGATTGCAGCTATAAAACCCGGCCCCACGTTTTGTGGTGTGCAGAATGAATGCTTTCCACTCCCTTTCTAGTGCATTTCTATTGAGCTCCTCACAAGCGCTAAGCCACTCGCGGTTGCCCTACTGTTACCTCAGGGAGCTTCATGCACCAGACCTGGGGCTTGTTCTCAAGCGCTAGGGCTTTTTCTAATCAAAGGGCCCCTGTCAAAATCACAGTGACAAGAAAAGTGCAACTAATGGCTGTGTATATTTTCTTTATCCTAGGGCAGTACAAAGTATTAAAAGCGCCTTTTCTCAGTTACTATGTATTTGTGTAGGTTCCTTCTTCATATATCTTGTTGGCATTTAGTGGATTAGAAGTATAAAGCTGGTCATACTGTGAATACTCAAACACAGTTTTTATATGGGAAACATTTGACCATATTTGATTTCGTGGGATAGTCATGAAAGGCACTTGTCAATGAGCCCTTGTGTGCAATGCAACAAGATGGACTTGGTATCAGTATGTACTTAATATAATACTGTACAACTGAATCTGCAGATGTGTCTCTGTTCAAATAAAATGGCTTGTATTTCTAGAGATTAATACATGAATATGTGCAAGTACTAAAGCTTCAATGCAGGGTATTTCAGAATGGCCATTAGACAGTGGCTAGAATATGGCCATGGCACAAATTTGGCACATGTGTCTCAGACAGTCAGATGCATTTTGTACTGTGTATTGGACTGTATATGCAAAAGAAGAAATCATTGCCCGGCCTAACAGCCTTGTATTTATTTATGTCTATGCCGTAGCTGCTTTATTTTTTTATTTATTTTTAGTTATTTTTCCCAATTTAGTCTGTATCCTCAACACTACATTGAACCACCAATAATCTGTTCAGTGTTTTAGGTACATGCACAGATGAAAGCAATAGGAAAATGGGCTGCATTTCCTCATGCATTCCCTTGTGTTGGTGCACATAGAAAGAGCCACCACAGTACAATGTTCATATGTAGCTCTAGAGCTAGTAGTAACAGCAGATTTAAGTGTAAATTTATGGGTGCTGGTTGTTCGTTTATGATGTGCATCTTGTAGTTGGATTATGGGGGTGAGGCATATATTCACTGGAGAACATATACAGTAATTATATGGAACTTATATCAATTGGTTTCTTTTTGGGAAGTTTCCCTAAGTTTCATCTCTGCCTATGATATAATTTGCAGCTTTATCATGACATAACTTTCTTTTTTATGGGGGCCATCAGGTAGCAGGTTGGGTTGTGGATAAAACAGTCGTGGGCCAGACAGGGTAAGCTATAGCAGCTCTGGGTGGGTAAAAATAAAATACAGGTTGAAGGTGTGAGTCATGCAAATGCACCATGCAGGTTTCCATACCAGGAAATAGATCTTTGGACCCAACATCCAGTGCTGAAAGTGGGCACTGAAGTCTCCTACACACTTGTGTTTAGACATATAACCTATGCAGCTTGCAAGGCACATCACATTCTCATTCAGTGATGCTGGAGTCATGGCACATATTCTAAAAGCTTCATCACACCAAATACGTTTCAACATTGGCATAACTGGGAGGGGGCAGGTAGTCTGAGTTCACCCATGTCTATCTCCCCATAGGGTCCAGAGTGGCAGAAGCAATTTTGCTTGTACGGGTATAGTATCCATTATCCAGAAACTCATTATCCAGAAGGCTCCAAATTACAGAAAAAAGCTGCCCCTCCATAGACTCAATTTTATCAAAATACTTTTAAAGAATATTTTCTTTTCTCTGTAATAATAAAACAGTACTTTGTACTTGATGCAAACTAAGATATAATTAATCCTTGTTGGAAGAAAAAACAGCCCATTGGGTCAATTTAATGTTTACATGATTTTCTAGTACACTTAAGATATGAAGACCCAAATTACGGAAAGATCCCTTATTCAGAAAAGCACAGGTCCCATGCCTGTATTTAAGAAAATATGACCAGTCAAAAGTTATTTGAAACACCTGGTTTTGATTTGATTTCACATGAAATTAGAGTTTACTTGCTAAGAAAAAACACTGTATAATAATTATACTTACAACCATGGTTGGCACGAACAGAATATTATTAAACGGTTTAAGATCCAGATTTTGTGAGCACCATCTCTATCATAGGATGATTAGTTTATTATTTTGTTCTCAGTGACCTGATATGGACACTAATTTTTTTGGACACTTTTTACTAACTACTTTGCTGCTTGTGTGTCTAGCGTTATAAAATATATTATTTTTAAAATCCATAATTGATTATTTTACATAATTGGTTTATATTTACGTGCACAGGAGACTGATTTGGAGCATTCCCTGTAAGCACAACTTCTCTCTGGGGACAGGGTAAGTGAATTGGACCATCGTTGTGACCCACCATCCCCAATAGAGTTGTTTGATGACACAGTACAGTTCTTTAATACTTGGTATTCTTACATATGAAGCTGACAAACATTTGCCTCTCTACAGAGGAAGGCTGCAGTCCACCGACCATATGATAAAGAAAACGTCTTCATTAGCAGTGGCATTTAATATAAGTAAGAGTCAACAGCTTCAAGCTTTTGAGGACCAATTCCAAGCATAAATGTGTGAGCTTTGCATATAAGTCCCTTGGTATCTTTGCATATTCTTGTATTCTAGTCACTTATAAGTAAAAAGGAAAACAATTTTGCTGACTCTTGAGTGTATTGGAAAGCTGTCAGATATTTAATATTCTATCTAATAATATTTTATGATGGACTAATCCATGAGTTACCTATCGTAAGTTTTAGGTATGAAAGTTTCATTTTCAATTCAAGCAAAGTTATATAAATTTGTAAGGGGAGTTCTTAGCCATGAAATCCAGTCGTTCATGGGCAACTACTTGTGTCAGGATTGACAGTGGTATTCTATATAATGTTTCATTATCAAAAGCCCCACTTGACAATGTGTCTGGTCTGACGTACGCTATTGAGCTATATTCCCCAGAGTGGCAAGATTTTACACAGGGATGAGCAACAAAGGAATGTTTTAGTATCCCAAGCAGATGGCTGTTTATACTTTTATGCAGGGCAATATTCTCTCTACTTTTGTCTGGTTTGAGGCTGGTGGAGAAAGAGTAATCTGCTTCTCCGAATACCTTTTGTGTTAAATAATTTTTCCATGACATCACAGGACTTAAAGGAGTTATTGGGTGTTGTCTGGCACCCTTGTATCATTCATGGTGTGCAAGATGGAGTGCCAGGGAATGCAAGGCCCTCCAAAGCTCTGTACTTTCTAAGCAACTTGCACTGAATGCACAGTTAATAGCACAACCTTGCACAGAGTGCAGCAGAGCTGCACCAGATACAAAGTGTATTGTGTATTTTTGCACCCATAAGTTTGTGTCTGCAGTGGTGTAACTAGATATTGTTAAAGAAAATAATTTTTCAGGCCCCAAAAAATGCCTAGAGGTTGATTTTTTCCCCAGTATTAATTCAAAATGTATATTAATTAGGGCCTCATGGGGCCCTTAAACCTCATGGGGCCAATATACCTCATGGGCCCCCTGCAGCCACCGGGTCTGCTTCCTTTATAGCAGGGGTCCCCAACCTTTTTTGCTCGTGAGCCACCTTTAAATTTAAAAAACAGTTGGAGAGCAACACAAGCATGAAAAAGTCCATGTGGATGTCAAATAAGAGCTCTGATTGGCTTTTTGGTTACCCCCTATATGGACTGGCAGCCTACAGGAGAGAATGTTTGGCAGGACATCTGTTTTTTATGCAACCAAAACTTGCCTCTAAGCCAGTAATTCAAAAATAAGCACCTGCTTTGAGGCCACTGGGAGCAACAACCAAGGGGTTGGAGAGAAATGTGTTGCTCGCGAGCTACTGGTTGGGGATCACTGCTCTATAGTTACGCCCCTGGTATAAGCAAACAAGGCCCTCGCACAAATGCACACAGTTTTAACACATTTCCAACTCAAGTGAGTATGTCTGGAAATGAATGAATCTGTACCATCTTTAGACATTCAGCATATTTGGTGATTTTGAGAGGATGTGTTATATATTGAAATTCCATGCAACTTCATCTGCCCTACCCTACGTCATGTGTCTTTTACCTGTCTTTTACTCATTGGGCTCGCTTAGACACTGAAGAGTGCCATACATATAGAAATATGACATAGCAAGTCAGACATGTTTAACCTCCTCCTCCATATATGGGCAGATTCAGACCCTTCAGCAGTTTATCTGCCTCTGTATGTGGACCTCCCAAGCATGCATCCTACTGATATCTGGCCAAAAATACTGACCACATTGACTAGTTGATGTGGTCTCTGTACTGACCTCTTTTGTACCTGCAATTGTAATCCAATGGTTAGTCCACCTCTGGTGGGGAAAAGATCCACTAACTTTGACCTTGCCAAACTTGAGGATCTTATAAACATGAGGATCTTATAGTGTATAGCCACCTTAAAATAGTCGGTAAGTACAATTTGTGACCTAATCACCTGCATTACAATAG
>CM044432.1:130657240-130670541 GCA_024363595.1 Xenopus borealis
AATATTTCAGATTAACAGAAGAGTTAGCAAAGGCTGTGCCTTATTTTTAGTTAAAATATTTTTGGTGATAACCTATAAGTATAAACACTGCATACTTAAAGTGTTTAGTTAATAGTGTGCCCCCTATTGTAAAATATAAGTATATTATAAGGCACTGAGGCATTCAATGCTCCTCTAGCGTCTGAGGTGTATACAAACCTATAAATGTAAACGACATGGCAGAGGGTAAAATGTTGCACTGTATGACTACATGCACATGCAGAATACATTGCATATGTATCATTATTTTTTAGGCTTTTGGAAATGCCAAAACAATTCACAATGACAATTCAAGCCGATTTGGAAAATACATGGATGTGCAGTTTGACTACAAGGTATTTTCTAAACTTATACAATGTGCCTGTAGTTGTCAGCCTGTATCTGTATATCTAATTATTGGTGCTGGACCTCATCAATGAGAGTGTCACTGGGAAACTTTCCATTTCCTGCGGCTTCTGTTTTTTTTTGCAGGGAGCCCCCTCTGGAGGACACATCCTGAGCTACTTGATAGAAAAGTCACGTGTGGTTCATCAGAATCCTGAGGAAAGGAACTTTCACATTTTCTATCAGCTGCTAGAAGGAGGCGAAGATCATCTCATCCGTTGGTTGGGACTGGACCGTAATCCACAGACATACAGTTACCTGATCCAAGTAAGGCCCTTTAATTTTATAGATTTTGTGCAATGAAATATGTTTCTTTATTAATGGTTGGTTTCCTTTGCAGGGCAAGTGTGCCAAAGTAAGTTCTATCTGTGACAAAACCAACTGGAAGCTTGTCCGCAGGGCATTCACCATTATTGAATTCACAGAAGCAGATATTGAGGTATAGTAAAGAATTCTGATTTTATAGCATGTTCAACACATGTATATATATATATAGAGAGAGAGAGAGAGAGAGAGAGAGAGAGAGAGAGAGAGAGAGAGAGAGAGAGAGAGAGATTTTTTTTATGATATAATGATAATCTGTTCTATGCATGTTTATGAGCTGGATTTTGTTGAAGAAATAATGTGTCATGTAACAAAAATCTACAGTACAATCCACAGACAGGAGGGCCCCATCACACACCAAGGCTCAATTTGGACAACTGTATATTAGGCTTTCTGTATCTGGAACATTTTTTTGCCAATTCATATGAGATATAAGTCACACATTAAAGGGATGAATAACTCTTGGGCTTGTACTGTAAAAAGTCAGAATACACAATGATACCCCTGTTTTATTTCTAGATAGATCAGATCTATATGTTTCTGGGTTTTGTTCAGGTATTTATTTGGTTCACAAAATATGATCAGGTAGAATACGTGCCACACACAGCCAATATGTTGTCTGCATTGAAATGCATGCTGAGGTATGTTGATTGTGAGCACCAGATGCATCAGGTCTATACCATCTATACAGAGAGGAGCCACATTGCATAACCTGAAGTAGTATGTTAACTGATTAATTGTTGGCATTCACTCATTCTCACCACATTTCTCCTCAGCACCTGTTTGGAATAGTAGCCAGTGTTCTACATCTGGGAAATATAAAGTATGAAGAAGACACCCATGGTCATGCAATCATTAAGAATGGGTCTCAGCTTCAGTGGATATCTAAGGTTTTCCTTGGAGCAGTGTATATACTTTCATAAAAATGATATTTGTTAGCTGTAATGTTAGCTGTTAGCTGTAATGTATGTAATATAGTGCCTTACAGCTTTGCTATCTGCCTGTTCTCTGTTTTCTCTTTATTTTCTCATATAAGAACACCTTATATAACCCCCTTGTTTTACCTTCCACAGTTGCTTGGTGTTCCTGTATCTCTTTTGCAAGAAGCACTGACAAATAAAAAGATAGAAGCTAGGTCAGAAGAGGTATGAGACATATTAATGATCATTAAAGTGAATATAAAGTGAGCATATCTCCTAAAGAATCAGACCTTGAGTGTTTAGCTATATTATGCATCTTGTATTGGAGACCTCTTGATCTCAGGCTCCTCTTTGTAGTCCAATATATGTTCAGTTCTCTCTGACTTCATAACACAGTTGCAGATATATTAATATACAGTTGTAACAAGCATCTTGTAGTATCTAAAACCATGTCTTAGTGTTCTTCTCCAAAACGTATATAGGTTTAGTAGTTTAGACTAAGCCCTCATATTTTCCTTTATGAACCTCCCAGTGTGCTTGGTGTACATGAAAGCCACAGAATCCTGTATGTAAAGACTTGCATTACTTAATTTGCAAGTCAGGCATGTTTACATGCAAAAGACTGAGGTTCAAGATAGGTGGGCAATTCTCCAAAAAAGAAAGAGATGCTTAATTTTATTTGACATGACTTTTACATATATTGTTATATGATAGTATAATAACTTATTGGATTTAATTTTATATTTTATATATAGTAAAAACTTGAAATTAATGATTGAATTCAGTTTCTCATGCATTTCATTTTTGTTTTGAAGTTCTTCTGTGTCTTTGTTCTCAAGGCCAAAAACTGTAATTTTTTATTTGCAGGTTCTCAGTCCTTTGGATTTAGAGCTGGCTTATTATGCTCGTGATGCCCTCGCCAAAGCTGTTTATGGAAGTTCTTTCAATTGGCTGGTCAACAAAATCAATAGCTCTCTGTCCAACAAGGTAATAACAACTACCGATCTCTTGCCAACAGGCAACATTAAAATTCTAATTTGTGCAAATGTAATCAAGTAAACACAATAATCTTAAAATGTAATCAAGTAAACATAATAATCTTTTTAAAATTTCTAAAGTAGCATCTAATTTTGAGTGCCAACCATCTTCTTGAAGTCATAAAAGGGTATTTCAGTATGTGGGAAGTGATTTACTAATTGTTGGTGGAGGAAATATTGACCAGGAATATGGCCACAAATTTTGCAAACAATATGGGAACTATAAAGCTGAACTAAACAGCCCATAGGCCAGATGTAGCATCTCAGAAGATTGTACAGCCTCCATCCTGGCTTTATAGACACTTGTGTATGAAACTTTGTATTTGCTATATAAAGTATTGTAATATATCACATAAGCAGGTCACTATGCTGGACAGCTTTTAATAGTAGAATGTTAAATACAAGCAATCTCAATTTAGTTTTACCCAATTAGTTTTAAAACAACCCTCTCCTTCTGGGGTGTTTTTCTTTTTTTTATTTGTGTAGGAAACTAGCTAAACTGTAAAACTAAGCATTGTTTATTTTAATAAATTTGCAGTGTGATTTTTCTATGAAACATAATTTATAACTGTTTCTACTGTTAATAGGAGCCACCAAAGAAAACAGTTATTGGACTCCTTGACATTTATGGATTTGAGGTTTTTGAGACAAACAGGTAATATCAATTACTCGCAATGCTTTTCATTATACATATATTATGCAATTTTAGTCTCTTATAGCATATTTTTATCTTTACTTTTATCTGCAGCTTTGAACAATTTTGCATTAATTACTGCAATGAGAAGCTACAGCAGCTTTTTATTTCTATGACACTAAAGGCAGAACAAGAGGAATATAAAATAGAGGGTATTGAGGTAAGAAACATTAGTCTAAAAGTACATTTATGGATATTTACATATTATATATACAAATAGAGCATACAAAGCTGGAGTCTGTTAGCAAATACAGACATGTTGTCATGCCCTATTGAATTACCACTATCAATTTCACTTGAAGCAAGGACTGTAAAATGCATAATGTTTTTAAACCAAGTTCACAGTGCCAAGAAAATATCTACTGTTTAACCAACCTTACATGTTTCATATAGTAATGGAGCCCCCATATTAGTGTGATTAGTGTTACTTAGGCTTGACATGCCAATGGTCTGGCTTTGCATAAATAACAGTAATTTTCTGGAGTGAACTTTCCAGGCTGACATACTAGGATGTATGAAATACATTTATTTGCTAATGTACACCCTTATTTGATTGCTTTTGGTTAATACAATTGTATTTTTGACAACAATCTGTTTATGACAATTTTTTTTTATAATATCAGTGGGAACCTGTTCAGTACTTTGACAATAAAATTATCTGTGACCTAATTGAAGAGAAGTACAAAGGGATCATTGCCATAATGGTAAGAATTGTGTATGCAAAATGTTCAAATAACTGTTACAGAATAGATTCAAACCCCTTTTAGAATAACAGACTTTCTTTTGTGTATGGCCTGTGCTCTATGCTTAGTCAAGAGAAACAAAAATACACATAACTGATTTTGTTAAAGGCATTGTATCCCAAAAATGAATATGTATATTTAGAACTGTTTTTCCCTTATTCTAATAGAACGAAGAGTGCTTGAGACCTGGGGAAGCCACAGACCTGAGCTTCTTAGCAAAACTGGAAGAGAAGGTTGGAGATCATCCCCATTTGTTAACGTAAGTGCTCAGCTTTCTGTTTGTTTACATGTAAAAAAAAGACAAAATTATTACTGTGCTTCTAGCTCAAATTGAGGTTTCATTCGATCATTGGTTGTTACAATAATTTTACTGAGAATTGTGTCCCATAATCTTATTTTCTGCTATCTTATGTGAATAGACGCAAACTTGCAGATCCAGTAGCCAGAAAAACCATAGACTGGTTAGATTTCAGGCTTATCCACTATGCAGGAGAAGTTACATATTGTGCAGTTGGTGAGTAAAAGAAACAGAATATTTCACACACTTTTTTTCAGTAGAGTATTTTGGAATTGTTGGGTTCATCCCTTTTTCCATTTCCTTATTTGGTCAAGTTCTCTGTAGTTCTCTTTTCATCCATGTTGGGCTTTCTGCACACTGTTCCTGCCCCCCACTACTAGTGTCCTGGGGGTAGCGTGTTCTAATTGTGTTCCTAAAAATAAATGTATCCTGACTGAGCACTGCTAAAAATACATAAAGACCACTCGGTGTAAACTATGTCTCTTTGGCAGTCACACTCATTTTTATTGCTGCTGATATGTATCATTTGAAAGAGGTCAGATTGTATGCCATGTAAAGGTATAATTATGTTTCTGATTATTTAGGGTTTTTGGAAAAAAATAATGACTTGCTCTACAGAAATTTGAAAGAGGTAATAAATTATTCCTCCAAAAATGATCTGTCACGCAACACAATTAAATAACATGAATTATTATTTATAATCATAAATTATATTTAATAATAGACTGTTTGCTGTTTGCAGGTGGTTCTGAAATCTAAAAACTATATCTTAAGGGATTCTTTTCATTCATCGGAGTTGGACAACAGGAGGAGGCCAGAGACTGTAAGTGAATGTAATCAGTTTATACATGGCTATGGAAGCAAAGTTAATGATCAAGTGTACAGTACTGATAAACCATCTTGTGATACATGTCAATCTTTATAAAAGTGTAGCTATTGTGTTTATCCTGTAGCAACTAAAGTGGCATTGACACTTTCATATAAGGGTGAAGACACACAGATCTACTATTAACAGCTACAAAAATAGACAATAGTGATAATTTTCTTTACTAAGACACTACATGTATTTTAGCAGAGGCAACTCTCTGTATTGACTATAGTAGTGTATTTTGTTGGCATTGTATAGCCACAGCAAGTAACTGCTACAAGTAGCTCTGTCTTTCTTCTCCATAAATGATAGGAATATCAACATGCCAGTATAATTGCTAAATAATAGCTGTTGTACTTTTTTCAAAAACAAGACTGTAAAACAATTGACCAGTTTTTGTCTTGAACTTCTCTATTTCCAGGTAACAACACAGTTCAAGAACAGCTTGTCCTCCCTTATAGAAATCCTTCTGTTAAAGGAACCGACCTACATCAGGTGTATCAAGCCAAATAACAGCAAACAACCTGGTGAGAACATTGTCTGAATGAAATTAGGTTGTTTCTTCAGCCTTAGATATTGCTTTAGTATGGAGATAGACTAAATATATATGTCTGTATTGAATTGTCAATGGTATATGCATTTTGTAGGCACAAGTGTTAAAATAGCTGTATACCTGAAAATTGCAAAAAGGCTGTTATATCAAAACGTCCAAATGTTATTTAAAATGGGGTATCACAACACCGGCAAATACTATATACAAGTAGGTGACCTTCTGCTTATGTATCTGGAAAAAATGTTGTAGAATTAAGCCAAGTATAGAACTAGTGGAATAAAGTTATTTTATAATTAGACCATCTGTTAATATGCCAGTCCCACTTGTTTTCATACTACCATTTTGTAGAGACATTCATTTCAGTCCCTACTTGAATAGTAAGGCCTTCTGAAAATATACATAACACTGCTTTAATACCAAAAATGAGAGTTTAACTCTCACATAAGGCATTATGGGTGGAGACATGCATGCAAAGGGCTTTTTGGTTCCTTTTAGTCCATCTTACACTAACCAGTCTAGGTTCTTTACTTGAATAGTAAAACCTAATTTTGAAATATGAACTTCCTGCATTGAATAAGTGAATGCAACAAAAAGGTAGTCTGCCCATTAGCTGCTAAACCCTGCACCCGATTAAAAATATGGGGAAAGTTGCAGAACTGTCACTCTGCTTATTTATATGAATAGAAAATAAATAGGAAATGCCCACCTAGCCCAGAAACTCTACTCACTATAAAACTGGTAACTTTAAATAATATTGTTGAATCTGCAATGGAGAACCCCACTATTATATTTTTTGTTATTAACATGGAGATATAAACAAAAGCATAAAGAGAAAAATACAGAACTGCATGAAAAATGGGACATGGCTACATCAACCTATTTAACTTAATGGAGAAATCATTGTACATGATTTTATGTATTTAAACATATGAATTCATCGAATTTGATCACTTTTAGTTCAAAGTGCTTCTACTGTTTTCTATATGCTTTCACTGTTGGTTGCAGGAAAGTTTGAAGATATGCTCGTTCGCCATCAGGTCAAGTACCTGGGCCTGATGGAGCATTTACGGGTCAGAAGAGCCGGATTTGCCTATCGAAGGAAATATGAGATATTCTTGGAAAGGTAACTCTACAAATAGAAACTTAAAGTAACTGCTAAGTCACAATTGAAACTTGACTTGACAACTTGTGGGTTACCTATATACTTAATTAAGTTTCATAACATACAGTAGGCAAGTTTTTACTAACTAGTTTATACCTAAGTCTACTTATATATTGTATTGTAAATATTTGGTGTAAATTCTCACATTGCTCTGATTTATGGGCAATTTCAATGTAGACAGCACACCAACTATTCTGTATTGATAATCCACAGCTTAGACCATGACTGCATGATGTGTATATTTAGAGCTTTCCCAGGACATTATGTATTGTATTAGATTATACAATTGTTGTTTATAATTATTACTTAATTCAAATGAATTCATACAGCTATTTCATAACATCCAGTTTAATGTATGTTTTGTGTATTACAATTTTAAATGCTGAATAGAGTTGCCCATTTTGTGCCCTGTTTTTTGGCCTTGGCCTGTGCTTGCCATAAATGTCAATTTAAGTAATTCATAATAATACATAATTATGCATCTGTTAAAAATGAGAAATAACTTTAATAAATAAAATTTTATCTGCTTCAGGTACAAATCACTGTGTCCACAAACTTGGCCTAACTGGGCAGGCCCAGCCCGCGACGGAGTAGAGAAAATAGTCAAATACCTTGGATACCAACCTAATGAATATAAGTTGGGAAGGTGATATCAGTTTCAGTTTCCAAATGTGTTAATAGCTGTAGCCATCTTGTAGCTGGTTGGCAAATATCAGTGATATGTAACTCAGCTGAGAAGCTTTTCTGAAGTTGAGTCATGGCGGATGAAGATTGCATATTCATTCTAAATACAGATTAATGAGTGGAGAGCTATGGGCTCCTTCATGTTATTTTAAAACAAGAGAGCCCATACTTTACTAATGCAAGGTCTACTTTTAGTGATGTTGTCCTATTATGATCTACATCCATAAAAGCATTGTTAGCATTTTGTTCCATGGTAAATTTTACTTAAATACTGATTTGTATATTACTATATTTAACAAGCAACTATTTCTTATGTAACCTTAACATAATAAACATCTGAATGTAAACAATGAAACAGAAGGGTTATTTAGACAAGCTGTTTCTTCACAGTGTCTTGAGATCTACTGACCACAAGCTAAAGGTCTATTGGTAGATCCTGATCAACCTGTTGGGCACCCATGTTTTAAAGCATTGTGCAGTTTACTTGAGCCATAGATTTGCCACATTTCTAAATGCCATGTCTGTCTTTATCAGAATTTACAATGTGGCCTTTTCTCTATTACCCATATATAAGTGGTTTAACTATACATTCATGGCGCAAACAAATCTTTAGTAAGCCCCCAAACATTGGACAGATAAGCTATTGGTATCTTGCATCAGTCAGGAC
This sequence comes from Xenopus borealis, assembly GCA_024363595.1. Taxonomy (NCBI): domain Eukaryota; kingdom Metazoa; phylum Chordata; class Amphibia; order Anura; family Pipidae; genus Xenopus; species Xenopus borealis. The sequence goes on from CM044432.1 coordinate 130,665,614, forward strand.
CGGACAGGCCTTATATACTTGGACATTGCTTAATATATTTGTATGCTTCTAATATGCGATACTGCTTTTGGATGTAACTTGTCTTTTCTCTCTTACAGAACAAAGTTGTTCATACGTTTTCCACGTACACTATTTGCCACTGTAGACTCATTTGAAATAAGGAAGAATCAGCTGGGTAAACCTTTCATGAAACCCCTCTAACAATACTTTTGATGCCCAGAAAGCAAACAAACCCTATTATTGCAGTAAATGTACATATTCTATATGATACGACATAAATTCAAACAAAATGTGTGGCCCTCAACAAAGTGGAAGCAGAATACTTCAGTAAGAGCAGCATGATGCATCCATAGAAAGGCTGGCATACTAATGATAAGTCCTGAATCAATATATCCATTTGAATTTTAGGAAAGTAAGGGTTTCTGCTGGCCTTCATTATGAAAAATGTTACAAGCCATTTAATGAGCAGGACTCTCTTCATGTCTTGTTGTTTAACATTGAGTAACTTTTAGTGGGTATTACAATATAAACAAAAAATTTCCAGTGACATTTTCCTTTCTGCTGGACATATAGATGTTGTTTGCAAATATCAGTGTATTTGCGCACTTTTTAAGAAATGTACAAACTGTATTGTTCTATTATTTAGAAAATTCCAGACTGCCAAAAGAGTCAAGAAAAGTGCCTCAATTGTAATCGGGTCCTATATTACTTTATTCTCTGTGTACTTCTAGTTTCAAAAATCCAAGCCAAATACAAAGGGTGTTTAGGAAAAAGAGCTTTTGAGAAGAAGAAAAAAGCAGGTATTGTTTACTCTTCCATATTTGCTCCCTTTCTGCAAGTGTTAATGGAGATACATAAAGTATACCAAATTTGCATTTGAAATAACTTTATTACCGTTGTTCTTAAAAAATAAAAGTATTTGCTGTTATTTGGCATGGATTGTGCTGTTATATGTAAACAACATACTTAACCCAGCAGGCTCCATCTGATATTTATTTTCAAATCTTTAAAGGTGTCCAAAAAAAGAATGGTTTTGCATAATGAAAGAAAATATTATTTCACTCAACGTGGCTTTAAAGTTATTTGTAAAAAATATCCCTTTTCAGTTTGACTTTCAATTCATTGAGTCAACAGGAGTCAGTTATGAAATTTTCAAAACAGTTTTTAATTGAAGGACATCTTAAAAAAAAATCAGATAAGCTAAACTTAATTAACATTATATAATATTATTATAAAAATATATAGAAGTACCATCAGGCCTGGATTGGCAATCTATAGATTTTGGCAAATACCAGAGGGGCTGCTGTAAGGTGCCCGAGATAGTCACTTTTTTTGGGCCTGTGGGCCTCTGTGTACTTGTGTACTATGCCATAGCTTATTATGAATCTCATTCCAGACCGGGGTACCATGTAATTGAGATTGGATTAGTTGTGGACACTGGCAGGATAAACAAGCATATAAATATTTTTTCAAGGGATGCCTCATGTTAAACCCATATATCCAATTCTGACAGCCCAATGGTCTCTTTTGCATTCTTTAGAACAGCAGTTCTAGTTGGGCTTGGGGCTGTGGAGAGGTGTAGCCTCATAGCTTGGTAGACTATGCATGACTGTTTTTGCTTCTAGATAGGCCTAAGAGCCTTGATGGCAGTTGAGATGAGCTTTATAATTAAAACCTATTTATTGCATAATATTCTCAAAACTATGACTGACTGACTAAACTAGTAAACTTTTTATGACCCAAGGAGGCTACAACTGATAGTTGGACTGCCAAAGGGATCTGAAAAGTTCTGACAATCACTGCCTTTGAGGAAGTCTCCAACACCCTATTCATATGAAACAGCCTATCCTACCTTCTTTCAGGAAGGGCACTCTATTGTATAGCAATCACTGCTCCCTATGGCTACATTTATGCCTACAACAATATGGAGGAAAAAACTTCCAGAGCTCAAATTAAATTGAGCTAAATAATTGAGAGAATGCTAGAAATTAATTGGTAACTCAGTTCAGGCTACATACAGTAGAAATAATAAGGACCCACAATAAGAAAAATGTAGGGGCCTAGAGTGTTTAAATGGAGCAAATCTTTTATCATTTCTGTATGTACTTTAGCAACAGAGATACAAATTCGTTATGATCAGGGAAGATGCTTAGAATTGTATATGTTGTAATAGACCCTTAACTGGCAAAGGGAGACATTGTATGGGTTTTTTTTGTGACCTTTACAGACATAACAGCATATATTTTGAGTTAAATTATTTCAATGTCATGTGAAGGGTGCTATGCTAATTAACTTTGTTCTTTTAGCCATTAAGCTAGAGTCCTGCTGGAGAGGGGTACTAGCTCGCAGAGAAGCAAAGAAGCGTGTGTGGGCTGTGCAGACCATCAGAAAGTATGTTTTATATTCTACCCCTATATAAACCTTAGCCATCTATGTTAGATGTACTAAATCTATAGCCCTGCACCATCCTACAGCACCAAGAAATGGTTTCAAATTTGTTTGTATTGTGTTTGAGCAAAATAAACTTTACTTAATATCAATTATTTAACTTTTGCCTCCTATCGGTCTTCAAGCAGACAGGAGCAGTGGCATAACTAGAGTTCACCGGGCCCCCTGCAAGCCCCGTAGTCCAGGCCCCCTACGACAGCGGGGCCTGCTTCCTCTATAGTTATGACACTGGGCAGGAGCCATTTAATGAACACTGGCAAGCTTTGCATCATTCCAAAATTTTGATTATGAGCTAGAATGAGGCTAGATGGTGAAGAGAAGGGGGTATGTGAAGAGGGCAGTGATTTGTAGAAAGTGTAGGACAGACAATGAAAGCAATGCCTGTCCCATCTTCATGCCTATATATGAGTAACAGAGATTTATAAATATATTTATAACAGGTATAGATGTTTAATAATAAAAAAAAGAATGTTGATTTCCTGTTTAATTTGAAAAGGACATTTCCCCTTTAAGGATGACATGGTACATACAATTAATTGGTTCTTGTGAGTTGAACGATGACCTAAGCTTTCAAAAATGTGACTAATGTTTGTTAGATATTGAGACCTCTAATGAGAACGATGTATTTATAGAACTATAATTTTTCAGGACTGAACTTATGCAACAATATTTCTGACATGTGGCTAGTTCTAGAATTAAATGGATATCTGCATCTGAAAAAAGACATTTATTATTTCTCAGCCCCTATTAACTGCCCTTGCAAAACAGTCTGGGGATTGACTATAAGCTTTTGCATGGCAGGTTTATTTCTGATCTAAAGAAGCAATAACCTACAAAATGCAAAATGTTTTTCTTACTCACACATCAAACTGCAGAATTTTTCACCATAATGCCATTGTGATAGTGTTTGCATGGGGGCGATGCTTTTGATGACATTTTTTGTGACTGATGCTTTAAAAATGTGTTCAAAGAACTGCAAATAAATAGAAATAAGACTTTTATGCTATATATTATGTTTCATATTTTGACTTCCTTAAAGTGTCAAATATTTATAATTTATAAGTTTTCCCAAAATTGTCAGTATGGGGTTTATACACATACAGTACATACTAGTAAGTCGTACATGTTTGTAAATCGTGTTCCAGTCCATACTGAAGAGTAATACATGTAAGTGTCTGAGTTAGTGGTCATTAATGTTACAGGAAAAGTAGAGAGTCAGTTCACCCTAGCCTTTTAAATGCACATCTTAAAGGGATACTGTCATGGGAAAATATGTTTTTTTCAAAATGCATCAGTTAATAGTGCTGCTCCAGCAGACTTCTGCACTGAAATTAATTTCTCAAAAGAGCAAACAGATTTTTTTATATTCAGTTTTGAAATCTGACATAGGGCTAGACATTTTGTCAATTTCCCTGCTGCCCCTGGTCATGTGACTTGTGCTAGCACTTTAAGAGGGAACTGCTTTCTGGCAGGCTTTTGGTTTTCCGCCTCAATTTAACTGAATAGAATGCAATGGGACATGGGTTTTTACTATTGAGTGCTGTTCTTAGATCTACCAGTCAGCTGTTATCTGGTTACCTTCCCATTGTTCTTTTGTTAGACTGAGAGATAAAGTTGACCCAGTCAGAATTATGAATGATGTTTTAATTATTTCAAGGTTCATTCTTGGATTTATCAACCGGAAGAATCCAGAGACAGCTACAAACAAAAACTACTCTAACATGATGTATTACAACTATCTCTGGAAACTGAGGGAACATGTGCCCAAAACTGTGGTGGATAAAACATGGCTGACCCCACCAGCAGCCATGGAAAAGGTATTCTGTAACCAAATGGTATAAAATTAAATTCACCTAGAAGAGAGCATTGCAAAAGTCAGTAAAGGGAACATTCTAATACATTGATAAAATCTATCATTCATAAAATTCCTGGAACTGTCTTTTAGAATGCAATAAGATAGAATAATGTGTAATACAGTAAATATGTTAGAAAGTTATATTGAACAACGCTTGGTGACTGTATAGCACATTAAGAGGAATAGATTAGGAGACCAAATGTTGGAGAGAATTATGCTCCTCTCTAGATGATTAAATCTTGTATTCCTTAGTATTTGTATGTAATCTGTGAGTCTGATTACTGTTTATACCCTTCTATATGAAGCCCTGTAGCATATGGTAGCATTTTATAAATGCATGATAGTAGTAAAAATGTATGCTTCATGTTCAGACATCAGAACTTCTACACAAGCTATGCATAAGAAACCTAGTGAGAAAATACTGCAGGACAGTCCCCCCTCAGAAAACACACCAGGTAATACTTCCATTCATCTGTGACTTCCATTTATCTATTTTTTCTGATTCAATGTTTAAAAATGATATTGTATTTCATTGCATTCACATATCCTTTCATGGGTTAAATTCCCAGAAGTTATTGGCCAACAAGCTGCTTTCCTTTCCTGCTTTTCCAGATCATAATGGAGG
>CM044432.1:130684412-130695225 GCA_024363595.1 Xenopus borealis
TGTGTTATCATTCATATTCTCTGAAAAACGGTTAAGAAATCATAAATTCTGTCAGGGGTATGTAAACTTATGAGCACAATGGTATAAAATGAAACACATTATTACTAAACCGTACTGTTCTGATAACATTCTTCCTGCCACCATGCAATTAGTTTTACTTTATATAACAGAATCATAGGTTCTATAAGTCATACGTTCATAAGTGAGCAACAATGTACGCAGTTCCACAGTAGCGCCTTGCATACAGACCAATACTAAACTTGAACTACACATTCCCAGCTTTAGTTCCACACCCAAACAGTGTGCAATTTTTGCTATGACAATAGTGTATAAGCTTCTCCTGGTATCTGACACCTGGCAAACCTTGCCATCACCCAACTGTGTACATAACTGCTTTTAGATGAGCTAGCTTCCTTGGCAGCATCAATGTTACTTTGTTTATTATTCCACTTAGATTAACCTTCAACTGCAAACGCAAAAAAGGAATAATTGATTTTACACACGGGGCTGAAGCACAAGTGTACAAAGCCAAGAATGGGCACTTAACAGTGGTAAGTAACTGTAGGTGATACAAATTTTTTTTAATGCTTTGTTTATACACGCTCCTGATAAATTGACAATAGTATTGTGGGAATGGTTTTGGGTTAGATTGAGTCGTCTGGCGACTAATCGCCGCTACCTTGCGGCGACCAATCTCCCTGAACGCCTTCCCTCTCTCTGCACCTGGCTTTGATGTAAAATTGACGGCGCTAATCCCACATGGCGATGTGTTTTCCGAAGTCACCCGAAGATGCTGCGTGTGATTAGCGTCGGCGATTTGATGCCGCATGTGATTAGCGCCGGAGATTTTCCATCTAAGCCAGGCGCAGAGTGTCTCCCCAAAACGCCCAGTGTGCCCTAACCCTAAGGCTTAGACTGAAAGCTCCACTGGGATCAGGAATCAATAATGATGCAGGATCTCTGTAAAAGCATTTTATAAATGTATTGGCATTATATTAATAATAGACAATAAAATATAAGATTGCACTGTATTTTTCTACTTTATACATGGTGAGCAGGAGGGTAAATCTTCATTTATATTTCTGTGATTTCTAGGTTTCAAAATATTTGGCTACAAACTTGTAATTAGTATGGACACCATAAAAATATTGTGTTAGTATAGCCATAAACATCTCTGTCTTTGTTTTAGACCACACCAAGAATGAATTCCTAACCTGAAACCTCTGCTCTTCACCATAACGACAAAAGGGACTGGGAGAAATTCCCACATTTTGATTCCACTCACTCAATGCACAACAATAAACCATGAACATGCAGAGATTCATCCTGTATCATGTACTTTACATCAACATTGGAGAATTGCTGATATTATTAACGTAACTCTTAGGTTCATCAATGAGTTACAAGTTTAAGGGTATTTTTTTCACTTTGGGAAATGAAAGCTATCCCATGGTTTGGCATCTTGTTTTCAATAAAGCAATATCAACATCTGTTGTATACTTCATGTAAATTACTATTTTGTGGTATTAAATGGTAAGAGTAACATTATTAACATTTTTAGACTTAATACTTAATGCCAAAAGACTTTACAAAACGACAAAGTACCAAAAGCAAATGATACGCTTCCAAACAGTGGTAAACAAACAAACAGGTATTATAAATATAACAAGGTTTAGTAAGCAGCCCCTGGCTTACTTATAGTTCACCAGTAAATGCTACCTGCTGGTTCATTGCAATAAAAGAGAATAAAAGTTAAATCACTGAGTGATTCCAATTTGACAAGGCGAAAATTCCCCTTTGTCCATACAGTTGAATCTACACATCCTTCAAAATTCATCCCTTTTAGACTGCACTGGTCTCCTTTTAGCAAGGGTGTAAAATTGATCTTTTGCATGTGTGGTCCTGTTAACTAAAGACAATTGACTCTTAAAGTTGTAGTTGGCTTACAGTTTTCACATATTATACCAAATGCTCCTAAAGATTGTTGGGGTACAGTCATAACACACGGGTTTCTGCACATTATACAATACACTGTACATTATTACACAGGACTGAAAGGCAAGCCACCATGATTTTACAAGATTTAGTGAAAAGAGCAAGCCTGTAAACATCACAGCTGTGTACTGCTATGTACAGTACAGTAACTATTTGCCTCCAAGTTACTCTAGTTCAGTGCTGTACAACTGGTGGCCCTCTAGTAAAGTCTGGCTAAGTTGATTGTTACATTTGTGTAAGCGTCAATGAGTATCAGAACCCCTACATTGTTCACATATCAATATCCAAGTCTACCATAAACAGAAGACAGCATGAAAGTAAATAGAGAGTGCACTGCAAGGTGCAAGACAATCATAAGCCTAATAATAGAAAGGCAAGATTGGACTTTGCTTGAAAAAAAAAAAAAGTCAGCACAGTTGTGGAAAAACATTATTTGGACAGATGAAACCAAGATCGAAATTCACCAGAATGATGACAAGAAAAAAGTATGGACACTAGTGTTTATCCATGATGTGACATAGGACAGAAGCAGCCAAATGAATTCTAAATTGTATGGTCTGCTCAAATCCAGCTAATTGTAGTCAAATTGATTGGGGGTGTTTCATATAGATACAGCCAAAGAAACCCAGGAGTTTATTAAAGCAAAGAAGTGGAATATTCTTGAATGGCCAAGCCAGTCACCTGATCTGAACCCAATTGAGCATACATCTCACTTGTTGAAGACTAAACTTCAGACAGAAAGGCCCAAAAACAAACAGCAACTGAAAGCTGCTGCAGTAAAGGCCTGGCGGAGCATTAAAGGAAACCTAGAATATGGTGATGTCCATGAGTTCAAGACTTCAACCCAGTATTAGAAATGAACATTTTATTTACTTTTGAGCCCCTGAAATGAAGTGATTGCTTTAGTTCCTCACATTTTTATACAATCTTTTTGTTCAACCCACTGAATTAAAGCTGAAAGTCTGGAGTTGTTTCATTTAAAATTCATTGCAGTAATGTACAGAACCAAAATTAGAAAAAGTGGTCTCTGTCAAAATATTTATGACCCTAACTGTATGTATAAATGAATGGTTTTTTTTGTAGTTCACACCCTTCTTACCAGAAATCCAGATTTTACATAAAGTACAGTCAAACCTCGAAATCGCAAGATCATGGTTTGCCACTCTGTGCAATGCCTGCTGTGCTGGTGTTTCATGGCACATTAAAACTCAGCAGATACCATTCTGCCTCTAACTACTCTGCTGGAATTCCTTTAAATGCAAATGTTTACTTCTTATTAGGCAGTAATCAGTTTCTTTTTTGGTTTATATCAGTTTTGTAAAAATGAATGAAACATTATTATCAAACATGGAAGATTTGATGTCAGAGAGAAAGATTAAACCTAGGTTTATTGGAGGAAACAGTATAAGTTATGGTATTTTTATTTTTTACACGAAAAGGACTGCAGATTCATAAAAACCCAAGAAATATATATTTATATATATTATAAATCCTAACATAAAAACAAACTCAAAAAGGTGCATTGTGTTTATCTTGGTAAAAAAGGTTATTCCCAGACTACAGTTCAGTAAAAAAACCCTTTCTAGCTTACAAAGATCATGGTCCTTTCTAGCAACAGATGGGTTGTGTATTATTAATATTCAAAACAGCCACAAAGGCACATTTAAATAACACTGTTTGGGAAATTTGGTATTGGACTCGGGAGGACAATTGTTTTGCTTTACTAAACATGAACTTGTAAGGCATCTGGAGTTTGGTGGAATGATGATAGTATATGGAAACTTCATTGGTTTGTTGATATTCTCCATACATATTGACAGGTCACAGCTACTGTCACAGTGCAGCACATAGGCAATACATCACAGAATATCAAACTAAACCTGGTTAAATGGCCAGAGCCTCTGATTATTCCATGCCAGCCGTAGGTCCGTAAGTGAATAAAATACAAATATACTATGTTGTTGTCCCTTAAAAATGATATGACAAAGTGATAAGTGGCTGATTCTCATATTGAAAGCAGACGTTTGCCTATAAAAAACCCTCCCCCGCTGTTGGTATGAAATGCCTTCTCCTATGTGAGAAAGGCTAAGTTTGAGGAGGTAGATGCCAGTTCTGGACGGACACAAAAGAAGGAAAGTATGAAGGTCTTATTGGTGAAGATGAGCTCTATCATCTGGCCTTTTGACGTGGATCCGTCTAACTCGTTCAATTCGCTCGCGTTCATCTTCATCATCTAGGTGATGGGAACGCCCAGCAGCCCCACCTGTAGCCTCAAGAAGAGCATTATCTGGCCCTCGCCCATCCTGAGCCTCATACAGTAAAATGTTTAATGTCTCTTCATATATTCGTGCTTCAGGAAACTCCACCTGTGAGACAACAAAAAGCATGGTTCTAAACAGAAACAGGACATAATCTTAGGCTGGGCAAAATGAAAAATGTTTCTAATTTGTTAGTTTGTTAGCCAAAAATCTAATGTATAAAGACTGGAGTGACTGGATGTGTAACAGAACAGAACACAACTTCCTGCTTTTCAGCTCTCTAACTCTAAGTTAGTCAGTGACTTGAAGGGGAGCCACATGGGACATAACTTTTCAGTGAGTTTACAATTGATCCCCAGCATTCAGCTCAGATTCAACAGTTATGACCCATATGCCCCACTCAAGTCACTGATTGGCTACTGCCTGGTAACCAACAAGTTGAAACCAAGAGAGCTGCAAAGCAGGAAGTAGTGTTCTGTTAGACTATATAATGTATAGAACTATGTATTTTGCACAGCCTAATTATTTACCCAGTTTTTATACTGAACAATCCCTTTAAATTACATAATAAAGTTTCGTTTTTTTCTGTATTGAGAGTATATGCCAGCAATAACCCCCCCCCCACACTGTGAGCACAAGTGCAAAAGGTGTAAACCCAACTGTTAAAGACTATATAAATAAATGATAATGATAAGATTGCATGGGCAGAAGGCAAAGAACTCTAACCCTGGCGAGGCAATTTGGAGCGATTTCAAAAATCGCGCCGCTCCGTGTGAACACGCGCGTGGGTACTTGGCTATTCGGGGAGGTTCGGGGGCTACAAGTCGCGGTGAGAAGTCGCCAGGCGACTAATTTCCCCCGAATCTCCCCGTATGGCCTTAGCCTAAAGCAGTAAAAAAAAGCCCAATAAGCGAAAATAACTTAGTTGCCCATTTAAGTTGAGCCTAATAGAATATTTTTTAAATGCAATACACTGACTTTTCTAAGGGCAATAATTAAACTTGAAAGTATCTGAGTTCTATTTTAATTATATCAATACATATTGCACTTAACACTTTAACGGGGTTGTTCACCTATGGGACAATAAAGCTAGTCTAAAAGCCCATGTCATAAAAAAACTTTTTTGTAATTTATCTTTATTACTTAAAATGATTGGCTGAATCTTGCCAGCCAATGGAATTGAAGATATGCAAATGAAGCAGGAGAGAGAGCCTGCAACCTGTTTTTTCCCCCCACAAGAACCCAAGACACAGAAGAGAACTGAGAGACATTTGGCAGAGATAGCCAAGCTTCTATGGTATGCACCTCTGAAAGCAAACATTTTAGGTAATAAAGATAAATGACAAAAACGTTTTTTTACGACATGGGCTTTTAAACTAGCTTTATTGTCCCAATGGTGAACAAGCCCTTTAAGAATGTTCCTATTAACCAGATTTATATTTACTGTACTCTGGAATGCTGGCCATGCCAGAAATAGCCACCTTACCTTTGTTTGTTTCTTTTCTGTAGCATACACAATGGATGTGCAGCAAACCTCTGCAATTTTGCGTCCCTGACCATAGAAGGACCAGCAGCAGATCTCATCTCCAATGACATCTTTTATGAATAAGACACGCCCATTAAACCTTAGGGACAACTTGTCAAACAGCTCAATGTTCTTCAGCATATTATCATCAGAGTTACTGAAAAACACAGTTATAACATGGTGCCTTTATTACATATACTAAGCGCAGCAGTATATCCCATAACAGAAATAGTGAACCTGCCAACATAATTGTGACTTGGAGTGGTTAAACACATGTAAACTGTAAAGCTATACATAGATATATATAAAAACATGGTGATAGCATATATATGATCTATCTGAACAATCAAAAGCAACCCCAACACTCTGTAAGTGGAGGAAAATAAACAATAGAACATCAGCCCTACAGAAACAACTGGTTTTGTGAAGTGTACCTGGTGTACGAATATTTGTTATTGCTTCTGTTGTAGAGGAGTTTCACTGCAGGCTGCAGAAGAGAGGTAAAATAAAAAGACCAGGTCATTCATTTCTTTGATGACAAACTTTACACATATAGAAGCCTACCTTCTAATAAACTCTTTACAGCAGGGGTACCCAACCTTTATTACTTGTGAGCCAAATTTAAATATAAAAAGACTTGGAGAGCAACACAAGCATGAAAAAGTCCATGGGGATGTCAAATAAGGGATGTGATTGGCTATTTAGTAGCCCGTAAGGAGACTGGCAGCCTACAGGAGGCTCTGTTTGGCAGGACATCTGGTTTTTATGCAACTAAAACTTGCCTCCAAGCCTGAGATTAAAAAATAAGCACCTACTTTGAGGCCACTGGGAGCAACATCCAAGGGGTTGGTGAGCAACATGTTGATCGTGAGCTACTGGTTGGGGACCAGTGCTTTACAGTATAATACAAAATCTACTAGCTGATCTGTTCCTTGCAAATGAAAGTTTTACACTATTTCAAAGGAGCATCATTTAAAATGTCTGATGTAAATGTCCCTCATAATATTTTCAGTGAAGTAATTACAATGGGAAGTGGTTATACTTGGAACACAGAATCAATCCTCCGTACAGCTGTTTTGGCACAAGTCGAGTTAGGAGGAGATGTGAAGCACAGATCCTGCAGAGTGAGTTGCCCTATCGCCTTTTTTCAATAGGCAGGAAGCAGTGTTTTCTCACAGTTTTTTTTTAATAAAGCATTTATAATAATAATAAACCTTGCAGGGTAGATATATTATTATAGAATAACTTCATACATATACCAATGTGAATGGTCATTCACCACGTCTTTACAACAAGCTTAGCAAATCATGGTAATATTAAAAGGGTTGCACCTTCCAACACTTTCTTTTTCAGTTCAGTTGTTTTCAGATTGTTAACAAGAAATGTTACGTTGCTTCACTTTCTTATGTCTTTCTGAAGAGTTTTTTTCTTATCTTTGTCCCTGTTGAGCTGAATACCTGAGTTTCATTACAGGCAGCTGTTCAAATTGATACAATAATTGCTAATATTCCATAGATACAGCTGAGAAATGTACTATAGACAATTCAGTTCAGAATCTGCAACTGGATCACTAAGCTGCCAGAGTGAAACACCAGAGGCAGAAACATTAAACTTCAATTTTAGAAAAAACAAAAAATGGAAAGAAAATGTAAAAGAAAATCTTCTGGTTGAACGAAAATCTTCTGGTTGAAAAAAAGGGGTCAGGACAACCCCTTTATGGACCTTTGGAAGCCAAAGAAAATACATCACACTAATTGGTGAGCAGATCATTGCCATTTCACCAAATTGGTCTGATCTAATTGGTTTAACATAGGGCCTATGCCCCAATCACAAGTGCATTAATGGGCCAATAGGATCCATATCCGGCAGGGTTTTAAACCTGCTTTTAACAGTTACAAAGATGAACAACGTTATAGCCATTTTTTTATGTAAACCGGTAGGTTGCTTAGAATTACATTTCCTTTCATTGTGTAAATAAAGAAAAATAATCACTTTTAAGGTCATAAATTAATTTGCTCCCCATCTTCCAGTCTGAATAAATGCCATAGCCTCTGACTCCTCACCTGGTTTGATGTGGCAATAAGCTTTTGCTCTTCTTTTGAGGAAGTGATGACTGGAACTTTGCAGAAGGGCTCATAGACATCTTTATTCTGCTGGACAGAAATCATGGTTAGTCTATTGCAAAAAGAGCACCATTCTCATAAATACTAGTACATTTTATTTCTCTTTGAACCGTATTCAGATTCATGAAATACTGTCTGTGCTAGCTGATCATTTAATATCTGTGTTATTATTCCATTCAACATCATGCCAAAACCATCTAACACATGCCCTTTCAAGTTCTCACTCTGTATTTTTCTGTTGGAAGGAAAATAATGAAATAATGTTATAGGCCCTTTACCGTTACAAAGTACTGACCCTGAACCCAGCATCTTGCATATCTAAAACTAGACGGGTATAGGGATCTGAGGCCACTGGACATTAGGGCCAAGGTGACTAGTAATATTAAGAAGCCGACGTGTACTAATAAAAAGCTCCCTACACGCTTGCCCATACCCTATAGACAGCAGAGTTAAGCACACAATGCTTTGAGGTCTCGGTTGCTTTACTAAGATGTCACTAAGTAAAATACACGCATGCGCCCATTTATTCTAACGCACATCATTATTACACCAAGTAAATAACACAGATAGTCCACCTATGTGCAATTTAAATATGGCAATCTCTTTAGGACTCAAGAAAAGAAAACTCAACCTGCAAAATGTTGCCACTGTAGGACCTGCATCATCTTCCCATTATGTACAATACTTTTGTATGCGCCTTTGGTTACAAGACAGGGACATTTTGGGAGCAGAAGAGTGTACTACTCCAGTCGGACCCACACATTATGAGTTTATATAGATTAACAAATTAAATGATGGCAATGATCTTTGCACAGGGACAACAACTTTGTGTGTTGAAAGGAGGGGGTAGAGGGGGTCCACAATGTTGGCGGAGGGGTCCAGGAGGCTAGCACAGAGACAGCAATTGCACTCACTGTGCTGGAAGAGTCGAATTCTGGTTTGAAAAGTTACATTTTGCTCTCTCTGCTCTAGCCTCTTGGCCCCTCAGACAACGTTGTGGACCCCTCCTCTATCCCTCCAGCACATAAAGGTGAGTATGCAGGGGGCCGGCAGCAGAGCACCTAACTTTACAAGAAATCTTGATTATGAAATAGAAGTGAACACAAAATGTAATAAACAAACAATATATGGATAAAAGTGACAATTAATGGGCAAATTTACTATTATTCCCCAAAAAAAATTTTTTATACTAGATATTCGATTAGCATTCAATTTTCGGATGTTAATCAAATAGTTCTAGGCTACCTTTTATTCGATCATTCGACGATCGAATACAAATTTTTTCGTTCAGTCGAATAAATCATTCGCTCATTCGAATGATTTGTACGATTCGAACGATCGAAGACTTCGATTGTACGAATCCTATTCAATCAGGACTTAGCCTCAGAAGCCTATGGGAGTGCTCCCATAGGTTTCTATTGCAATTCGGTAGGTCCAATCTGCTGAAGTATGCAATCGAATAAACTTTAAAATTAAAATCCTTCGCTGATCGAATGATCGAATATTCGTTGATTCTACTCTATTCGAATGTATTCGATCGTTCGACCATTCCCTATTCGATGATTGAATATGCCAAAATTCACACATTTGACCAAACGAATAAATCCTACGATCGAAATTCGATCGGATTGGATATATTCAGGTGAATTTAGTACATCGGCCCCTAAGTGTCAGTTTGAGATTCATACAAATCTTATGAAGTCAATATGTGTTTGTCCAAATACAAACACTATAGATTATGAAAATCTCAAATATGTTGAAAAAAGGACCGGTAAACTGTGTATAATTTGTATGAAAACAAAGATCTCAAAAAGAAGAATGGTTTTCTGACTAAATAGCACTACTGAAAAACCAGACAGAACAGGGCCTTCGTACAGATCAACATTTTTAATAAAGTGCCAGTGGCAAAGTTTCAGGCTTCACTACAGCCCATTGTCAAGCCTCTACTTAGGGCCTTAATACAATGCACAGTATTGAGAGTTAACATCCCATTCAAGCTTTCAATTAAAGTGAATGGGGTTCAAAATGGCATGTGCATAGCCCTTATAGTATTATTTACATACATAGTGCTAAGAGCCCTACCTGCAAAGAAGCCTGACATTCATCTGCAAGTCCCTGCACAAGATAATACTTTGCTTCTGCCAGAAGTTCTTCTATCTCTCTACGGGTTTCTGGCAGTGGTACAGCTCCATCTCGCAAGTAATTTAATATAGTCCCAAAGTGTTTTCCACAGCGGTCGATCAAAATCCAACCTGCATAGGTGAGAGCAATATCAAGTCATACCTTATTTGCTCTCCAGAGTAAATATATACACAGAGGGCACATTTTACTGTCAAATACATACAACCAATATCACACTCTATGTAATCTGCTCTAACAGCAGATAAATGACCTACTGTTATACCACAGAGGAATGGGGAAGTGTAAGAAATAGGAAGATTCACTGGTCAACTGCATTACTGTGCTGAATCAAAGCTTTTAGGGTAGTGTAATTAAACGTGTAAAATTTACTACCAGTCTAATCACCAATAGCAATCAATCAGCAGGGCACAGACCCTGATATTATTTTGCCTTAATTGCCTACCCTTTCCCTCTTGCTACAATTTCAGCTTCCACTTTTGTTTTATTAGAGGAAAAAACAATTTTTCTTAAGATTTTGCCTTAATTGACTACCCTTTCCCTCTTGTTACAATTTCAACTTCCAGTTTTGTTTCATAAGTTTTTATATGTCTCATTAACAGGCACAAATAATCAGATTAAATCACAGAAAGGAAGGTGTAACTGCTGAGTTCCTTATATAAAAAGTTAAGACAATAGAACAATATATGGTTACACCCAATATACATGGCTGGAATGCACAGAACACAGTATCCTACTGGCTACTACTCTGGCAATAAGCTATTTATTTATTT
>CM044432.1:130761697-130773784 GCA_024363595.1 Xenopus borealis
GTTATCTGGGCCCCCCTAGGTCATGGGTCCTGCAAACCAGTAAAATGGGACCCAGTGGAAAAACAATGCGCTTCAAATACATGGCCATGCCCCTGGTTTCCATACTACAACCCATACCTCCCTGCTCAGCAAAATGTTTTGACCGCAGCCATTTTTGAGTCCACACCCTCTAATTACTATGTTCATTTTATAAAATTTGGCAAGTTATGAACGTTTGAACACATTTCTGTGGTTGTTGATTTGTTATAGTTTTGCTAATGAAGGTGAATTGCTCTTTAAGCTGCAAGTCACAGTTTCTCCAAGAGACCTGCTTATCTTAAATTGTTACAATTGCTTCTTAGCTTATCTAAAGTTGTATCAAAGTGCACCTGCTTCCTATTCTGGGCTCTCTGCCAAAAGGCAAATAAGTCAGAAACATTGTATCTTTTTCTGGCTGTTCAGGGAAGGAGATCAATGAGAACGTTGAGACATTTCAGTAACAATCCAGTAGTGCTGGTTGAGCTGTTAAAATCGGGACTGTCCAGTGAAAAACGGGACAGTTGGGAGGTATGCTACAACTCATTTCTGCCAGCCCTCTATCCATGATCCACCCTCTCTCTGCAAACCCTGCCCCTTCTTTCTCCTTGACCTGCATATTGCACCTTTCAATTTTGGAGCCCTCCTCGACCATGGGATAGAATTTAATTTCAGACGTGCTCCCAACCAGGATAAATCATTGTTATGTCAGGAAAAAGGTCCTGGGAAAAGATAATTCAAATATAAATGAAAGACTATCTGTGGCAAGACAGCAGTTGCTGTGTGGGAACATAAATGGCATCTGTTTAATTATGATGATTTCAGAAATACAGAGAGGTGTAAAATTTTAACAATGGATTTTTATGTCAGAAATGTGCAAATCATAAAAAAGCAATATGTAGCCATTTAAGGCTTATTATCACATGAAGGACTTTTCATTTGTTGTGGCTTTAAACACTGTAGCAAAGTCTCCCTCTGGTTCAAACTTAAAGAAGTATATTTAAGGCACCAGCTTTAGTGTTTAGGGCTAAAATGCTTGAGGTCTACAACTTAACACTTTGTCTACAAAAACCCTTACTGTTGTACACAACCCTTATTGTACACAATTACATTAAAGAGTTTATTATAGAAGATGTCTTTTATCTGTCTGTCCTTTATTAAGCACCTGGTACTGTAAAATGACTGAGCCATGCATCACTATGCCTCCTTATCTGCTTTAGTGGCATGATGCAAAAGGCAGCCACTGTTATATTGGACATAAATGTGCAAGTGAGCTAAGAGGCATGACCTCGTATTGATAGCCCAATTTTAAATTTGGCATCAAAGATGATGGTAAGCCTGGGAAGATTAAGGAACAATGACCATACTGTATATTGCCAATTAAATAGTTCTCCCTAGGAAGTTGTACTGTATATTTGCATAGCGTTCATTATCTGTAAAAATATTTATATAAATCCAAATAATATATTAGGCTGATGGGACTTGTCTCACTGACCCACCAACTTTGAAATAAGCAAATAAGGCACATGTATATAACGAAATTCAAGAATTGCAAAAAGCTATTGCCTTGTTGCAATTCTGATCTCTACTGCCAGCACCCATGAAAGTCATCAGGAACATTCATGAAGGTATAGCAGAGACAGAAATCACTAGGATAATATTAACCTTTGGTTACAATAAAGGGTTTTAAAGGTCTTTAATAAAAGTAACATTTTGGAGACAGGGTTTTTACTGCCCAGACATTCTTTTGTTCTGTTTTGTTAATGCATTGATCTGGTCTCCCTTTTTGGTGACAGAGATCATTACTCCATCTCTTCAACTAATTAAACCTCCTGTGTTCATGGATTTAGATTTAGACAGTCAGTGGCATTGGAGGAGCAGAAATACTGCACCTTTTAGTGTAGCATGTGAGAATTCAGCTAATAGAATTCAACAATAATCCTACAAACAATTGTTTATCAATGTATTTAGCATGTATTGCCATTGTATTCATCATTCGCTCATGCTCTAAATATTATGGGATTCTAAACACAGGAATTTGGAATGATTACTTATTATGTAACCATGTGAGCTGCCATTTTGCTCATCACAATTCTTTTTCACAGGACAGTTCTTTTCTTCCTATGGTGTCAATTGTCCAACAAACACATATTTTAAAAGCATTGTTGTTCATACCAGCCAAGGAAGGTCATAGACCTACAATATATTTCTTTTTAATATTTTCTTTATATATACCATATATAGATACTGAACCATTGTTTTAAATATATATATATATACATATATATATATATATATATATATATACTGTAGATAAAAAAAGCAATAAAATGAGGTGCACATCAGGAACCTTTACCAATGATTAAAAAATTCTTGATCTTTATTAAATATATGTTTAAAAACGTCAACATTTCAGTCTGTGCCTAAGACCTTTCTCAAGACCATGCACCTACGT
The DNA here is from genome assembly GCA_024363595.1 of Xenopus borealis. Taxonomy (NCBI): domain Eukaryota; kingdom Metazoa; phylum Chordata; class Amphibia; order Anura; family Pipidae; genus Xenopus; species Xenopus borealis. The sequence goes on from CM044432.1 coordinate 130,764,168, forward strand.
GTATATATATACTGTAGATATACATATTTCTCAGTCATCTTTTCAAATGGTTCTGAATTCTGTTGCAATATTTATCTTTTTCTTGCCGAGCCACTTAAAGCTGTAATCACTGTAAGTGTAAAACGAGTAATTATGTTAGAGGGTAGTAAACACCTGAGAGTATTGAGCTTTTCTCAGAGCAGTTTGTTGTTCTCAGAGTGCCGGGGGGATATGGTGTGCTCGTCCCATGGTCCCACAATGCTGAGCCTCTGCAGGGTTGCACAAAGTGGTCTTGGGAATTCAAATTCCAGGAAATAAACAGGTAAGCAATTTGATTCCCTCAAGATGATGGAACAAAACAGGGCAATTTACAGCTACATATAAACACTAAATGCACAGATTCCAAATTCACCAAACCATTTTGCAGCTAAAATACAATGCAATGGGGGAAAACATTAACGTTTGTTTAAAATACTGGATGTTTAGTGGATTTTGGCTTTCTAGAGTTCACTGGCTATGCCCTTTACTCTAAATGTAAATTTGAATATCTTAGTTATCAAGAGTTCAGTAGAACACGTGGCTGCTGCTGCTGCTTGAGTGACACAATATCATATAACTTGCAAAATAATGGTCTTTTTAAAGATATGAATGTAAATGAAGAATTCATTTGTCTCATTACAGCCCAAGCAAATAGTTCACCAGAACCACCCTTGTCCTACCCATAGTGAGTGAGCCTGGTGCAAAGTTTCCTGGGGGACCTATGGCACCTTAGTATTATACTGAACTATGGGTTTAGTGTTGTAAGGATTGTACACATGCTTCTAATAGATATGCTTCACATATGCTTCTAATACACATGGCAGTTTAACTATCACTATATGATGGACTTCTCTGAACTGTATGTACATCTTCTGGGTACCTAAATAAATATTTTGTAGAACATATAATACTTGTATATGGGACCCTGTGGATCCTGGTTTATTGGTTTATAGGTCGCCAAATAGTAGATCTATCCACATATGCCCACCCTGAGGTGGCTGCTATCTGGCTATCTTGCTGATCCAATCATGGACCCTAGGGCCCAACAATCGGATCATGACAAGGGTAATACAAGCAGTCGGATTGAGGACTATTTCAACAGACCAATGTGGTCCTCGATCCAAACTGCCTTATTGGTCTCTCTGGCTTCCTGCCCAGGTGAAACTTTGCCAGACTTGTTCAGTACTTGTTTTGCCTTTTATCTATATAGATATATATATATATATTTTTTTTTTTTTTTCCTAGCATTTAATCTGTAAAATACGTTTAGGAGGTCAACATGCTAGTCTCTAGCAATAAATTAACCAGTGGACATTCAGAATAGATGCTTTTTAAGCCTGTGCTTCGGAAGATAGAATTGCGAATGCAAATCAATCAGAACAGTGTGTTCCTAAGACAAACAGAAATTTAGTGATGCAGGGGACACAAGAGAAACCTGTTAAAGAGAGTGAGAATGATAGGAATAAATGCATGGCAGATGTAAATTGGCAAAAACCTGGTTATCTATATATCTGTTTATCTATATATCTGTTTATCTATATGCCATTGTGCATCTCATTTCTACAAATGGTAAACTAGCTCATAACATTGACTTTACTTCCTATATAATGGTTGCACGGCTGGGCCAAGCCACTGGCATGCCCAAGGAAGAGCTCTCTCATCAATCTGCTGCCCCCATCATGTCCGTGTTGTTGTTGCACGTCAAAATTATTTAAATTTCCATTGCCTTTAAGGCATTTGGACCAAAAAGTTGCACGTATAAAAATTTTCGCTCTTGTCAAAATTGGCACGCATCAAAATAATTTTGGCGTCTATTTTGCAAATTTTTCACATTTTCTTTGAATTTGCCGACAAAGCGAAACTGCACAGATTTGCCCATAACTAATTACAACCAATAATGAATGAGACATGTATTTTCTGTTATAATCTTTAGCAAATGGTTAGTATCAACAACATATCTGTCAGCAGTGTACAATGGAAGCGTATATACATCTAACATACACATGATTTATGATACTGATTCAGGAGGTTACAAAGATATATTTTTTTTAAAATCTAGAACCACACCTTCTTGTGGTTACTACACTGTAATACCTTATGTAATTAGGGATTGTTGTTGGACATGATTTTCTCCCTTATAATCATATCCACACTTTGTTTGCTGGTTCTCATTTTATTAAATTGAATTGTTTATTAAAATGTACTTCCAGGGTCATTGCCTAACTGGGCCAAAATCAATGCCACTTAGGGGGTTAAAGGGGTGTTTCACTTATAAGCTAACTTTTAGTATGTTATTGCATGGCTAATTCTAAGCAATTTTTCAATTGGTCTTCAGTACTCATTTTTTATACTTTTTTAAAAATGATTAGTCTTTTTCTTCTGACTCTTTCCAGCTTTCACATGGGAGTCACTGAGCCCATCTTAAAACAAATGCTCTGTACGGCTACACATGTATTGTTATTGCTAATTTCTATTACTTGTCTTTCTTTTCAGGCCTCTCCTATTCATATTCCAGTATCTTATGCATAGCAATGCATGGTTGCTAGAGTAATTTGGACCATAGCAACCAGATGGCTGAAATTGCAAACTGGATTGCTGCTGAATAAAAAACTAAATGACTCAAAAACTAAAATAATTAAAAATTATTTTAATTGTCTTAGAATATCTACATCATAATAAAAGTTAACTCAAAGGTGAATAACCCCTCCTTTAAAGAAAAAGCAAAATGAATGCTATGGAGTAGTACCTTTATTTAATTATAATAAAGTGCAACACACTGTTAATTTAATGAACCTGTTTATAAAAGTAACATGTGTCGAGGAGGCTTCCGCTAAGCCAACCATTGGTAAAACTGAATATTCACTGAAATATAAAAGTAAACACACATCAACCAAGTTTATGCTGAGTCCATCATGTAATTATGTGTTCATGCAATATACATAATCAAGTAGAAAATAGTGCAGAAGTCTTTATTTAAAAAAAATAATGTGCCCCCACAACCCAGAATAACAGGAATGTGAGAACATTGCACAATTAAGGGAAAATTCAGGTCCGTTTTCGGCGGATTGGACGCTGGGCGACAAGATGTATGCGACCAAGTCGGATGCGATAGGAACAAGGTAAGTAATAGGAAGTCGGATGGTGTCGCACGGTTGATCCGATGCAACACGACTGTTGGATGCAGACGCAGTTTGCAGCATTTGCATCAGTGTCGGACTGGGACACCAGGGGCCCACCCAAAAACCTTAGACCAGGGGCCCACCATAAAACCTTAGACAAGGGGGCCACACTCAGTACTAATATTCTTCATCCCCTCAATCAACCTCTATTCTTCTAGTTCGTTTTCTTTACATACTATAATCAATTATTCCATCTATTTAGCCTCTTTGTTCTCATAGAAATAGGGAATGGCCATGAAATAGGCCAAAAGTTTAGCAGCATGAGGGCCCCCTAACACTTTGGCCCACTGGGAGTTTTCCTGGTATTCTGGTGGGCCAGTCCAACACTGATTTGCATCCAACAGTTGTGTCGAATCCCTCTAGTCGCCCAGCGTCGGATCTGCGGAAACGGACCTGAATCATCTGTGTAGTTCTATCCTAAAACAGATATATTGCCACTGATCCTTTCACATGGACTGCAATGCTCTTCAGAAGGAAACATTAGTGTACATTAGTGAGTCAATAAAAGAAGAACAATACAGTATATAGCATTAATAAGAATACATTAATTAATAATATATAAATCACACCTCCCAACATTTTGAAAGTGACGTATCCCCAAGAGAGATGCTTATCTTAAATTGTTAAAATTGTTTCTTTCCTTGTCTTAAATTGTTACAATAGTATTGAATTGCACCTGGCACATATTCTGGGCTATCTCCCAAAAGCAAATTAAGTTAGAAACTTTGTATCTTTTTCTGCCTGATCAATGCAGGAGATCAAAGAGAAAGTTGGGACATTTCGGTTGAACTGTCAAAATTGGGACTGTCCCACGAAAAGTTATGTATAAATGCATATGATAATATACTGATTTTAATGTATTGGTCATCATTATGTTACAAACCGATAAAATCCACAGTAGAATAAGAGTTGACCAAAATGGGCACCAAAAACCTGACATCTCGCCAGGAACAACTCTACAATTATTAGTTATACTTGCATAAATAACATCAGTTATAGCAAGACAAATTTGGTCTAAATTTGTTTCATTAATATTGGTACAAAAGTAATATGCAGTGTTAGTGGGCACTGACTGTTAGACAACTTGTATGTGCTTGAAGCAGAGCAGTCTTCTGCTGTCAGTGGAATGCTTGTAGTTTAACATTTGGGGGCAGCACCCATTGTTTGTCAGTCCCTTAAGGCACCATGTCTTGTAGATTAAATTGGCATGGAAATGTTACTTTGCTTCTGATCTGATGGACATAATATGTCATTGTGGCAGCAGGGAACGTGATCTTAGCAGACTGAATCCAAACCAAAATGGTATGCTTTATACATGTACTGTAGAAAATAAAATATTCACGCATGACAGGTAATGCTGGATGAATATCTGCAGTACAAATGCTTCTCTTTTAACCCGTATCCGATACTTGATGCTTCCTCTATAATAAAAATAATCCAGGAATCCCAAGTCAGTCGGTGCTTTATACTGCTTCCCCTGAGGTCCATCATAAAAAGCACAGTGCAGCTGGATTTTAAACTTAAATTGCTCAATTTCCAATACTAAAACCCTTGAACCTTAGAACAGTTCCTAAGTATATCTGCTTGAGATGTTAGAATATTACCGCTGGACAGAGAGGGAAATAAGAAATAAAAGCAGATTGAAAGCCAGATGGAAGATTTAATGGAAAGTTAAATAGAAGGCAAGGGATCCGAAAAGGTTCCTTAATGGAACTGCTCCTCACTCCATTTAATCCTCATCTGCTAAACACAGTATCCAAATCAGCAGAGGGCTGCCAGAGCTAACAAGGTTATGATTAACCTTTGGGTGCCAGAAGCCGCTCCTTACTCATTTACAGTTAATATTCAGTGAAATAGTTTCTCCGACATTCTGATGTAAACACATAAGAGCATATACAGTCATATCAAAAAGTTTGGGAACAGCCTGCATAATAGTTTACTCCACTTTGAACAAAAAACATAACAGTGGTATGTCTTTCAATGCCCAGGACATCTGAGTACTGGGGTGTTTTCTGAACAAATATTTTTCGTGAAGCAGTATTCAGTTGTATGAAATTAAATCAAATGTGAAAAACTGGCTGTGCAAAAAATTGTGTACCCTTGTAATTTGAATGCATGTAACTGCTCAATACTGATTACTGGCAACACCAAATTGGTTGGATTAGCTTGTTAAGCCTTGAATTAATAGGCAGGTGGGAAAATGTATTTTGCAAGTTGCGCATCTTTTTGACTCTCCTCTGAAGAGTGACAGCATGGGATCCTCAAAGCAACTCTCAAAAGATCTGAAAACAAAGATTGTTTAGTATCATGGTTTATGGGAAGGATACAAAAAGCTATCTCAGAGGTTTAAACTGTCAGTTGCAACTGTAAGGAATGTAATTAGGTAATGGAAGGCCACAGGCACAGTTGCTGTAAAACCTAGGTCTGACAGGCCAGGAGCAGTATATGTGGAGGATTGTGAGAATAGTTACAGACAACCAAAAGATCACCTCCAAAGACCTGCAAGAACAAATTGCTGCAGATGGTGTATCTGTACATCAGTCTGAACATCTGTATGGCAGGGTGATGAGAAAGAAGCCCTTTCTGCAGTCAAGCCACAGAGTGGTTTGTTATATGGAAAAGCTCATTTAGACAAGCCACAGTCATTTTGGAACAAAGTGTTTTGGACTGATGAGACAAACATTGAGTGATCTGGTCATCACAAAATCACATTCCAAAACACTGCTACCAACTGTAAAATGTGGTGCAGGTTCCATCATGCTGTTGGGCTGTGTGGCTAGTTCAGGGACTGGAGCCCTTGTTAAAGTCTAGGGTAGGATAAAATTCAACCCAATATCAACAAGCTCTTTGGGATAATGTTCAAGCATCAGTGCAGGGGTTCCAACAAGACAATGACCCCAAACACACTTTGAAATCAACAAAGGCATTTATACAGAGGGAGAAGTACTATATTCTGGAAATGCCATCACAGCCCCCTGACTTGAATATCATTGAAAATCTATGGGATGATGTGAAGCAGGCTGTCCATGCTCGGCAGCCATCAAATTTAACTGAACTGGAGAGATTTTGTATGATTCAATGGTCGAAAATACCACCATCCAGACTCCAGACACTCATCAAAGGCTATAGGAGGGTCTAGAGGCTGTTACAATTGTAAAAGGAGGCTCAATTAAGTATTGCTGTAATATGTCTGTTGGGGTGCCTGAATGTATGCACTTGTCTAATTTTGTTATGATGCATATTGCATATTTTCTGTTAATCCAATAAACTTTATGTCACTGCTGAAATATTACTGTTTTCATAAGGCATGATATATATTAAAATAAAGCTGCTACTTTGATAAACAAAACTCCAAAGAATTAAGAGTTCCCAAACTTTTTCATATGACTGTATATCTAAGGTTATATATATATAGCAAGAAATTGGGGGAAATGGAAATGGCTGGAGAGTCATGCTTTTCATGCTCTAGGACAGAGCTATGACCCTTACTTTACTCAAAGGCTCCCAAGACTTCACTGAATTACTGTACATCATTTTAATGTAATTCAGCTTTTCAACATACTGTGTGAGAAATATTCATATGATAAGCTGGACAGCACTGCTCTAGGTCAACCTAGTGAAATTAAATATTTTAAGATTACCTATGTTCCTGTGTGAAATTAAAAATTCTGTTGAATTGTTGTATTGAAAAGCAACCTGATTTTTTCTTAGTGGAATATATGACAGTAGGCTACCAACTGAGTCTGTTTTCAAGAACAATAATGAAAAAATAAAATGGCTAAAGTTCAGATACTGTACCCTGATGCCGGTACAGTCAGAGAACTTTTGCACATTAATTTAAGCCTACTTGTAAGGAGTCCCAGGAGACCGGCGCGCATTCATACCTTCAGATGCGGCTGGGTGCCTCTGGCCGCAATTAGGCGAGAACACGCATGCGAAATTACGTCATCGGCGCGCATGTGCACTAATGGTGCGTCATGACATTAGTGGACATGCTGACATCACATATAGGCGCCAAATGCAAATTTAAAAAGCACTTTTGGTTGGTTTTGAGCACCCAAGCTGTTTCTCAGATTCCTGACTTCCGCTAAAGCCTTATTTCTTATTGCTCTTCTGGATTTTGACCTTTTGCCTGTCTTTGGCCTCTGTATTTGCTTTCTGCCTTTTGACCTTTGCCTGTCTATGACTTTGGGATGAATTTACTAAAGAATTCAATTTCATCAGGAACGGCTTAGCAGCCATCCCAACACCAAGCCAGGTGAAATTTCACTCATACAATGCTAATTCACTACAGTGTGAAATTGTGTCCAGGGTGGCGAACACTGGCGAATTTTCTGTATCCTTACTTCGGCTAATTTGCATACGGCGGCCAATTTAAATTGCAATGGAGCTATTTATATGTTACATGGTGCATCTATTACATTACATTTACACTGATAACTAGACATGCCAAGGGAACCTTAATAAACTTAATAGAGTTGTTTTAATGCCCTACACATAAGCCCACAGTTAAATAATGTGCAGTATGGTCAGAACTGGTGAAGGCAAGTCTGGCAAAAGAGGTAACGTTCAGTAAAAACCGCAACTTCGCCTGGCATTAGAGTTCGAAGCAACGCTAGTGTACATCTCCTTCATTAGCAATGGGGAGCCTGCACTCGTTAGTAAATCGGCAAAGTAACAAAATGACGTGACACTGGCGAATTTTCACTAGCATTAGTCATTTCCCCCTTTAGTGAATCTGCCCCATTGTCTCTGCCGGATTCTTTTTGTACCCTTACTCTGATTACCTTGGCCGTGTTTTGGGCAGATGGGACGCTATGCGCAAAAATGCATGTGACAGAAAAAAAGGTAAGTAATAGAAAAGTCAGATGGTGTCGCAGGGTTGATCCACACAACGCAACTGTTGGATGAAAATGCTGCAAGCTGCGTCTTCATCCGACAGTCATGTCGCATCGGATCAACCCTGTGACACCATCCGACTTTTCTATTACTTACCTTGTTTTCCATCGCATGTGTTTTTGCGCACAGCGTCACATCCACCGAAAACGGACATGAATCATCCATGTAGTTCTGCCCTAAAGTGGTTCTTGACTTCAATACCCGAAGAAGAGAATTCCTCCTCCCCAACCAGCCCATGCATAGGGATGATACAACCAGGGTGCACGTGATGGCACTGGCTCTGCCCCTCTACCCCTCACCCCCCAGCTCCTTTACTGGATTTCAATAGGAAATCTGTGGCAGGGGGTGAGGGAATTAAAAAAAAAAAATTTTTTTTAAACCCAGTACTAGTAAAGGCACCGAGGGCCGCCCCCACAATTCTGCCGCCATAGGCACAGGCCTATATAGAAATAAGGCCCTGGATATAACCCAAATTATAGTACCACTATATAATTAAGCCTTTTGCAGAAATGATCCTACTACAGGGGCTACCTATGCTGCTATCGACTTCTTGTTTCTTATAATACAGGTATGGGATCTGTTATCCAGTAATCCATTTACCAGAAAGCTTTTCTCTGTAGTAATAAAACAGTACCTTGTACTTGATCTAAACTAAGAAATAATTAACCCTTATTGGGGGCAAAGCCAGCCTATTGGGTTTATTAAATGTTTACATGATTTTCTAGTAGACTTAGGGACAGATTTACTAAGGGTTGAATTCGAGGGTTAAAAAAAACCTCAAATTCGACCATGGGAATTTTATGGGGATAAAATCCTTCGAATTCGATATTCGCATTCGAAGGATTTTACCACTATTCGATTGGTCGAACGAACGAATAGGAAATATTCGATCGAACGATTTGAACGATTTTAACCATTCCATAAAATTTTTTTATTCGATCTAAAATAATGAAAACCAATTTGTTAGGTTGAAACTGGCGAACTAGGCAGTCGACTGTCGAATATTGGAATAGATTTTTATGCGAATCATTCGATTCGATCGAATTTTCAAAATTCGATGGTCAAAGTGGTCTTCAAAAATTCAAATTCGAATCTTTTTGAAATTCTGTCGAATTTTGAATCATTCATGTGAATTTGATAAATCTGACCCAAATTTTTGAAAAAACACACAGGTCCTGAGCATTCTGGATAACAGGTTCCATACCTGTATATGTAAGTTGCTGAACTGCACTGATTAATAACTAATTGCTTTTAGATTAGAAGTAATTGATTTTCTAGACATGTTCTGGCTTTCTGGTTCTGGTAATCCTATATATCCATACTACCAATAACATTATGCCACTCCCTCTGAATGCCTCTCTGATTGCAAGTAAGTGATAACGATAAAGAACTTGCAGCCAGCCTGCCAGTGAGAAATAAGAGAAAGGGAAATTTTAAAAATTTATATATAATACGCAAGACCTAGAATATTCTGTAAATTATATCCTTATAAATGATGATGATGTTATAAGCTGTTTAATA
>CM044432.1:130775236-130793996 GCA_024363595.1 Xenopus borealis
TCTAAGCTTATATAGAGGGAGGTCAAATGGTTTTATAGTGGTACCAGCACTACCTAGAATTTTCTTTAGTATAAACTTGCTCTGTATACTGTAGGTCAGAACTTGCTCTGGAAAAAAATGACATACAGAATAATCTCTTGATTGCTGGGAAAAGTGTAACACTGGCTCTTTTAAACGGGTTAAAAATATCAAAACAAAGAAAGAAATGTATTCCATTGTAGTGTCAGTACCAAATATTTCCCTAAACCCAGACACAAGGAGAAGATGTAGAGAGAAGTAGTAATATGCTGCTCAGTAACAGGCATTACCTATTCATGTGAAAGCGGGTGGGTGGGAATGAATGACAGCACATTTTGACAAGTTAGTAGCTTTGACTTCACATCAATATGATCGCTACTCAACACCTCATATCCTCGTTCACAAATAAAAACAGATTTACACGTTTACACTTCACTTGCCAACCTCCCCATTAGCTGACGAACCTTGTCATCTTGCTTCACTCTTCATAAAGTTGCTACCCTTTTTACTTGTCAAAAGAAAGGCAGGTTAAAGGGATATTAAACCTAAAAACTGAGTGGCAAAAAATTAGCCATTAATGAGGGAACTTATTCTCAGAAGTGAAATGTTATTTAGTGAACACTTGAAAGTAATCATATCAGCAACAGAAATGCCTTAATTTCTTAAGGAACAGAAGCTGTAATATCTGTGCCTGAGACTGTTAAATCCTTTAAAAAAATAGAGGAATGCAAATCTGAAGTCTCTCTGATAAATAACAGCAAAAGCTGTTTTATAATCTATACCTTTATGAGTAGCTAATATAGTAGCTAAAATAGGTCTGTTCATTCTGCACTATCCATTTCTAGAAAAACATTAAAAAAAGAAAAAAGATACTATATCATGAGGCCATGCATATCATGTCATGGCTGGGGTTCCTATATATTCCCACTATTTAATTCCTGAAGACATACATTTGGGGATGATTTAGGATAAGTTCTTCCCACCCTGGCCAAACCCAGTTACTTCTCAAAATACACCCAATCCAGTTAATATTTTGGTAAGCCCCTGTAAATGAAGGACCCAACCATGCAGATCAGATATTGGAGTACAGTTAGCTAAGGAAGCTGGCAGAAATTACTCATAATGTCCAGCAAGTTCCATTTCTTGTAGAAACATGTAGATGTGTGAGTTGGTAAAAGATTGCAGAATCTGCACTGACATAGTAACCCTTTATCATCTTGTAAGTGCAACAATGGATCCATCAAATACATTCAGTTCATCTGATGAATGGGTAAAAACAGACCAAAAAAATGTGAATCTGAGGAATAGAGGTTATCTTCTTCATCTTGGTAGAAAATGACAGCTCTGGACCCCTTATTTGTTTTTTTAATATAGGGGACAAGAGGAATCCTTGCCCTGTTTTTCTGCCTGTGACATCATCCAGCCCAGTTAAAGGCCGGAGAGTCCCGATTGGCTGGGCACCTAAGTGCATACTGGGGAGAGAGGGTGTGCCTGTCTGTGGAGCCTTGTGTGCAGGGCCTGTGATGGAACTCAGGCTGTGTAGTGAAAGATCCAGCCAGAACCAAGTCTTGTAAAGCTGTTCAAGCTGATAAATCAGTGCAGAGCTGCCTGAAATCTCCAGTGTGATTGCCTCTGAGAGCACCCCGGTGCAATGGTGTAACTACTCGCTGGTGGGCCCTGGTGCAGGATTGGCACACGGGCCCCCCTATAGTGCTCTCCCCCTATGAATTGCACATTGGAGTTCTCCTAGCCTCTCCAGTGGGCCCCGAGACGGAGCGGGCCCTGGTGCAATTGCACCCCCTGCTCCCCTGGTAGTTACGCCACTGCCCCGGTGAGTGAGCCATCCAAGGGAGGATACTGGCCAGGATACAAGCGTGGGGCCCCAAACTGAAGACATGTCTTGTGTATTTACCTGCTACGTGGGAGCGGCTAAATTCCAAAGGGAGAGATACTTTTGGGAAATGGTAGTGCTACCTGGGGAATAAGAGCTCTGGGGAAGGGACATTCCATTTGAACTGCGTGGTTATTAACCCCTTCCATAGGATTGGCACTTTGATAATTAAAAGGACTGTGTTGGAGAAACAAGTCAAGGTACCTAACAGTGATTTAGGTAGTGTCCCACGTGTCCCTAGTACAGGAGTGAATTGTGTATGAGATTGCCCTAGTTCTTTATTACTGTTTTATATAAAGTTCGTATTTGTTTTATCTGCAAACTGTGTGTTTTATTATTCCTAGTGGAATCCCCCCTGATGTATGTTCCTGTGTTTCCTAGGTGGAGGCACTGCGCTGTTCCCAGTACTTTTCATACACAAAAGGGACCCTGAATTGCCAAGGGTAAGTTGCTATTTAAAGAGACATTAACCAAATTAGGGTTATATTAATATATCCGTTTGTCTTCCTCGGTCCTTATCAGGACCCCTTTCTACCCCATGGCACCCCCCATCATAACACCACTGCTGTCTATGTCCAAACTGTTATGGCTGTGGTACTGTGAACATATGTTTGTAGGAGTCTATAGTTCACCCCAGAACAAGATGATTCTCAGAATGAAATATATTTGAAAAATATGAAGACAAAAAAACCTTTAAGAGGTTTTGGTCTAAGAGCAATATATCCAGATGGAAGCCTGTAGGCCATATGTGAAGCACCAAAAGATTTTTATGGCCTCTAGTTAGCTCATATACCCATAGGTTTGCTATACCCAATCGTTGAAAATATGGGTAATCCGCACACTAAATGCAAAAAGTTGGGCAGAATTGTTTTAGAGGAAACTGACATGGTCCCAAATACTGGTGGCTTGTCAATTTTATGATCATAACTTTGTAACTAAAAATCCCCTGTTTCTGTAAACATATGCATTAGCAATTATATTGAATTACTTAGGAGACAGGGGCCCAGGGAATGTGCATTGAGTACACCCATTATATTTAAATATATTTTGACTTAGCCTTTGAGTTCTCACACCCCCCCTCTTTGTTTGTATATGGTCCCAAATACTGCATATCAAGATCAGACCAGAGTGACAGTTTAATCTTAAAAATTTACTTGTATTGAGCTGTAGTGTGAGTTAACGTCAGCCAACTGATTTTGAGGTGTTAAGTAAATCGCGAGAGGAGCAAGGGGCCCTGTATTAAAACAAGTTTGTAGAATTTGTAGAACCAATCATTTGCAGAAGCCTGGTTAAAAGTGTGAAAATTACGTTTTGCGGAAAATACAATAAAAGAAACGTATGTAAGATAGAGTGCTCATAAGTTGGGCAGCAGGATACATTACTAAATATAGAGGTGACGACCTTGAGATATATAGATGTGCCAGAACTTGTCTTCTTTGTTCTTTTTGTTGTTATATTCTCAGCAGAATAGAGCAGAAGGAAACTAGACTTTGCTATATGTGGAATTAAAACTGATCACCTGCCCATTTCAGTATACAGTCTATCTTTATCAAACCAGATAAAAAAAATAAATCTACGCGTCTTGGTTGGAAAACCACATATCCAAGGCAGAATGTCAGTCCTTAGAGTTGAAATGATTTTCCCTTGTAAAGATGAAGATGTTTAAATCTGCTTAACAATAGCTGTGGGAGAAAAAGCTCTAGGGAGTAGGGCCCTCTTATCCTAAATTTATTCTGTAACCCTTGTGTGTTAAATTATTTTATGGCCCCTGTTTTTTATAAATTAGTGTAAAGTGCTGTGTAGCTTTCTGGCTCTATATAAATAAATGATGCTGAACTCTTTTTCTCTTTCTAATAAATCTCAATAACCTGTTCATAATTGTTGTTATCCCTTTTGTATGCTGTGGCGCTTCATGTCTCACTTTCCAATGTACCTTGCACTCCATGATTCATTAGGTTTATTGGGCCAATTTGATGTTAATATATAATAATATGCATCTGAGTAAATAACGATCTGTTACTATTACCTGCTGTCATACCATCTTGGAAATATGTATAGTGTATCTCCAGAATGCCCTTTCTTTTATTAAATGACATAATTATGATTATTGTGGACTACAATAATTTCCATGCATTTTTAGTGTACTAAAAATATATTTAACCATTAAATAATCCCAATAGACTTGCTTTGCCTTCAGTAAGGATTCATTATATTGTAGTTTGGTATAGGATAATGTTTTTTGTATTACAGGGAAAAAGGAAATCAATCTTAAAAAAATTGAATATTTAATTATGATGCCATCTGTGCAAGTCTGCCTTCCCATAATTTGTAGCTTTCTGGACAATGGGTTTCTGGATAATGTATCCCATACCTTTATTTGGGCTTGATACATTATTTCACATGGACCCTACATACTGAACTCTCTGTTGTTTGCCTGGTGATAGCATTCGACATCTGATGTACTCTTGGACAGATTATTGTGAGGCATCTAGTGAGAACCAGTAGTTGTGGTACATAATGGTACCAATGACAAAGATAAGAGGAAGTCCTTAATATCATTTTAGAATATTAGGTGGAAAGTCCATGGGAAGGACATCCTGAGTACTTATAGCAGAGATATTACCTGTGTCAAGTTCTATATTAGGGAGGCAACATGAATCTAGGGAGTTTAATATGTAGCAAATTGTTTGGGTTTCAGATTGCGGCTTCATTAAAAACTTTAAACATTTTGGTTAAAGGGGACCTTTTGTGCTTAAACAGTTCTTTTCCTAATGTACACAATAGAATTATAGAGTAGTCGGTGTTACATTCTTCTCCTCCTTCCTCATAGGGTAAAGGTTGTATATTTGTTATGTAATTATCTTTTATCATAATGTGATGAGATTTGGGTTTAGGTGCAGATACTTCTAATTCCACCAATGAGCATTACTTAGCTATTTGTACAAGCAAAAGCTCATTCTGTTCTGAAGGGTAAGAAAGATGGTTGTTCTTCCAGATCTATTACTATAAAGCAGGAGAGTAGAGCAAAGGCTAATTGACTAGGGTTTTTTCAAACTAAAGACTTACACAAGAGACAGCTAAGCTGACCTAACCTAGGGCCTCTGCTGCGCCTCTAATTAAAATAAGGAAAAATATCCATTGTCTCATGTAAAGCTCTGCAACAGGAACAGACTGGGCAGCAGGTCTACCATATGGTCCTCTCAAATATCAGTGATGCTCTGCCAGATAGAAAAAACCCTAACAGTGTTAAACAAACATTGGCTATAAAGATATTTTGACTTTACAGTGAATTGCATTTCATTATTGAGAATGCCACAAAGTTTTCAAAACTTTAGTGCTGGATTCGATTATGTACTGACATAATCATTTTCAATAATTGAGTCAATAGATTAAAGAAGGGTGCGGGAATTGATTATATTGATGTCAGACAAGTGTGATTTACTGGGGGGTATGTACATTGTCAAGTGCTTCCGAGGGCAAAAACTTTTCAGCTTCCAATTTCATGCATTTTTGCCATGCACCAATTTCTGATTTTCCATTATCTTTATATATGTAATAAAATATTGAGATGAGTGATATATTCCTGCTACAGAGCTTTCCTAGAATCTATAAGAGGTATTACTGACTTGTTATTGTCATCATAATCTTTCCTGTGTGCCTAATAAATATCTTACAAAATAAAAGCATAAATATCATCTAGACTAGAGGATAAAAAGCACAGACAAAAGCCACTGGTGGTTTCACTAATTCAGAAGTAAGAGGCAATAGAAATATGTGGTGTGGAAGATGTGGTGTATGCTGTACCAAGAACAATGAAGATGTAATACAGCTCTGTGTGTAGTAATCATAATTAAGCCATCCTAATACTTTTCTACACATGGGATGCAAATGTATTCAGTTCTGGCAACGCTTTCCATGGATAACTTTGTTTCTCCTTGCACCATTATGAAGTGTCTCTATGTACATGGGGCAATGTTATCTATTTTTAGAAGACTCTGGCCTCCTTTATATTTTCTGCTTCACAGATGTCCTTCTGTGCTTCTTCTCAGCAACTTTCTGCACTGCCTGGTATCTCCCCCCATTACATGCACTCAATTGTCGTCTTTTCTTGTTGATGAGCAGTGGGGCACCAACATGAACTAAATTTCAAAGGACACAGTGGCCCACATAGAGGTTCATAGATTGGTGCCCAACAGACCTTCCCACATATATTTTACACATTAGGTAAAAATGTTTCTGATTAACTAATCCCACAATAATACACAATTTAAAGGAGATCTAACCCCCCATACCAAAAGCCCCCTAAACTTCCTGACATTGCCCCCCTCCCCTCTCCGTCACTGCATGAGCATTAGTTAAAAAAAAAAACACTTTACAAAAATCTGACATTTAAATGCATGGAAGCGCAGATCCCAGTCACCATCTTACTTCGCTTTGTATTGTCTTTGGGTCTCAACGCCAACTTTCGCATGCAAAGCTGAAGCAGATTCTTGACTTGGCCCAACTGTGCATGCTCCTGCAGGCTGCTAATGCATGACCACTATGGGGTCATTTTTAAACAATGAGCAAATTTGCACCTGAGCTTGTAACCCATTGTACCCAATCGAATGATTGTTCTCACTGTTCAACCTGTAGCTGTCTGAAGAAAGCTAATCACAGATTAGTTACTGCCCAGGTGCAAATTTTGACTTCTAAATTAGTTGTTGAAGCATACTTTTAAACTTGCCTTAAAGAATTTTAGCCCATCCAAGTTATAGTTAGTTGCAATAATTTTATTGTCCACTTTATTGTTCCAACAGCAAGGACTTTTTTTTGTGAACATTAAAAAGCTCAATGATCGTAACCCATCAGAACTTTAAATGATAATATTTCCGTTGAACAAAATCTGCTTTATGAGGAATCCCTCAGAAAAATGCACTTTGTACTGAGTTGCACTGTATGTTACAAAATAACATATAATTTGGGAATTAATGGTTATTCAGGTTAATATATTTATATTGTACTCCTGTAATAATTGAATATGTTTTTTAAAATATTAACAATGCTCTTTAGAAGCTGGCTTTCATGTTTCTGTGCCTCTTTACATTTCACAAGAAGACATAATAAGCAAGCACTTTATACTAATCCCAACCTAATCTTGTGATTGGAAAGAAAAGAGGAAGGTCAGAATTCAAATCCTGCAATTGCATATTGGATTTAGGTAAAGCATTCTGCCTTTATTTAAAGTCACTACAGTCTGCCAAGGTGCATTTTGATAAACTATGAATTTAGGTGTCAGAAACATGTTATGTGCTATTGTTATATATTTTCCAGATTTCCATTAAAGAAGAAAAAAAAGATACCATTCAAAGAGACACAACTGGAAAATGATTTTTCTAATGGAATCTCAAAGCACCTGTTTTGTTATATATCCAGTGATTGAATTTTCTAGTATGGTATCAAGGGATACATTTGC
Source organism: Xenopus borealis (assembly GCA_024363595.1). NCBI lineage: Eukaryota > Metazoa > Chordata > Amphibia > Anura > Pipidae > Xenopus > Xenopus borealis. The sequence goes on from CM044432.1 coordinate 130,782,601, forward strand.
CCCAAACGAAGGATCTGGATAAGTTATCAGAAGTAAGATATATGCTTGCCATATTGTTTCTTTGAAGGAAATGAATTGCCAAGTGATCACATTTCCCTTCCTGTTTAATATGCTGGTACTGCGTGAAAGGAAAGTCAAGAATGTAAAAGCACTAAAGGTTTTAAGAGAAACATCTGGGCATCGGTGTCATTCTACATCAGGTATAGTCAGATCAAAGCAAAATAATAAGTTGATCTTCATCCATGCATTATAAACACAAAGAAATAGACACCCAAATTTAGTTAGAATCCCAAAGGTATAACATTTACTACCAGCCTAGTAGCCTATAGCAAACAATCAGAATCACTGCCTATAGAACTGAATGATTTTATTGGCTCTCCCTGGGATATTGAGTAGTTTATTTTCCTTATGGATTTGTCTAATGGGAACATTAAAGTGGTAGCTCATCTTTTTACCTTTTGGTATTATGAAGACAAAGATATTCTAATACTAACTGCAATTAATATTTATTTGTATTATTTTGTTGCCTGCATTTAGTTGGTTTTTTTGTGTGTGTAGGTCTTCAGTTTGTAATTTCTGCAGCTGACTGCTAGGAAACAATTAGATGCTTGGTTTCAATCACATGACCAATGAATTCTGCCTGTTTATTGCAATTTTGCAACTGGGATATCCACATTTGTGGCTTCCATGGGCCACATTGGAAAAAGAAAAATTGTCTGTGCCCACACACCAAATACACAAACACTTTTGATTTGTAAAAGTAAAGAAAATGCACAGAAAAGAACTACAATACTAGTTGGATAACCAGATAGAGTTATACACTGGAATATGGGACACCTGGATATTTAAGAGACATTATAATATTATATAATATACATTTTTACTAATAAATGGGCAATGATACCCCTCCTGTCTACTCCTATATCCTTTGCAACATAACGTTTCCTCAGGAACCAAGCATTTCAAGCTGGGCCGCATTCATATCCATCCTGGGCCGCAAGGTGGACGCCCCTGATAAATATCATCAAAGGCCATTGCATTTCAACAGTTTCATTTTCCTAACAGGGTTTCACATGTTTTATTTTTTATTTTTAATAATCATTGTAACTAATGAAGATGTATTTGTTTGCTCTGGTGCTATTAATTGTTAAAAGTTGCTTTAAAAATATCACATATCTGTAATATCATAGTAGTATGAGGGTAGTGAAGTAATGCCTGTATGCCTTGTAGCTGCATGTTCTTCCTTTGACCTAGACCCATGCAACCCTGTTTGCCCTTCAGCACTTTTGGGTGTCTCTTTAGGACAGTATTTTCCATCATTGTGCAGTTCTATTGATCTTCCCTCACATGACGCACTTTGCTATCCATCACCACTTTGACTTTGGCCTCCTGTCAGCCAACATTAGAACATTCAGGTCATACTGTGCTTATTGTCACGGTGTCCTTTTAGTGACCATACACGCTGCACCTGGCATAGTGTTTCTTGGTTCTTTTATTGTAAGCTATACACTGCCTGCCTGCAAATACAGTTAGTAATAATACAAAGAGTATTTCCAACTCATAATTTTAGAAAAAAAGATTGAGAAAGGTTTTGTAAAGCATGGCTGAAAGTATAAGATAAACTAAAAAGAATGTTTTATAAGGATACTCTACCCCCTGAGTAAGGGATTTTTACTAACAAAACAGTCACAACAAAGGGAAAGGGAGTTGTATACTGGTAATCTAATTATCTACCTTCTTTTTGCCCTGTTGGTCTCAAGAAATAACAAAAATCATAGTAGCTAGTAGCTAGCTACCTAGTTTAGGCAGCTGAAAACCCTTACATGGAGCAAGGGATGGAAACCCACCCTGCTCTCTTCCATCCACTCCAGGGACCCTTAATCCAGCTTTTACTGAGCAGTTCACAATTAAGCAGCATTACTTGCTTCAGTAACAAAGTTTTCCCTAGAGTTTAACATTTCACCAGCCTAATACTGGTGAAATACAAATGGTACTGTGCCCTTTAGACACCCATATCTTACAACAGTTACTCCAGTATAAAACTATAGCAAAAAAGCAGTGGTTATTGATGTGACATTGGGGCTCATGGGCTTCTAGCTACAGGCCCTCACAAGGATAACTGGTCCCTTTACCCATGGCAGGATCATTCATGATGAAGGTGAGAGATTGTCTAGCAGAAGTAAATCAAGAGAAACTGGACTTGCTGAGTAAGCATTGAAGATGTTTCACTACTCATCAGAGAACAGAAGTTCAGGAAGTCCTTGGCAAATATACTCTTCCAATAATCCAGTCACAATGGAATTATCCACAATTACATTGCACCATTATTACTAGTTTATATGCCAAGGACTTCCTGTACCAGTGAGTTGAACTGAAGAAGCAGCTCGGAAGGGCAGTGTTGTAACTATATGTTACTACAATTCAATTTACAGTCACATAACATTGGTAAGTTCACTCTGCAGATGAGTAGTAAAACGTCATAAATGATAATGCTATATTTACTTCTACTAAATGTAACATTTAACTATGTAACTATGTAACATGACCTGGAAGAATGAAAACCTTCATAGAAATATAGAGCAGCTAGGGTTCCTTTTTTCAGCTTTGAATGGCTGCCTCTTTGTGTCTAAGCAGCAGCTTGTTTATGTAAACTATAGCAGAGTTTCTGAAGCCAGTTTTACCGGTGCAAGGCAATAGGGCATTATATTGTACTTCCATTAAAACACTTTTTTGATGTTCTGTTCCTTTAAGAGGCTAACTAGGTTAAAATGTACCACTAAGATGGGATAAGACCACTAATTGAGAGGGGGTGGACCACCTACGAGAATTAAACTTTTGGACACAGATGTTCACTCTCTGAGTGGCCTTGAAATATCTGTAATGAACAAGGTCTGAGCATGAAACCACAAAATTGTGGTTTGTTCTTAAGGGACACTATATGAAATTGAATTGCATATTCCTACAGTAGTGTAAGATGAATGGCAGTGTTACATAGACAGGGGCCTAATTATAGATATTATGTTTATGCTAGCTGTGTACAGACTTCTATTGTACAGGGCTATGAAATATGTCAGTGCTTTATGCATACATGATAATGCTAAAGCTAAGTTTATATATAAATGTGTCCTCTAGATAAAAACTGGTTAAATATTACAGAAATATCAAGCTTGCAAACGTCTATATTTAAAATTCCTTTACAGAAGACATTCAGATTGACCAAATGATGAAAAGAACAAGAAGGGTTATTGATCCTATTCGTTCGAAACAAAGCTTTCCTTGAGGGAAAATTAACCTTGATTTCTACTAAAACATAAGTCAATAGACATAGTGTTATATAAATGCTGAGCTACCAGTGAATAAAATGAGCCAAAATTTTTTTTGGGAAGTGACAGTCTCTGCATGGATCACTAATGACAGATTGGAAATCCATACTTACAATTCTCCACTTTATCAGCTGGGAGATGGGGGTTCTTGTTTATACATTTACATTCTCAACATTTCTGTGTGCAAGGGTAGAAACAATTACATGTGGTTTGTTTGACATAACGGCAGCTGGTGCTTTAAGCCAGTGTTCTGCATTGATCCCAGCATTTGTTTGAATATTTATATGTTTAGTTTAAAAGACTTCCTTTCTATGTAAAATATTCTACTGCACGCAGTTGACGCACTTAAGGGGCATTACCACTAAAAATGATTTATGCTTATTCTGAAGCTGGAACAGTGTTTTACCATATCCAAGTCTCTCTCTGCATATGAATTTATGATATAAAAACTCTCTTTCCCTTACTGCGGCAGAGAGCTATACCTGGATCATTTTTGGATGCTCCCATTTATGCACTAAATATGAACAAATGAACAGGTAATTACATTGATTTTTAAGAGACTGCAGACAATATCCAATATATTTAAAGCAGGATGTAAAGACGTTAATTTCCAGTTTGAAAAAGACTAGACGTTGCATAGCTGTGAACATTTTCATAAATGCATCAAGATTAAGCCAGAACACTGTCTGGTTCAGGAAAAGCATAAAGGATTTTACAACTAGTTTATCTTCCTTTGCTCAAGTGACTGGAAGTTGGTAACTGATATTTCTCAGTAGTGCCAGCTATAGTGAGAGTTTATCATTTTGATGAAAGAGACTCGTGTATCTTCCTACTTAATACTCAGCACATAATTTTTTTTACAACATTTCGTTTTTATTCATTGCACCTTTCACCTGTCTGCATCATTAAAGGGAGGGCTATTATTAAAAAAAATCCCATTAATCTGTAACGGTAATTTAATAAATTAATTTCACAAATGTTTTTTTTTTTAACTTTTTGCTTACAGTCATTTGTGTACTTAATGGTGACTTTTTCTTAAGTTACTCAACTTTTTTCTTTCCTCCTTCAAAGAACACAAACCACTCTCCATTCAACACTGACACAACATCCTACTAATAAATAGTATGGCTAAATTGTTCTCAGTAGCAAAAGTAAAGTTTAATAAAGGAGCTGTGTTGATAATGTTGATTTTAATAAAATTTTTGATAGAAAAAGAAGCATTAGGCAGGGCCAGCTTCACAAGGAGGTGAGACTGAGCTGTACAGTCAGAGCCATGCTTCTTTCATGAACTGTATTTTAATAAATAAGTTGCTTTGGCAAAACCCTGAATCCCATTATTAAGGAGTACAACACTTGGTACCAGAAGTGGATGCACTCAGCAGACAGAGCCTGAACCATGTCAGAACCTGCAAGAGGTGCAGAAGATGCAGCAGGCCCATCTCAGCCATTGACTTTAGCAGTCCCTGCACAGATAAGGACAGACAGTCTACATCTACTGTACCTTCTCCAGTTAAGTTTGGGGGAAATGTTGGGGAAGCATGGAAAATCTTTAAGCAGAGACTGTTGCTATACATGAAAGCTACTAACACGATAACACTGCCCAGTGCACAAAAAGTGGCGCTTTTGCTAACAATATCAGGGGAAGAAGCTTTGCAAATATTTAAAGGAAAACTATACCCCAAAAATGATACTTGAGCAACAGAGTTTATATCAAATTAAGTGACATATTAAAGAATCTTACCAAACTGGTATATATATTTAAGTAAATATTGCCCTTTTACATCTCTTGCCTTGAACCACCATTTTGTGATGGTCTGTGTGCTGCTTCAGAGATCACCTGACCAGAAATATTTCAACTCTAAGGGGCAGATTTACTAAATTTGTTTTTCCTCGATATTCGATTAGCATTAGATTTTGGAATGCTAATCGAATAGTTTTAGGCTACCCTTTTATTCCATTTTCGATCATTCGACGATTGACTAACGATCGAATAACGATTGTTCGATCATTCAAATGAATTATTCGATCATTAGAATGATTTGTACGATTCGAACAATCGAAGAATTCGATCGTACGAATCCTATTCGATCAGGACTTACCCTCAGAAGCCTATCGGAGGGTTCCCATAGGCTTCTATTACAATTCGGTAGGTTCAATCTGGCGAAGTAGGCAGTCGAATATTTTTAAAATTTTAAATCCTTTGCTGATCGAACAATCGAACGATCGAATATTCGATCATTCAAATCAATTCGATCATTCGATCGTTCGCTATTCGATGATCGAATAAGCCAAATTTGCATATTCGACCAATCGAATTAATCCTACGATCGTTATTCGATCGAATTCAATCTATTCATGTGAATTTAGTAAATATGCCCCTAACTGTAACAGAAAGAACTGTGGAAGCAAAAGATACAACTCTGTCTGTTAATTGGCTCATGTGACCTAATTTTATATTTTGTTTGGTAAGTTTGTGTGCACTGTTGAATCCTACGATCCCAGGAGGCAGTCCTTATTTTTTAAAATGGCAGTTTTCTATTTATGATTACCCAATGGCACATGCTACTAAAAATTATATTATTATGAAAATGGTTTATTTACACGAAGCAGGGTTTTACATATGAGTTGTTTTATGCAATATCTTTTTATAGAGACCTACATTGTTTGGGGGGTAAAGTTTTCCTTTAATTCATTTCAACTTGATGAAAATGACAGTGATGCTTTTGAAGTGGTTATGGGAAAATTTGAAGATTAGTGCATGCCTAAGGTGAATGAGACATATGAGAAATGTATCTTTAACTTCAGAGTACAGTCTCCTATTGAAAGCATAGAGGAATACATAACAGACCTCAAGCTGAAAAGAAGAACATGTCAGCTAAGAGATTCATTAATCTGAGACAGAGTTGTAATTGGATATAATGTTAAAAAAGTGCACAAAAGATTGTAAAGGCAACCGGATTAGAAAAAGCTATAAGAATTTGTCAAACAGCTGAACTCACAAAACAGCAGCTCAAAGTGCTAACAGGAATAAGAAGTGAAGAGAAGGTTTCTCAAATAAGCAGAGTGGCCACATCAAGGGGTCACACTAGTAAACATTTACTAATTACAAAGTCTGTAATAATTGTGGCAATACCCATTCGTTTAACTCCTGGGTTTTGGTAAACAATGCAAGGTGTGTGGCACATATGATCACTTAGTAAGCAGCAGTGAGGAGAGTCAGCAAGGTATCTGTGTAAGTGCTGTCAGTTAAAGGAATGGAAGGGAAAAAAGATGGAGTATAGACATTGATACAAATGGTTCCCTGATTGAGTTATAAATTGGACACGGGCAGAAACAATAAGGAAAAAAAACAAATGAAAGCAAAACTAAAAAGGAAAATGTCAGTGCTTAAGGCATACAATGAGTCTGAAATCCCATCAGTAGGAAAATGCACTCTCTTACTTACAAGGGCAAGGCAAGCAAGCATGAATTTGCATTAGTCTCTGGTAATAGGTCCCCTATTAGGTGAACAAACTTGTGAAAAGGTGGGACTGGTAAACACATTATTTTTCACCACAAAGCAACATAGATATACTGCTAAGTGAATATAAGGATGTGTTTGCAGGTCTTGGAAAGTTGCTAGTTACATATGATATTGCATAAAAAGCTGATGCAAAACCAATTGTACAAGCCAAAAGGAATATGCCAGTAGCACTGAGAAAAATACTTAAAGACTTAAAATGTGAATTGCAGCGCCTGACTGAGTTAGATGTAATTGAAAATATCAATGAACCTTCAGTTTGGGTACATTCCATTGGGCTTGGATCCCAAAGATTTAAATGAAAACATAAGTAGAGAACATTTTCATATACCCACTTGGAATGAAATCCTGGGTGAAATGGTAAATGGCAAAATATTTACAATCCTAGATGCCTCAAATGGGTTTTGGCAGATTACTCTCACTAAGAGAAGCAGAAAATAGTGTACTTTTAATACACTTTTTGGAAGGTATCAGTTCAAATGTCTGCCTTTTAGATTAAGTTCAGCACCAGAGATTTTTCACAGAACAATGCAGCAACTCTTGGAAGGGGTTGAATTCTACATAGATTATATTTTAATTTGGGGCACCACAGAAACAAAGCATGACAAAAGATTAAAGCAAGTCTTACAGATAGTAAAAGAAAATGGACTTAAACTGAATCGTGATAAATGTCAGTTTAAGAAACCAGAAATTTTGTATCTTGGTAAAACAATTTCTCACAGTGGAGTGAAACCAGATACTGAAACAGTTCTAGCAATTACAAGAATGGCCAGTCCCAGTAATAAAAAAAGAACTGCAGAGATTCATAGGTATGTTAAACTACCTTGACAAGTATATTCCCAGACAAGACTCCCCATACGAGGAGCTTGTTCCTAAAGCACACTGAGTGGAGCTGGACAGAGAAGCAGGAAAATGAGTTCAAATCTCTAAAATACATTCTTTGTTGTGCACAGACTCTGCAATATTTTGACATACATTGGCCTTCAAAACTATCAACAGATGCATAAAAAGATGGAATAGGTGCAGTTCTACTACAACAATATGGTAAGGAATGGAAGCCATTTGCACATGCATCATGCCTATTCACACACACAGAGCACAAATAGAAAAAGAGAATCTTGGTATTGCTTTTGGATGTGAAGAATTCCGCAGCTTTGTGTATGGGACAAACTTTACAGTTGAAACAGATCACAAGCCACTACTTACCATCACACAGAAAGAACTATGAAATTGCAGAAATATGACTACAAAGAAGAATATACACCAGGAAGGATCCTTCTAGTTGTAGATGCATTTTCAAGGTCATGGAATGAGGACACTGTAGCATTTGGTATTCAAAAATACAAAAGACGGGTAAAAGAATCCTTATTTTGGCCCTCTATAAATGAGAATATTGCTCAAGTTATAACAAGCTGAACAAGTTGCCAAACCTTTTCTCGGGCACTTCCAAGGGATCCCCTAAAACAGACAGAAATGCCATGTGGTCCCTGGGATACATTTGGAGTTTATATATTCATGTTGAATGGAAAGGAGCATTTGGCAGTATTAGACACATACTCCAATTATCCAAAAGTTTGAAAATTAAAGAATAGCACATCATTGGAGGCATGCAAAAAACACTTCTGAAGATATGGGACACCAACGGAAGAACAGATAATGGTTCTCAGTTCATTGGAATGGACTTTGTAAAATTCACAGAAGAGTTTGGATTCAAGCATATCACTTCAAGCCCAATATTCCTGCAGAGTAATGGGCTTGCAGAGTGTCACGAAAAGATTATAAAACAGTTCATTCAGGTCAGGACCCAGAAGTGGCATTTTATAGGGACAGATTTACTAAGCGCCGAATTTTAGACGTAAAAAACTTCGACATTCGACTCTCGAAGTTTTTTAAAGGGCTTTTTCGATCGGAAATGGACCTATTTCGATCGAATAAAAAATCCAAATGTTCGGTTCGATCAAACGATTCTCCACTAAATCCTTAAAATTCTTGGAACTTATAAAATTTTTAAGGACAGGTTCTATGAGGTCCCCCATAAGCTAAAATGGCAATTTGGCAGCTTTAAGCTGGCGAATAGTCAAAGTCGATGGATTTTTAAAGGGCAAGTACTTTGAAAATTAAAATTTTCTAAATATTTTCAAATCGAATTGGGCTATTCGATAGTTGAAGTAGCCCAAAATTACTTTGAAATTTGAATTTTCACTTTGATCTTTAGTAAATGTGCCCCTTAAACTACAGATCAACAGCCCTGGAAGGAGGTAAATCTCCAGCAGAGTTATTCCTTATAAGACAAATACAGACAAAATTACCTGCATTGGAATTTAAGTGTTGCCACAATGAAAAAACCCTACATAAACGGTACAGACAACAGAAACAAAACAAGCATGAGAGACAAAATAAAAATTATGACAAAAGTACAAAAACACTTGATGATTTACACATTGGAGATGACGTCAGAATTTGGAATGGATCTACAGCAGCTGGTATGAAAAAGCACAAGTGTTGTGCCTAGTCTCACCTCATTCTTATGAGGTTAAAACAATTGATCGAAAAATTCAAAGGCGAAATAGAAGGCATTTATATAAAATACCAAGTGTGACTGCCAGCACTGTAATCGGTCAGAGGAACAGAATTTGATTCACATGAAGCAGCATCTACCAGGGGATGGTTATTGGGCAGAGGCCAAGCAAGGAAAAGATGCCACTGGAAATAGGCAGGTGTCAATAGATAACAGTGAGGACAACCAGATGGACACTTCAGAATCGTTTCTGAGAGATACTGCTGTGCCCATCCAAGGGACAAGAAACTCAGATTATGCCACAGTTAATACACAAAATACAACTGACAATAACAAGGCACAAACACTTACTCATGGTGTGCAAACAGGTTGTGTTATCAAAAAACCATCAAGACTAATTAAACAGTGTTAAAGTGACATGGTCAGTTGTTTACAGTAATATTGTTCTGTCCTCAATATGTGTTACCCTAGGGTAGTGTGTAGCTCAGGGGTTTCCAACCTGTGGCCCAGGATGGATGTGTGGCCCAGCTTGAAAAGCTTGGTTCCTGAGGAAATGTCAAAATAATATAATCATAAGTCTATTTACTGTAATATCCAGGTGCCCCATATTTCATTGGATAGCTCCATCTGGTTATAAATATCTGGTATTGTAGTTCTTTTATGTGTATTTCATTTACTTCTACAAATCAAAAGTGTTTGTGTGTTTCATTGGTGGCCTCAGACAATTTTGACAAATTTTCAGACAAATGTGAAAGTCAAAAGGTTCAACACCTCTGGTGTAGCTTGACATTCAGCTAAACTCCTTCCTTCATTAATCCACTGACACAGGTTATTGAGCTTCATTTTTATTAACAAAGGGGAAGGTGTAAAACCAGGGAAAACAGAAATACAACAGCGCTCAGTAAAGCGGTACAGTATAGGACCCACTACCTGCAATCGGCAACCCGGACCCACAACCCACATTCTTACCTGGACCCGCTACCCGACCCGCAAGTACCTTATCCGCAACCCTGACCCACGACAGGACTCTATTGCTAGCTGTGTACAGCATTAAGATGGCAGCTAGAGTGTTCATTTCCCGGTATTACGCATGGTCGCATGATAAGGGTATGGTGACCAAAGAAGAACATTTCTATAAAAAGCATAAACCATACAACTAAATGACAAGATGATGAAATATAAATATTAACACAATGCTGGGGGCATAACAAATAATATTATAGCAAATCACCTGTACATTTACCCTAGCAGAATGTATGATTTCTTAACCATTTTTCAGATAATATGAATAACACTAAACCTTTTCTTTCACTCATGGTTAGTGGTTGGCTGAAGCCATTTATTGTCAAACAACTGTGTTTACTCTTTTTAAATCATAATCACTACACAAACTACCCAAATAGCCCTGATCAAGAGTTTACATGTTGGCCTGATAACATGCACACAACTTGACACAAAAGGGTTAGAATAGTTATTAAAGGTAACCATCTTCACCTCTGATCTGTTTGCTTGATCCGTGGGTGTTTATAAAAGGTCAATGACTTTCTGGACTCCTGACAGACCCTTGTATCTTTCATCCAGTGCTGCACTGATGTTTTTTGGATCCTACATCATGGGGAAAGCAAAAGAATTGTCAAAGGATCTGCGGGAAAAGGTAGTTGAACTCTATAAAACAGGAAAGGGATATAAGATAATATCGAAATATTTGAGAATTACTTTGTTCAAACTCTAATAAAGAAGTCAGAAATTGGGGTTTCTGTTGAAGCCAAACCAAATAAAACTAAAATTGTAGCCACAACTGCCAGAAAATTCTTCGGGATGCAAGGAAAACCCCACAAATAACTTCAAGTGAAATACAGGGCTCAAAGATGGGCTGCATGGTGGAGTTAGAAATAGTCCAAATACATACGCACACCCTGGCCCTCCAAAAAATGGCGAAATCCTGGTGCTCAGTAAATTGGGCAGTGGCCTCCCATAGAATGAACAAATACAAATTTTATGAGCACGCAGGTGTTGCTGGCAGGGCAAAACCCTT
>CM044432.1:130799741-130817600 GCA_024363595.1 Xenopus borealis
GTCCTGTTGCTTACTGCTCTCCTCATAATCATTTTGTCTTTGCTCTCAAGCAGTGCCACCCCCTGTCACAAGCAAATGACTGTGTTCTGAGGTGCAGCTAAAGAAATAAGTTATTTCATACTATCTCCTGGCTCCCCATCACATGCCCTAAATTGACTGCCAAGCACAATATGTAAACCAATGTAGAACTCTGACATTCCCCTTTATTTTAAGCTAGGTATCTGATGTTATCCAAACAGTTTGTAACGCTTGGCATGTTTTTTGTGGTTATTTGTTAGATGCCTGGATTGATACAGCATGGAAACCTTAAGTTAACGAAACATTAACCATCTAGAGAAAACCAGTCTGTCCTGGAATGTTTGTAGGAAAAGATATTTGTCACCAGAATAGTAATTACACTGAATGCAATTTACATATGAAATAACAGTGTGGTCATTTCTCAGCTAATGAATTGTGAATTAGCTGAGATTTTCCCAGGAAATAGGTAAACATGATCTGAAAAAGTGTCCTTTCTAAATACAGGTGAAATCTTTTGCATTTCATATGCTTTTTTTTTTTTTTTGGCTGTCCATCAAAAGAAAAAAAAAAAAACCATGGCCCACTGAGAGCAGGGTAATTTAGACCCCGTGTGAAAATGAATTCGGGTCGGGATAATTAGCATAGACACACTCCTGCTTAATTAGCCTGAGGACAGCAACATTACTCTCTCAGCTTAAGCACACACTGGCAATTATAATGGGGTTCTCCCACATTGAAAAGAATTTAGACACATTCTAAAACTGGGAAGCTGAGTACTTTTCCATTTAAGAATTAAAGGACTGGCCATGCCAAGTGAATGGAACACAGCTAAACTTAAACAATGATTTAACCGCCATTAATGCAGCTTGTAAAAAAAGTGTTATTTGGCACAAATGATCTATAGCCAATAAAATGGTAGAGAAAACATTGCTTTTTGAAGCACATTGATATGAGTGCTGAAACTATTCAGAGTCATTGTTGCTGCTGAAAAAGGCTTGGGGTCCACATAGGTATGGATGTTTATATTTTTTTTTATATATAAAGCTCTACTTGTGTGCACAGCACTGTACAGTAGAGCAACACATTCATAGGCAAACAGGGGTCAATACAATAATAAAATAAAAGACAAAAATATATATATATATATATACAAAATATAGCTACATTTGGGTAGTCCACCTTTAAGTTAACTTTTAGTATGTTATAGAATGGCCAATTCGAAGCAACCTTTCAATTGGTCTTCTTTTTTTTTATTTTTTGTGGTTTTTGAATTATTTGCTTTCTTCCTCTGATTCTCTCAAGCTTTCAAATGGGGGTCACTGATCCCATCTAAAAGCAAATGCTCTGTAAGGCTACAAATTTATTGTTATTGTTACTTTTTATTACTTATCTTTCTATTCATGACCTCTCTAATTCCTATTCCAGGAGGAGGATGGGGATTGGAGTGCTGGGCCCATCTGGAGATTTGTTTTGCAGGGGACCTGGCGCACTCTAGTTATGCCACTGTATGAGAGATCAATACGGTAGGGGAGACTGGTCCCACCAGCATGGGTATCACATAGCACCATTCAGGACTGGACTGAGAATCAAAATAGGCCCTGGCATTTCAGGTACACAGAGGCCCAATCAGCCCACATAGAGGCCCAAACAGTCCCCACCAGCCCACTAAATACTGACTTTCTATGGCATCTTATAGCAGCCCATCTGGCATTTGCCCTAACCCACAGATTGCCAGTCCGGGCCTGGCACCATTGCCTTCTCCCCTTTGGCACCCAACAGCCTCTGGGTCTGCTGACTCCTGTGGTGTCTGGTGACAGCAGCCAATCTAGCCTCAGCATAGTGTGTCTGAGACATAAAATACTTTTTTCATAGAATAATTTCTGTAGAGAATCAAACAAGTCCACAAAAAAGATACAGAAGTATTTTTTTTTGTACTTTTAAAGACAAAAAAAATATTTTCCCACCTATAAAATTCAGAGCAGTTGATCCCTGAGGTGCTGGTAGATAATTATCTGGGCTAGATTAGTCTGCCCTTACAAAGTCAGGTGCCGTTACTAACTCTGTGTTATGTATACTGTGAATAAACACAGGCTTAAAACCCTTTAGATCCAGGGAGGTATGAGATTTCAACAAACCACAGAGCAAACACAAAAGCAGACAAACCCAGACTGTGCTAGAATAGCATGATTTAAAAGGCAAATAAGAGACTGCATGCACATTCCTCACTATCAATCATTTTCCTATTTAAATGGCAAGGCTGCTGTTTTCTTTCTATCAGCACAGTATAAAGTAAAGCTTGGTAAAAACAATAATTCATCTACCCTGTGTACAAAATATAGGGAAATATTGAACAGTTGGCTGGCTGTGGTCTCTGATCGGTTTGTTGTCCAGCATTGTTTCTTGCTGAGGTCAGCCAGGGAGATATTTCCCAGCCTTGCCCTTAGATGGGGGACTATCCTCCTGTATTCACCACCACTGCTCTCAGGATCCCTGTTATAGAAAGTCAGCATCAAAACATTAAAACACTTCCCTGTAAAATTTTAGGCATGATTTAAAAAAATTTAAAAAAATAATAAACAGGACATTACCCTGAGGGATCGTGACTTCTCCATGAAACAAGTTAAAACATAGTTTTCCAATATCTTGACCTCTGTAAATATATACAGAGCTGTTCATGAAGGTTACTGACTACTTTTCACATGGAAGCAACATGTCCTTTGACTATAATTTCCCACTGACCCCCACCCTGTTAGTATTCTCTAAATCACACACCAAAGTGAAATACCTTGCAGTCATTTAGAACTGTGCATTGCTTGGAAGCTGTAAAATATAAACGGAATCTCAGTAATTACACACAAATAGGCTCACTAAGCTGTCATTGTACCCTTTCGGTCACACACTCCTGATCTGTCAATAAATCCTTTTTTCTTTTATCGAACAACGTGTTTATCATTTGCTCTAGTAACACATCCAGATTCCTAGCAGAACTGACACAGATGTCTGTGGGTTTATGGGCAAAGCTGTCAAACAGCAGATGTCACACACAGCATTATACACTTTTACATTTATTTCCAGGCTGGGTTTATTTAGTTAATTCTGTCATTAGGCATAAAGGTCATTTGTGGCTTTGGCCCAGCAGTTACACACACCTGACTTGCACATAGACACAGTTTCTCCAGTGTGTGTGTTCCCTAAATGTCTGAATGCCGTCTCAACTCTGAAGTTAAGGTTTGTCCATAATTCAAGTTCTGCATAGATGCACACCATGACACCCATTTTTGCCACCCATTTAGTGTACCTGCATTCTGCTAGTTCTTTATTAACAGTTCTAGGGTCTAAGACCCATTGAATTCTGTGTGGTCACTGGTGTCAGATAAAATGTTTTCCATATATCAAAATGTAGGGGATTGCTAAAGTAGGTACTATTTATTTGTGCAGGCAGTCCCCTGATGTTTATAGAAAGCTAAGTTGGGTCCTAAATTGATGTTAGGAGAGGGAACTGTGTTCCCAACCCTGTGTAATACAGAGTTGTCAACTTGGAGAACTAGTAAATGAGGGGGGCCCTGTGTTGCTTTCAATGTACTGCTGGAACTATGCTGCACAGCCTCAACTAGTACAATAGTATATTTCTGGGAGTTCCAAAACTGGGCAGGAGAGGTCAATGTTCTATTGTATAAAAGACAGAATCTGACAGAGCTCACTCTTTTCCTGAAATTTACCTGGGCTGGAAAGTGGAAGAAGACTGGGTGGTGGTAGGCCCAGTAAGGGGAGTTATTAGGATATCTCTTTTTATAGCACTCTCTCTGGGGGGTATATTTATCAAAGAGTGAAGTTAAGAGTGAAGTTCCACCACTAGAGGGAAATTCCGCAGCTCTCTATTCATTTTGATGGGATTTTTGAAGGTGTATTTATCAAAGGGTGAAACTTCACTTCAGCCATTGATAAATACGCCTTTCAAAATCCCATAGAAATGAATTGAGAGCTGTGGAATTTCACTTCACTCTTTGATAAATTTACCCCTAGGAGTGAGCATTAGGTTCAGGGTATTTAGTGAGCAGTGCGCTGATGCTCCTACAAGGGAAGTGCAGACAGATTAGAGTCCTAGTTGTGCACTTGATTCCCAGAGCAGGGAACCAAGTGTTCATTTTGGGGGTAGACACTGTCCTGCTTAATTGTCACTTGGAGCACCTGAAAGCTGAAGTTGGACATTTGCAAGTTGATTCTCCACAAACTATTAACAATCCCCTGATAAGCAAACACTTGTAAAGGTTTTATTTGTGAGTGTATATTCTGAACCACTGTATCATGTGTGCCTATTTCCCAAGAGATTTGTGTACCCTTCTGCCAGTAAAGAAGCTATTGTTTGTTTTAAGAAACACTAGCGCCAATTGTATTTGGTATAATTGGTCAAATTCAAAAATTCGAATTCGAATGTCGAAGTACTGGCCCTTTAAAAAAAATTTGATATAACAATTCGGCAGATAAAACCTACTGAATTGCTATATATCCCTATGGGAAGCTTGCATAGGATTTTTACAAGTGTTTTTGATCGAATAAAAAAAATTAAATGGAATGCTTAAAATTTGATAATTCGGATTGCGTTAAAACCAGTCGAATTTGAAAATCGAATTCGAGGGGTTTTAATTCGATAAAAATTCAAGGGTCGAATTTGACAGTTAATTCGACCCTTAGTAAATGTGCCCCTTAGTGAGGACCCTGCCTGGAGGTTAAGGGGCAGATTTACTAAGGGTAGTGGGGAATTTAAAAAAAATTGAATTCGAATTCAAATTTTTTAGAGCAATTCGATCGATCGATCGAATGATTGAATAGGGAAATTCGAACAAATTCGAATCGAATTTTCGAACGATTTTTAAACAACCAAAATTTCTTATTCGATCTTAGGGAATGATCCTCATTTCGGTAGGTTTAATCTGGCCTTAGCTGAGCAAGCAAAATGGCAGCTTCCATTCATATCTGAATTGGTCATTATGCAAAATAGTTCAACTTTCCTTCACATGTTCCAATGGATTATTTTGTGTTTCAGTGAGAAATACATTTTTAAAAATATGAATGCACGAGTACACCCTAAACCTGGCCTGTACCACAGAAGATATTTTTTTGCAGAGTTTTGTAGTACATAACATCATTTTCAGGCCAGTTACCTTGTTTTTTAGGAAGCTTTGATATTTTATTGGTACCTACCCCCTAAATCAAAATCACTTTGTAGCCTTTATTTAGATATAAGTACTTTAGCTCCCTCTCCAGCCACACAGCGGTTAACGTATGTACTTGCAAATAACTTGCTCTCAAATGACCCATTAATTCCTATGTCCTATGCTCTTGCCTGCACTGTGTCTGATTATACACCGTGCGTGAATCTGTCTGTATGATAATTTTGTGCTGGGCTACATTATATATTAAACAAAATGAAATAAAACTATGAAAATTAGATTGTTGACATATTTATTTTCCTCCAATGATGCAAAATGGGAAATTGGGTAGTTTGTCAACTCTTAGTTTGTGACAAAGCTTGATGTATGTATTTGCAGTATATTCAGGTGTAGCAAATAGGCTGTAGGCTTGAGTACGGTATTTGTAGCAAAACTGTAGTATCATGCAGATGCCTTTATTTCAATATTATTTAGGTATATGGCTGAGATTAAAGGCTGCTTATGAATAATTGTATTAAATTGTATTAAAAGAGTATCTACCCCCTTAAAGGGCAAGGAAAGTGTAAAATAGAATAAGGCTAGAAATGCAGTATTTTGTATACTAAACATAAACATGAACTTACTGCACCACAAGCCTAATCAAACAAATGATTTATGCTTTCAAAGTTGGCCACAAGGGGCTGTCATCTTGTAACTTTGTTAGACATCAAGACTCGCATTAAGACATCAAGACTCGCACATGCTCAGTGTGGTCTGGGGTTGTCATAAATGATCAAAAAACAAAGCTGCTTGAGTTCTGCATGGCTGGTAAGTAAGGTAGGGGCTCCCGCTGCTGTTCATAAGTGATTGTTTCCCTGCCAGAAGCACTAAATCAAGGGAGATTTTCACTGCATACAGTCAGGTTTCTTATAAAAACAGTACACATTTTTTGATTAAAGTATATTGGAGATAGATTTCTTTTTCATTAAAGAAAGTAAAAATGGGATTTTATTTCTTTGCCTTTCCTTGCCCTTTAAAGGGGTGGATTACCTTTAAGGTAATGTTTTATAGAATGGCCAATTCTAAGCAACTTTTCAATTGGTCTTCATTATTTATTTTGTAATGTTCTATAATTATTTGCCTTTTTCTTCTGACTCTTTGCAGGTTTTAAATGGGCGTCGCTGACCCCTTCTAAAAAACAAATGCTCTGTAAGGCTACTAATGTATTGTTATTTCTAATTTGTATTACTCATCTTTCTATTTAGGCCCACTCATACTCCAGTCTCATTCGACTATTCGCCAGTTGAAGAACTTGCCCCTTAAATTTTTATTCGACTGCCTACTTCGCCGGATTGAACCTACCGAATTGCAATAGAAGCCTATGGGAATCCCCCATAGGCTTTTTTTTCTATGTCTTTTGCCAAATTTCAATCGTACGATGCAACGCTTCGAATGTTCGATTCGTACGATTTTGGTGAATATTTGAACGTTTTTTCTGCGACTTTTTGTAGAATTGTTCGATCGTATGATTCTGGCGAATAGTTGGAAACGTGCTCAAAACTGGCAAATGAATATTCGCCAAAATAAAATAAAATATTCGCCAGTCGAATTTTAGGGCTAAAAGCCCTCAAAATTTGACCCTTAGTAAACCTGCCCCTAAATAGGCTGGTTTTGCTTCCAATAAGGATGAATTATATCTTAGTTGGGATCAAGTACAAGCTACTGTTTTATTATTACAGAGAACAGGGAAATCATTTTTAAAAATGTGGATTCATTTATTATAATAGAGTCTATGGGAGATAGCCTTTCCGTAATTCAGAACTGTCTGGATAATCGATTTCTGGATAACGGATTCCATGCCCGTAACAAAAAAACTAAAGAGTGAAGAACATAGGAAAGCAATATGCTATACCATAGACTATGTTATTGCTCACAACTGTTCCTTATTTGAAGTGCAGCCAATATTATAGTTTGGTTTATTTTGGGGTTTGAGGAATAGCCCCTATATGTAATAAAAGATTAGAAGTTTGCCTAGGTGCAGTAACCCATAGCAACCAATAAGATGTCTGCTTTTAAACAGGTGTCCAGTAAATGCTTCCTGCTGATTGGTTGCTTTGGGTTACTGGGCAAACATGTCCATTACATCCATAACATACATTAGTGCATTACATCCCATATGTACTTAAAAATTAAAGCATAAAATATTATTTCAGATTTTCCTAATTAATAAGTTAAATGCTTCTTTTGATTTGCATGTTTGGTATCCCCATGCAGAACATATTCCATGTTCCATACATTACATTATAACCCCCCTCCCTATCCCATAAATTCCAATTCACTTTTCTAGCACCTCCTTTCTATGACTTGATAGCAGTAAGCCTACAATAAACCTTAAACGTCATGCCCACTCCCACCATAAGCCACCTCCCCCCAGCCTACTTCACCCCTGGGCTAAATGCCCCTAAGTTGCTACTTACCCCCTCAGCGCAGGTCCTGAGTGTGGACCTTCCTGGATTCTTCGTCGCTTGGCGGTGCATGTGCAGTAGGAGCATTTGCTGGTTCCACTCTACTGCGCATGTGCTTAAAGTCACAAAGTTTTCCGATTGAAACTTCGTGACTTTCGGCACATGCGCAGCGAAGCTGAACTGGCAAATACTCCTACTGCGCATGCACCGCCAAACGCAGATGGATCTTCGAAGAAGACGGCTGGGGAGAAAATGGCGCCTGCAACCTCCATGCTCAGTAGCTGCGCTGAGGTGGTAAGTAGCAACTTAGGGGCATTTTGCCTGGGGGGGGGAGTAGGCCAGGGGAGGAGGGCATGGCGTTTACCCCAAAATAGGTTGACTTCTCCTTTAAGGGCAGAGTAAGCAGTTCAGGGAGATTAGTCGCCCCGAAGAAGAGGAGATTTGTCACTGGGCGACTAATCTCTCCGAATCTGCTCATGTGTCTCTGCCCTAATAAGAATAATCTAAAATTCTTCACAAAACTCTTCCTACGTTGTCTTATATATATATATAATTCCACTTTACTGACTACTTTAGGAAGCCTCCCCGTTTTTCATTTAAAATCAAAATTTCCCTCATCTCCCCAGTGGTACAGATCCAATAATGAACAAGTGAGTTGTCAGGAGAGTGGAATGTAGTGTACACAATTTTAGCAGCAAGTCACAGAAAAGAGAAACGATATGATTCCCGAGGGGTTCCACTCTCTTATTAGCTGCAAGAAGTCAGCATGAAGCTGCATGCCGCCTTCCATTTTTTACTACTGCTCCCAGGGTCTGTGGACAAAAATCTATACACTCCCGACACATAAGAAGCGCTCAGTAATGTAATACTTCCATATCAGATTTCTTCCAGAGTATATTTATTTTGGGAATACATAAAATGAAAGTGAATAATTAAAAAGAAAGAGAGACAGAAACTTACATTTAAACCCATCTACTTGTAGAAGCAGAATCAGTGAAGCAACTGCAGTGTTACCGGTTATTTTAGAGAATTTCTGTCAAGTAAGTGCAACTAAATTGTTCATCATTGTGCTTTTTAAAACTGTGCCTAAAATGTTCCAGAAATGAAAATAATAGCGCAGAAATATGTAGCGTTTCGATACAAAATGAAGACATGCACAATAGATGAGAACATTCTAAGAAATCATTCCATTTCAACCAACTATCTATTAGGGATGCACCGAATCCACTATTTTGGATTCGGCCGAACCCCCGAATCCTTCCCGAAAGATTTGGCCGAATACCGAAAACATTTTTTACTTCCTTGTTTTGTGCCAAAAAGTCACGTGATTTAGCTCCCTGGCCCTAATTTGCATATGCAAATTAGGATTCGGTTTCGGTTCGGCCAGGCAGAAGGATTCGGCCGAATCCGAATCCTGCTGATAAAGGCCAAATCCTGGCCGAATCCCGAACCGAATCCTGGATTCGGTGCATCCCTACTATCTATTACTGTACTATCCTTATGTTGAATAGGGATGTCGCGGACTGTTCGCCGGTGAACTTGTTCGCGCGAACATCGACTGTTCGCGCTCGCCGAATGTTCGCGAATGTCGCGCGACGTTCGCCATTTTGGGTTCGCCTTAGCTGGCGCTTTTTTTTTACCTCTCACCCCAGACCAGCAGATACATGGCAGCCAATCAGGAAGCTCTCCCTCCTGGACCACCCCCACACCCCCTGGACCACTCCCCTTCCATATATAAACTGAAGCCCTGCAGCGTTTTTTCATTCTGCCTGTGTGTGCTTGGAAGAGCTAGTGTAGGGAGAGAGCTGTTAGTGATTTGAGGGACAGTTGATAGTAAGTTTGCTGGCTAGTAATCTACTTGATACTGCTATGTAAAAAAAAACATAATTTTTCAGGAAAGTACACATGCCTAATTTTTCAGGGTTCTGCAACAGTGGCAAAATCGCATCTTTTATGGTCACCGCAGGTGATCAATAAAGTAGACCAAAACTGGGTCCACACTGCAGAATAAGTGTTTTTTGGTTCACTTCACTGTACATTGAATTACCTCTGCCTGACCGGGCACGTGCGCACAAGCACGGTGACTGCTAAACACACCACTACAGAAATATTGCCACCAACAGGACGAAGATCCTGGAGGTGACAAGCTCAACTAGTAATTAACAACTATTATTTGCTCACTTGACGGTATCATTCATTAAAGCTCTTTGCGTTATTTTGCGTTGCAGTAAGCGCCGCGTTTCGTCTTTGCGTGTGAACAGGCTGTAACCTTTACACGACTTGATTGGCATGTAGACGCCGGACGTTTTAACGCAGTTTATTACACAGGTTTAGAAATGTAGTGTGATTTCTGCCCTTTACAGCACAAAACGCAGCGCTGTGTCAACAATGGATTTTTCAGATACATTTTTGCCCTTGATCCCCCTCTGGCATGCCACTGTCCAGGTCGTTGCACCCTTTAAACAACTTTAAAATCATTTTTCTGGCCAGAAATGTCTTTTTTAGCTTTTAAAATTCCCCTTCCCATTGAAGTCTATGGGGTTCGCGACGTTCGTGAACCGTTCGCATTTTTGACGCAAGTTCGCGAATATGTTCGCGAACTTTTTTTCCGACGTTCGCTACATCCCTAATGTTGAATCATTTAAGTTTATATTATGATGTATTGGAACTTTTATGAATCTATGTTGCTTTTTGCCTTTTGTCTCACTGGCCTCTGTGGTACATACACCATACTTAGTGCAGTATCCTGTATGTCTTATGGGGTGCCAGTCTTAAAGCTTAGGAAAGTATGGCACAGAGTGATGCCACTGATACAGGTAGGAGGGGACATTATAAAAAATGCTTGATTAGAGAATTATAGAGCCCATTCTGCCAAAACCTGCAGGTAGTATCTCCTACTTTTTATAATAAATTTGATTATTTAAAGTAAAGTGGGTTTTCAGATTTGTTTGTTACTAGTACGCTGTAGCAATAGCCATGTTGGTGCACAGCACTGTGAAATATTTACATTATCTAGCTTAAAGGACATGTCAATCCCAAAAATAATTTTTTGACTAATAAAAGAAAACATGATTCTAAGCAACTTTGCAATATACATTCATTACACATTTTCTATGGTTTTTAAGTTATTTGTACATGTATTGCTATTGAAAGCAGTGTTTGTCTGTCCTTTTCCATTCTCTGTACTGGTGGCTCTGGCTTGTGAAACAATGTATCATAAGCCAACTGATTAACAGACCTGTCTTGCTGGAGGAGACTGGCTTTTGCAACATTGTTTAAAATGTAACAACCAGGAATTATACAAATGCTGCTTTCAATAGCAATTACATTTACAGATAACTTTAAAGCACCAACAATTTTTTTTGGAAAGTTGCTTATAATTGTGTTTTCTTTTATTAGGCAAAAAGTATTTTTTTGGGTTGACATGTCCTTTAAAATGTGTTTTTAAAAATTAGATAATATTATTTCAGGTTTCTCTAATCAATAAGTTAAAAGTTAAATTAAATTTAAAATTAAATTTTTTATCCTAATTCCCTTCCATTTTTTCCCATTAAATTTAAATTGTGTTTTCACATGATAAACCGTGAATTAAACTGCACATCAAATTGAATCTCGTCCATGAGTATTCCAACCTTTTTCTCATAATCCTTGTAGCAAAACACCAAAACCACCTGTGCTCATTTCAGTAGCTTCAATGGTATTTCTTTATATACCCGCATAAAGTAGATTCTCATTTCAGCCTATTTTGCTCAAGCAAGCATTTTTTTAAGTGGAGGCCGGTCTATTTTCTGCAGGGGTATAATAAAATAATTTTTTCATTTTAGAAATATTTGATGCACATCTAGCAGAGCTGGGGACTTGCCTGTTACTAAATAAAAAAATATCTTAACGACGGTTGTTTTCTTTGCCTTGCTAGTGGGCAGATTTACTAAATTCACATGAATTCACATGAAGGATTCGAATATTCTATCGAATTTTAAAAAAGATTCAAATTTCGAATATGCAAATTAGGCAAATTCGACCAAATTTAACCATCGAATTATTCGAATATTTGAATTTAATTTTATTTGAATATTCAAAAATTCGATGGGCGAATACTTCCCCTTTAAATTCGATCACCTACTTCGCCAGATTAAACCTACCGAAATGGGGATCATTCTCTAAGATCCAATAAGAAAAATTCAATCGATCATTTCAAAATCGTTCGAAAATTTGATTCGAATTAAAATCGATCGAATTTCCCTATTCGATCATTCGATAGATCGAATTGCGCTAAAAAATTTCGAATTCGAAATCGCATTTTTTTTTATTCCCCACTCTTTCCCCACTATTCCCTGGTCGAATTTTGAATTTTTTTGGCATTTGAAATTTCACCCTTAGTAAATCTGCCCCTAGGTCTTTTTTTATCTTATAGTGTCTAATTAAACCTGTTAAGAGCTCAGAATGCTACAATTAATGAAACACTGGGAATCAAACAGAATCTTTGACCAGTTAGTCAGAATTCTTTGCAATACCTAGAGAACAAGCGTGCCCGCTGCAATGACACCATGGCCCAGAAACTCTACCAACATACACTTGAACTTGGGTTTTACATGTTGTTCTCAGGCAAACATGTTTAATATGGAAGCTTTAAAAGTATTTTCTGTTTAAAATTTCTGTTTAAAGTTAAATACCATCATCAGTAAATAGTATACAGAACTGGTCAGGGACAACTGATTACAGTTGGCAGTCCAATAAACGGGACTAGATATAATTGTAAAGTACGATGTTCAAAGTGCAAGTATGTTATGCTTAGCTGATGCATCTATTGTAGGATGTCAAAAATACATTTCCTTTTTCAGTGTTAGGCTTGGTCTCCTAAAGCCCACTAGAGAATCTGACATATTGGGCCCTCTCATAGCTATTATATTGTTGTGACAAATGGTATATGTCTTTATGTATATCCACAGCTGGAAACTGGGTATATATAAAGTTGATGTAAATGGAGTTGATGTAAATATAACTTATAACTTAAAATATATTAATAGGGAGGTTGTGCAAGGCTCCTGCATTCACTATTTTGGGGCTTTTCTAGAAATTGCTCAGTACATATTGAGAGGCAGGTGAGTGTCCTTTAACAAAGTCTGGCAACCAGAACCAACCTCTGTCAAAGATGATAAATTCAGATTCTAAAATAGATCAATGTAACTTATTTTGATTTATTTGTTATCTGGTTTGCATAAGTACATATTGAAAACCTTTAGAACACAGAGGAATAAGTAAACATAATTCTAAAATACGTGGTCAGCAGACTGACCCAAAGGTTTGAATGCTTCTTTGCAAAAATAAGGCAATGCATGATGTGCATTAGTCAGTGACAGGAGGAGAAGGAGGAAGGCAGCAGATGGTCATCCACTGACAAGTCCTTAGTCCCTGCAGGTTTTTGGTCTGTAGTGCTTATGCACCTGTGCCCTTCAAACACATGACCTTTTGACTACACAAGTAAAAAGGTGTAAAGGGCTATTTTAGCCCTGTGTTATTTTTTTACGTTGGGGAACACAGTAGGATACTGCTTTGGCCATCACACTGTTAGCAAACAACCTCCATATTAATGTATATGTAGTATTTATGTTGTGCAAATATATGATCAACCTTCTGCATCAACCCGGAAGTACATTCCGGGAAGATGTGGATGACAAAAAAAATCTGTATTATTTATTCTTATGTATTCCACTATATCCATATAAAAAACTGACATTAAGTTAAACATTTGCACTGAACCGCACTCACCAAGACAGTGGTTTTGGTATTCCAGTATGTACTTCATGAGCAATTGTACACCCTAAATTATGACTGGACCTTCCAGGAGGTTCCTGACCCTAGGTTGCATCGGAAATATATTACATTATTTTGTCCACTAGACAAATACAAAGAGAAAATAACATAAGGGTCAGTTGGTATAACAGATAATAATAGACAAGATAAATGTTACCCTTTGTCAAGCTGGTCAAGCAGTAATTCAAACACAGTTCACAACAGATAACTCAGGAAGCTAGGATACAAGATTGAATTTGATGGACAAACATCAGTGCTTCGTCCCATAAAGAGTCGGGGCACCAAGTGTCAAGTGCATGAGTTTTGACGTGATGAAATGCATATGTGACTTACATTCCACTCACCACTGCACACTGTGAGAAAAATATCAGAGGAGCTTGCAATACAGTAGGACCTGTTATACCCTTACATTTGTTTAATTGTGCTTAGCACGTGGATGTCTGTGCTGACATACTGTACATGTTTGGCCTAGTTCTCCTTCCTTTAACTATTTTATGTCTAAAAAAAATCCTCAAAACTGTAACATCAGAAATAAAGTAAAAAGAGGTAATGCGTCCGTCATATTAAAATAAACAGCATGTAGTTTCAATGAAAGATACCAGTTGGTCAAAAAAATTTTGAATATGGAAAAATGTATTTCCCCCATACAGGATGTAATGGTAGAGCAAGTGTATATACAGTAATGGGCAAAGCATCATTTTAGCAATAGAGGCAATTTAATGTTCTACTTAATTAAAATAATTAAATGATGATTGATCCCTTTTGAAATCTAATTGATTTTTTAGGTTGGGGGCGGGGGAGATCAGGAAGGTTTTTTTTCCTCCTGAGGCTAAATCTAAATACGAGGCAACCTCTCTTTAGCTTTCTTTTCTGTGGATCAATACAGAAAGGGACTTTGTAAGGTTGAACTTGATTAACTAATGTCTTCCTTCAGCTTCAGTGACTGTTTAATGATGCAGTTTTAACAGAAGATGAAGGGCACTTTTTGATTAGAACAATATTACATTTTTTACACACGGTGAGCAGTTTGTGATAAGATCAAATGTATACTACTAGTCATTATGCCTGCTCTGTAAGCCTAACAAAGATAACCCTTCTCCCATGGCACACCCTTCCTTTTATTTAATGGCTGAGGGTATATCAAAAAAGAGTCTAGATATATAGATTTCCAGATCACTTTTTTGTCCCATTTTTTCCCTTCAATATTAAATAGATGCAGAGGAATAATTTGACGACGTTCATATTTTCTTTCTCTCTTAGCTTAATATTTGTTTGAATCCCATTATATGTGAGTACCAAGCACAACAGAGCATGAGAATCTGTCTTATTTCCCCAGGATGATTAATGGGGGACATGTGTAATGAAATAAATGTGTCATTTAATTTGCTATTACATTTGTTACTTCACAGAATTATTTTGTATTCAATCATCAATTCTCACTTTATATTCTGACCATTCCCACGGGTTACCTCAATGCCTCACTGTAAGCAAAGCTACCCTTAAGGTGACTGCTAAGAAAGGAACGCATTAATCACATTTCTTGGTTAAGGTTAATTGATGATAGCTTGATAGTTGGGACTGAAAAGGAAAAAAAAGCACAGAAATGCAATAAAATATCCTTAATTTGACATGACATGAAAACATTGTCTTGAGTGTTACAATTTAGGATAGTTGTTTGACAGAACTGTCGACTGGTTGATTATATAAAAAGATTACTGATTATTAAATGTTTATTAATGGATTTAGATGAAATTGACAAATGATATATGTTGCAATTTAACATGTGAACACATCTTATAAAATATGTCTGTAATTTATAGCTACACCCAGAAATGAGTCCCTTCACCACAATACCCCACCCCCTGAGTATAATTATTATTGATACTTGTCCCATCTATTTTTCTCTTTAATAAAAATTTGCAAAAAAAATTTTTTTTTAAATAAACTGACATTATGAATGTATGAGCAGGCAAAACACATTCTCAAAAACTGATAATTTTTCATAAAGAAACTGGCACACATGACCTGAGAATGACCACAAACACCTTGTCCTAACTAGTCCAATAGCCCCTTACTAGATCTGGTTTCTGAAAAATTCCATCCTAAACAGGTTACTTTACCCCCCCCCCCGATAAAATATCTCTCTTTTTAGTAACACGCAGGTCTCCATACTGCTTCTTCATCTCTGCTCTCACTGAGACAGCTCCCAGGCTACTAACTAGTTAATTATACCTCAGATGAGTAACTTCCTGACATTAATACTATAAGAACTATTGTACATCAGGGAATAGAAAGAGAACCTCCTCTCCTCAAACAATTTTCAAGTTACCAGTCAACAAATGGCAAATCTTCATAATAGCAGGTGAAGAAAGAAATGTGGTTCTACAGCTGTTCTGCAAGAAATTAATTTTAGTTGCATTCCCAGTGCTTTGGTAAACGGGCACCTTAATATTAAGTTTCTCAGTCAGCCACTCTTCATGAATGTAAAATACATGAGCGTCACCACATCTCCATCCCTGCCTTGTGAAGTTGTGATACTCCCAACAGGCAAGATCTTGACTGGTGATATTGGAAGCTAGAGCTGATGTTCCATGCATTATTTTGGATCTGTAATTTGAATATTCACTATGAGATGAGCCTTCGAGTCTGTTGTCCCATAACTAGCCTTCCATTAAAGATATTAGAAAGTTCACAGAGTAGCTACATAATCTTACAAGGACACAAGCACAACAGCTTCTATACAGGTCATAAAACTCCTTTGGAGCTACCAATATGCTCATATTTTGACTGACTGTACATTGTTTGTTATATACCTTACCTTTAAATGGCTCAAAAATTATTTTACTCTGCACCAAATTTTAATGATGATCTCACTAAGCAATATCCAGGCATATGCACTAAACACTACCACAATAGATGTGGGTACAAAGGAGGATAATGGGCATTCACAATACAGCAATAAATTAAATTGAATACCTTTATTATGTGCTTGTTCCATAGATTCAGCACCTCTCTCTATGTGAAATCATGCAAAATATACAAACAATACCATAACAATCCCAATCAATATTAAGAGCAGTTATTAAAAATGAGGGACATCCCCCTCATCTTATTTAAGAACACACACTATGAAACCAGATTTTCCTTGGGCTTAAAGCCCAATATCACTGAGCAGCATATTTATTATATTGCGTTATCAGTGCTCCATAGTTTCCATGGCATCATACAGTCTAATGGCTCATATATTAATGCCTCGATACCAAGTCCCTGGTGTCACGTGAGTGCAGTGTTTTTAAGGTTTTCTCCTCATCATTGAACGATCGGACATCGCCACCTCCCGACCTCCCACTAATCTTCAGTTGAAATAAAGTAGTAAAAGAACAGATCAGATGATGTTCTGCCCCTAAGAGCAATCGCACCAAAGTTTATGTCCGACAAAGCTGGTGACAGTCTCCCACTGAAAATCGTCAGATCAGCAATACATGCAGAGATATGATTGGCAGCTGACAGAAATCTTCTAAACTGTCTGATCGACTGAATGACTGATCGGCATGGCAAGACAAATGTCGGGTAAGAAGAAAATTCACTGGCACACATGAACTATGATAGCAGGGCAAGCCCTTGCAATTTTATTAATACAGTGAAAGACAAATGTCAGGACACTCCACGCACAATCCGAAAATCGTACATATCGAGGATTCGTTTTTTTGCGTCTATGGCCAGCTTAAGAGTGGACCTCTGGTCTAAGGTTTTCTGGTGGGCCCCTGGCATCCCAGTCTGACATTGCATATTACTAGCTTGAGCATTATTCAGAACCCACGTGCTGTGCGATGCAAGGAACAAGGGACAAATAACAATACTAACTGCTGAAGTACAGGGCTCCCTTGTGCCTTACACTACAGTACTCTAAACCCTGTGCTGGATATTTAATCTAGCAACTGATGGCCACTAATGCCTAAATCAAAATATTTAGCCATAGGCTAGCCATACATGTAATATTTGTTTCCTACAATACTCTGCAAGTTTATTGTGGATTGATGGCCCAATATTTATATAGTTTAAAGACACAGCTCCTCTAACCACCCTTCCTGGACACATGTTTTTCATTCCTTTCCAAAAGGCAGGATGTGGAAATAATGCAGTTATCAGACTTGGAATCAACATGATTTCCTGCCCACCCAGTGTTATACTTCAGGGTAGCCAGCAAAAGATGAATGCTTGACAGTACTGGGTTCCTGCAGACAGTATTGCACAGAAACAGTACCCACCCAGCAGCAGAAGGGTCTGCCATAGTGGTTCTCCCTCAGTTATGCCAAAAATGTGCGCCATAACCCTAAAGGCAGATGTAACGTTCTGTTACCTGGGATCCCGTAGGAGGATGGCTGGTCCTCGGAGGCAACAGGAATTCCTCT
>CM044432.1:130824189-130862494 GCA_024363595.1 Xenopus borealis
CAAAGACTTTATCTGGGACACAGAATTGCAGCTGGTGGCTGGATATAACATGCATAGTAGTGATTGCAATTCGGTAGGTCCAATGTGCCGAAGTAGGCAATCGAATAAACTTTTAAATTTAACTCCTTCGCTGGCCGAATGATTGACTGATCGAATATTCGTCCATTCGACTCCATTCGAATGTATTCGATCGTTCGATCATACCCTATTCGATGATTGAATATGCCAAAATTCACATATTCGACCAAACGAATAAATCCTACTTTCGAAATTCGAATCCTTCACGTGAATTTAGTAAATCGTCCCCTTAATCAACAACTATTTTTGTTAGAATTGTTAGTAGTTAGTTCTAGGATACTCACATTGGCAGGCCCGGACTGGCAATCTGTGGTTTTGGGCAAATGCCTGATGGGCTGCTTTCATTGAAATGTAGTGTAAATGGGGCTCTCACCTAAAAAAATGCAGATTAGGTATGCCTTTAATGTAAATGAGCTGTCCATAATAGCCAGCCACAGCTAAGATGTATTTGTTAGTACTCATGCCTGTACTGGCATATGGGAGGAACCAGTAATTCTGGCCAACTTCAGTTAGTAATATTAGAGTTGCTTGCTATATACCCAATCACTTATGCTTATGATAGGTATGTTGGCAACAGGAGGATCCATGCTCAGAACAATCACTTCAGCCTGTATATGGAACACTGTGATATGTAGCATTAATTGCATGAGACAGATTAGTCTCTTCAGGTATGACATACATTGGCCCTGTGATACACATGGTAATTCAAGTCCTCTTATCTACCAGGTTGCATGGTCTAGCTGAAAATTTTGAATATACTGTAAGTACAGGGCCACTAATCCATCTGATAGAATAGTTGTGATAGAAACTAGGGTGAGATATTTGTTGCAAGGACCTGTTCCAGCACATAGGGTGTATAATATTGCTTGGGATTATATGGTAATGGACTCTTAAAATATCTATTAATTAGCACTAGTTCTGGTTAACCTTGGGGTTGGAAATATATATCATGCTTTGCATGCGCGTGAATACATGGGCTGCGTTGATACTTTTGCCAGGGCTGCTTTTTCCTTCCAGTCCGTCCCTGCACATTGGAAGGGAGCGTTTGACATCACGATTATTTGCATAATGAGAACGTTTATGGAAGTGTAATACTGTGTGGTGGTTTTGGTTAAAGTTGCACTTTTATTTTATTGCAGCACAGTCATGCTAAAATAATTTTGACATGGGCCGCATTCTATCCACTAGGGTTGCCACCTGTCCAGTTAGCCCGGTAATTTTAAGGGCTGCCTGGGTCAAAACTTCGGCCAATAGCTAATCGCTGCATCATAGCCCTGCCCCTGACATCAAGGAGTGTCCCTTCATAGCCCTACCTCCTATGCATCACAACCCACCCCCTGCCCGGTCTCCACTGGGAGAAAAGGTAGCAACCCTACTATACACCCACAAGAAATAATGTTTAGATGCTTAGATGATCTCTATTCTATTTGCATTAAATCAGTAATAGACAACATATGACCTAAATACCTCTACTGAAAATACAGAGATATATGAATATGCAAACTCAGCTTCAAAACATTTTTGAAATGTTAGAACTCAGTTTTTAGCATCTAAAAATATAATAAATGTTGCCACAATATCCCAGTTGATTGACATTTCTCAGTATAAACCAACACAGGCATGAGACAAACAAGAAAACTATCATCTCTTAAGTGTCTTCTAGGAACACCCCCAGGGTTAATTAAAACTGAGCTCTGGCACGAGGCTGACGATTATGGGAAAACATCTCTGCAGCCATTCCTGTAAATCTCGGCACTTCTGTACGAAGGCCTCAGAATGCTTTAATTCAGCATTTTTACACAAAATATTTTAATGGCACATGTAATAGCATAATAAAACTCTATTATAACTTCAAGACATTGGATGCAGTGAGCAGGGGGGGCAGAGCTCTTTACACTGGGGACACAGTAGCCTTGTGCACAGATCTGCATTTTAATGGGCAGATTTATGCTGGTTGTGGCTAGTTTTTGTGCTCATGGATAAACTGTTAGTTACAGGCATTTTAAATCATTAAAAGGTTGATCAAATGTTTTTGAGCACTTTGCCAAATTCAACTATTGCAGCCAGGGGAGTAAAGGGAATTGGTTCTTCCACACTGCAGTTTTTTTGAACGTTTCACCTAAAATACCTTTTTTTTGGCTGGGATATACTTGTCTATGTATAGCAGGGTTTTATGATAGTGGATCTGCTATAGCCACTATAGTGTGAAACATCTCCAAATTACAGAAACACTCCTTATTCGAAAAAACATTCTGGATAACAGGTCCCATACCTGTAATACAATAAACGTTGCAAAGTTTGCCTCTGGTTGGGTAATCCATAATAATAATTCAGACATTGTTACATACTGGTTATTTTTGGCAACTACAGTATATCTCCTTATATAAACCATGAGTTTCTTTATTCCTATGGTGCTCCTTTAGGTCAGTGATCCCCAACCAGTAGCTCACGAGCAACATGTTGCTCTCCAACCCCTTGGATGTTGCTCTCAGTGGCCTCAAAGCAGGTGCTTATTTTTGAATTACTGGCTTAGAGGCAAGTTTTGGTTGCATTAAAAACAGATGTCCTGCCAAACATTCTCTCCTGTAGGCTGCCAGTCCATATAGGGGTAACCAAAAAGCCAATCAGAGCTCTTATTTGACATCCCCATGAACTTTTTCATGCTTGTGTTGCTCTCCAACTCCTTTTTAAATTTAAATGTGGCTCACAAGCAAAAAAGGTTGGGGACCCCTGCTTTAGGTTCTTGGGCCTCAGAGCAGACTCATCTCATTTACCCCAATAATTATGTCCCAGTGTTGTAATTAAAGCAACGCTACTATGAAGCTTTAAAAGTGTTTTGCACTTGACCACTTCAACACATCCTTGCCAATGATTTTAATTCAGAAATGCTAACTATGTCCCAAGGATAATTCTTGGTGGTCAATGTTAACATCTCAGATACTCTGAGCATATGATCAAAATGTTTCCCAAGCTAGAATATAGATTAGACTTTTAAGAAAACCATCTGTCATCTTTGTGACTATAAAAAAAGTTAGATAGAAACTCATAATGCATCACATCAATGCTTATCAAAGCAAGGAAGAAGACAAGCTCATAAGTACCAGGTATGTTATTACAATTATTTCCGAACAAAATATTTACTCCTAACACTCACTAGTAATTTTTTGCTTTTATTTGTATGTATTCAGGACAGGATAATGCATTCTTTATTATGATGATAGTATTCAATTAACTTTCCTCTAGATTGTAAAATCGGACGAGCAGGGACCTCCTATATATACGGAGCTTTAGTGCTCATACTAAATATATATAGTAAAAATAATATGATCTTCCCTTTCTGATTCATCTTTAATAGGCCATATGTTTCCTATTCATAGATCATCTATTTAATACAATGTGTATCTGTTTTTTTATGTGTATTTGTATGTTACATATCAATACAATACCCTGCAAAATCATTGTTACTTCACCGGGCCTAGAGAAAATATTCATATGATAATATAGGTTGTTACATCCTGTAGCAACTTTTCTCCTTTCTCAATATTTTGTTTGTATGTAGGAGAATGAGGAGCCCAATCCAGAAATAATTAATGTCGTTCAGGTCTGAATAGAAATTAAGATCAAAGCAGATTACCTCAAATGGTAACTTTCCATCCACTCTGGGATTGAGCCATTGAAACAGTTAGCTGGCATCCAGAACAATCAGGAATTGGAAGTGCATTGTTGTGTCTATCCATTTGTACACAGCAGCAAGTTACCCTCAGGCTGTCTCCCTCACTAACATGAGAAAGCATCAGTCGTGAGTCAGAATGAATCAGGCAGCAGGAGAGAATGTCCTTAGCTAAGAGCCAGCTCCGTCTCCTGTAGCATTAAAGCGACTATTGACTCAAAATGCTAGCGAAAGTCACTAGCAATTTCATTAAGGTGAATGATTTTTGACTGGCCGGTATCTAACAGATGCAGAGAGAATGCTAATGCTCATAAGGGGACTGTTAGAAAGTGTTCAGAACGCACTTTGGGAATATGGATTAAAGGGAAGCTGAGATGCAAAGTACCATTTTGAGCTGAAAGCAGCTTTGCACATTTGTTTTGCTTAAAATTGCTGGCTTGAAGTGACTAAGCTTTCAGCATTGAGAAATGTGTGTTAACGTCAGTGGAGCTAGCCAGAAATGGGAGGGGAGCTGTGATTATACAGAAGAATTCCCCTTTATATGCCATCAAAAGTAAGTACAGCCACATAATAAGGCATGGCTACATTAATGAGAATTATGCACCATTTATTTTACTTTCAGAAGAAAAGATAAAAGTGCATTTGTTGGGAACCCAGACAAGACAAAATATAAATACTGTATTAATATACCTTTTTAGAGTATATATGGCTGAGGGAGCTTACCTGCTGGCTTACAGGTAAACTTGGAAACCCTGGTGCACCTGATGAGACTTGGTGCACCTGATGGGCTCCAATGGATATTTCATAGGTTATCCAACTAGAAAATAAAACACTAGCACTAGATATAAAATATAACCAGAAGCTTTTAACCTAAAGAAAATAATAAAGGCTATTAATACAATGTACACTGCCACCAGGAGTGATACAGGAGCCCTGTAAAACTAATATAATGCTTAATGAATTGCCAGTACTTGCTTCCAGTATCAAGTACAAATAGATGACACACACATGGCAGATGTTGCCATAACTTTCTCAATGTTTGGAAGCCCTCCCTCTCCAGAGCACATACTGTGCCGGGGCACTTGAATTAATCTCCCAGCTGTCACCCTTGGCAAAAGAGCAGCTTGGTAAGTTTGATTACAGGATATTGGGTAACAAGGATATTAGCATCGCTAGGTAATATCCCGAGGTGTAAGTTGGAGTGATCAAAATGTACAGTATATGTGATTGCCAGAGTAATGAATTATGGCAGCCAAATTCCCAGTAAGGAGAAAAAAGATACTGGCACTGCCAAACAAAATTTCAGTTTACACATAAAGTAATAGAAATGGTAAAATATGTCAGAAAGACCAGAGATCTATACACACTGAAACCACACTGTGCCCCTACATATTTTAGCTATGTAGATTTTGCATTTGTCCTATACTAATACAGCTAAACAAGCAAGCAAAAGCAGGGACCAAGCCAGTGGATACTACTGCTACTACTACTACTATTGTACTGCATCTGAGCAAATGCACCACCAAAAAAAATGAGCTGTATGTGCTTATTTCTCAAAGGAATGCAATCACAGAAGGTCAGGGGTTCTTAATAGTTTTTAATACCAGATTCAAAACCACTGCTTTAGCTATCTTGATCTTTGTCTTCTGACTACAGATTTTTGCCCTGCTTCTCTGCCTGTTCACTTCAGGGCTGGGCCAAGGTAGTTTGACACCCTAAGCAAGGATTCCAATCAGCCAGGCCCGGACTGGCAATCTGTGGGTTAGGGCAAATGCCAGATGGGCTGCTATAAGTTGCCATAGAAAGTCACAATTTAGTGGGCTGGTGGAGGCAGTTTGGGCTTCTAAGTGGGATGATTGGGCCTCTGTGTACCTGAAATGCCACGGCCTATTTTGATTCTCAGTCCAGCACTGCAATCAGCTCACCTCCATCATCCAGGCCCAGCCATATCCACCATTAATACTGCTGCTGTGCCCAACCCAAGCCCCCATGATCTTTACCTGTGCCACTAAAAGGCCATCAGCCAACAATGGGCCCAGGCCCAGCCATATCCACTAATACTGCAGTCTGCAGCTTCAGGCCCCAAGCCCACACCCCCACCATACCTGTGGCCAACCCAATCCCCCATGATCTGTACCTGTGCCACTGCCAAGCCAGCAGCCAACAATGGGCCCAGGCCCAGCCATATCCATTAATACTACAGTCTGCAGCTGCAGGCCCCATGCCCACGCCCTCACCATACCTGTGGCCAACCCAAGCCCCCATGATTTTTACCTGTGCCAGCAAGGCAGGTGCAGCTGCCAAAGCCCAGCAAGAAAGAGCAGAAAGTCAGAAAGAGCAGAAAGTCTCTTCAGCGAGATGCATTAATGTTCCCTTCTACCATGCACAGCAGGTCCTCTCTGCCCAACCAATCTGGCTTTTGTAATGATGGACTCTGACTGACATCTCGTGCTGGCCGTGCAGCCTACTACACATACGCGTTAGTGTTAGAGCGTCAATGCAACAGCGTGTCAGCATGGAACTGGAAGGTGCCAAGTCACATTCCAGGGTGGGGGGAACCTGTACAGATACACCAGGCAACAAACACCAGAGGGGGTTGGGGCATGCAAATTTTATAAATTATAATGCTTTTTATAAAGGTCAACAAGCCAAGTGAACTAAAAAGTAAAAATAAAAAAACGAAAAAAAAAAAATTCCCCTGAGAAGTGTTGTGCTCTAAGGCGGTTGCCTACCCTGCCTACCCCTTGGCCTGGCCCTGGTTCACTTTACTGCTATTGTTCCAGTTGAATTTTGCACAATATTACAATTTAACCTGCAAGAATTATTTACATATATATATTTTATGAACATATATATATTTGTGTAACTGCTTTTTTCCCCCCCCCTCCATGTCTGTAGGTACAATACAAGTCAACCTTTTACCAGAACACTACAAGAGTGACTTCACCTCCAAGTGGATAAGAAGTCTTTAAAGGTCGCTCCTAATTGTGGGAGGTAATATTGCTGCAGCCACTCAAGCACTGAGCACATTTATTTTCAATGCTATCTGCTTTTATTTTTTTCCTTTTTTTTTCTATTTCGGCTGCTGCAATAACCATTTGCATTGTGTTAAGTATTCACAGGCGGGGAGCTTTACAATGAAATGTCATGCAGGGCTGCACTGTGTTAAAAGAGTTTTCTTTTCTAGAATTATTACTATTGAAATGAACTGAATAAAAAGTGAAAAGCACTTTAAAATCCTACCCATCAAGCGAATTCATTTTGATAGAAATAAAGAAACACTTAGGCATCTGAATGTGTTTTAAGCAGAGCTGCAGAGAGGAGATTGAGATGAACTTGAACTTGGGGATAGCTTATTTGCTTAAATATATATGCTTGGTTCCCTTAATAATGCATGGGAACAGACTGAAATCATGCATAAGTGGAATCCAAAGCTGGGACCAATCAAAGACAGAGAATAATAAAGGCTCACATGAGTATTTACTCCCTCAAAAATTATTAACTGCTATATAGAATATATGTTATTAATTAAAAGCTCAGTTAAACAGCATATAATTAGCTTCCCTTAAAGGACGAGGAAACCAAATAAGTAGCAATGTTGTACATTATGTTTTGGGCAGCCCAAGGCAACCACAGCCCTTTATGGTAGAGACACAAGCCAAGATTTCAGGGAGATTAGTCAGCCAGAGACAAATCACCTCTTCTTCGGGCGACTAATCTGACTCATGACTGGCACTCGGAACACTTGCCGGCAGGATGGCACTCAGAGCACTTTGTTGCCCAAAGTTTCCTCGTGAGGCAACTTCGGGCGACTTCAGAAAACGAAGCACTCTGAGTGTCATCCACGGGCGATTTACATTCTAGCCAGCAGGAAGGCTGTTCCCGGAGATTAGTCGCCCTTAGAAGAGCCAATTTGTCGCAGGGCAACTGATCTCCCCGAAATCTTAGCATGTGTCACCACCCTTAGCAGTAAACATCTGCGTCTCTGTGTCCATACTCATTTTTAGAGTTTAGGTCTCCTTTAAGCAAAAATCAAAAAGTTAGTCTGTATTATGAGAATTATAATAATCAATCTACTTTAATGAATAGGGAGGCACATTGTAGAAAAGCCCCAGTGAATAGGGTCTGCCAGCATTTACAGGTTTAGACTGCTTTGATAAATTTTGTGAAGTTGTGTTCAAGGTGCAATGTACAGGGCCCAAGGACAATTAAGAGTCTGGAACTGACACCTATTTTGACCTGCTTTTGTAAGTAAGCCCTTATAACTTTCATTTTGAATCATAGACATGTTTGTATACATAAACAACTGCATCAATTCAGTCGGCACTCCAATTTGACCCCAGTCCAAAAAATAACACATATTTCTAATGCACAAACATATCCAGCAGTAATGGTAGCCTTCTATTTTGTTACTAGTGAAAAAGGCATACAAACTTTTCATAAAACTACTCCAGTGCTGCTGTGAAGGCCAGAAAGCCAGGGAGGTGGTAACCTGACTTGAACTCCTTATAATTATGCACCTACTTGCAGAGGGTTTTCTCACCTTTAAAATTGTAGGAACACCATACCCCTACCCTGACATACAAACAGCCACTAAAATGACAAAAACTGAGCACCATACGCACCCAAACACAGAAAAAGAAAACAATAACTTCATGGGTTAGGTATCACTAATGCAAGATGACTATGGGTAAAAACAGACATTTGAAGTTATGCCTTTGCATTTATATGGATTATTATGATCAAACTCTTTTTTACTGTACTACTGGCCAGTTTCATAGAATCCATCTTACAATAACTTGAAGACTTATGTATCACTAATGCAAGACGTTTATGGGTAAAAGCGGACATTGAAAGAAGTTATGCCTTTGCATTTTCGTGGATTATTATGATCAACATATTTTAACTGTATTACTGGCCAGTTTGGGATATTGTGCTCGTGCATAGAATCCTTCTTACTGATTTCACTAACATGAACATTGCACTTTGCAATGTCTTTGTTGGATTAAGTGGTAAATTTGGTCATTGCAACTTTTGTGGCCCCTTTTTCTTGCTGCTAGCCACTGGTATTGTCAACCGTAAAACCAATGAAGATGTTTCCATGAAGCACACAACTTTGATAATCATGGAGTTAGATGCTAATGTGGCTGCTAGTAGTATGTGCTGCACACAATGATGTAAACTGTATGTACTGTATACTGTATGTACTAAATTCCTTCTGCTCCTCTAAAGGTAATTCCAGTGGCTGTCTCCCACACACACTGCACTTTAAGTTTGCTTGACTGAAGCTGCATAACAATGTTAAGATCATTCATTTTAAATGACACAAGAGATATCAAAACACTTATGTTTGTTTGAGAAGTATGCATCAATGGCTGTCACAAGTTGAATATTACACTTTTTTATGTTAGTTAAACAACATATATCTATTCTTGCTTGGGATATTTTTTCCATGCATGTGCTTCTGATGTTAAACTAACAGTAAATTAAGGTGCATTTATTTGCTAACAGAATGCATTAAGTTAGGTGAATGACCAGTCTGCAGTTAGCTTGAAAAAAGGCTGATACTGGGGCCTGACACTTTGCTTGTCAGAAATCTAAAAGACATCTAAAGTAAATAAAGGCATTTAAAATTTAAATGGAATTTGTGGATGGTGCCATGCTGATTTTTGCCTGACCAGTATGCAGTAAGGGGCATCATTTTGTTCTAAAACACAATTTCTTTTAGTTGTTACTCTTTTTGAAAGTCTTTCTATGCATATTAGCAATCCCTCATAGTTATCTGTGCATTGCAATACCCTGGCTAGAGCAGTATGGGAACTGTTTCTTGTTTTGCATGACACGAAATGAATTCAAGGTAGGAACCATGCATATAGTGTTGTCAGTGCAGTGGCGCTAGGGACAAAAATGTATGGACCTTTTAAATCTGAAGGACTATTTGTCTCATACATTCCTAAAAAGGTCTATTCCTGTACAAGTTACAGTTGTGCTCATAATTTTACATTACTTGGCAACGAATTTTCAGAGAATATGAATGATAACACAAAATCTTTTCTTTCACTCATGTTTTGTGGTTGGCTGAAGCCATTTATGGTCAAACAACTGTATTTACTCTTTTTAACCCTTATGCTGCCAGCCGATTTGGCTGATTTGATACTTTCATTGCCAGACCACTTTTTAACATTTTGTACTTTTTCACTTTAAAGAGACTGGGGGGCTCTTTTAATTTACCCAGGAAAACA
This sequence comes from Xenopus borealis, assembly GCA_024363595.1. NCBI lineage: Eukaryota > Metazoa > Chordata > Amphibia > Anura > Pipidae > Xenopus > Xenopus borealis. The sequence continues at coordinate 130,834,180 of CM044432.1, forward strand.
ATAGATGTTTTTTTCAGGACAACCTGAGCTTTCAAAATATGCTAGAATTTTGGTATAATTCCACTTCTGTAAAAAAATATGGGCTTCAAGTCCTGCAGTGGGTCGGGTACCAGTGGGTTACCTGCAAAAACTTACAGCATCCTGCAGGTTGTGGGCAGAAGTTCCTGGTGCAGGTACAGTATAGACGCGGGTCAGCGGTTCTGCGGGTTGCGAGTCGTCCCACGGGTCATGCCTACTTCCCATAATGTCACTTCTGGTTCCAATGACAGCTCTTCCCGATTCTTGATTGGCATAACGATAGCACTTCCTGATTCTTGATGGTCAGCGGGTCGCGGGTCCAGGTTGCGGATAAGGTACTTGTGGGTTGGGTAGCGTGTCTAGGCGGGTAAGAATGCAGGTCGCAGGTCCGGGTTGTGGATTGCAGGTTGCGGGGAACGGGTTGCAAAAAATGGACCCGCGCAGGACTTTACTTAAAAGTGCCTAATAAAATCATATTTCACATAGTACAATCACATATATCAGAAACATAATTTATTTTATGTACGAGAACACAGCCGATTTGGAAAGATCTATGTCTTCTGAATCTAAATTGGGTATGCATGTATTTCTACCCCAAAGCACATTTCCAAAAATCACCTTAAAGCTTCCAACCTGCAGCATCTTATCTCGAACATACCATTAGTTATCAAGACAAATGACCCGAAATATGAAAGCCTGGGGTCTGCTGAATAGTTTGATGTCCAATATGTATAGGTGTACCTTAGCAAGTGGCATATAGGGTCCTCAAAAGGAAGAATCCCGATTTGGACTATCATTTCAGGTACTGCAAAATCAACACATTTACATCATTTAGGGATGGGCAAAGGTAGAAAAAAGTACGTTCATCCCAGAAAACCATATATTTTCAGAAAATTCCCTTGAATCTAGATTGGGTAAGCATGTCTTTCTACCCGAAAGCATCAAGCTGCAAATCTTTCCTAAATTTGGCAATTTCCAAAAACATTCCAACATTTCCAAAAATCACCTCAAAGCTTCCACCCTGCAGCCTCTTATATCAAACATACCATTAGTTATCAAAATAAATCACCCCAAATATAAAACCCTGGGGTCCTCTGAACAGTTTGAAGCCCAATGTACAGAGGATTATCGAAGTACATGGCATGTAAAGAACCCAGAATCTACCTGCTGCATACATATTTGATGGCTTACATTTACACTAATTTCCAAACATTTGCAGGTTTATATGGAATAAAGGCTACAAAAAGTTATGGTGACCATTAAAACTCATATATTTTTAGAAAGTATACATTCTGACGAATCCAAAATGGTTAATTATGTCTTTCTACTCCAAAATACCACACTGCAAATCTACGCTAAAGGCAGCAGTTGTTATGACATATCTTAAAATTGTCTAAAAAATATTGCAATTTATCTCACCAAATTTCTTACATACAATTGTAAAACACCCTAAATATTAACGCAAGGGTTTACTGAACAGTTTGATGCCCAATATGCATAATATACCAAAGCATCTGGCATGTGTGTACCCCAAATAAAATTAGTGCATTTGAATTTTCTCTGCTGTCTTTCAACCTTCTTAAAGAGTGACCCGTGACAGCATATTATTTGCCAAAAGACCCCCTAACAGCACACAGACCCCCAAAATCAACCTTATTTGCATATTTCTGCATGTTTAAGGTTTCCTAATATTTATTGTTCTAGAATTTGCAGTCTTTAATATTAGCTGTGATTGAGGAACTAATGAATGTCCTGGACATCACGGGGATTCCACTTCTTCTGTTAATTTCAAATCCCCAAAGCCTCATCTATGTGACAGATGCACAGTGCTTAAACTCAACAGACCTGAATTTTTCACAGCTGGAGCTGTAAGAGATTAGATATTTTTCAGGTAGAGTTCAGAGTCTAATTCCTAGGCATTTCTGACAAATACATACCCTCATTTTCATTTAGAAAGTAGGTTAACTACGTAATTGTTTTTTAAAAAAGTAATTATAAATAATATTAGGCCCAACTTTAAAAACAAGGTCATTTATCATTTTGACAGATTCTAAAAAGTATCTTTTACCTAAGCAAAGTTATTTAGTTCATAGAGACAAAATAAACTGGACTATTGAAGGAAAGTTCAGTACCGTTCTCTGTATATTCTAGGGATTAATCAAATCCAGGATTCAGTTTTTTTCAGCAGGTTTCAAACAAAAAAATTTGGATTTATTTCCCCACACACTGCTCTTGTGGTTCTCTTGTGGCGCGTCCTTGGTGCTTGCATTCATGTGTCCTCTGTGCTTCTGCGTACTCGTGCGTACTCGGTGGGGGGCATCGTAGTCGCCCGGGTTGCCTAGGGCACTCGGCCAACTTGGCCCAGCACTGATATGTACATTAGGATTCAGATTCAGCTTGGGATTCTTCTGAATTCTTCAAGAAAGAATTGGAATTTGGCTGCATCCCAAAACAGAGGACTTGGTATATCCCTAGTACAGATATGAGATCCATTACCTGTTATCCAGAAAGCTCTGAATTATGGAAAGACCTTCTCCCATAAACTCCATTTAATCCAAATTTTTAGAAATGATTTTGTTTCTCTCACTAGTAATAAAACAGTAAACTGTACTTGATCCAATCTAAGATATAATTAATCTTTATTGGAAACAAAACCAGCCTATTTGCTTGATTAATGTTTATATGATTTTCTAATAGACTTTTTAGTAGACTTAAAGGGATACTGTCACTGAAAAAAATGTTTTGTTTTTTTCAAAATGCATCACTTAATAGTGCTGCTCCAGCAGAATTCTGCACTGAAATCCATTTCTCAAAAGAGCAAACAGATTTTTTTATATTTCATTTTGAAATCTAACATGAGGCTAGACATTTTGCCAATTTCCCAGCTGCCCCAAGTCATGTGATTTGTGCTCTGATAAACTTTAGTCACTCTTTACTGCTGTACTGCAAGTTGGAGTGATATAACTCCCTCCCTTTTTCCATCCCCAGCAGCCTAACAATTGAAGTTAACCAGATAACAGCTCCCTAACACAAGATAACAGCTCTAAGAACAGCACTCAATAGTAAAAACCCATGTCCCATTGTGACTCCTTCAATTACATTGAGAAGGAAAAACAACAGCATGACAAAAAGCAGTTCCCTCCTAAAGTGCTGGCACAAGTCACTTGACCAGGGGCAGCTGGGAAATTGACAAAATGTCTAGCCCCATGTCAGATTTCAAAATTGAATATAAAAATATGTTTGCTCTTTTGAGAAATGGATTTCAATGCAGAAGACTGCTGGAGTAGCACTATTAACTGATGTGTTTTGAAAGAAAAAACGTTTTCCCATGACAGTATCCAAATTACAGAAAGATACATTATTCTGAAAACCTCAGGTCCTGAGTATTCTGTATAAAAGGTCTAGGTTTTTTAAAATACCGGCCTTCCTATACATGTAACTTTTTTCCTATTAATAACATTGGGATCAACAACCAAAAATTCTGGCCGGGTCGGTAAAATACTGGCTAGGTGGCAACCCTAAAAAGGTCCCATACTTGTAAATAGTAGACAGCAAATAATCTAAGCTTGTCTAGATATGATAAACACTATTGTATGAAACAGAGACTTGTATGTTTAATTCAGTGGATCTTAAATTGCCTAGATCTACCACCTGTAACTGTAAATCAACGACAGTGCCTTTACTCTGTCTTCTATTTTTTCTTAAGAATTGTGTTTAGTACAGCCTATATATATGAAGATAAAAATGCAAATAGGTGAAAGCAAAGTGGGAGGAGGAGACAAAAATAAAGGGTGAAAAAAAAGAACATGAAAATGCAAACAAATTATAACATTTATGAGTAGCAAAGAGAAGAGAACATGAAAATACAAATTATAAAATTTATGAGTAGCAAAGAGTGGGGGGAATATCAGTTGAGAAAGGGTAAATGGGGTGTAGGGGAGAAGAGAAATCCTTCCCCTGTTTCTCTGTCTGTGACATAATTTCGTCTCGTTACAGGCTGGAGAGCAACCTGATTGGCGGGACACCGCAGTGCATCCTGGGAAGAGAGGGTGTTCCAGACTGTGAAGCTGCGTTTTTAGGCCTTGGAACTGTGTTTGCAGACCAGGTGTTAGAGTTGTGGAGTAAAGATCCAACCGGAGCCAAGACCTGTAAAAGCTGTTCAAGCTGTGAGAGCTGCAGGATCCCTGCCACGCTGCTAAAGCTTCAGAAGGAGAAAAGTGCCATTGGTGGGAGTGATTCTGCAGCAGAGTTGCTTGTGATTTCAGTGTGATCTGCCTCTGAGAGAAATCGGGGAGTGAATCCCTTCAAGAAAGGATTTGGCACGGATACAGTATTGAGCTTAACAGGAAGACAAGTCTTGTGTAATTTTGCCTGCTACGTGGGATGCTGCTATTTTCCAAAGGAAAAGGTACTCTAGGGAAAGAGCTCTAGGGAAAGGGACATTGCATTTTGAACTGTGTGCTTTTAACCCTTCCAGAGAAGTGGGACTGTGATATCCTAAGGACTGTGCTGAACTAACAGTTAGAACCTACTAGGGATTTAAGTAGTGTCCCATATACTCCCATACAGGTGTGACTTGTGTATCAGTTGTTATATTACTGTTTATATTAAGTTAATTTTTTGTTCATCGGCAAACTGTGTTTTATTTTTCCTAGGGGATTCCCCTGAGGTAAGTTCCTCAGTGCTCCCTAGGTGGAGGCACTGCGCTGTAATTTCCAGTTCCCAGTACTTTTCATATGCAAAAGGGACTCAGGGCCCCTGAGTTGCAAGGAAGATTATATTTAAAGAGACAGCAACCCAAATTATAATTACAGGGGAATGAGAGAAGTGGAGACTGAGTCAAATAAATCACTTTAACTAGAGGAAATCGAATATAAGAGGGATAAGAAAAAGAGATAGTGAAGGACAGTGGAGAAAACCTTTAAAAATTTAATTTTAAAAGAGGAAACAGTGGGAAAAGGAAATCACTGCAAGCAAGAACACGTGGAACCAGGCAAGGGATAGTGAGATATTAAATACAATACCTTTATTTTTGAATCTGTAAAGTTACTGTGCATTGCAGAACAAAACAGAGATGTATTGAATGAAGTGCAGTTGCAATTGTTTTTGTAAGCTATACTGTAGAAAAGAAAAATTATGGGAACGTGTGATTTGTCCCTCTGTTAACCACAGATTTTATGTTGCACAGCTACAGTGTCATTAAATTAAACATATAAAATTTGCTAAAAATTCAACTTGTTTGACATTTTACTTTGTTGGCAAAAAGATCAATACCTCAGCAATGTATTTGGCAGTGCACGGACGTTATTTCTAAAAAATATGGTTACACCAATATATGGTTGACTTCCCGCTTTCTACCTTCCACTTTAATCAGTAATTGAATTCCCCTAAAATCTACAAAAATGTTGGCAACCTACCAATCTCTTCATATACAAATACATTAGAGGACATTATAGACAAATATCGGGGGACATTTTTACCCATAAAGAGGCCACCCCTTTAGACTAGAAGAAAAGGACTTTCATTTGAAACAGTGTAGGTGGTTCTTCACAGTGAGGACAGTGAGGTTGTGGAATGCACTGCCGGGTGATGTTGTGATGGCTCATTCTGTTGATGCTTTCAAAAGGGGTTTGGATGATTTTTTGGACAGACATAATATCAAAGGCTATTTTGATACTAAACTCTACAGTTAGTATAGCTATGGGCATATATGGTTTGTGTGAAAGAGTGGAGGGGTGTGTGTGTATCCTGGGTTTTAATTTGGAGGGGTTGAACTTGATGGACTTTGTCTTTTTTCAACCCAATTTAACTATGTAACTATACATATAAGAGACTCAAGGTGCTACAGAAATTAGTATGTCAAAAGAGTGCTCATTAGGTGCCTGTTTGGTCTGTTTGGATAATACCAGGTCTAGTCACCTATCATAACCAATCATCATATGTGTGCCTTCAATTAGGCAGCCTGTAAAGGCAGAACACTGTAATAGATAATATATATACTGTAATAGATTATATATATAATATATATATATATCAAATGTACATGTTAGTCTTAATTAGTTACTTGACATGCATTTATTACAGATAATATGAATAAATCTATATTTTGTGCTAGGGAACAACAATTGTATGCACTTTGGGTCCAGCAACCATTCAAGTGCACCATTATACAATAGAATATGTGTGCATGTGCATCTATGTTTATAAATGTGTTCTTTCATTTATCAATGGGTTTTGAGTTAGATTGATTATAAATGGTCTAGATCATGTGACACTGTACATAGGCAAAGCCATAAGTATGTTAAACTCATCTGCTTATTATGCATGGTACAATAGCAAATACACAGTCTGCAGTTTCTGTTTATTACATTTTATTGTTGTGGCATATTTTGTAAATTTAATATGGTATATATGAAAGCAATTTATTATATATTACATTATTTATTATATATTTTTTTAATGTAGACTGTAGTTATACATATTATCATATCATGCATATATTAGGAGCTATGTTTGGCATTTGTACTAATGTTCACTTTATTATATATATGGACACTGTGTATAAATGGAGTCATTTGCATGATGTTGATGTTCTTGCAAGTAAGACCAACAATGAGCAGCAGACTAAGGGTAGACATGGGGATGCTGATCGTATTTTCTGTGCTTGTTGTTATGTTTTGGTAGCTGAGGAGGAGCAGAGTATAACAGTGCTTTATTAGCAGGCTCATATAGCCATTACACTTCAACAGTAACTTGAACTCTAACCTTTTTAAGCAGAATAGAAAGTACAGTGTATGCACGGTATACTCTTGTGCACAGTGACACCTACAGGCACCTGTAATACATCACACTTGTATTATATAATAAGTATTTATTACACAATGAAAACTTAATGAGAATCATTCTGTTATAAATGATTCTGTGCTTAGTGTTTTTGTCGGCGGGGGCCTGCGGCACCCACAGGGGGGTGTAGTAAGGATCAAGGAGGAAGTCCTTTTCCAGTGAGTCCAGGAAAAGTACAGTTCAAGGCAAATCCAATAGAGAGGTCAAGTCCAGGCAAGGGTTCAAGTTGGCAGGCAGCAAGGTTCAAGGTCAGGAAACAGGCAGATGATCAATAACAGGTATAACAGGCAAGCAGGGAGACCCAGGAACACAATATAATATTGAGCTATACTCGGGCATCGAACCCGGCGTCCTTTTAAGTATTGGCGCGATTGGCGAAAAATTGGTGAAACGTTTTGACGCACGTCGCGTCAACTTTAATTTTTCATCGCGCCGCATCACAAACGACATGCGACTCGTTTTTCTGGCGAATTTTCGCATAGCAAAATTTCGCTGGCGATTCGCGAATTTATTCGCCAGCGGTGAATTGCGGGAATTCGACGCGAATTCGCCCCTGACAAATTAATTCGTCCATCACTAGTTATGGGAAGGGTTACAGGCTAACAATTGTATTTCACCCATATTGCTATGTAAGAAGAAGAGGTATTTCCCAAAGTGTTTGTGCTTTTTATTGAACTCACTACTAAAACATATAGGGAGTGGCCTGGCCCTCAGATATGAATCTGAGTGTCTCTGTCCTTTAGTTGTGCTGTAGTGATACCTATTTTGAATAATTCCATTGGCCCTTAACCACTGACAGTCGATTCTTCAAATAGTCAGTAGACATACATGTAGGGACTCTGAGATTTGGGTGTAGTTTACTCAGGCAGTTCCCCTCTATATTTGGACACCTAAGGGTCCTTAAGTAACTCCCTCTTCCTGGGTCCAAATCAGTTCAAGGGATTTGGCCACTAGGTGGCACTGTTTTACAATATAAAATTGGTCAGCCCCATGTGCTCAGGGTCTTACGCCTGGGACCGTGCCTCCCAGAGAGGTGTTACAGGACCAGGGCTCTGGTTCCTTGAAAGCTAAGTTTAGCCAGTGGTAGTAGTCACTGTGATAGCCACTCTAGGACAGCTCCGGGTAGCTAGAGAGCAGCTGTGGCTCCACCAAGGAGAACCAGTGGAGTTAGGACCCCGTGGTGTATAAACCACTACATCAGGGACTACAGTGGGTGAGTTGAGGACCAGATAGTGTGCCAAGACCCCAGGCTGAATACAGTGGGTGAGGTGAGGACTAAATCAAGTGCCAAGAAACAAGACCCCCAGACTGTGAAATCCAATACCTAGTGCTATCCACCAGAGAGGGTACATTACCTAGTGAGAGGGTAACTATCCTGTGAAGCGTGAATCATTGCTGCGGGCTATTTGTATTGCATATTGTCTATATCATCCCACTGGAGGGGTTATCAAAGTATCCTACTACTCTGTTCAGTTGAATAAATCAGTTCAATTTTGCTGCAAAGACCTGTGTCTGACTGAATCTTCTGCCACACTGAAAAACACCAGGTACCGGGAGTTGGACCGGGGGGTCGTGGGGCACAAGTCAAGCAGTTAGCCGGGTCACACACATTCCACAAATCCACAGCTAAAGTGCACTCAAGGGTGTACTACATACAAAAGAATGGCTAGCAAACAAATCAACTTTCAAATATGATGTAGAAATTGATATTCTGGGACAATTTGCAATTGGTCTTCCCTTGTTTTTTTCAGTGGTTTTTGAATTATTTAGCTTTTTGTTGAGCAATTCTCCATCAGGTATCTGGTTGTTATGGTTCTAATTTTCCTAACAACCAGGCAGTGGATTGAATGAAATAATGGAAAAAGAGAGATGGGCCTAATAGAAAGATAAGTAGTAGAAAGTAGCAACAACAATAAAATTGTATCCTCACAGTCAGGGCCTGAACTAGGAGTAGGCAGAGTAAGCACATGCCCAGGGCACAAAGCTGGGGTGTGCAAGGCATGTACCTTCTCTGCCTTCCTACCCCAAGTCTGGTCCACTCTCTCACCTCTGCCTGGCTGTGTCTGTGCATGCATGTGCATCTGACTGGCCAGGTTGCATATGGCGTCTGGCTGGCCTGGCCCAGCGATGCTCACAGTTTTTTGGCTGCTGGGGACAGTGACCCCCTTTTGAAAGATATAAACAGTAGAAGAATTGAAAAATGGCTAAGAATTGGGCATTCTATAACATATTAAAAGTTAACATAAAGGTGAACTATTCCTTTAAGGCTAAGTTTATCATTTAAAAAATTGCATTATTAATGCATAATAGCAAAAAAAATGGAGTTATACACACGAAGTAGGCTTTTTCAACTGCAAGGCATATGGCCAGATGCACTGCTTGTCCTGCACTGATCACACAGCAGAATAGCTGGACAGTCATTTTGGCATTCACAGGGTGAATGGCAGTAGATTACCTTTTGAAAGCATTTCATTTCAGCATTGCGGAGGGGTGTAGGCACCCCAGGATAATTACAAGTCTCTCTCCTCTCTTCGCCCCCTCCTGAAAAAATCATTTATTCTTTCAGGAACATAGATTTCAGTCTGATTATTGAAAGGCAATCAAATCTCGCTGTCAAATTCAGTCCAAAATGAGACTTGTTAGTGATTACCACTGGGGTATTGTTAAATCCCAAATTGCAATTTCCCGTAAATTATGTTTTTTAAGGAAATAACTGTATGGAAAAAAAAATTGGAAAAAAGACCAATTTTGCTTCTTCAAAAAAAGACAAAGGCTTCTACATTTCTGAAACCCCTATAATTTCCATGCTTTTTACACATTTTTATATGCACTGCACTCAGGTGACTTAGACATTCTGAGAGTGGAAGAAATGTATTTAAAACTTTTTTTTTTTCAGATCAATCATAGAATATGCAAAAGAAAAAACACAAACCCCTCTGCAACAGTGAGATATAAACATCACACTGGCCCAGAGATAGAGCAGTAGGACACATGTAACTATGTAACTTGGGCACAATATTGTTGTATGCTGCTAAGAATAAGAATACAAAAGCAAGAGTGTAGCTATCCAGTGTAAAACAAAACAGTACAGTTACAGGGGTGATAGGGTGCCCTGCAGAGCAATAAATGTAGTGAGTGAGAACATAATGAAAATTCTTCATGTCCCAGAGCTGTATCTATTTTCACAGCAACGGTGAGATAGTGTGCACGATATGAAAAAATGCAACATTAATTCTTTATATCAAGCACCCTCCAGTTGTTGTTGAACTATAATCATCAGCATCCCCTTAAACTGTTAACTAAACTAAAACCATTTACCGGCCATTTAGGTCAGCCCTTTTGCAACAATTCTTTATTCCCCGTCATATGATTTTTCTCCATTTTTAAAGTGGACCCGTCACCCAGACACAAAAATCTGTATAATAAAAGTCCTTTTCAAATTAAACATGAAATCCAATTTCATATTTTTATTAACCCATTCATAGCTGTTTTAAGCTCATTTAAAAATCTCAGCTGTCAATCAAATATTGTCTGCCACTCCTCAATGCCTTAGGCATAGAGGCGGGGCAGATAATTACTTTCACTTTCCATTCAGCACTTCCTAGATTCCACTGCTCCCCACAAATTCCCCCAGTTCTCTTAACCATTTAATTGTGTAGCCAGGACATGGGGATAGACATTGGGTCCCCCATTCTGGTGCACAAACAAGATTCTGAGATGATGCAAGGCTTGCCTTAATAACAGTGTCCACAAAATGTCTCCTGCCTGCTTGCTAGAATTATGAATTCCCAGACTGAAGAAAACAAGATTAAAATAATTTATAGTGTAATTAATGTTAATTTTGCTTGACTAATGAGATAAAATATGATTCTGAATATTTTTTTTGGGGTGACGGGTCCACTTTAAAATCCACTTTTTTTTTACAGCAGCTCATAATCCACTCTCTGAACCACCTTTGCAATGGCATAAACAGATGTTATGGGACACAAAGCCTTCTAATACATGATCTGTTTAGCACAAATATATACAAATTCCTCCTTATTCATTCCTGCCTCCCCAGCAGCCTTTTGCTCTGCTCATTTGTTATCCTTTCAACACAATCCAATCCAATTTGCCATCAGAAACAGTAACATTTATAGAGATGTGTTGCCTTTGAATGAAATACCTTTCTGCAGTCAGTAAAGCATTGCGTCTGCCAAGTAAAAGGAAAAAAAGAAGCATTGATTAATAAAGTGTAATAACACTCCCCCCTCCCCATGTATTTGAACAATAGCACATTTATGTATAAGTGTTTGGTGTGTGCATAGGTGCCTGCATTCGACCTCTGTAAAAGATGGCAACCGTGACATGAAGGCTATAGTTATTTAACTGCTGCCAGTTCATTTTCAGCAGACTTAAGTTTATTGAAGGATATGACATACAATCAATGAAGAGAGCTTATGATCGTGTCCCCGTGGAAAATGTGTTGAGGTCTGTTATTGAATTTGAAATCTTTATTCCCATCTCTTTCTAATCTATCAATTTTTATTATAGTGTGTGATCTCAAATACTTTCCCACACTGTCTTAAATAAGTATAGAGATTGAAGTAGCATTAGTTACCAGTGGAAGCATATTCGATTTGGTTCCCCAGCAGTGCTTATCCATGCAAAAATGAAATCCAACTGTTTTTAGGAGGTACACCCCATGTGGTCTGTTATCCCGACTGCTCAGGAACTGGGGGTTTTCCAGGTAATAAATCTATCAAAAAAATAATTGAAACATCACTTAAAACCAATTGTTTTTCCCCTAATAAGGATTAGCTATGTTTTAGATGGGAGCAAGTACAAAATACAATTTTTATTTACCATATTTGTCCCTGAGGGATATCTCCCTAGGCATAGCCCTCTTGAATGAATTTGTGGTAAATATGTATTCTCCCATAGAGTCAAGTTTAAGCAAATCATTTAATTTTATTAATGATTTCCTTTTTTGTCTGTAATAAGAAACAGATATGGAAATGTTCCAGATAATCCATAATTCGTAACATCAAAACATTAAATAAATCCGACAGGGTTGTTTTACCTCCAGTAACAATTAATTATATCTTATCATTATATTCATCTGTCTATGTCCATCATGTGGTTCTCTATGCCAGGCTTTCTTCTTTTGCCAGTATCTGTGTCTTCCTTTTCCTGCCAGCCACTCACTAGCTGTTGTGTCACTTACTGTTGCACTGAGGTCACTGAATAGCTGGCTGCTAGGTAAAAGCTTTCAACACACAGACACAGGCTCTGTGCTTCTGCCCTTGCAGGGATAAGTGCAAGGGTTTTGCACTAATTCTCTACATATACAGAGGCAATCTCTCCATTGCTGGCACCATTATTGTTAATCACGGTCCGGATTTCTATTAACTAAAAGTTAGCACAGCCCAAGCTGTGGTGTTGTGATGTCGACAGGCAGACCTGATATTCTTTGGGGCAACATGTAACTCAAACACACATTTAATTATCACCACCATCTAACAGTTTACTTATTAGTAAAGGTCTGTGGAGAGCACAGCATTGCCTTTCTTGTTATTCGCACATGCACCAATTTAGCTCTAAGCATGCCACCAGAGATTGCTAATGTCTAAATTGCTCAACCGTGCTTTATCAAAGAAACTCTGTAAGTGATGCAAGAACCTTCCGTGCCGTAAATCATTTCTTAAATATGGATCCAGTTTCCTAGGTTATTGACCCAAAGCCATGCATGCTTTTAAGCATAATTTAAACAAGGTCTCAGCCATTAGCACACAGATCCCTTTTCGTGGATTTTAGAAATTTCTAGGTGCTAAACTCATTTCTTGCACATAACACATTTAGTACTGTCAAAATAGGTTTCCAGACTTTCATTAACACCCTCCTTAAATTAAGCTCCTACACATATATTTTAAATGCATTTTAACTTTCACACCTCTTTTCTTGTGTTAGAAACAAATTTACTGTGCTGCTGAAACAGCGCTATGTTTTAATATGGGGAGAACTGAATGCTTTTATTAAATTTCTCTGGCAGCTCATTAAAAGTGCAGATTAAACTAATGACAGACGTTTCGCAAGTTAAACCTCAATGATTGACATTTTTTTCCTTTATAAACCTTTCTGAAAAAAAAAATGGATATAATGCTATCACTGCAACCAAACCATGTTCTACAGTTTCACATTCACTATCTTGATTGCTTAAAATATAAAAAACAATTTAAAGGCAGTGGAATATACTGTATTCTACCATTCATTCTTCATTTCTGCAAAATTTTAAATGAATCCAATAGAAAAACAACTTGAATTGATCTTCATCTGTTATGGTTTTTATAATTTTATAATTATTTTCAGCTTTCAAGTAGGTGGGGGAGTCACTTAAAGGGGGTGTATTGTCAAAAATCTCACTTTGCCTTTGGGGAACGAATATAAGCCTTTTTCAAATTGCAATCCATTATTTTTTTATGAGCTGTTCCCGCCCGCCAACCAATGAAAAATGCCCCTGCCAGCAGTAGGCCACCCCCACCCTCATTATGTGCATGCATATGACCTCACTGACATGGCTGCTCACACTGGGAGGACATTTTTTAAACAAAAACTACTATTATTCCCCTAACTGGAGTGAGGGCTCTAATAGCCCGCACCTTTAGTTAGGGATAATATATCTCATAATTGGAATCTTTGTAGCCATAGATTCGGATTCACATTATGAAATTCCTGCCTGCTTAGCTTTCTGATTTTTTTTTTCTTTTCTGTTGTAATTCCCTTGATCTCTCTTCTCCTTCCTGCAAGAGGCCGTGCAATGAAAAACTCCCTGATCATACAATTGTGCACTGCCAAGAAAACAGTTTAGCTAACTACCCCATCCTGATTTAGATTAAATTACAACAATAAAGTTGGAGAAGTCTCTTTATTGTCTCTTTCCCAAGAAATTGATTCATTTAACCTCCATGCTACAAAATCTGAGACAAGATAGTATGTAGGCATATTCACCTGAGGAAGGCTGTTGGGACGAAACATGTAGTGTATGGCAGCGCTACAATAAATACACTGATTATGAAGATATTAGATGTGTTTGTTGTGTCCGGGTAATCTCTTTTCTTCTATTTGTAATGTTTCTAAACTTACACAGCATTGTAGCCTGCTAAGTAGTCCCCCTAACTTTTATATTACAAAGATGGATAAGAACAAGTTGTTGTATAGTACAATGGATATAGAAATCACTGCTGATGTAGTTCCCATGGAGTTGTTAGCCTTGGGTGGAGGCACTTAACTTATCCAAATGCTTCAAATCTCCCACTTAGCAAAGGCTTGCAATCTATTCTGTTGATGCCTCAGTGTGGCCCTGGATATTAGTGCCAAGTAAAGGGTTACATATGCATAATTTCAGATGTAACTTTTTTTGAAGCGCACGTATCATAATACACAAGAGCCACAAAAAACCTGAATAAACATATAATTATAAATGCTAAGTGATAGGACTGATATAATTCCCTGAAACTTGTGCATTATGTAGAGAACAGTCTTCCCCCTTAATGTTAAATATGAGAATATTAGAAGTCTAAGGAATTCCTTGACCATATCATGGACCAGCTAGTGATCTAGCTTTTTTCAGGTTACTCCGAGGTTACTTGTAATATCCTGATATTTTGCAGCCTGTTGCAAGGATATCATTTAAAGGAGAAACACAAGGCTAGTCTATTATTAAAAATCATAATTACATCAGCATAATACCAAATAAGTATAGAGAGCAGATACTTTGAGCAGCTTGTCCCATACATTCATCAATTTATAGATACAATTCTAGGTATGAAGATTGTATTATATTTGTTTTATTCTTTTAGTGTACTAGTTCCCCCATGTTCTACCCTTCTGCCAAAAAGGGGGTTAAAACTAAGCCTCCTTTTATTATTTTCTCAGCAATTTTACTCCTGCTCAGCAATAATACTTCCAATAACGCTTAAAAAGGGGGACTTTGTACATGAAATATGAATGAGTTGTAAAATCGAACGCTCCATTTGACAGCTTGGTGATTATGAATAATCAATAAAAGAACTGCCTGCTGTTAGGATAATAATGAAAAAAAAAATCCTTTGCCCGGTTATTATCGTTATTACCATTATGGTTATTATTTCGCTGGAGTTTCGTTTTTATAGTATACTAAGAACACATTGGAGAAAATGTTCACGTAAAGCAAGTAAAATAATGTTTATTGAATTCTAATGAATAATTACCATCATCTGCCACCATCAGCATTGACATTTTTTCTCTTCTAGAAATACTGACATTTTGCACCGCATGTTTCCCTTTCTACTCTAGCATGTGAGCCCTTGCAAGCACTTCTTTCTGTTCTTTGTTTTATTCTGTTAAGGCTTGCTACACATAAAATAGACCGTGTTCAATCCGCTGTTTAAATACCTCAATCATGAAGAAACATCTGAATCTTTTTACAGGCAAGATGAGAAAAGAAGGTTCTCCCAGTGGTATAAACTTATTTATTTGCCTATTCAATATACCTAATATAAAAGAGTGAGGCAAGGACAAATAGTGTTGTGTTTGGTAGCCGAGGATGAGGAGAGTATAACAGTGCTTTATTAGCAGGTTCATGCAGCCATTACATAACAGCAGTAATTCTTATGCTATACCGAAAGTCCTGTATTGTTACCACACTTCTAAAACACACATGATAGATAGATTTGTGTAATTCTTTTCTGGGCTATATTAACAAACTTCAGTTAGTCTCATGTGTAGAGAATTTTTAAACTGGGACTCCTCCCCTCAGTAGGAACCTCACAGAAGTATTGAAGTAAAGGTCTTCAAGATTGGGCACCAGTGGTTCTTAACCTCTTCACTTCAACATGGTTTTTCCCACAATGCAGTATTTCTTCCCATAATCCCAGCTTTGTTGCGGTAGCAGGGGATGTTGTACCTGATGCAATTGCACTGCATCCGCCTGGAGTAATTTCAGGTGTTTGCAGCACAAGTGACATCTGCTCTAGTTTCTATAGGTGCAAGTTTGCTGTGCCTGTTGCAGGTCAGTAGTAGCAGTAGCTCCAGGGTTCCCCTGTATTAATAGGAGCAGCAGCACTAAGCATTTTCTCTGTGGAGCACAAAGCTGCTCTACATAGATAGCACTGTCAATCTAACATTCCTATGTTCTATAAGATGCTATCCTGCCACTATCTTTATCTTTTTCATGAGATCCCTTACCCTTGGCTTTACTAAGCCTTGTTATACTTAGGGTAATTATTCTTACTGAGGCCTCCTAACTCAAGCAACATCAACGATACCAGGTGGGGTCCAAAAAAACCCATGTGTCCCCTCATTACATAGACTAGCAAACAGGAACTACACTTGGACCTATGGGAACACATCCTTTGCCCAGAGCATATGTACACTTCTTTATAGTAGGGATGGTTTATTCATTCACTTCCCTAAATGAATGCCTGTATGGAGATAAGACACATCTGTAGTATTTATGGTTCCTAACAAACTGCAGAACCACACTCTCATATTTAATCACCTCTTTTTATCTTATGGAGCCAGAATTACTCCAGAACTATACATAAACCAGCAGCCCTTTGTAGGGAGGGGAGATGAAAACATAGGACCAGCCTGTGTCCAGCAGGAAAAATAAATTTAGCAGTTTCCTAATATCTGAATTTAATTTGCCCTCAGCCAGAGCTCAGCACTGCATCATACTGTGATGTTTTCTAGAGGAATTTGTTCATGCTGCGATCATTTCCTCCCACCAATAACCATTTTAACCCTGCTGAACTGTACCAAAAATAAAGCTCTAAAATAGCGGCAAAGAAAAAGACAGATAGTTTCTAATGTACTGTAGAGTAGTATTATTCAAACCTATGGACATGCAACACTGCAGCTAAAGCTTTGTGGCAGAGTAAACTTCATTGGATACATACAGTATACATTTGCTCAAAGAAAAAGGCTAATTTGAAAATAACGATAAAAGCCATCTTAACATTTGTTTATTTAGATTATTTTAATTGTTAATATATGCACAGGAATTTAAGGGGATGAATGATTTGCCCATTAGCACTTCCTTCCAATATTTGTGTCGCTGAACAAAAGAGTTAATTAAACGGGAATGTAAAATGAGATGTGCGTGTGATATGAGCTTTAATCGTCTGATTAAAGAGAACGAATTGGGGGAAAAGAAATGAGAAGGCCTCATAAATTAATCAGGTCTTGTGCAAAAAGCTAATTCTGTTTATTAATCATAAATAAAGTATGAGATGGAGTTTTTACATACACAGTCCTTTAAATCCCATTTGCCTAAACAATATATAAAGGGTAAAGCAACTCAGCACCTTCTGTTAAAATGCAGCTTCAGTTGGCATTGCAATATACTTGAGGTTGTGAAAAAGTATTGTTAAAGATCGAAATCAAGTCTCAGAGAGAAGTATCTTATTCTAATAACTGACAACCCTGTGTGCGACTGGCTAGTGATATGGACATCTCAAATAGGCTCATGATTGGATGTTAAAGAGAAAGTATTTCTCCAAATGTCTACTGGGTGGAATTATTTAGTTATTTATGGTGAGCAAGCTATCAATGAATTGTGTATTGTGATAAAGGCAGTATTTATTACTTACACAGAGGGTTTTTTATTTTGTTCACTCCAGTATTACCCATTTCCCTGCTAATTCCCCAACCTTAGAAGGTGTGTGTCATGACCACAATGAACTAAACTAGAGACCCAAGTGCCACTTTCCTGCAACTGGATAGTGTTGCTGCTGGAAAGTTGCAGACACATAGGCTCTCAAGCTGATTTCTGAGCTGATACTTGAGCCTGGCACTAACATGAGGCTGTGGGAAACAGTTTAGCCTACTTTTACTTGCAATGTAGAACTCACCTGTGCAATACTATCCTGTATATGAGATCTATTTGCATACAAGTAAAAAGTATCATCTACTACTGACATGTATATTTTGTGGTAAAAGAGAAACAAAATAAAGCTGATTATCGTGAAACAATACCTAACCAGCAGGGCTCTTAAAAAATAAAGAGTAACATAATACTGTTGAGAATGGGCCTGTGTCCAAAACGTGTTCATATTAGGTATAAGAAAGTGGTAGGTAATGTATGTTGCTTTTGTTACAAAAACAATAACCCCCCCCAATAACTCTGAGCTTTTGCTTTTGCAGTTTCAATGTGTCATTTTGTAACAGAAGTGTCACCACAGTGAAAATGTGCTAAAGCTTTGCAGACTGCAAGGGTCCAAGGGTTAAATGTCTCTTGGAGATCAGTACACTGTTAGATATGATTCATGAAAGGAAGTGAAGAGAGAGACAGATTGCAGACCAGACGGAGGAAGCAGGGTAGGGTATAAAATATAAATCACAAACTGCATTTGCCAGGAATGAAGGTCTGACCAGAGAAAATCTAATTAAATGTTCAACCCCCCCCCATCCCATTTCTGTTATATTATGTTTCTTTACCTTGAGTTCCTGCAAAGCAAATAAAATAAAGGTGGGGGTAATTTATACAACCTGCTCTCATTAAAACACAGAATTTGCTGCACCTCCCAAGACTTGCACCACCTTTGTTCCACTAACTGCTTTCAGACAAAGGGGCAAATTCACTAACGCTAGCGCTTATTTGCCAGCATGACGTCATTTTGCAACTTCCCCAATTTACTAACAGTATCCCTAGCATAAATTTGCTAGCAAAGAAGAAAGACTAGCGCAACTTCGCACCCTTACGCCAGGCGAAGCTGTGCACTGATGAAGTCACGTAACTACGCTAATTCACTAAGATGCCCATTTAACTGAACGTTACCTCTTGCCCTAGACTTTACTTCGCCAAGCCAGGCCCTGGCGAAGTTCAATACAATATATAGGAGTTTGAAAAAAAAACTGGGGTATTTTACTTTTTTAGGGTGATAGTCTAAAAAATAGAGTAATTTTGGGGGGGGGGTGTTACCCTCCTTCCCCCACTACATTTCCTAACATATGGCAACTCAACTATACAGGGGATACATGTTTAGGGCAACAGGACAACTATAGTGAATTTGCCCCACAGTGTAATCAAGATTTGTGGATATACCTGAGTCAGATGGTAGCATTATTACATTATTTTATTTCCTATATGTACAGGTCTCACTCTCTAGCTGATTAATTTAAAGGCCAACCATATTAAAGGCATAGGTAGACATTTGGCTGGAAATTTTATATTTTTATTACCAGACCTTTAACAAATGGCATTATAATGGCAAATTATATAAACAATTTCTGCTCAGTTTTTAAATCTTCACCAGTAGCATCTGTCATTACTTAATGCCAGCTATAAGGTTTGAGGGCTTTTTTAACAAACACAACTTCAATAGGCAAAGTGCAAAAATGGATGTAAATCACCATGTTTTTTTTACCTACAAATCAATTATTCCCACACAGCAAAGCCCACCAAATCACTTGGGAATAGGCAAGCCTAGAGAGTGCAGTTTACCAGCGTTCCTCTCTCCTCGGGATTCCAGGATGTCCTCTAAAGCCACCTTGAGAGAGCTCCTGTCCAAGGTTCAGCACGCCAGAGCATCTAAATGGAAGTGGCTCCGAGGTCTCCTAGAAGCGCAGACCATGACTGAACAGACCATTCCTCCCAGGGGAGGCAGAAGGTCCAGGCCTCCTGTGGTCTCAGTCCCAGCTATCGATGGGCGTCTCGTTTTTGGAAGTGGGTGTCTGTTTTTGGAATACGACGCACATTGCCAGCATCAAAAAAATGGACAGCGGCATCCAAAAATGAACGCCAGGCGAAATTCTACTGCTGTTTTCCGAATTTATCCGCCGGTGGCGAATCGCGGGAATTCAATGCGAATTCGCCCCAGGCAAATAAGTTCGCCCATCACTAGTCTGAGCCCATAGTAGCTCAGTTGCTCCAGCAATGACACTGGTAGCATGCAATTTCTTTAAGACATGTGAATAGGGTTGCCACCTGGCCAGTATTAGATTAATAGGGAAAAAAACATAAATACATAGGAAGGCCGGTAGTTTTTTCCAGAAAAGGGAGGCAACCCTACATGTGAAGGGAACTGTTGATTTACCATGGCTCCCTTGCACCTATTTCAACCTGTACTTTGCACTTGAAATTATCTGCCAGAATAATAATAAAAATATACAGACTGCACTGGGTCCTGAGTTGTCATGTAATCTAATGTGGATTTTATAGTTTTTGTATTGGTTAATACAAATTTTCTCCAACTCCAATAGAATCCCAGTTTATCTGTTTAAATCGGGCTCCATGATCTTTGTCCCTGCAGCTGGATTTGGAAACAATAAAGGGGATGTAAAGGCAAAAATGAAATCCAATACAAATCTCTATCCCCTGCTGTTCATAAGTATGATTGTTTCCCTGAACAGCAGTTAGGGACTGTCTGACAATTCCTAACCACAGCAGTAAATGAAGGGAGCATTTCACAGCATACAGTCAGGTTTCTTATAAAAATAGTACACATTTTTTAATTAAAGTATACTGGAGATTTCTTTTTCATTAGAAAAAGTAAAAATGGGATTTTATTTGTTTGCCTTTAAATGCCCTTTAAAGTGAGAATGCCTTTAAAAAGAAAGAACAAAGTGCTTTTAATAATGGTGGTACAAGAATCATAAGTGAAATAAACTCTGTGGTCTGTTTTTAGTTCATTATCTTCCCTGCATTACTCAAATTAACTCTTCTTTAGATGGTGTATAGGAAGAAACTGAGATATTTCCCATCCGTAGGTCATATACAGATTTGATCTTACCTAAAGTGAAATGTCTAGAAATAATATTCTTTGCAAGGTAGTTCATTATAATTGGTTGCCATTGGAGATCCAACCCTCAATAGGTTCCACAGCCTCTAGACTAGCTATCAAAACAAACATTCCTCTAGAGGACTCCTCTTCCTTTTGGGACCCCAGGAGGATAGTTATCCAAGAAGAATGGCTGTAAACTTTAGGCAGCTGCTGTATTACCTGTTCAGGAGAATTTATATAGGTGGGAATATTGTACAAACCAAAAATATCAAACACTTTGCACTTTGCTTGTTTAGGTATTTCAAAGATTACCAACATAAAAGTACAGGCTAAATCGAAGGCATGCAATTCAGAGTTTCAAAAACAGCAATCTTGTTTCTAATGCATCTGATTTCATAATAAATTCTACCAAATTTCTGTCTGTCTATTCTTTCCTTCAGGGACAGCTAGAATCCCCTGCAGACATAGAACTGGTCAGTTCAAGCGTCTTCATTAAGTATTCGTGTCACCCCACCATTCTATGACTCAGTCTCCTCCACATGCTTTGATCTATATTCATTCCATAAAATCACATGAACTTATTTTGAAAATCCCATAATGGCAGTTCATTTAGGGCTAAGATAAAAGGGGTTTACTTAATTGTTTACATAATGAAATCAACACAATTACTGGGCCTGAAATGTATTAAGTTTATTAAATGTACCACTTCTGAAGTGCAGGATGCACATTTCCCAATGTCTTTTCCACTACTCTTCTTTTTTTCTTGTGAGTGTGATTATTGCCAAGTGCTCATCCAGGTAACTCACTAGACATATTTATGATTCAACATAGATTTTCATGACAAACCATTGTGCACTTATTGTATGAATGCAACAGTGTTGAATATTGTTGCTTTCAATCATACTGATTGAGTTAGTAGATCTAGATGTCTTTTTAGCTCCAGGTCAGCTTCTTTATGCATTATAGAGGGATGATCTACACTAACAGCAACAGTATACAATAGACCAGTGATCCCCAACCAGTAGCTCGTGAGCAGCATGTTGCTCCCCAACCCCTTGGTTGTTGCTCTCAGTGGCCTCACAGCAGGTGCTTATTTTTGAATTCCTGGCTTGGAGGCAAGTTTTGGTACAATAAAAACCAGGTGCACTGCCAAACAGAGTCTCAAGTAGGTTGACAATGCACATAGGGGCTACTAAATGGCCGATCACAGCACTTATATGGCAACCCAAGAAAGTTTTTCATGCTTGTGTTGCTCCCCAACTCCTTCTACTTCTGAATGTTGCTCCCGGGTTCAAAAAGTTGGGGATCCCTGCAGTGGACTGACAGTTAATGGACAATAGCTAGTTTGCTGAAGCAAGGAAGCTCCTCTAGTGATAGCTACCTTAGAGGAACAGGAGAAATGTCACCTCAATATCATTAAAAACATAATTCAGCCTAGTTTATCTAGAGATGGAATTGCATATTTAACACTATTTCAGCTAAAGATACACCCATCTATAGAGATATGTCTCTTAAATGTCTCATATTACCAGTGTTATCAAGGAAAAGATATACTGTGCTGTATATATTAAATAAAGGCGCAAGGCTCAAAGCAGAGAGGAACAACCAGGTGTACATTTCAGTGAGTCATGTGAAACCACTAAGCAATAATTATAGGGAAGGATGAAGATTCAATAAGCACCATTTTTAAGGATATAATTCACAGGATATTCATGAGTATTAGAAAAATATGTTTAATATTTGTAAAAATATTACATCTGTTTAAAAGAAAGAGACTGCCAAGATGGGCTCAACTACAGATTTTTAGTAGTTTTCTTCCTCTATAAAACTTTTCACATAATGGCACTCTCTGGGTGTTTTTGTGTAATTTGGCAATAATTTGCCTGCTAGTCTTTTGTAAACCTTGTGAAACAGTTTACATTGCATGGTTGCATCAATAGGCAACACTATGGGGCGGATTTACTAAATTCACCTGAAGGATTCGAAATTCGATCGAATTTTCAAAAAGATTAAAATTTTCGAATATTTTTCAATGCCACTTCGACTATCGAATTTTGAAAATTCGATCGTATCGAATGATTCGAATAAAATTCTATTCAAATATTCAACTTTCCCTTTAAATTTTTATTCGACTGCCTAGTTCACCAGATTAAACTGACCAAATTGGTTTTAACTATTTTTGATCAAATAAAAAAAATTCGATCCAATGGTTAAAATCGTTCGAATTGAACAATTTTATCGTTCGATCAAATATTTCCTATTCGATCGTTCAAGCAATCGAATTGGGGTAAAATCCTTCAATTTGAATTTGATGGATTTTAATTCCCGTAAAATTTGATGGTTGAATTCGAGGGATTTTTAACCCTCCAATTTGACCCTTAGTAAATCTGCCCCTGAGTGAGTGTGTGTTGTGTATGTGTGTGTGTGTGTGTGTACCCCTAGAAACACATTGTTGGACCACATTTGCATTTGTACAAAGTATTTTTATTTGCCCAGTGTAATCTCACCCTAGTAGTTCTTCCAAGTTTTAATTTAGCCCTAATATATCACTAATAATGCTATCATACTTAACCAATACACAGTAATAAAGACACTAATAATAAAGTTTTGCTTTCCTTATATTTTCTCGTCAATCACTAAACAATTATATTCTCTCAGGTATAAGCTATACAAAGTGAATCCTGTATGGCAGCTTCCACTACGACAAAAGAACTTAATTCTTTAAACAGTATTAGAGCTTCATATTCTAAAGGCAACACATTTTTTTTCCAGAGACTAGTCCTTTAAACAATGACAAGGAACAAGGCACATCATACTTTAATGTTTCCGTAAAGCTGCTTACTCATATTAAGCTTATTATGAGACACACAGAGATGAGATAATTCCTAATTTATGCAAGTTTCCACTGGCCTTGATGCCTTATTGGCAATTATACAGCAGGAAAGAACAGAGCACCAATTACAGCTATATTGTAAATCAACTATAGACTAAATCATAATAAGCTTTAAAAGACTGTAAGTGAAATGTAAAAAAAAAAGTAGCTACATAGAATCTGATAGCACCGATGAAGAAGCTCTTATCTTATTCACACAATCTGCCAGTAACTATACCCTCCTTACTAAGTTTCCTCATCCTGTGCGTGTTTCATTTGTCTTTCAAATTTTGGTTTTCATACCTATTTTCTCTGATTTCTATTTTATATATAAACGATAATCTTGTGCAACATATTCACAGTCAGCATAACCAAATGGTGCAAGCGAGATACAAGCTTACAATCCTATGTATTTATTGTCAAGGTATGTCACCAGGGGCATGACTACAGAGGAAGCAGACCCTGCGGCTGCAGGGGGGGCCCAGGAGGTATAGGGCCCTTTGAGGCCCTAATTCATATACAGTTTCAATAAATATTGGTAAAACAAGTCAACCTCTAAACATTTTGGGGGCATGAAAAATAATTTACTTTGGGACCCAATATTATCTAGTTATGCCATTGTATATCACCTAATACCCAGAATGCTTGGAGTCTTGGATTTTCTGGATATGGGATCTTTCTGTAATGAGGAACACAATTCAGAATGAGTAAAACGTTATAGACTGCTTGTTTAACTAGAAATTCATGGAAAATTGCACTTGTATTTTGGAGATCTCATATACTCTATAATATCTCAGATATAATGATATAAATCATATAAATAAATACAAATATATTCAAGACTCTGCTCCAGTCAACACTTTCCTTCAATCAGGACTCTCTTATAATATTACAGAAATAGGAGACCAGGGCACATCAAGGGACAGAGAACTTAAAGGGATCCTGTCATTGGAAAAATTTTTTTCCAAAATGTATCAGTTGATAGTGCTGTTCCAGAAGAATTCTGCATTGAAATCCATTTCTCAAAAGAGAAAACAGATTTTTTATATTTCATTTTGAAATCTGACATGGGGCTAGCATATTGCCAATTTCCCAGCTGCCCCAAGTCATGTGACTTGTGCTCTGATAAACTTCAATCAGTCTTTACTGCTATACTGCAAGTTGGAGTGAAATCACCCCCTCCCTTTACCCCACCCAGCAGCCTAACAAAAGAACAATGGGAAGGTAAACAGATAACAGCTCCCTAACACAAGATAACAGCTGCCTGGTACATCTAACAGCACTCAATAGTAAAACCCATGTCCCACTGCGTACTATTCAGTTACATTGAGAAGGAAAAACAACAGACTGCCAGAAAGCAGTTCCCTCCTGAAGTGCTGGCACAAGTCACATGACTGGGGCAGCTGGGAAATTCACAAAATGGCTACCCCCATGTCAGATTTCAAAACTGAATATAAAAAAATCAGTTTGCTCTTTTGAGAAATGGATTTCAGTGCAGAAGTCTACTGGAGCAGCACTATTAACTGATGCATTTAAAAAAAAACATGTTTTCCCATGACAATTTCCCTTTAATTGGGGAGGGCAAGCAGTGCTCTGGACAATGGGCAATTGGGAGTACTATCAGAAAGAGCAGCTGCACTCTTACCACCAAGGGGAGGCATCAGATGCAATAAAAGCTTAAGATGGGTTTCCTGCTTACTCATCCCTGTGGCTCTAAACTTTCTTGGGACAGGAGGATGCTTTCCATGTTTAAGGGTTATCAGTATTCATGAATTACAACCTTTTTATTTTTCCTGTTCTTCCAGGTGCCATGAAGAAGCAGTTAGTGATGGGTGAATCTATCCCGGTTCACCGAAAAATTAGCAAATTTCCAGCGAAACTAGTCACTTCTCGTTTTTGACGTGTTGCATCGTTTTCGGCGCGCGTCACGTCATTTTTGTTGCGCTTTTTTTGACGCGCATCTCGTTTTTTTGACACCAGCGAATTTATTTGCCGGCGGTGAATCGCTGGAATTCACAGCGAATTTTCGCCTGGCGAATAAATTCGCCCATCACTAGCAGCAATAAGGTGCAGTCAGAATAACCAGTTTCAAGAAAATATGGCAAGTGGGGTCACACTTGCATTGGATTTGCAGAGCACCTGCAACCTGTGTCTCTCTAGCAATTATTGAACTAAAATTTCAGCATAAACAGTGAAAGCTTTCTGTTGATATTATGAGTTTCATTTCAACACTCATAGAGCAATCTTGCATTCTCGTTAACCATACCAATAGCAGAGTTACAGTTCCAGGAAGGTCAAAACGGCTTGTATTATTTTGTTAAACTTATTTAACTTTCTTTATTTTGTTTAACCCTTGAAGAGCCTCCATCAACAATTACATTTTTTTTGTAGTGATGCTCCAAAAGAAGGTACAGAGTAAACCTGAAAAAGAGATGATTCATGCAAGGTTCTGTCAAAACAATGTGTCATGTTTAAAAAAATATTCAAGAAATTATTTCATAAATACCAAATAGCTAAATTAACCTATGGCGTTCAGTCGGAATGCCCTGGAATCAACATACAGCACCTCTTATTTGATGTTCAATAATATTTATGCTCTGATAATGGGTCACCTCTATTCTCTGAGCTCTTCTGTGTTTCATATATTAGTATTTAGTTGCATTTACCCTTATGTGTTCTGTTGCCACATGGAATGTGTACCAAAAGCAAAAAATTTGAAGTCTTCCCATCCACTGCTTCTTTCTGGTTTTATTTGAAGTCCTACAAATGTCTCTGTATTTATCCCATGCATGTTTTAATTGCTTAAATTGAATACACATCTGTAGGGAGGCTATTCCATGTACCTGCCATAATAAATGTTTCCTTCACACCATCTTTATAGGAATATAATTAAAATGGTCAGTGGCATACCAAGAGGGTGTTAGCCCCCCCCTCAAAAAAAATCGCCTCACCTACAGCATGCTCACACCAGACACGCATAAAAATTAAAAAAGAAGAGTGGTGAGGAGGGGGGAGATTTTAATACTATAGTTCTACTATAGTAGTACTATATTCCTCTATAGTTATGCCATTGAAATGGGTAGTTAAAGTGTTTACCTCTTTAGGCAAGTCATGTTATCATTGGGTTTACGATAGTGGTGGAAATAAAAGCTATTTCTTAGCTCTTAATGCTGTAATAACACCTTACTCAACTTGATTTTGCTAAACCTGCTAGAACCCCACAAGTTAAAAAAAAAATCTGCAAATTAGTTAATTTCACAGTCACATTACACACTTTATTCTATAATTATACAACTGAACACCTCTATGTTTTTTAATTTCAATTATTGCCAATTCAGCGTGACTTTTCACAGCCTAATCTCAACTTTAGTTAGACTGATTGCTATTATATAGATTTTACCCGTCAAAATATTTTAGCAGCCTGAAATGTCTAAACTGAGAAAAAAAATTTACGTTCAAGGGTCAACGGGACAGCCTTTTCTATTAGTGATGCTATTATTCTTGTTAGTGCAAACAGAAGACACTATAAAGTATACTCTAAGCAGCTAAGAGATAACACTGAACATTTTATATTCTTAAAACAAAGTTTATATTGTATATGTGGTTCTAAACTATGTGACTGCTTCACAGTGGTGTAACTATGAGTTATCATCCACTCTCTGCAAAAAACCTTCAAGGGGGGCCTGGCAGATGCTCTCAGCCGCATGCACACTTGCCTCCTCCAATGCCTTCTCCTTCCCCTGTTCGGCTGCTCACTGGCTCATTCATCTGCAAATTTCACTGCACTAGGTTAGATGACTACCCGACGGTAGACCCCATGGTCTTCGAAAACCCCTGCAACCATGGGGCCTGCTGTATGGAAATTACAATACTGCTGTTTCAGCATTTGCATTTTACCTATATTCCATTATAAACAATTCCTATTATGATCATCACTCTCCTACTGACTTGCTTAAATAAAAAACATGTACGAAAAAAAGTTCCATGCATGATGTTGCCACTTTTCTGAGATATTTGGCAATATAGTTAAAAAAAGAAAAGGTATGCACTTTAGTAGAAATAACATGAATTTTAGTTATACACTTAATGGAGCTACTATGTACCTTTGTAAACGAGATTTGGGGAATTTTTGTGGATAACAAACAGTGTAACTGTAGGAACTGTCAGTCTAATAAAGCAAATAAAGTGCTGTCTTGCATAAAAAAAGACATTTCCTTGAGGGATGAAACATAATTTTGCCTCTTTATAGAACCCTGGTAAGGCCTCACTATAAGTATGCAGTTCAGTTTTGGCCCTAGTCGTTAAGAAAGATTTTAATGAGCTTGAAAGATGTGCAACTAAACTCTTAAAATAAAAAAAATCTGCGGCCATGTTTCTGAATCTAGTGGAAGTCTTCCCAGAAGAGTGTACGCTGTTGTAGCAAAATGGGGGAGACTGTTTGTATATCAATGCCAATGGGTTTGACATGATGGGAGTTATTTAATAACACTGGAAAATGTCTCACTATTTTCAACCAAACTCCAACCTACATTTATACCCTATTTATCAGTACATTTACTTGAAAAAATATGAATCAAATATAGGGTGTGTGTCCTGAAATTCTGTTTCATCTGCAGATGAAAGAGCCTCACAAGCTCGAAACATGTTGTGTGGCAAATAATAGCACATTTGCAGTTACACTGCTTCTACGTGCCTATTCTTGCTTTATTAACTACCTTGAAAAAATATGGTGTGGGCAAAAGACTTGCTAAAATTGTAAAAAAAAATCCTAATTGGACAATTTTTTTCAGGTTTGACTCCTGAGAGCACAGATTTTTTTCAGATTATCGATTGAGAACTC
>CM044432.1:130872289-130886257 GCA_024363595.1 Xenopus borealis
ATTCTCCCAATTGCCGGCACTGGGAGGGGGGTTGAGATACAGTGTTGGGAGTGTTCAGCGTACCACATGGGGACAGGTCCAGTTGCGGCCACCCCCAGCATTTTGCCACCCTATGACCAGGGAACATGTGGCAGGGCTTTCTCTTTAATATAAGATTATTAGCTACAGTATATGCATATTCACTCCTCACTATTATACTAGTTATGGGGGGTGTTTGTATCTTGCTGTTTATCACACTGTAGTCACTGAGGCAGCATGGAAGGTAGCCTGGGCCCAAAAAGGGTACTGTCTGTATTATATAAATATCCCGGCTGTGACACTGAGCTGCTGCAACTAATTAGAGGATACAGAGAACTGTAGTTTTAGTATATAGTGATGGTGGTGTAGCTTAGTCAGGAATAGGACAAATGCTGAATACAGTCATTTTTCTGGGCATTGCTTTCAGAAATCAGCATTGTATCGTATTTCTGATACTATATTCTGAACTATATTTTACTGGGCTTTATTGAGTTACTGATTTCAGCTCCTGCTCAGAGGACAATCCGCTGCTACTGCAGATGGAACCTACATATAGTAATCTTCTGTTAGAATGTCTAGTACAGTGCTGTCCAATTTCTGTGGTCATTTTTCTGGCCAACATAGTGGAGGGCCAATAATGGAAGCCAGTGTTGGCCACTCCCTGTTTTTAAACCACACCCACTTTAAACCACACCCATGTTACCACAAGAAACCAAAAAACCAAATGGTTGGTGCTCACTGCAGGGATATTAGGGTTGTCATATTAAGACATACCCTTAAAGCCATATGCCTCCTCTTCTCTTGTGAATATCACAGCACACCCACCACATGATTAAACACCTTAGGGGCCCCTAACAATAAGTCTTAATTTGAGGTTTAAACAAAGCAAGGGCCCATCTCTGTAGTGATACCATTTAAAATTTACACATATCAAATAGACACAGCGGGTGGGTGGGGGCCACATAAGGGGGTTGGACAGCCCTGATCTAGTAGGTTTCTAGATACCAAGGGGTAAGTATAAAACAGCTACTGCTTATGGTAGCTTGGACCAGATGTAGATTACTGTATCTGAGGATATGCACATATACAGTATATATAATTATAGCAAACAACTCCAACATACAACAATAGGCCTTGCCGTGTCTGTGGCTTGCAACTAGAACAATGTCGGGATGCTGCCTTGGTGGGTGGCTGCTCCTATAGCCTAATGGATAGGGTGCATGTTTTTAAAACAGATGGTCATGAATTCAATACCCTATGGCCAGAATTGATTGGGCTGAGTAGCCATCAGTTAAAGAGACAGGCTCGTGATGGGCATGGGTCATGCAGGAGTAGAATGACAAGTGGCTGTTTGGTTACACTGGCCCACCTGAACCCAGTGGTCGGGTGGCCAGCACGTCAGGAAGGTGGATGGTGTCAGATTATCGGCAAGCATTCTCTCTGGGAAAACGGCTAATTTCACTGCATGCTTTAAGTTAGCATAAAATCCATAGCGCCTGCAAAAAACAAAAATAATAATGCTACTGTCCACTTGCAGTTTCATGCCAATCAGCTAGCATAACAATTAGGGGCTTCATTGGGCAATTTCACATTATCTGGGCAATTATATAAAATCAACAGCCCCCAATAATATATCATACGTGCCTGCTATTGCAGCTCCCCCTGAGCACTTAACTCCCTAGCACAATGCTAGTCTTTATTTTCATAGGGCCTAGTTTTGATTGTCTGGTTAAAAAGCAGTTGGAACACGGGACTCCACAGCATTGAAGGGATGCCGGAGCACGGGCTCTACAGCGTGGAAGTTCTCCACAGTGTGTTTGGGCTGCGTGGCTGTACAGCAGGGGTCCCCAACCTTTTTGATACGTGAGCCACATTCAAATGTAAAAAGAGTTGGGGAGCAACACAAGCATGAAAAAGTCCCTGGGGTTGCCAAATAAGGGCTGTGATTGGTTATTTGGTAGCCCCTTTGGGACTGGCAGGCTACAGGAGGCCCGGCTTGGTACTATAATTCCTAGCCTGGAATTCAAAAATAAGCACCTGCTATGAGGACAATGAGAGCAACATCCAAGGGGTTGGAGAGCAACATGTTGCTCGCGAGCTACTGGTTGGGGATCACTGCTGTACAGCATGCAAGAGCTGCTGGAGCGCTGGCTCCACAGCATGGAAGGGCTGGCAGAACACGGGCTCCATCACGTGGAAATGGTCCACAGTGTGTTTGGACTGCCTGAGCACAGGGCTCCACAGCATGGGAAGGCTACCGGAGCGCAGGGCTCTACAGTGTGGAAGGGCTGCCAGAGCGTGGGCTCTACAGCATAGAAGTTCTCCACAGTGTATTTGGGCTGCCGGGGCGTGTGGCTGCACAGCATGGAAGGGCTGCTGGAGCGCTGGCTACACAGTGTGGAAGGGCTGCCAGAACACAGACACCATAGCATGGAAGTGCTCCACAGTGTGTTTGGACTGCCTGAGCGCAGGGCTCTGCAGGGTGGATGGGCTGCCAGAGCATGGGCTCCACATCGTGGACAGGCTGCCGGAGCGTGGGGCTCCACAGCGTGGAAGGGCTGTTGGAGAGCGTTCTCCACAGCATGTTTGGGCTGTCAGAGAGATGGTCTAATCATTATTTTCTAATTTTGGTATCTCTTTAAGTGGTCATACTTGCACTGAATTGGCCTAGCCAGTTAGCTGATTATTACTTCAAGGGGGCAGATTCCAAGACCATTTAGCAATCAGATCACGGTTAAACTTTTTTTTTAACTTTCAGTTGCCAGCACCTCTCATGAATATAAATATATGTGTTACATAGGAACAGAAGTGAAAGATGCTACACAATATGCTTAAAAGTGATACCTTTATAGTAAGCCAATATGTGGGCACCTTTTTCATTACAGCTAACAAGAATCCCAGCAAATCCACAAGCATGCTGAGATGGTTATGTTTCAAAGCACCCTGAAAAATGCTAGTGGAGTACATGACTGTGTGCCTTCAATCTTAGAGAATATTGACTGCAGAACTGGAAAAGTGGCAAGTGGCATTAAAAATGGCTGTGTGTACAGCTACAGAAACACACAAGAGTTAAGTGCTTTGCAGTGCACACGCATACAGAACAACTTGCCTCAGTAATTAAGCCATAAGTAAAACATGAATTTGTTTTAAATATGTCTGCCAATAGCCTTGATTTTCCATTAATCAGCCACAGGTGCCAAAGCTCACATAATCAGTCCCCATGGATTTCTCTGTAGGACTGTGATTCAGAAGACAGGTCTCCGAGTGTCTTACAAAACAACCAGGAATGCTGGGAATATCTGACATTATCCTGAATTCCAGCAGGTCTTGACAATCTCTTATGAGCAATGCACATATTCTCTTATGTTATCCTCGATTAGTCACACAGATGTGCATATTCCTCATAAACTTATTATAGAATCAGTTACTGATACCCAGTAGTGATGGGCGAATTTATTCGCCAGGGGCGAATTCGCGGCGAATTCCCGCGATTCGCCGCTGGCGAATAAATTCGCGAAACGGGCAAAAAAATTTGCCATCAAAAATCCGCCGCGCGAAAACGAGTCACGCGTCGTTTTTGACGCGACGCGCCGAAAATGACGCGACGCGCGTCAAAAACGACGCGCGACTCGTTTCGCGAAACGGCGAAAAATTCGAGAATTTCTCTGGAAATTCGCGAATTTTTCGGCGAAGCGAAACGCGGCCGTTTCGCCCATCACTAATACCCAGAAAAAGAGGAACTAGACTCCCTAAATGTCTCCTGGTAAGGTAAATAAAAGTATTGCTTGTTCATATTTGCACCTTGATACTTTACATAATTAAGTGTCCATAGTTGTAATCTGCCCAAGGCTATTGGGATTCTATAATCTAAAGTTAGTATAGATATTGGTATATATAGTTTATGTGAATGTATGGAAGGGTCGGTGTGGTTGTGTTTATGTACTGTATGGCACTGGGTTTCATTTGGAGGGTTTGAACATGATGAACACTTTTTTTTCAACCCGATTTAACTATGTAGCTATAATATATACAGTATATATATATATTTATATATGTGTATACAGTATATATAGTCGTAGTAAAAAGTCGCACTCTCAGAAAAAAGTGAAACATTTACTATCAATGGCCTCAAAGTTGCTAATTCCACAAAGTTTGAGAATATGTATGTGTGTGTGTAAGTATATACTGATAATGGGTTGAGTGCAGAGGACCTTTTGTATTTGTCTATATGTGTATGTATGTATATATTAAACACAGGACAGCACCACTTTCCATTTATCTACCTTGTAGCTGCCCTTCGTGAATGGAAAATCAATGCATATACCTGTATAAGAATAAAAAAACAGCACCAAGGGTCTTTGCAAGATCAAAAACTTGTATTACAACATAGTATGTACAATCAAAGTTTTGGTCCCCATTGGGACCTTTTGCAAGGTACACATACATACCAAATTTCCACTTAAATATCCTCCACCCACATTGTTTGGACGTATCAGTGACATCACCATTAAAAATAACCCTTGTATGGCCGGCCATAATTTTACTGGTGATGTCACCGGCACATGCAAACAATGAGTTTTTGATCTTGCACAGACCTTTGGTGTTGGTTTTTCATATATATATATATATATAGTTATATATACATAAAATTATACACGCAACCCCCTCCCACTACCCAAAGACAACATTGTATAAGAGAATATTACAGGACGTCAGTATGCACAATTGCTTTTTGTATCCACAAGGCCTGTGCCTGGTCTATCACAAATAGACAACTCCAATGCTGTCACTACAATGCAAGTATCAATGGGGAAAAACTAGACTCAGCAGGCCAGAGAATTAGAGCCTTTACATTATTATTAAAAATGTCCAAGGCCAGTTTAGTTAATATGAGGCATGTCTGTACCTGCCAGAATAGCATAAGGTGTATTATGTTTGATTAGGAGACTAGTGGTTTCTGGGGACATTCTCGCTAAGATTTCCCATGGTGCATACACCACTGACCTGGAACTTCTCACGCCAGCTGCTCTCTGCTCTATAGCATGTTACAGAAACATAATGTACATTATGATGCCAGAGAGAACCTCCCTTGCAAACAGTTACTGATTTTCCTCTATGTTATTGACAATTATTTTCACTTTAATTATATTGCATCTGTCTTTTTTTCTTTTCACTCTGTCATATAGCCTGTGCTTCATCCCCCAGAGAAGCAGTCAGATGAAAAAAATGACAGAGATCTCTCACACATTCATATTCATATTACCATGGAAATCTTTAATGTTTATCAAATACGTTACAAAAAAGATAACTTGAGTGAATATTCAAATGAGAGTTTGGTAGAAAAAAGTAATGGGAGAAAAAAGCATTTATATTCACTTTCTCTAAACAGAAAAAGTTGCACTGCAGTGATCCAGGGCTGTCACCATGACAACCTTTTCAGGTAAGGCTCATTAGGCCTAATCCTCTAATTACTAACTACCTCGTCAACGGGGGTTATAATTACTTCAGGGACATAGTTAACCTCTCATTAGAATTGCCTGGACGCTCTTATCCTGCACACAAACATTGACAGAGATTGCAATTTAGCCCTGCTTTAGCCAAAGCATGCTCTTACCGTCGGTCTCCAGGGCCTTAGCTATTCGGCCATTAGGCTGCGAGACTGTCATAACTGTTTAGCAAAAATGCTTTTCATCGGAAGTAATGACAACTCATCCTCAATTGAAATCCAAAGATGAATCAAATGGAGTTAGCCTCAGTCTTTGCTTACAAAAATTCCAGGGAACCTGCATGATAAACATTACAAAGATCTATAATACATTATACATGAGAAGTAGTGTCTTTAATTATTACCTTTTATCTTACTAAAAGTTTTCAGAGTTTACTACTTTACCTGATCACATTTGAGTAGTTCTGACATCAGCTTCGCAGAGTTACCGGACAGATGACCCAAAGGCAAGACTAACGCTGGGGCTGCAGGCTTTATTTTTAGATCTAGGTCCCATGACACAGATATGCTCAAGATAACCCTGTTTCCATAGTCCTGTACTTATGAATTTGATATTTTGTAAACAATTTGTACTGACCCCCCAAGAAGAATTACACGTATTGCCGTAATTAAACGTTTTCAAATACCCAGTAAGAAAGGTTGTTGACTAAATTATACATTATGGGGAAAAAACATTATTTAGAAAGCTCTGAATTATGGATCCTGTATTTTAATTAAATAATTAACATTTCTAAAAATGATGTCCTTTTTCCCTGTAATAATAAATGACAGTAGAACCCCCATTTTACATTTTTCAGGGGACCAGAAAAAGTTCAGGAAAATGTAAAATCAGGAAAATGTATTATGCATAATATATGGGTAGGACCACAAAACAGTAATGTAAAATGAGGGAAAACTTAAAATGA
Source organism: Xenopus borealis (assembly GCA_024363595.1). Lineage (NCBI taxonomy): Eukaryota > Metazoa > Chordata > Amphibia > Anura > Pipidae > Xenopus > Xenopus borealis. Next base: position 130,878,719 of record CM044432.1, read on the forward strand.
GGCGATGTAAAATTGAGGTTCCGCTGTAGTACCTTAACTACGCAATACTTAATCCTTATTGTTGCCAAAACAATCATGTTGGGTTTAATAAATGTTTAAATAATCATTTAGTGATATAATACATAAAACTAACTATAAATAAGACCAGTAATCTGCTGACCTACATCGAATAATTCACACTGCAGCACTCCGAAATGGTGAATTTATTTGTGCCAAAGACTAGGATAAGCCTTTGGCACAAATAAATTCAGATATTCACCATTTCGGAGTGCTGCAACATGAGTTTTTCTATGAATAATTGGTTCCTTTGGCAGTGGGAAAACAGCGTCCACCCAACGCTACAAAAAGCGCAAGTATAGTTGTAGCAACTTGTCTACTTATACATCTACACCGACATTTACAAGACCAGTAACCTGCCTACCCATATCCACACTTTTAGCCAAAAGTTCTACCTGCAACCCGCAGGTACTCAACCAGCTGCAGGATTGACTAAGCATTATGATTTTCCATGTTCATTATTCCTGGTCCTATTGGCTGAGCCACAATCTTTATAATGGACAGGGCACCCCCTTGATCCTCCATGTCTCTAATAATAACCTTTCTAGAAACCCCACACTTTACTTGACCCTAGGATAAAAGGCATGCTTGTCTCTATGGTCTTACAGAATATACAAAAACAATTGTATAAACAGATCACACAACAAATATTTCTTGAAGACAAAGATATGGCCATCCATACTGTATAATAATTTTTGCTTACTATCTGGCTGGGTAGACATGTAATCATTTAGGTTTTTCCAGTATTTAGGACAGTAGAGGATAAAGCTAATATGAAACTTTTTCAATATTTATTCAAATGATCAATTTAAGTTTGTACTATGGGCAATTATTAATGATCTGCCAGACATTTCCTCAACTGAAATATCTCGAAATCATCAAAAGATCTTGTCCAAAACATTAATGTTCCATTTTTTTGGATTAAGACAATAGTTGCTGTAGTCCAGTAACGTAACTAGAGGGGGGCAAGCCCTGGTGCGGGACGCCCAGCTGGACCCCCTGCCCCCTCCGTATGTGATTTCCTGCTGGGAATCAGTGGCCCTGAGGGTGTGCAGGCCCTGGCCTAATTGCACCCCCCTGCTCCCCCAGTAGTTACACCACTGCTGTAGTCTACAGAGAGAACTCATTGAGTCATCTCCTATTTGTTCCTATTTGTATCTTTCTATTTTTTTCATCCTCTTAAGTCACACAAACTTCATTTTCTTACTGCCATATCCACAAATACTCTATTTCCTTCTCTGGAGCTTTCTTATTGCCACTTTTTGGAGCTTTACTCATTGCCTTGTTGCTCAGTCTTCTCTAAAGAAGAGGGGGCCATGCCGACCTGTACTGGTCATTTTCCACTGCCTACCCCTCACCTGCTTTCCTCCCCCATCACTTGTAAAGGTATGGGACCTATTATTCAGACTGCTTGGGACCTGGGGCTTTCCAGATAACGGATCTTTCAGTGGTCCTTAAGACTACAAGAAAATCATGTAAACATTAAATAAACCCAATAGGCTGGTTTTGCATCCAATAAGGATTAATTATATCTTAGTTGGGATGAACTACAAGGTACTGTTTTATTATTATGGAGAAAAAGGAAATAATTTTAAAAAAAATTGATTATTTGATAATAATGGAATCTGTGGTAGATTGCCTTTCTGTAATGTGGAACTTTCTGGATAATGGGTTTATGGATAACAGATCCCATACCTATACTGTGTTATGTTAAATAAAAAACAAAAAAGGGTTTGACTTTCTACAAGAGCACTGGCTCCTGTCAGAAAAACTGTACAAAATAAGGAACAGATACATGTATAAGCAACTAATGCCTTTTTGAATCAACAGCTTAATTTATAGTGATATTCAAACAAATAAAAAAAGAAGAGGGGCCACTGGCAAAGGATGAAAACTAGGCAATCGTCTCAAATTAGTGGGAAATTGTTACTTATTACTAAGTGAGGACAGACACTCCTATGTGAACAGTAACTTGTTTACTTTATAAAACTCACCATACAACAGGAATTTTTATATAGAGAAGACACACAGGAAGAGGAAGAATAAAATCATACAGGGTTACAGGTCAAACATGATATCACACTGCGAACAATCTCTGTCTTTTGTGTTGTATATTAGATATTTGCACCTCTAACTGTTGTAATGTTGAACCACCAATCTAAGACTCACAATAGCTCATGTATGATCAGTAGGTCATATCTCTCAACACTTGAAAAATGGAAAAAGGGACAAAAAGAGCCATGAGAAAACACTTGACCATTTCTGGTTTATGGCCACACCATGTCCATGTGACAAAATTTGGCAGGTTATGAAAGTTTGAACATATTTCTGGGAGATTTAGGGCCATGCTTTATGTGTTATAATAACTTTAATTAAGGTGATATTACCCTTTAAGCTGTGAGTCTCAGTTCTCCCAAGAGACTTTAGTTAAAATTGTATCTTTGTTTATCTTAAATTGCTACAAATGTATAAATGTGTAAGTGCAGGTGTCATGTATTCTGGCTCTCTGCCAAAAAGCCCTAAAAATTTAATTAGCCTTTGAAAATTTATCTTTTTTTTTCTGGTGTCATTGCAAGCAATCAAATAGAAACTTGGGATTTTTTAATACAAATCCTAGACTGCAAGCTGAGTTGTAAAAATTCAGATCTGGGGAGGTGCGCAGTTGGTGCAACACTAAGGGGCAGATTTACTAAATTCACAGGAAGGATTCAAAGTTCAATCGAATTTTCAAAATGATTCGAATTTTTGAATGTTTTTCAAGACCACTTCGACCAGTGAATTTTGAAAATTCGATCAAATCGAACGATTCGAATGATTCAAATAAATTTTCATTCGAATATTCGACTGTCCAGGTACTTCCCCTATAAATTTTTATTCAACTGCCTACTTCGCCAGATCAAAGCTACCGAATTGGGCTTAACTATTTTTTATCGAATAGGAAATATTCGATCAATCGATAAAATAAAAATTTTTCCTATTCGATCATTCGAATATCGAACTGCGGTAAAATCCTTCTAATTCGAATATCGAATATGATTATACTTCCCTGCCTGTTCAAATGGTCGAATTCGAGAGTTTTTTAACCCTCGAATTCGACCCTTAGTAAATCTGCCCCAAAGTCATCTGAAAATGAAAACCTTTCTGCAATATTCTTCTGCTAGCACCAAGCACCACTTGCATTTACTTTTGTGCATGAAGTGCTAGGAGCAGTGCCTTGACCAGGTTATGATTACAGGGCCCCCTTTATTGTTGCACCTATAGGCCCTTGGTGTTGTACAAGTTTAATTACACAGAAAGTGAAAGCTATATAATTGCATACTACCATCCAGTTGTTGTGCTATCCCTTTGTCACAGATGTAGGATTATATACCAATAAGTGTAACTTGCTGTGGCTAAGCTGTGGAACTTGAATACATGTGGGCTGGGCTCCACCACACCATTACTGTAGCAGATCTGGGGCATACCAATGGATTGACAATTATGCCCCCTTGAGGGAATGGTTCTAATAACCTAGTAGGATATGGATCCATGATACTCCAAATATATCAAAGACATGGTGTTAGTATAATGGGCATGACTGGTGCAGATCCGGGGCATAACCCTACATGCATGGGCCATTTTATTTCATTGGAGACCCAGGACAGAGACCAGTGGACTGACAATTGTGCCCCCCTGGGGGTATAGTTCTACTAATGTAGTAGAATAGGGACCCATGATTCTTGATGGCAGAGATATTACAAAAGGCTACATATGTGCTGTTAAAAAATGTATGAAGAAAAAACATCTGGAAACAAAAGCTCCGATGAGGCCCAAGTGGATTCATTGCAGTTCTCTGTTCTACTTCCTTGAAATGATTTGTAGATCAAACTATTATTCTATTACTTTTCTAATTTCATTTGTATTTCTAAAACATAAAGATAGTAATGTCTGTAGCCACGTTTATTCAGGTATGAAAAGCAAATCAAATCAACTGCGTGTGTGGCCCTGTTCAAAAAGAAACCTTCAAATAGAAGTGTTTCACTGGTTGCATTACATTTTAGTACAATTGCTTTGCAATCATTGGAACATTCCATCTATTAGAACTGTGCCTGTATGTTGGTAACTTTAGCTGTAGCATATACACTACCATACCTGTCCACTGAAATAGTGCATATTGTTTGTATATTTTAGAATATTAAATATAAAGATTTTTCATCATATATTCAACACTAACCATAAAATATAAGCTCAACAATTTGATTAAAACAAATCTACAAACCTATATAGAGTGGAAGAGTTAATTTCCCTGCCATACAAGTCAATAGGTTTTTTGGTTTGTCTTCACAGCTGCCACGTCTACTTCCCAGAATGCTCATCTCCACACAAACTTATCTGTTACGCACCGTCAGTTCTTCAAACACCTGGAACATTATAGGAAATTATCCACATACAACCAGTCAGACCATGAGGTTTCTTATTGAGATTTTTTTTCATCCTAATCAAGCTGAAATCCATTCCCCCTTCACCTGCTGCAGAAAATCTTAGATTCAGACACATGAGAAAATAAACACTAATCATAATTTCATAGGCTTGCTGCAAACCTCATGTATATTTTATTACCATTTATCTGAACATGTGCATGGTAAATTCTTGCAGGCTTTAAAGTAGAAAGATATTAGAAGTACGATTGTAGCAAGTGCCCAGCAGTGACATATAAGCATATATTCTGGATTCACATATATACTGATTTGTTCAGTAGCACACGGGTGCTAAATGTACAGCTCTCTAACTCTTGTAAAGTATTACTTCAAGCATCCACTGGAAGAATAAAGAGATGCTGGGACATTTTCCTGGACAATATGCCATTTGGGTTGTTCTTTGTGTAGTTTCTGTATTTATTTGTTTTTTTTAATGTATTGCCCTAGATAAAGCTCTGACATGAGAAAGTAATATCTTTCATTCTCCTTTTGCTTCCCGGTTACTGTGAATTTTATTCCAGACTGATAAAAATAAATCTGAGCCAAAACTTTTTTGCCTTCATTATATAATATCTTTATAACTACTCAAGCAACTTCTTGATCTATTAATAAAAATATCCTTGCTTCACATTAGTCTAATGAAGCTCCAGTGGTGTTGCTAGGCTTGAAAGCCCAAAGCAAGCAGTTAGTGTCAAGGTTCTTAATAACCCTTTGAAATACTAATTTACTATTTAATGTTCTCAGACAGCTGTCTCTATAAAGTATAAAATATACCCCGTATCCAGTGGAAGCTGGTTCCATGTTGAACGCACAACTCCGGACCTAGTCTTGTGGCCTGACTCTCTTGCAAAACTAGCAACCTCTGGAATACATGTTCATTGATTGACCAACTTAGTTTGTCTTTGCTGAGACATGCCACATGTAATTCATCAAGTGCAGGTCATGGTGAAAAGTGCAAAAATCAGGTGCAATCCACTATGTTTTCTGCTCTAGGGCCCTGTCCTGCTTACTTAAAAAAATGCCACAGGTCTCTGAGCTCTAAAATTAAGTGCAGAGATTTTGTTTCCTTGACAAATCCAGTGCTTATAGATGTGCCCTTTCCCCCACTATCCCTCTTTTGACTTGGGATGCATTTAGATGTGCAAGTTTTGAAGCACTCACAATTTTTTATCTGTGCAGCCAGACACTTGCCTATTTCATTGAGCACTATGGGTGGGGCGTATGTGTCCCTTACTCTTTTATTTGCATCTGGGACTCCAGAAAATGAGTGGCCAATATTTTCAGATAACATTGATACACTAAACTAGAGGTAGTCAGCCTTTTTGAGTTCAAGACTAATTTTTTATTACATTGTAATAAAGTTACCAATTTATGAAATTATTTGCATTAATCACTCCTGAAATTCCTGAATCTACTTGGTGTTCAGGATGGGCTTCCTTATCCACTGATTTGTGCTCTGGGGGGGGGGGCAGACCATAATGAGGGCAACTCTAACATAGACAAAGTGACATCTGTTACAAAATGTTATAGGTTACAGCTAAAGTTTTATATTTTGTCCTATAACCACAGCAATACTGATCCTTTAAATGCTCTAAGGCCCCACGGGTATTTGAGAAGTCCTTTTAGACTAGCCCACTCTTTATAGATGATTAAGATGCCATATTTCATTACTTGATCACAATGCTCAGCAGGACCAGGTCCAAAACTATTAACACTGAAGTGTTGTAAAAGATCATTTTCTCTGTTTACCTACTACATTTACAAAGGCTGTAATTTACCTTTATGAAGCTCTCTTTTAAACATAGAGAAGTGATTTTACCCGAGTCATAAGAAAGGTCTGTTTATTTTCATTGTACATTTGTTCCCTTTTTACCAGTCTTTCATACAGAAGAACAATAACTATATTAAGCTAATCAGGAAGAAAACTGTGAACTGAAACAACTGATTGTATTTCGAGAAATAACCGTAAGATATAAAAATTTGAATTCCAGATATGTTAAAAACATATGGTAATTGCTAAGTAAAAGAATTGGAGTTAATTTGTTCCCATTTTAGATGACTGGCATCAGACTTAGTTGCAAACTGCTTGTTTTTTTTATTAAAAGTATATATTGTATGCTTTCTTTTTCTGCAAAGCACAATAGGCTTTTATTTTTCTATTTTTATGTGATGTAAGCGCATGTTCCTCTGCATACAAATTGAACCAATTTAAATTTCATGTTAGTAAAATTGGTTTGTTTGTCTATGCTGCCCAAAACAACAAGACAGTTTTATTATAGAACACCTTAGAAAAAAGGCAAAGTAGCTGAAGTGTGCCTCTGATCTGCTTTACAGACGAACATATTAAGAAAAGTGAATTGTCCTCATTTTACATTACAGAAAACCAAGATTGTTTTGTATAAATGGTAGATCAGAATGGAAAACTTGCATATGTATGAATGCTTACCACTGCTTTACTAATAAGAAATGAACAATATGAATCAGAAATAGATAGCAGTCTTTTGAAAAATGTGTTCACTACTTCACCCCAAGCTGGTCCGGACTGAGAATTAAAAAAGGCCCTGGCTAAACTAATGACCCCTCTAGTATGCATTTTTGGTGTAATAGAGGAGGTCACCGCTAGGGCAGCCATGAGAATACTGTTTTGTACACTACTATTCTATGCCAGGATATGTATCCTTTTAAATTTAATGTCCCCCCACATTAAATGGATGGTTGAATCTGCTAAAAACAACACTCCCCCTAATACAACTCACATACGCTGCAAGAGGGTGCCCCCAGAAATATGATTTAGTGTGGCGAGATTGGCTGGAAGCTACAGAGGAACGTTAATCTCAAAGAAGACAGGATAACAATGGCAGATCCATTTATACTGTTTATTCAAGAGACTCAGGGATAGCAGGCACAAAACTAGAAGTGAATTAAAGGTATAGAGAGGACTCAAATATGTTAATACCTTGCATTGTAATATGACAATGATAAGAAGAGGAAACTACAAATGATATAATGTTTGTTTGTTGGTTTA
>CM044432.1:130943122-130965461 GCA_024363595.1 Xenopus borealis
CATCTAGGAAGTGCTGAATGGAAAATGAAAGTAATTGTCTGCCCCGCCTCTATGCCTAAGACATAGAGGAGTGTCAGACAATATTTGACTGACAGCTGAAATTTTTAAATGAGTTTAAAACAGCTATGAATGGTTTAATAAAAAATTGAAATTGGATTTCATGTTTAATTTGAAAAGGACTTTTATTATACAGTTTTTTTGTGTCTGAGTGACGGGTCCACTTTAATATGCAGCTATATCTTCCTCTATATCTTAGAATTAAGATGGGACTCCTTTAAGTTCTGGGACATCACAAAAAATGTTGTGGTCCAGGTCCTCCTTGCAACTGTTATGCCTCTCCAGAACAAGTAAAGCTTTTAGGACAGTCTGTGTTTTCTGTGATCCAGCCAAAGAGTCTGAATCGAAATGAAGCATACCTTGGGTATACCATGCAGTCTTTTTCTGCTATGTTGCTCTGCTTTCCCTAATCCATGCAGTGTCAGAGGTGAATGCAACATACTTCAAAGCCTTCACTGTATGAGGGGTGTATTACAAATGGCTCTGAAGCTGAGAGGGTTATACCAAATCATAAGAACACCTGCAATAAACCTGTCACAATAAGTGCTCTATCCCCTCCTCTTGCTTTCATCTCTCACTAGCTTTTAATGACTCCTCTGTAGCTGCGTGTCACTTTATGCTGTCAAGCACATGCCTTAGCTGCTCTCCACACTCCAGCCGTGGGCACAGGCACAGCAAGGGGCAGAGCACAGACCTCAGAGTGCCAACAGCTCTTGCACTGTATAGGGACAGAATGGCAGGTGTCAGCACACTCGCCACAGTATGCTAATTGACTTCTATTGTTCGGCCTGGGTATTAGTGGCAAAATACCTATTGTAACTAACCTTGAAGAAACACTTCTCATTCCAATGTATACCATTAGCATTCTGCTATATGACCTCTGGTAGAAATGTAACATTTATACTGTCAAATGGACTAAAAAGAGTTATAATGTATTCTGTGAATGTGAATACAAAAGCTACTGTTAAATCTACAAAGGCAAGCCTGTGCTGCTATATACACACACACACACACACACACACACTGTGTATATAATATATGTGGGCTGAAACATTGGTTCCACAAGTTTGAAGAATAAACACTGATGTTTCACTAATTTTGGAGCGTGGGTCCTTTTGAACAGGATTTTAGGGAGCGGCATGCTGCCAAAGCACACCCACACTGGTTCAGAAATGCTGGGGATGCCAATCCCCGGTTGCTTCTAAAATTTGGGCAAATGAAGGGGAGGGGACAGTGGCGACAAACGACAGCGCCTGGCCCTGAATACAGTAAAGACACTCTCCACTGTATTATGAAGTCCAGGAGTACATCTGTTAATGGTATTCCTATGTTTATTATTGATATATGTACATGCATTGGTTGTATATACACAATAACCAGAAAACAATGCAGGCAGCAGTCTATCAGACAGAATAAATGTTAAAATATGCCTGAGTAATAGGATGCAAAATAGAGAATAATAAAGGACAGGCACAAACCAGATGTAGTAAAAAAAGTGTATTGTATTGAAGCAAAAACATCACAGTAAACGGCCTTACGCGTTCCATGCCATAGGGGCATTTAGTCACAGCCTATGACTAAGTGCCGGCATCTAGGCACCCCATTTTTGTGACTCATCATTAACTGCATTAGTGTTGTACTTTGAGGCATTATACATACAGATCAGCAAAATAAGGAAGGTAAAGTAAAGAAACCTGTATTTAACCGCAAAAATTTTTTATTCATTAAATTAAATTAGAACCCCCCAGTTCACCTCTAAAATAGGAGATAAAGTCTGCTGATGACACAAGAATAACTGAGAAAGCCAAAAACACAAACAATTGGAATCTCTAACATGCTAAAAGCTACAGGTCCTACAAATAGAGGAATTTAAAGATTTGTAATGCAAAAGAGGGGTCATGTTTACATGGGGTACTTTACCACTCAGTAAACTTTTAGTATGATGTAGACAGAGATATTCTGATCATTTGAAATTGGTCTTGATTCTTTTATTTGATGTGCTTTTCTGATTGTTTAGATTATAGTTCAGGAACTGTTCATTCTGTAAGTTCAAAAGCTTGGGATCAATTTACCCTAGTAACTAGCCAGTAGTTTGAATGAGAAGCTGGGAGATGAAAAGAAGGTGGCCTAAGTAGAAATATAAACAATAAATGTAATAGAAACAATATATTTGTAGCCTCACAGAGCAATAATTTTTTTGTCTGCTGGGATCAGTGACCCCCTTCTGAAAGCTGAAAGAGTGAGACGGCATATAACTCAAAAGCTATACAAAATAAAAAAAGCTGTTAAGAATAGGACTTTTTATAATTTACTTAAAGTTAGCATAAAGGATAACTACCCCTTTAAGCCATGCTCTCATGCATGTGCATGCAAGATGTGACAACAGAATCTACAACGAATTGTGGAACAAACACATCTTTTTGTGATGACTCACATAATTCTCTTTTTGATTGCATCCATTCCAGTACAGTTTTTACAAAGTATGCACATATCATTTGTACACATTACACCCTAATGTTTGTTTAAACATTTGTAGAGAAAGCTCTTGCACACCCATAATATGCTCATAAAATAGAGAAGCTTGGTGCCTAGTGATAGAGGTTACAGCAACCTCCAAATACATGAAGGAAAGAATCACACAGGACTGCTGCTGCTGCAAGATAAAACCTTGAAAAATATTTAATGCGGAAGTGCAACGTTTCAGGGTACGCCCCTTTGTCAAGCATAGTGGATCCCGGTGCAAAAGTACATTTAAAGGTGAAACAATTAAGTTAATTAACACAAAATACAAATAGGTGCATTACTAAAAGGGCACTAAGTCCATCAATCCAAAATTGAATAAAGAAAAGTCCAATCATAGTATCTTCAATTGTAGTATCCAAAGTGATACAGTCCAAAGTTCAATAGGAAAGTTATGTAAAGATGGTATTCCTAATGGCTTTAGAATTCTGATGAACTGATAAAACTTTGACATTTATCACTATTATTAGTGAAAATGAATACAAAAAGCAATTATTGATTATTGAGTGAGGAATGTTTATTTCTGTCTCTCTATTTCTCACATACATATACATAGATAGAGAGAGGTCAGTTGGTTTTCTTAATATTTCTTATAATTTTAGATCAGTACTTAATTGAAATGAAGATATTAATTCAAATAATAACATGCAACGTATCCAGAAAGTGAAGCAAAGATGCAAAACAAGGCAACAGATGGTCAGTTATCTACTGACTAGATGTCCCAGATGTAGTCACATTTTTTAGAGGGAGCACGTGTTCTTTCTTTTTGCTGTTAGAATATAATCACCTGCCAAACATCTGCATAATCTAAGGGAAGATGCTTCTGCATTAATCCAGCCAAAAGAAGCTCCCCCTATAAAGGTTAATTTGTGAGATGACCTCACAATACTCTTAATTATCTTCAGCCACATTTTTTGCATGGTATATTTTTAATGTCTATTTTTTTATTAGCAGAGACAATGAGAACGGCACAGAGTCCCCTTATGGAGCAGCTAGTACAGACTCACTCTTTTGTTCATTATATCAGATGTGGCACAATGTGTGAGACACTGAAAAAGCAGACTGTTCCCTGCAGGTTCCGAAGGGTGCGTAGGACATTTGTGAATTTATAGTAGAAATGGAATATACATCATAAGTGCAACACTGGCACTTACACCCAGCATGCATCTTCATTATCATTTACTGTACAGGGAAAGGCTCCCCAACCGTTGCACCTTGGGATCACCATGGAAACGTTTCATCTTGTGCAGTATAGCAATACATATTAATTTGTTGTCTTGGGGAAAAAAGTTTTTATTTTTTCAGGGGCCAATGTATTTCTTTACAAGTTACTGTTTACCCTTCCTGATTTCTGGATTCCCATCAAAAAATAATAGCCATAAGAACGAACACAATAGTAAATGTCAGTCTGGTTGTCATACTAAACACACACAGCAAATATATTTTTAATATAAATATGTACCTTTTTGCTGTGAATGGAAAATAAAATAATTCAAAGCTGGTGATAATAATGGCAGGATCTCACATGGTCACATTAAAGCAGCAGTTTTTTGTTTAAATTCATTATTTTTGAGCAAGCATCTCCTTAGCAAATAATAAAGTTACAGATTTAGGAGAACATTATTCTATCAATCAGAAAGCCATAGTTCAACAAATATCTAAAGAAGTAACAATATGCAAGTAGGTATTTTCCCCCAAAACTCTTCCTAACTGGCATTCAGACTGAGCCCCCAGCAACTGCACTAAGCTTCCAATGGTGGAATGACCCAACAGTTTGGGGACCAGTGCATTAAAAAAGCATTCATCCATAATTGGTCTTAGGCAGGAGCTATCTTTGGAACTCAATACAAACAAACCCATGCTTTAGTAATCTTAAGCCTGTTAGAGAGTCTACACGTGTCATGTAATTTGATTGCACTTTCTGATGTACTGGCTAAAACATATTTATGCAGGCTAAACACAGAACTTATTAAGTTGCTGCAAAAAATGATAACTGAGATAATTCTAGAATATAAACATGTTAGATCTAAACATTTGTATACAGACAAGACATTTAGGTGTGTGCATCTGTGGTCATCCTAAAGGGGTGCTTCACCTTTACATTAACTTTTGGCATGTTATAAAATTGCCAAACTTTTCAAATGGTCTTCATTATATATTTTTTTACAGTTTGCCTTCTTCTGATTCTTTCCAGCTTGCAAATGGGGTTCACTGACCGGTCTAAAAAGAAATACTCAGTAAAGCTACACATTTGTTTTTTATTGCCACTTTTTATTATTGATCTTTCTAATCTGACCCTCTCCTACTTATATTTCAGTCTCTTACTCAAATCAGTGTAGGGTTGCTAGAGTAATTTGGACCCTAGCAACCCTTTTGCTGAAACTGGACGCTAAATAACTCAAAACCCACAAATAATAAAAAATGAAAACCTCTATATCATACTAAATATTAACTCTTTTAGTGTGTTCATTGATACAGCAGAAATTGAGAGGCTATAATTGTAGTGTATTTGTCTGTGACTTTACCACTGGAGTAATATAGAGGGCGCTGTGCTGCACCTGCAGCAGTTTCTCTCCAGTGCCTGTTCTCTCTTCTCTCCCTTCCTGTCTGTCTCTCTCTCATTTTCTTGTACAGCAGAGTTGCACCCTGGTGTTTGGTCTGTTAAGCTATATGTTCATTGCTGAATAAACATGCAAAAGGTTGCTGCTGATGTGCCTCCTGTTTCCAGAGCCTGGGTATCACACACAGAATACTAAAAGGCTGCACAGCCAACACAACAATAATCAGTGATAGCACATAAGAGCTTGTACCCAAGCTATACAGAAATTAATATACAGAAACAATTGTATGAATTATTTGTATTTCTGCCTGGGTGTCTGTACCTCATTACATCTGTATGTGCTCCCTCTAGGCAAAGAGAACACATATCATATAGTGCACAGAAACCACTTTAGCACTCTCACTTTTTTTAATGCCCACACAATGGATAATTTTTTATGCTTACAAGAAATTAGAGGGAAATTTCTCCAAATGTACAATATTCCATTTCAATGTCTACCCTAACATTATGACAACTTATTTCAGTTTTGATAACTTATACATATAGAAGAATCTTCCTCTGTCCTTCCTCATACATGTGAATTGATTGAGCAGAAACCAGCCTTTGCCATTATCTACTACATTCCCAAGTCAACAAAACTGAAACAAAGCCCATGCATAGGAAACTTCTATTGATATTTTGTACTGTCCATTTATTTTCCCTTGTCGCTCTTCTGAGATTGCCATTGAAAAAAACCAAAAACCTGCACTTACTACTAGTTACCTAATTGTTGTATAATCCTTTAGTACAAGATATCAGCAAAACATAATTTTCCAGCTGCCTTTAGCTACTATGTACAAATACCTGCCTTAGCATATTTATTCTGTGGTTTTATGCTGTCATTCACATTTGTGGGAAAGTTGGGGAATGCCTTGCTTTGTCAGGGAGGTACTTGATAAAGGGAGGTGCAGTCACACTCCACCCCCTTCCCTCAAATCATTGTTCATTGTTAATGGCCACTGTAAACATAAAATTCAGTGTCAGGTGACAAAAGCTACTGTAGATATGTTCATCTATTTTTTAGCCAACAAGTTACATTTTAAAATTAGCTTATTGATAAAATGTAAGTATATATAGTTAGTTTTGTCTGTGAATATTTTTATTTGGTACTTGCTGGTTGGGTACCCATGGAGTATCCTGAAAGGATTTGAGCATAAAAGTGTTGTCCACAGGCTCCCTGCAGGTGACTTCTGGTGAGCTCCTGTAGTAAAGGACCACTATTGAATAATGCTGATGTCATGTGCCCTGCGGGTAGAGGAAACTTTCATACTTAAACTTACTTGACATCAAGCAACAAGAACACTGAGCAGCTTTGGCAGGCAGATGTATAGGGTTCTTGTACTGTTAATATTCAACTATTTATATTTCCAAAGTTATCTCCCACATTATGGTTTCAGCAGTAAAATGACTAGACCATTGGGTCACCCAAGCTTTGGAAACAAGATATTCTCCATAAACATATATTGCAGCTGCTATAGTTCTTGGGCCCCCCAGCAGTTTGCAGGGTCTGTTTTCTTGTGGTATGTTTTGTGAGTTTTTATGTTAGTAGCTGTTTTAAAAAAAAAATAAAAAAAATAAAAAGTAATTCACAAAACCTACAAAGTGATACCTGATGTTTTGTTCATCTCATATGAGGGCCATGGGCAAAAATAGTGGTACTATCCACTCTGCAGGGCACAAGACAACTTGGAACAATTATTTTGTTCAAGTAGCAGGTGTTTAATGCCAGAATACAGGTCAACAGGTGTATGTTAGTTTGCAAGTAAGAGGATTCAACTAAAGGTGGCCATACACGGGCAGATAAAAGCTTCCGACAGACTGTATCGGCAGCTTATCTGCCCGTGTGGGGGGCCCTCCGACGGGCTTTCCCGATCGATATCTGGCCGAAAGTCGGCCAGATGTCGATCGGGCAGGATTAAAAATCCCGTCGGATCGCGGCCGCATCTGTTCGTTGATGCGGTCCCGCGATCCGACCGCCCATACTGATCCGAACGTTGGGCCCTAGGGCCCACGATCGGATCAGCCCGATATCGCCCACCTCAAGGTGGGCATATCGGGGAGAGATCCGCTCGTTTGGCAACATCGCCAAACGAGCGGATCTCTTCGTGTATGGCCACCTTTATACAGTGGTTCTGCCCAATTAGACTTTTACACGCCTCTACAGGAGGCTTTCATTGTATTATTATTATTATTATGATTATGATCTTGGTATTCAGACCCACCTCTGTGATCCATGTAAATGTGTTTGCGTGTGTTATACGCCCAAGCTTCGGATAAAAATACCCACTGTGTAATAAATGGCTTTCCTGACAGTGACTCTGGCTTTTGATACATTTAGAAAGATTTTCCTATTGGTAATAGTCTTTTGTACTAACTATATAACCTTATTAATGTTTTTCTTCCCACTAATTTCGCCCTGGGACATTTGGATAGCTTTCAAGTCATTAAAATTAAGACCAATGATCATGGTGAAGTTAATTATTCATCATATGCTTTCTATGTGCATCTAGAGAATAGCAGAAGAGCCCCAATGAAGACTTGGTTCAGTTGCTAACCTGCTCAATAGATTTGTATCTATTGTAATAAATGCACTGATGATGAACAAAGCTATGACTGTCTCACACTGTTTGATAGCTGTTGGTATACAATCATTAAATGCATGAAGACACATTGCCCCCACCTCTGGCACTGGTTCCTGTTCACTCGTCTAAACTTAATTTTCTGAATTTCAGTCGGATCAGTGTTACCATTTACTGAACCTAAATAATATTTTTTTTATAAAATATTAGGACAGAGACACACAAGCAGATTTGGGGAGAGCTCCTCTTCTTCAGGGCGACTAATCTCCCCAAACTGCCTTCCTGCGGGCAAGAATGTAAATCACCGGCGGGATGGCACTTGGAGCAATTTGTTTTCTGAAGTCGGCCGAAGTTTCCTCGTGAGACAACTTCAGAAAACTTTGGAAACTTTTGGAAAACTAATTGCTATCCCACTGACGATTACATTCTTGCCGGGCGACTAATCTCCCCGAATCTGCCCGTGTATCTCTGTCGTTAGGCACAAAGTAGTTCCATGGTACAGGCACCCATCAGAACCAAATATTAGTTATATTTTACTGGTCTTGTGCAGTTAGAATAATGAAAGCAAACATATGATGTGTTCCTGAACTGGGTCCAACTTTGCCCAAGTTACTTTCCCATGTTTCAGATAAATGTAGCACATTGACATTTACATTCACACCCTTGGATTAGTTTATTAAGATTGTGCTGGGCAGTTGTTTAATTATTTAATACCAAGAGAAAACCTTAGCAAGCAATGGATGCAAAAATGATTGTTGTGTATTTGCACTGCACACAATGTCCCTAACAGTTGGCAGATAGCAGGCAACTATAACATACACCCCACTATATTTCTATAGTACATTCCCACAGTGTATGCAAATATGTCAAGACCATCTAAGTACCAATGTACAGAATATTATATTAAAGGAAAACTATACCTCAAAATTAATACTTGAACAACTGATAGTTCTCAAATTAAGTGGCAAATCTTATCAAACTGGAATATATATTTAATTAAATATTGCCCTTTTATATCTCTTGCCTTGAACCACCATGTTCTGAGGGTCTGTGTGCTGCCTAAGAGATCTCCTGACCAGAAATACTGCAAATCTAACTGAACAAGAAGGCGTGTGGAAGCAAAAGACAGAACTCTGTATTGGTTCATGTGACCTAACAAGTATAGTTTGTTTGGTATGTTTCTGTTCACATGAATCATATGATCCCATTTTCTAAATGGCAATTTTCTATTTATGATTACCCAATGCACATGCTACTATAAAAAAGTATATTGTTAACAAAGGGTTTTATTTACATGAATCAGTGTTTTACATACGAGTTGTTATATGTAGTGATGAGCGAATTTATTCGCCTGGGGCGAATTCGCGTGATTCGACGCAGGCGAATAAATTCGCAAAGCACCAGTAAGATTTTGCGTGGTGAAAATTCGCCAGCGTCTTGTTTTGGACGCGGGCATCCCCTTTTGTATGCCGGCGTCCAAATTGTTATATTCATCATCATCATTAACCTCACAAGCGATAGCATGGAAGTTAGGGGAATTATAACAACTTGGGTATGAAACCCCTGCTTATTCTTAGAATATTTTGTTTCTCATATCTCTAAAAGGGCCAGAGCACTTGCCAAATCTTCAGTAAGCAGGAAAGTATACTGAAGACTGACAAGCTGCATTTCATTTGATAAGCTATACTTTATAAAAAAAAATGTACACCAGAATCACGCGTTTTTCATGTATAAAGACACAGAGAAATAGAGAGATGGATTGGTACATAGATATATGATTCCTGTGACCAAGTATAGTGAGAAATATAAAAGGTATGATTTACTTGTCAAGACATAATAAAGAATACACCAGAATGCAAATAATAATAATAATGGGCGATGATTATGCTTTCTAAAAGTAATGGAAGAAAAGAAAATAACATTGCAGTTCCAGAATTCTAAACATTTATCTGTACAGCATACACAGGTAAAAAAACATCTGCTGCTATTATCTAACTCCCAGGTCAATTACAAGATATGTCTGGGGAGAATGATCAAATATATAGGGAGCCCTAGGGATACACTCATACAGTACCCAGTGAAAGATGAGTTTGTGGAAAAGATGTGCTGAATGAGCAGAAATCCAATACGAACAAAATCAGTTTAGGCTTCCATATAATTAGCATTCAACATGTTAATTACAGTGCATAAAGATTGCATATATGTAGGTTGGATTGGAAAGCCTGAAGATGTACAATGCCAATACAATGCTTTTTTAAGTATATAAGTGAAATATCATTGTTCTACAAAAAAAAACAATTGGGACACTTGGGGTTATGGCTTCTCTGCTGGTCTAGGTAACTATGGTCAGATTGTTATACAAGGTAGGTATAGTGTTAATAATCATGCTGGTAAAGGTGTTAATTACTGCTCTGCAGGTCACTTACAGAATAGCAGTTAATTAATGTTACAGTTGCAGTAGTGCCATCGCCCTTTCCTCTTTCCGTCGTACCCACTGGCTAGACTAGTACAGAGACATTCAGCATGAAAGGATAGTGAAACTCAGATTTATTTTCATTGTAATCATTGCTCTGAGCTGACCTTCTTACAATTAAAGGGTATTTCATATATTTTTCAGATTTTTATAAAATGAAAATTTCCAGTGTACTTTAAACATTTTAATTGTTAATATGTAAATGCTACTAATAAAATAATGTCACTGCAGATGTAACCATTATTTGTTTACCCCTTTCTGTTCTCTGGATCTGACTTTTTAAACAATAAAGCAGGTCATTTTTCTTCCAGGTTTGTTAAATCAGCTGGCTTCTGCTACATTGTTTCAAGAGTCAGAACCAGAAGTGCAGGGAATATTAACAACCAGACAGATACTGTTTTGATTGGCAAATACATTTTCAATAACTTGAGAACCACTAAGCATTTTTAATTAATGCATATTAGCAAGTTGCCTAGAATTACATAATGTTCCATTAAAGGGGTTGTACACCTTTAAATTAACTTTTACTATTGTTTTTTGAGTTATTTAGCATATTATTCAACAACTCTCCAGTTTGCAATGTCGGCAATCTGGTTTCTAATTTCCACATTACCCTAGCATCCATGCATTGATTTGAATAAGAGACTGCAATATGAACAGAGAGAGAAGCAATAAAAAGTAGCAATGACAAAATACCTGTGTAGCCTTACAGATCATTTGTTTTAAGATAAGGTCAGTGATTCTCATTTGAAAGCCAGAAAAAGTCAGAAGTGTAATTTAAAACCTATAAAAATAAAAAATGAAGACCAAATGAAAAGTTGCTTAGATTCAGCCATTCTATAACATACCAAAAGTTAACTTACAAGTGAACCACCGCTTTAAGAAAAAACTGGAGTATTGCTAAGGAGTACTTTGGTTATTTGTTACTTAATTTGCTTAGAGTTTTCCAGGATCAGTCATTAGTTTGGACATATTCTAGTAGAGACAAAGCCACACAAATATTTAACTGGTTGAGTTGTCTCTTCTAACTTCATTTTGAGTTGAGGTTCTGTGTAAAACTGAGGCAATAGGCTCCTTGTAGTTGCTCCACCACCCCTGGCTTGTCCACATCTGCTTATTCCAACCTTTTCTATTGTATATTCAAATGTGGGTCATGTTATAACAGAGCAAAGAGGAAGAATGCTTATCTATGATTGGCCCATCACAGTGAGACATACATTACAGGTAACATGAGTGGACCTCTTACAAAATACATGCTTCCTGATAGATGCCACTTGTAAAAACAAGAAGTCTGTGAGAAGCGTCTAATTAAATTAACCCTATATGTTCTGAACAAACACTTAAAGGGTAAGTCAACCCAAAAATAAACATTTGTCTAATAAAAGAAAACATTATTCCAAGCAGTTTTCCAATATACGTTAATTAACAATTTTCAGTGCTTTCAAAGTTATTTGTATGAACAATGCTTTTGAACGTGGCATTTGCTTAAGCCCTGGTTATTACTTTTTCTAGGCAACATTACAAACGTCTTCAGCAAAGTCAGGTCAGTTAATTAGCTGCCTTCTCTTACATTGTATCAACAGTCTGAGCCAGTAGGCAAGAGAATAGGAAGGGACAGACACTGCTTTCAATAACAATACATATATAGTAACTTAAACACCATAGAAACTGTGTAATATAAAACTGTGTATATTGCAAAGTTGTTTAGCATTGTGTATTTTTGATTGCTGATCCCAATGTTATTAATTGGAAAAAAAGCTAGATATATAGGAAGGCCGGTATTTTTTTAAATAAAAGGTGGCAACTAGTGATGGGAGAATTTATTCGCCAGGGGCGAATTTGCGGCGAATTCCCGCGATTCGCCGCTGGCGAATAAATTCGCGAAACGGGCAAAAAAATTTGCCACCAAAAATTTGCCACGCAAAAACGAGTCGCGCGTCGTTTTTGACGCGATGTGCCAAAAACGACGCGACGCACGCCGAAAAAGACGCGACGCGCGACTCGTTTCGCGAATCGGCGAAAAATTTTCGAATTTCTCTGGAAATTCGCTAATTTTTCGGCGAAGCGAAACGCGCCCGTTTCGCCCATCACTAGTGGCAACCCTACCATCATTAGAGGGTCACTGGGGGGCTGCTTGTAAGTGTTAAAGGAGAACTAAAGCGTAACTAAAGAAACAGGCTAGAAATTTTGTACATTATATTTTAGCATCTGTACCAGCCCAACCTTTTAGCATTAAAGGTCTGTGTCTCCAAAGATGCCCCAGTAGCTCCCCATCTTCTTTTCTGCTGATTCACTGCACATGCTCTGTGCTGCTGTCACTTACTGAGCTTAAGGACTGATGCACAACATAATGCAGGACTGGACTGGGAGTCAAAATAGGCTATGGAAATCCATGTACACAGAGGCCCAAATAGTACTCCACCAGCCCACTAAATAGTTACTGTCCATGGGACCTTATGCGCCAATCCCCATTGCTCTGGTCCAAACACTAAAAATTTGCATGAATAAAAGGGAGAGGATGGGGGTGACGAACGTCAGCCAAGATGTGCCTGCTATGCAAATACGGTCCTCGGTTTAGTTCTCCTTTAATGGGGACCAGGCCATGCTTCTTGGATTAGACAGGTCCCCCTTGAGCAGCAGACAGGGCCACCTTTAGAGATCATGAAATTCCAGTTATGTCCCACAAACAGAAAATAAAAGATTGTATGATGAATCCAGGCAGGCAGTTATAGCTGAAAAATTCCTTTATTGAGGAAGTGTATTGCACTTCCTCAATAAAGGAATTTTGCAGCTATAACTGCCTGCCTGGAGTCATCCTACAATGTTTTATTTTCTGTTTGTGTGACCACTTTGGGATATTGACACAGGATATCCTGTGGGATGAACGATACAACTCTTAAGAGTGAGCTACAGTAAGACTATTTTATTCGAACAGTTATGTCCCATGTGGCCCACCCTTCAAGTCGTGACTAACTCAGAGTTAAAGAGCTGAAAAGCAGGAAATTGGATTCTAGCTGTTATGTTACCCATCCACTTTCTCCAGCCTTTATACATTAAATTGTTGGCTAACTATATTAGAGACATTTTTTATTTTGCACAGCCTTATCCAGTTTTTTTATTTTTACACTGAAGTGTTCCTTTAAGAGACTGTTGTACTAAAGCAATAATCGTTTTGTTGTTAGACAAAATGGAAAATAATAGGAAAGCAAATGTTGGCATGACTGTGGCTGTCCTTTTTAGGGGATTTAAATTTTTCCGCGAAAGGATCGCGTAGCCCTTCCTTCCTCCCAGGGGCTTCATTTAGACTCCCATTCCCTTATACGCCAGGTAAACGCCTCCCTGGCTTTCCATTGGGCTGTTCTATCCAGCATCGCCTCTCCCATTGGTTATTGGGCGTTTCGCGGGCGCGGCTCAGTTATCAGAGGCAGGAGCATCACTTGCTTGTTTGTCAGTTCCCGACGTGCAGAGCAGCTGTGAGGACCCGCTGGCCCGGGCTGCAGCATTCGCGAGGCGATCTTAGCAGCAGATCCCACATCTCTGCACTGTCGGAACACTCTCCTAATCTTGTATTTAAACGCTGTTCAGGGAGGATTCTTTCTGCGCGATAATACACAGAAGCGGAAGACCGAGAGCTCCTGTCCGCACCGGCGAATGAAGCTTGTGCGGAGCATCCCAGAGCAACGCTGAGGGGATGTGATATATGAGAGAGTATTCAGTGCATATCCGATGCTGCATCTCCTCCTCCTCCTCCTTCTGCTGCAGCGCTGAAACTCGCACATTGGGGACACTAGAAACCTTCCTCTGCTGGAGCCCGACACGCTAAATATTTATTCTCTGCGGAGGAACACACTGGATCATTTGCCTCCTTCAATTCATCTGAAGGCTTTGTGTCGCTCTTTACCTATTGTAACCTGCACCGTGGAGTTGACTGGATTCATCACATTTGCTTTCTCTCTTTTTTATATATATCTATATATATATTTATTATTTAAATTCATGTTTTGCACTCACCTCCCTGCTGTCTGCTGTCATATTGACACGAAAACACTGCCCGCGGCTGCAAAATACATGGAATTTCCATTGACAAAGGGCACAGACAAGGTACAGCCGTTTTCTGTCGGGCTGAGATCTTGAAGAGTTCCTTTGGGTTTTTTTATTATTATTATTAAATGATCTTGTGCTGCTAATGTGATCAGTTTGGCAACTTCATGCTGTTCAAAGCACAATTCCCCTTTTTATTTAAGGATCATCAGTAATCTGGATTGGTGAAAGCCCTCTGTCTGTTACAAAAGTTGACACTTTTATGAATGGGGTATTTTTAAAAGGCTTTAGTCATTGAAAGGCTGAACACCCCCCCACTACTGATATTTTATTGGATTTCCCTGGCAGATAAAGGGATTTAATGGAATATTTCTAAATATTTTATGGCTTGGATTGAGTTTTACGGTTGTTAAAAAGACTTGATTGTTGTTACTGGACCCCAGGAGCCTGCAAAGAAGATTTATGGTAAATATGCTTAGGGGATGGGGTTCTTCTGGGAAAAGGGAGCACATTCTTTCAACATTTATTTATAAATAGCAGATGGTGCATGTTCCCATTGGGTTCACTAACTTCATATACAGGTATGGGATCTGTTATCCGGAAACTCATTAGCCAGAAAGTTCCCAATTACGGAAGGGCTGTCTCCCATAGACTCAATCATAATCAGATAATCAAAAGCAATTTCCTTTTATGTTGTGATAAATCAGGGGCTTGTACTTGATCCAGACTAAGATATAATGAATCCTTATTGGAAGCAAAACCAGCCTATTGGGTTTATTTAATGTTTACATGATTTTCTAGTAGACTTAAGATATGAAGATCCAAATTGCAAAAATATCCTTTATCTGGAAAACCCCAGGTCCCGAGCATTCTGTATAACAAGTCCCCATACCGGTTGTGCTTTTTGTTAAACCATTACCCTCCCCGCCCTCTCCTTCATATGTAAAAAATACAAGTTTCACTTTTTGTTAACATTACCAGTCTTTATGTCATTAATCACTACTATTTTGCACCTAGTGCTTTCTAGGCTATCAAGTATTGTCGTGTTAGTGCTTTTAGACCATTTCTGTGAAATAAATGTTCTGTGGTGTTGTTTCACATATACATCCCAAATCACAGTATGTCTAAACCTGACATTCTTCCCTCTTAAGCTGGTTATAGATGCAAAGATACGCTCGTTTGGCATCATCGCCAAATGAGCGGATCTTTCCCCCGATATGCCACTAACACGGCAGGGCTATATCAGGTAATCTGAACGTTCAGCCATATGGTCGAATGATCGGATTACGATGATTCCAAGGGGCTCCAATGGATCGGAAGAAAATCAAACCTTCCCGATCGATAATGTGGCCAGATATCGATCAGGAAGCCCCGTCAGAAGCTCCCATACAGATAAGCTGTCAAATTGGTCTAAACGACCGATATCGGCAGCTTTTTCTGCCCGTGTATGGCCAAGCATTAGAGTGGCAAGTTGGCAAAAGCTGCTTCAGGTGTTACTACAAACAGAAAAAAAATCTCTGTGTAACCTGTAACTCTTCCACTCCTGCTATCAAAGGCTTTTGGGAGTTGTAGTTCAATAATAGCCAGAGAGATGCAAGTTTATATGTGTGATGTATTGAGGTCTGTCAGCCATTTCTAAGTTTGAGTCTGTGCCACAGGGCATTTTCACAGCAAGTACAGTAGGGCCAGTGATTTTTTCATGTTCCTATTCATTGCTTAAAAATTAGGGAAGTGCTTGTGTTTTATCACTCTAAAGCTGGCCATAGACGCAACGTTCTGATTCGTACAATTTTCGGATCGTGTGTGGAGTGTTCCGACATTTGTCGTGCCATGCCGATCGGTCGTTTGGTCGATCGGCCAGTTAGAAAATTACTGTCGGCTGGCGATCGTATTTATGCGTCTATTGCCGATCATACGATTTTCAGTGGGAGACCGTCACTAGGTTTTTAATTGTACAATTTTTGTACGATCCCTGCCAGGGGCAGAACGTCGGCTGATCTGTGCTTTTAATACTTTATTTGATCTGAAGGTTAGTGGCAGGTCGGGAGATGGGGAAGTTCGATGATTCGAACGATCGGATCTTTGCGTCTATGGCCAGCATAATTGTGATTGTGTCAGTGTCCTTGACTTGGTAGCAGCAGCTAAGCGTAATACCCACAAATTTAGTTGTGCCAGTCAATGCCCATTAGTGATCACTGATGCTGTTCACTGGGACAATGGTAAAATAAGTGTTTTGTTTTTAAGTTGTGTAACCCTTCACAACCCAACCGGCTACAGAAAATGTGCGGAATAGAGTTTAACCACCCAGCTGTCCAGAATAATACAATTGACAATAATGTAGATGTATTGCACGTACAGGCAATTCCTGGCAATGTATGTATAGCGTACATGTAGACCTTTTCATTAGCATATTGTAGGGTGCCTGTACAAAACTGGAACTTATGTACTGTCTTACCTATTTTGTTTGTGTATAGATCATTTTGAAAAGGCAATGGGCAGCATGTGGTGTTAAAGTCACAACAGCCATCCGTCGTGAAATTAAAGAGATACTGACAGCATCATATGATCTTTGAATGCTATTTATAATTTTGCCATAAAAGTATCTGCCTGATGCTTTTGCATTACCTTTCTTACCCCTTTTTTTCCCTATGAGGGGGCTGCCATATTTGTGCAGCAGTAGTCCGTTAGCATTAGAACTCTTAAAGGAATGCTGTCATGGGAAAACATGTTTTTTTCAAAACACATCCATTGATCGTGCTTTTCCAGCACTGAATTCCATTAAAAAAAAAAAAACGGATTTTTTTTTTTATATTCAGTTTTGAAATCTGACATGGGGCTAGACATATTTTCACTTTCCCAGCTGCCCCCCAGTCATGTGACTTCTGCTCTGATAAACTTCAGTCACTCTTTACTGCAAGTTGGAGTGATATCACCCCCCCCCAGCAGCCTAACAACAGAACAATGGGAAGATAACCAGATAGCAGCTCCCTAACGCAAGATAACAGCTGCCTGGTAGATCTAAGAACAACACTCCATAGTAAGCCAAGCACAAGTCTGCTGGAGCACCACTATTAACTGATGCGTTTGGAAAAAAACATGTTATGAAATGACAGTATCCCTTTAACTGACAGGTTTAGAAACTTCAAGTAACAAATACTTACAAAAGCAGAATGATCCGCAAAAAACAATCAACATGACCTGTAGGTTTTTGACTGTAGATTAATATTTAGAAAATCATTTTTTTGTGTCAGTATCACTTTAAGGGAGTTCTAGTTCAGTAACATTCTGAGTGCCACAGGTTGGCTTGCTTTGTTTTAAACCGAATGCTAGCCATAATCAGCCTTCTTGCCGCTTCAGCAAAATCCCACTTGACATTCCAGCTCCCTTCCACAACATTTGCTCTCGGCTGCACTCCACATACCTGACAAATGGGTCTATGTTCTATTCCTCTGTGACCTTGTCATGTGCTGAGAAAAGTAATAAATACAATAAATAGCTAGGGTGTACATTCTAATAATGAGTGGGGGGTTATGCTTTGGTCTTAGGAAACGCTACAAAGTAATGTTTGTATACAAAATGTATGCTTGTATGTGTTCGCCATTCTTTATTGTAATGTAAAAAGGCTGTATTCCATGTGCAGTTCCTCCAATCCATCACACCCTTTGAGGTACTTGAGTAAAATTGGCTGTGAATATCTTCTTTGAAGTGAATTTCAAATGATGTGGCCTTTTCCTTCTAGCCCTGTGATAAATCCCTGGCTCGGTTTTACAACTGGAAACTTGGCAATTTATTTTTTTATTGCTCTGACTGCTAATGACAATTGGTTGAGCTACAAGAGAGCAGAGTAGCCGTGATGGAAGCATATTTTACAGAAAGAGCGTTGCTGGAACAACATGCCATCTGTAATATGTCAGATCAGGGGGGGTAATGTGAGGAAAGGAAACATTAATTAAAAAGGTGGTAGGAGAATGAAGTAAGTACTCCCTGGCACAGACAGAATAGCCTAATGCTTGAAAGGAAGGGTGATAATGAATTAGGCCTAAGATTTCTGTAGCAGGCGTGAAACTACATTTTTTTTTTTTTAACTGTTGCTTTGACATGTGCAGCTTTTTTGCCCTGTGGGCTGAGAAACAGACACTTAACATCTGCCTACTACTTTTTTTTACTGTAGTTAAAATAGAAATGTGTCCCATCTAGTAGGTGGATGATGGTGGTGATGGGGATCCTTTCGCTGTGAGTTTACCCTGTGTTTATTTAGCTGGAGATTTTATGGAAACAGACTCTTTGGGATTCTTGACTAACAAGTCCCACAGATGGGCCCTTCCTTTTGTCTGTCCTTGTTGTGCTTGTGAAGGTAGACACAATAAAACTCTGTTCTGCCTTTCAACCTGAGTAAAGATAACAAGGCATAGAGGAAATGAAAGGGATTTAGTGACATATGGCTCATTAACCCTTTAAAGAATAGGAAGCACTTTCTGTAGGCTGCTGGCATAATGATTGTGTATACAACATAGCAATTTCTTTCCTGTATAGTGTATTGTATTTGTGTTTGTGTGTATATATGTATGTATGTGTGATTGATTGTGTGTGTGTGTAGTTTTACTAAGATTTAGACCAGGGATCCCCAACCTTTTTTACCTGTGAGCCACATTCAAATGTAAAAAGTGTTGGGGAGCAACACAAGCATAAAAAATCCATTGGGGTGCCAAATAAAGGCTGTGATTGGCTATTTGGTAGCCCCTATTTGGACTAGTGGCCTACAGGAGGCTCTGCTTGGCACTATACTTGCTAGCTTGCTAGTCTTGAATTCAAAAAGAAGCACATGCTTTGAGGCCACTAGGAGCAACATCCAAGGGGTGGGTTGGAGAGCAAAAGGTTGCTCACGAGCTACTGGTTGGGGATCACTGATTTAGACTGTGTGTATAGCTTTATCTGGGTAGTTAAGGCAGTTTTTTTTATAATCCAAACTTAGGTGATCCATTTGTTTGGCTACTGGGATAACTATTGATTCAAGATAGGTAGCCCATGAAGAATGTTTGCCCTGTGGCAGCATCTCCAGACTTGTTGCAGTTTTGCATGGAATAGGATAGCCTGTCATTATCTTAACAAATTTTGGTTCAAACAGGTGCTTATAAGATGATGAATGAAGAGCTATGAGTGGCCAAGTCACAGCCTTCCCATTGGACACATTTATTGTTTAATAAATAAATATACTTGAGCAACTAATTTGTTTATATCAAATTAAGTGGTATATTAAAGAATCTTATCAAACAGGAATATATATTTAAGTAAATATTGCCCTTTTACATCTCTTGCCTTAAACCACAATTTCATGATGGTCTGTGTGCTGCCTCAGAGTTCACCTGAGCAGAGCAGAAATACAACTCCTCTAACTGTAAGGCTAAGGCCAGACGGGGAGATTCGTGGGCATTTTGTCACCTGGCGACTTGTAGCCGCGACTTTTAGCCCCCGAACCTCCCCGAATAGCCAAGTCCTGAGGCGCTCCGGCGTTACTTGAAAACGCCGGCGCCTATTCACACGCAGCGGCGCGATTTTTGAAATCGCTCCAAATTGACTCGCGAGGTACGTTTGGGTGTACTGTGAATCATATGATCCCAGGGGGCAGCCCTTATTTTTGAAAATGACATATTTATGATTACCATACTACTAAAAAGTGTTATTATCAAAAATGTTTATTTACATGAAACAGGGTTTTACAAATGTGCTGTTTTATGCAATGTTTTTTTATAGAGATCTACAGGGGTATAGTTTTCCTTTAATTTATGAATCTGTATTGCGGGGCTTTGCATGTATTAGGAAGCACATGAATGATATTGTGGTTTATGTTACAGGGCTTCTGAGCTCTTTTTACCCTGGCTCACCAAATCCATACTTAATTTCCAAAAATTCATTGAAAACCCAGGGGGTGAGATTTAGCCTATAGGATAAACCCATGTAAATGGGATTTTCTTGGAGCTTATTTGGAATTCCCAGGATTCCTTTTGTTTATTTAAGGGTTGGGGGCAGACGGTGAGATTTAGTCGCTTGGTGATTAATCGCCTCTTCTGCAAGGCGACAATCTCCCCGAACTGCCTGCTCCCTGCCCGCTGCCTGTTTGAACAAAGAAACGCCAGCACCAATGCACTCGTGGCGTTTCGAACTTCTGGCGATTCCTGAAATCAAAGTGCCGCGAACACATTGGCTCTGGCGTTTCTTCATTCAATTCGGCAGGGAGCAGGCAGTTTGGAGAAAAGAAAAGGCGATTAATCGGCAGGTGACTAAATCTCCCCGAATCTGCCTGTATGTCACAACCCTAAATCTGTATGAGGCAGTCTCCTCCACCTTAATGACTTGTATGCAAATATTCATTGCAAATCAGAACCCAAAATGAATTGCCATTGGCCTGGGGAATATATCAAGCCAATACACTAGCTTTTCCTAAAATAATGCTTCTTCCATTTCTGGTTGACCTTATTCTGTTCCAGTCGGCAAACATAATTAAGTAAATAATTTAACAGCCTAATGTACTTTTATAATTTGATTCCATTACCACTCATTTGCCATCTCATTAAAATGGAGAAAGATGGAGTATTAAACTGTAGTTCCTGATCAGTGGTTTTTAGACATCTTCGTGATGATGATTTTTTTTTTTTTTGAAGACCTACCTACTATGACTTCCCTCATCCCACTAAGATTGTGCCTAGTTTTTTAACACCTTGCATGCTTAAAACTGACTGACTTTTTTGACCACTTAAAATGAGTTCCCTATTCCCTAATGCGCTTTGCGTCCTACGGGAGAAAAGCGCTTTACAAATGTTGTTTGTTGTTGTTGTTGTTGTTATTGCTAACTATCAGTATGAATAACACATTATTGGTTGCCATTATTTTTGATCTGTTACATTAGTTTCTGCCCAAGAGTAAAATTCCCTGTTACAGTCAAACTATTGCAGACATCTACATGAGATTACATTTCATTGAGCGCTACTAGTTTGTGGGAGAAACCTGTCCAATGATCAGATTTCACACAGACAGTGCCCTTTTGCAAGTCAGACTCAATGCACAAGTTGTTGTGCAGCAGCAGTGATAACATATGTAACACTCTGGCAAACAATGGGAAATATAAAGGAGGACAGGATTAACAGCCACATGCCAAGCCTCGGCTTTAAATAATTACCGACAGATGCATTCTGGTTTCCTTCACAGATCTTATTTTTAATCGATTTATACCCTTGATGGAACTTTTAGATTGGATGTTTATTCAGTCATTGGTAATTTGGGACAGTTTGTCTGCTTTTTTACAACTCTTCTCCTAATTTTTGTTTTGATTCAGTTTGCATTCTTAGTGAAAATGATTTTAGAATGATATGAACACTTGTTTTAGGAATATTAAGGAATGCGAACTGCAGCTTTCAGCATCCTTAATTCTTGAAGAGCTCACACGATTACTAAAATACTATGCTTGCCTATGTTTATTCTATGCACTTTTATCATCGCTCATGCCCTGTTCTTTTGATATGGCTGCTACTATGTGCATTACAGTACTGTATTCCCTCATAACCTTCTCACTTGGGTCCCCCCCCCTCCAATTTGGTGCCCTGTTTGACTGCCAGTAGCTACACTCCAACAGTTCTTTGATGACTGATTTGCTAATGGCATTTTCTCTACACATCCCTGGCCAACTCCCCTCTGTTATTCTTTAAACCTGAGATTGTTGTTTGGGAGCAAGTGAAGCACAAAGTGTTACCTCTCATTCAGAGTGCAACCTGACAGGAATGTCTGGCCAGTGTACCACAGACTTCCTTCCTACTGTCATTCACTGATGCTAATAATAATAATAACGGTTGCACTGCTGATGTGCAGACTAAATATTATTTTAACAAACTGTTTCGGCGAACAATGACCGCAAAGTCTATTGAAGTAGCTTTCTGGAAGATGAATAGAATTTTATTTTTCTATACGATTAGCATGCATGCATGACATGAAAACACAAAAGGAGATGCTTATATTCTATTTCGGCAGCGGAGAACAGGTTCTAAAAGACTGTTTGCAGAGAACAGGTTCTAAAAGACT
>CM044432.1:130966099-130998475 GCA_024363595.1 Xenopus borealis
AGCAGCTCTTCTTATGTCTGCTCTCCTCATAAAACGTGTATCCTGTGTGACCTTGGCAAAGTCACTGTACATCATAACTTAGACTGTGAGCTCTACAGATAAGGGACTTGCCCTGCACAGTACTGCATCAAAATGATTACATAGTAAGGACTGCCATCATCTTTTTCAGACAATAAGGGGCAGATTTATTAAAGGTAGAACCAGACAAGCGTTTTCTCTGCAGCTGCGATACTGCCGGATCCGACACTCGGCGACAAAATGCACGTTTCATGTGGGCTGTGGATTACTCCATAAAGATGCAGGTTGGACATATGCCAAATACTAGTGATAATTTAAAAAATAAATAAATAAAAGCATACGAAACAAATATGACTAACTGCACAAAATATCTCCATCTGCAACAGTTATGTTCAGCTTTTGATTAGAAGATCCAGCACAGTAACATTTGGTCAGTGCACTACTGCTGAACTTGGGTCATATTGAATTATGGCATTTTTCAGCTTCAACCCCCTGTTGAGCTCTCCCAGTCTATTAAAATGAGGAGCCTGCTTTCTTCAGATCATTGTACAGAAGAAATCTCTTCCTTCAACTGCAAAAGCACTGTGCCAGAGACTAAATATGCAGCACACAAACCTTATTTTAGGAATCATTTACAATGTCTCTACCTGAAATGGCAGGCTGCTAGTTTTTAAAGGAACAGTAACACCAAGAAAAATGTAAGGGTTTTAAAGTAATGAAAATCTCGTGTAGTATTGCCCTGCACTTATAAAACTGATGTGTTTGCTTCAGAAACACTACTATAGTTCATATAAACAAGCTGCTGTAGAGCAATGGCGGAAATTGAAAAACGGCTATATGGCACAGGTTAACTAATGGATAACAGATAACACCATTAGACAGACAGAACTTATCTATCTGCTGTGGTGTAACTTGAGCTTTTTCTCCTTTGAATGGCTGCCCCCATTGCTACACAACCGTTTATTTATATAAACAATAGAAGTGTTTCTTAAACAAACACCGCAGTTTTACCAGAGCAGGGCAACACTGCATTATATTGCAATTACTTTAAAACACTTATTTTTTATATTACTGTCCCTTTAATGTACGGGAAGGGTAAAGATACTGTGACCTGGCCCATTGTGGTTTTTAAGAATATAAACCAGGACAACATTAGTATTTGGCAGAGCACTTTCTCACAATTCTACCTACTTACTGTACTTGTTGCACTGTTGATCACCCCATCAACTGCAATAATGACAAACACAAAATGGTCAATGTAACATAAATGAACATTACACATATGGGTATTTTCAGGTGGTTCACTTTGATGTCAATATAATGCAGGTTGTAGCCTTTTGATGCCAGTTTCCGAGTTGGGGTGAAAAAGGTCAGAATCCAGTAACCCACTAGATGTGCCTTAGAAAATGGTTCTGTTGGAACTTCATGAATATGATTTAGCAATATGGTGTTTGGCCTTGCTTGAACCTTGGATACCCTCTGATAGAACAGAGGCATTTTACGATCTTTTGCTTGGCTGGGTATGTCACTTGAGTAATCCTGACAAAGCTGGTTTTATAGTATCCTTTTGTGAGTGTCACATGTCCATTCTGTAGGAAGGGCAACCTGGGCGTCCATTCATTTTGGTTGGTTCAGCTTGGTAAGAGATGCTAATCTTTTATTAGCTTTTATCCCACTTGGCATGTTTCAGGCAATTGAATTTTAAGTTGATGGGCAAATTCTACAATTTTTCAACATTTCCTTTCTTTACTTAACATTACTTATTACAAAAATACATGTTAATTGTGGTGATCTTTGAACTCTTTGTCCTTTTTTTTGCAGCAGTTGTGAATAATGTGTCTCAGTTTCTTCAGCCAGCAGGAAGTTTATAGAAATCCTGTCGTGTCTCTGGTTGAACATTTTCTGCATCAAATGAGCAGTGCCAGGCAAATTGCAAAACATGTCCGATATTAGACACTGTAGCGTGTATACATGCAATATAGTGCTTAGTCAGACTGCCTGCTTACTCAGAAAATCTCTATTATGTATCTTGTGCTCTTAACTCTTCTCAATGTGCCACAGCAGAGGTTTTTTTTTTATCACAGCAGAAATAAAAGCAAATTTTAACATTTCAGCATTTTCCTTGATTTCATTTGTAATTTTTATGTTATAAATATTATACAGGGTACTTTGATATAAAAATTTTTGCATAAAGGGTACGTATTTTATCTTCTTTTCCCTTTTCGGGAATGCACATGATACACAGGGATTTTAATGTTGGCAGTTAATAAAGATATTATTATGATTGTAGCCCAATATATAGCCACGGTACAAGCAACTTTCAGCCTTCAAACTAATAACAAAACTGTAAATCCCCTGGGGAGGTTATGGGAGTTCTGAAATAGTTGGAGGTCTGAAGATGTCTCTACTTTATAACCAGCTGAACACAAAAGTTCTGTCCACCTGATGTGCAAGTCCACAAGGCATTTTTAAAGACTGAGGCAAAGGTCACCTAATATGGCCCCAAGGAGGCCATGCACAGCAGATTTATGAACATGAAGTACTAAAATGCACAAGTACAGTAGCAACCAATTACCCAAATAGTTTTTTTTAAAGGAAAACTATACCCCGAAAATGAATTTTTGAGCAACAGATACTTTATATCAAATCAAGTGACATATTAAAGAATCTTACCTACCTGGTATATATATTTAAGTAAATATTGCCCTTTTACATCTCTTGCCTTGAACCACCATTTCGTGATGGTCTGTGTGCTGCCTCAGAGATCACCTGACCAGAAATACTACAACTCTAACTGTAAAGGGAAGAAGTGTCGAAGCAAAAGACACAACTCTGTCTGTTAATTGGCTCATGTGACCTAACTTTATAGTTTGTTTGGTGTGTTTATGTGCACCGTTAGATCCTAGGATCCCAGGAGGCTGTCCTTATTTTTTCAAATGGCTATTTTCTATTTATGATTACCCAATGGCACATGCTACTAAAAAGTGTATTATTATGAAAATGGTTTATTTACATGAAGCAGGGTTTTACATACGAGTTGTTTTATGCAATATCTGTTTATAGAGCCCTACATTGTTCGGGGGTTATAGTTTTCCTTTAAGAGTAACAGAATTTCAGTCAATACCCAATTGGTTGGTATTACAACTGAACTTGTTCCATTTATACCTTTGATTGTATAGCATCTGCTTTATGTGTTAACTATTTGGCGAAAAACATTTGCTAAAATATTACTGTATTAGCTAAGGTATCGTAGAAGGAGTGTATTTTCTGCAGGAATAAAAATATTTTGTTTTAGGAATTGCACTAATAAACCATTTATTTTACTATATCATAGAAAAAACAAATATAAAGTATTTTTGTGTAGAATAATGCTTAAAGGAATTGTTCAGTATAAAAATAAAAGCTGGGTAAATAGACAGGCTGTGCAAAATAAAAAATGTTTCTAATATAGTTGGTTAGCCAAAAATGTAATGTATAAAGTCTGGAGTGACTGGATGTCTTAACATGACAGAACACTACCTGCTATTCAGCTCTCTTGTTTTTCACTGACTGGTTACCCTGGGGATCAGTGACTTGAGGGGAGGCCACACGGGTCATAACTGCTGCTTTTGAATCTGAGCTGAATGCTGAGGATCAATTGCAAACTCACTGAACAGTTATGTCCCATGTGACCCCCCTTCAAGTCGCTGACTAACTCAAAGATAAAGAGCTGAAAGTTGGATTCTGGCTATTATATTAGACATCCAGTCACTCCAGACTTTATACATTACATTTTTGGCTAACCAACTATATTAGAAACATTTTTTTATTTTGTACAGCCTATCTATTTATCCAGTTTTTAATTTTACACTGAACTGTTCCTTTAAATATACATCTGATTGGGTGCAGCCAAACCCTGTACCTACTTTTTAGATGATACTAACATCCCTAATCATTCGGTCAAGGTTTATCTACCCGTTTGTCCTGACCAGTTCAACTGAATAAGAAAAATTGCTTGTAGACTTAAAGGGGTTGTTCACTTTTGAGTTAACTTTTAGTATAATGTAGAGCAGTGATCCCCAACCAGTAGCTCGCGAGCAACATGTTGCTCTCCAACCCTTTGGCTGTTGCTCCCAGTGGCCTCAAAGCAGGTGCTTAATTTTGAATTACTGGCTTAGAGGAAAGTTTTGGTTGCATAAAAAACAGATGTCCTGCCAAACATTCTCTCCTGTAGGCTGCCAGTCCATATAGGTGTTACCAAAAAGCCAATCAGAGCTCTTATTTGACATCCACGTGGACTTTTTCATGCTTGTGTTGCTCTCCAACTCTTAAATTTAAATGTGGCTCACGAGCAAAAAAGGTTGGGGACCCCTGATGTACAGAGTGACATTCTGAGACAATTTGCAATTAGTTTTCATTTTTTATTATTTGTGGTTTTTGAGTTACATTTAGCTTTTTATTCAGCAGCTCTCCAGTTTGCAGTGTCAGCAATTTGGTTTCTAGGGTACACATTACCCTAGCAACCCTGCATTGATTTGAATAAGAGAATGGTATATGAATAGGAGATGGACTGAATAGAATAAGTAATAAAAAGTGGCAATAACAATACATTTGTAGCCTTACAGAGCATTTGTTTTTTGATGGTGTCAGTGACCCCCATTTGAAAGCTGCAAAGAAACAGATGAAAATTGCACATAATTAAAAAACTATGAAAAATAAATAATGAAGACCAATTGAAAAGTTTCTTAGAATTGGCCCTTCTACAATATACTAAAAGTTAACTTGAAGGTGAACCACCCCTTTAATAGTGAAATAGTTTAGTTCTGTGGAATCGCATGCAAATATCACATGCAGTATCTGTTTACCTCTCTGTAATGTACTGAAGGCTAGTTAACATATTTAGGCTGCTCTAAAACAATCTCAGAAGGCTCCTGTCAGATGCAAGTCATTTGAATTTCTTTCATTGAAATTTTGTTTACACGGCAGCCATAATTAGTATCTGCATTGCTGTTCCATGGCAATTCACATGCACCCCCACCGTCTGTCTTTAAGAGGACCCCACTCTTTGTCATTTAAATAGTGCCAAGATCACTCCACTTAGATCAGAATACCTCTTCCTCCGTGCAGCGACGTGATGAAATGTTGCCTCTTTTTGGAATGTTTTGCCTGTTTTTGGAATGTTTTGCCTGGCACAGCACGGAGAATTGTTTTATTTATATTTTCATAGAATTTCAATCCTATTTCAGTAATGATCTTTCAGTATTCTATAAATCAACTAGATCATTCTTGAAATCAACTTTTATAATTTACAGAAGTTTTTCCTTTTAACATTTTAAGGTGATTTTCAGATGTTTTTAATTGGACATTATTGCAATAATGCAGGGGCAATTAGCATAAAAGGGCAGGCATTAGTCCTAGAGGATAATTTCTGCCTCTGTAGAGCCCAATATGGATATGATTCAGTAGACCTGTACCTATGCTTGTACCCTTTACTTATAGCTACTGCTTACTGGAGCACAAACCTTTTGTTTGTCCATAGCAGTATATCTATGGATGCACGCCTGTGGATTTGACCATTAGCAAGCTTTGCACCTTTTATTACGTTTTACCTAATATTGTCCATACTCAAAACTCTCCATGCTTTAGGCTAAGGCCAGACGGGGAGATTCGGGGGCATTTTATCGCCTGGCGACTTCTCGCCGCGACTTGTAGCCCCCGAACCTCCCCGAATAGCCACTTACCTAAGCGCACCGGCGTTGCTTGAAAACGCCGGCGCGTATCCACACAGAGCAGCGCGCTTTTTGAAATTGCTCCAAATTGCCTGGCGAGTCAATTTGGAGCGATTTAAAAAAGCGCGCCGCTCTGTGTGAATAGGCGCCGGCGTTTTCAAGCAACGCCGGTGCGCCCCAGGACTTGGCTACTCGGGGAGGTTCGGGGGCTACAAGTCGCGGCGAGAAGTCGCCAGGCGACAAAATGCCCCCGAATCTCCCCGTCTGGCCTTAGCCTAAATGTTACAATTCACATCTGACCTGACCTTCCAGGTATTAGGTAAAAAAAGCAGTCTAAAAATAATAGATCTACATCGATCGATCTATATATCTTGTTATTTATTTATGCAGACATACTCGGGTATATTTTAACTTTAAAAAATTTATTTTCTGGTATGGAGGAGCTGCTGACTGTGGTTGCTTGTTTGCAGTGATTGTCTGTGTTGCTCTGCAAAACCTAGTTTAAGGACCATGAATAAAGGCAACTTTGGGAAAATAATGTTGCTATAGTTATAGTATCTGGCAGTAACGTGACTAAGGATGGTTGTGCTCGGGAGCAGCCCAACTTCAGAAACCAGGAGCGATTCATATGCTATCTGCTGGTGATTTGTCTTCTTGCCGGCGATTTGTGTTTTTGCTGGCGTTTTGTGTTCTTGCCAGCTGGAAGGCATTTCAGGGAGATTAGTTGCAAGAAATAGTGACAATATGTCGCTGAGTGACTAATCTCCCCATCTGCCACCACACGTGGCCATAAGCTAATTTTCGTATGATATTCGGTGCGTGTACGGTGGGAAATGAGCTGACCGATATCGTCAGGAGATTTAGATATTGGTCAGCTGGTTGATGGGGCTGGAAAGAAAATTTTAATAGGATGCCTCGAAGGCACCCTTCACATCAGCCATTGTTAGTGCTGAATCGTCAGATACAGGTAGAATTCTATTGTTTCTACCTGTATATATGACATTTCAGCTCTACACGTGTGTGTTTAAATGAACGATCTTTCATGGAAAGATCTTTTCTGAGAAAGATCGTAGTTATTACGTCTATGGCCAGCATTCGTGGATGGTATCCTTGTATTGCAGGCCCCTGTTTCAGGGAAAAGGTTAAATATCAGTCTCTTGTGTGCTATTTCCTAGATAAGCAGATGGCTCCTGTCTGCTGTCTCCATATTATAGCCAATCCATTACATTGATTTACTTTCCATTGCTTTGTGCAAGGTTAAATTATGGAGGGTAAATAGGCTACTGAAAGGGGTTGTGGGCATACAGCCTCACCAGATGCTGCAGAGTATCATTCAGAAATTGTCAGCCACACGGTCTGGATAATGTTTTCTAAGCCTTCAGTGATAAGTATTGAATCTGAGAATGTTCTCGTGTACTACAGGCTTCTGAAAAAGTGCTGTAATTATTAGGCAAACAGATTACTGGATAGGTCATGTTTTTCATATGGCAAAACATTTTTTAAAGGTGGCAGGATATTTTTAGACTGGCATTGCTACAAAGGTTTATTATCATTTTCTTATGTATTTCAGGTGCTTTTAAGTTTTAAATGTAAGCTGCAACCAGACTGTGTAGATCTGATAAAGAGTTCAGATGTAATGGGTCTTTGGCTATATAGTCAAAAGCTGGATAATTTCGATTCATCATCATTTGAAGTATATTGTACTATTGAACTAGGGAATGGGGAGTTGTTACAGGTCGCAGCATAATGTACATTCATTGTACAGTTTTTTGAACTTAGGGCCCAGTAAGGTCACACTACACAAATGCCAGTGCAGCTGCCCTGCTATTTGTTGTGAGTGTGATTTGTTAATATACATGCCTTTTGAGACCCAGTCACCAACTGAACAGCACCACACAACTTGCTCTTGGTGAGAACCACAATAAACTGTTGCATGTCATTTTAGGATTGATGGTTCTCACTACACTGGCAGCCTGTTAATACACATGTGTAAAAATCTTAAATACAGGGCCAGAACTGAAAAAAAAATGTTCCTTGTCAATTCAGAAAGGTCCGAAGGGTGCAAATATCGAAAATCGAGAATGCCCAGACTGCAACCCTCTGGCTGAAAATGAAATCCAAAAATCTTCAGCTGGAGGCTAATTCATCTTGATTCTGCTGTAAATGCTGAAAGTAAGTAACAATTATTACAAAATATATTTGTATGGTCTTCTTCCCCCAAGGGACCATACTATTGATGGAAGCCATAGACAAATAACATTTCACCCTAGCCAAAAAAAAGCATCTCATCCTAAATAACAAAACGCAACTTCTAATTTAGAAAAGCTATAGCAGATATCACAGTCATGGCTAAGGCAGCTTGTAACAGCTGTGGGATATTCAAGACTGGAGAGGATTTGTATGTTCTGCATTACCACGAACATTGGCCAATATCAAGCAGCAGCAACAACTTTGTAAACGGCTCCTTATGTTACATCAAAGGTAAAATAACACCTTGAAGTAAGCGTGTTATAAAGAGGACAACAGGGGTGTTCCTGCCAATTGAGAATAATTTCTATCGTTCTGCTTTGAAATCTACACAAGCATAATGTGTGTTCCAGTCCCTTGATATACCTGGGTAGCCTAAGGCAACATTTACTCTCCAGCCTCGTTCTGCTTCCAGCAGTATTAGCTCTGATCAGATCTTGGTGTCTCTCCAGATTGTGGCTCAAACACAAAAGGAGAGGAAATTTAGATGAAATTTGTATGGAGTGGGCTGGTGGTGGGGGGATACGGTTATGCCTGTTTTAATCTTTTGCATGTATGTTTTATATATGCCTAACAGAAGCTTGTATTTTACTGGGGGAGCATATTGTGCCAGGCAGATGCATGTGTGTTTTGGCTTGTTCTTTTATAATATTTAAAGAATTCAGTTTTTATGCATGTCCATCTAGACATGAGGGTGGGGGGGGCTTTTTTAGGGACATGGGTTTTTTAAGATGGTAACAGTTGGCAGATAAGTTGCAAAACTTAAGTAATCCATGGCGTAAGTGGAAGTGATTGGGCCCCTTCCAAGCAAAATACTATTTTTCCAGTTGCTGGTCCTACTGGCTATTGCGAACTCCTGGATTCAATCAAATATCTTGATTAGTTCTATAAATTCATGCAAATGATGGATGAAATAATTTTATTTTCATATGTACAAATAGTCTATACAGAATTCGTACGGTACAAGTCCAAGCCAGACGGAAACAAAGTTTATTTGGTGGGGGCTAACTGTGCCTTACAAAATTTGTATAGAGTGGGGGTATTTAAGAAGATAAAAATTATAGCAACAAATGGCTCAGCCTTTCCAGGCCAGCTTGTCAGATACTATATTTGCATAATTTGGCAATAATTTATTATAATTTATCGCTTGCCAAACTGTGGGAGAATGCTTTGCGTGCAGTTCAGGATCGGCTAATAACCTCCTACATTGCAGAATCGGTCAATAAGTTAATCAGATTTTCTGTTTTTAAGGGTTAAATTTCCCTGAAGCAGGAGATATCTTGTTCATTCAGTCATTTACAGCTTAATGTATTGATAAATGGTTTCTTTAGCTCAGGGGTGTCCAACCTGCAGCCCAAGGGCCACATGCGGCCCAGGATGGATATGAATGCGGCCCAGGATGGATATGAATGCGGCCCAGCTTGAAACCCTTGGTTCCTGAGAAAACTTCATGTTGCGAGGGATTTAGGAGTAGGCAGGAGGGGTGGCTCTGACCATTGCCCAGTTAGTAGTAATAATAATAATATAAGTCTATCCATGGGGCCTATATTCCAGTGTATGGCTCCATCTTGTTATCCAACTGGTATTGTTCTTTTCTGTGCATTTTCTTTACTTTTACAAAAGTGTTTGTGTATTTCATGTGCGGCCCCAGATAATTTTTATTTTTCAAATGTGGCCCAGGGAAGCCAAAATGTTGGATACCCCTGCTTTAGCTTGTTTGTTTCAGTACCAGTACCAATGTTTTAATGATGCCCCTTTTACAAATAGTAGACACTTTGTTTTGGCCAGCTAAAAGAGTTCTTCTACATTTATGTTTTAGGGAAAATTGGTATTTTTCCTAAAAAAAAAATAAAAAAGGCTATTTAGAAAATTCTTATACAGCTACTAAAAATTAAATCAAGTCCCCTGACCTGGGTAAATAGCACATGGTCTGCTGCTTTATATGGAAACAATAACCTATTAACTTGTCACACTGGGTGGAAGGTGAACACAGTGCTGGTTAATACATGGATATTAAAGGAACAGTCGGTGCAAAAATAAAAACTGGGTAAATAGATAGGTTGTGCAAAATAAAACATGTTTCTAATATAGTTATTTAGCCAAAAATGTAATGTAAAATGCTGGAGTGACTGGATTTCTAACTCTGAGTTAGTGAGCAACTTGAAGGGGGGGCACATAGAACATAACTTTCAGTGAGTTTGCAATTGATCCTCCGCATTCAGCTCAAATTCAAAAGCAAACTGTTATGACCCATGTGCCCCCCCCCCCTCAAGTCTGATTGGTTACTGCCTGGTAACCAATCAGTGGAAACCAAGAGAGCTGAAACACAAGAAGTTGTTTTCTGTTCTGTTAGACATCCAGTCACTCCAGCCTTAAGGGCTAGGCCAGACGGGGAGATTCGGGGGCATTTTGTCGCCTGGCGACTTCTCGCCGCGACTTGTAGCCCCCGAACCTCCCCGAATAGCGAAGTACCCAAGCGCACCGCCAGGCAATTTGGAGCGATTTCAAAAATCGCGCCGCTCCGTGTCAATACGCGCCGGCGTTTTCAAGCATCGCCGGTGCACTTGGGTACTTCGCTATTCGGGGAGGTTCGGGGGCTACAAGTCGCGGCGAGAAGTCGCCAGGCGACAAAATGCCCCAGAATCTCCCCGTCTGGCCTTAGCCTTATACATTACATTTTTGCTAACTAACTTTATTGGAAACATATTTTTAAACTGAACAATTCCTTTAACAGGCTGCTAATGTGTGCATAGTCTATGTGGGCGGATCTGTGTCTCTTTATGGCCTTCAGTACATAACTTAAAGGACCAGTAACATCAAAAAATTAAATTGTTTTAAAGTAAAAAAATATAATGCAGTGTTGCCCTGCACTGGTAAAACTGCTGTGTTTGCTATAAAAACTGATATAAATAAGCTGTTGTGTAGCCATGGGGGCAGCCATTCAAAGGATAAAAGGCTTAAGATACATAGCAGATAAGCTCTGTAGAACATACTGTTATCTGTTATCCATTACTTATCCTGTGCCATGTAGCCGTTTTTCAATTACCACCATTGCTACTCAGCAGCTTGTTTATATGAACTATAGTAGTGTTTCTGAAGCAAACACGTCAGTTTTAACAGCACAGGGCAACACTACATGATATTTTCTTTACTTTAAAACACTTTAGTTTTTTGGTGTTACTGTTCCTTTTATCTTCTTGGACCTCAGGCATCAAAACCTTGACTGCAAGGCCTACAGGGCAGGGAACTTTCTGTGCCTGAAAGGTGTTTGTGTATGCAACACAGTCAGATCATCTTTGGAAGTTTAATTGCGTCACAGTGGAATGAAGGATAAAAAATAACCACATGGATGGACTTTTTAGGGGACATTTATCATTCATTTCTAGAATACTGAATGCCTGTAAGTTATTTTTTTGCAGTTTTGCATATTCTTGTGCCATTTACAATTTGGGTATATTGTTTTTACTGATTAAAATTTTACTGAATGATTTTAATCAGTAAAAAAATCAGTTGAATATTTTTTTATCCTAGTTTGCAGATGTGATGATCAAAGTTGAATATTTTGACCTGGTACCTCTCAACCAGCCTTACTGGGACTGGCAATCCAGTGTCACCATATCAGACAAGCATGGCTTGCTTTTAAAGTGACGGCATACTGTTCTGCATGATTCATCTGTCCATTTTGTTACCTGTTTGAGAAGGGTGTTTGTTATTCTGGCAGGAAGAAAGAGCAGAGCTGCCAAATGTTATATGTATTTTTTCATCCCAGTTATTTAAAAGAAATCTGTCATCACATGCCTACACTTTTCTTTTTTCACGTTTCCCGTTGCTCTCTCTCTGAAGATTTTGCATTGCTTGTATTTTTTTAAGTTTGAGTTTGGAAATATATATTCTTGTATTTTTATTTTTTTTAACAAATGGATGAGCACAGTTTGACCACCATATGGGTGCTAAATCATACAGAGATCTGCTCTTCTGGCGTCCTCCCAAAATTAGCATATCTGTTTGTATGGTCAGACTTTGCTAGAACAGTTAAAGTGCTCACAACACAAAAAGAAACTGTAAAAAAAAAAAAACAATGTAGACATCTAGCCATAGTGTCATATATTTGACAGGAGGATCAGTCAGATTTTAGATTGCAGTGATATAAGAGAGTGACCCAGTGGCATAACTAGATATTACTGGGCCCCACAGCAAATTATTTTTCAGGCCCCCAAAATGTCTAGATGTTGACCAGTTTTAACAATATTTCTTGAAATTGTTTATGAATTAGGACCTCGTGGGGCCCCATACCTCCAGGGCCCCCCTGCAGCCGCAGGGTCTGCTTCCTCTGTAGTTACACCCCTGGAGTGACCCATAGACTAATCCTAAGGTCCCACATGCACAGATGTTTATAAAGCTTGTTAAGAATTATTAGAACCATATGAAAAGTCTTTATACCGGAGCAGTATGTGCTGCTTGTAATATATTTATTACAAATCCATTGATTCAACAAACTTTTGGATTTAAGAAAAGAGTTGTCTAAAAATGTTTGTTAAAAATTATAGTGAACCGTAATTTGCCTAGAAAGCACCCAGACCCAAGCCAAACCCTATTTAGAGTGTGTGCCTAACCATTCATTGAACCACGCTTCATGTATATAGACTACAAAGTTTCTGAATTGACAGCTGAACTTCAATTACTTTACCCTACTGCTTCTTCTAGAGCTGACACAGGGATTCTGGGAGTTGTAGTGCAATCTACAAAGTTGGACACGGTGTGATTATTGCTACACTACACTTGGTGGAAACTTTAGCAAGGCAAATATTAAACTTCCACAATCTGTCCTTCCAACCTTGGCACATCGCCTCCTACGTTCTCTGCGGGCAGCTGAGACGTTATGATTATATTTCACATAAGTAAGTCTTATTGAATAAATAATACCCTTATGTATTTTTAATTGAGGCTGGGCAAGTGGATTGAGTTGAAGGAATTAAAAGGTTATGATGTAGCTTAAGGTGAAGCAAGCACTTTGGTTAAGTGAAGGACAGCATGTTCTATAAATGGTTTAAGTTGTGAGGATAGGCACCGCTGTTTTGTTTTTTTTTCTAGGGTTCTCCTCTTTGCATGTATTTTGTTTGCCTTTTTAGTTTATTTTTTATCCTTAAAGGGATAATTTTAAGGGATAAAAATGTTTTTTTCAAAATGCATCGGTTAATAGTGCTGCTTCAGCAGAATTCTCCACTGAAATCAATTTCTCAAAAGAGTAAACAGATTTTTTAAGGTTTCATTTTGAAATCTAACATGGGGGTAGGCATGTTGTCAATTTCCCAGATGTCCCAAGTCATGTCACTTGTATTCTGATAAACTTCAATCACTCTTTACTGCTGTACTGAAAGTTGGAGTGATATCACCCCCTCCCTTATTCCCCGCCAGCAGCCTAACAGAACAATGGGAAGGTAACCAGATAGCAGCTCCCTAACACAAGATAACAGCTGCCTGGTAGATCTAAGAACAGAACTCGGTAGTAAAAACCCATGTCCCACTGTGATTCCTTCAGTTAAATTGAGAAGAAAAACAGAAAGCAGTTCCCTCCTAAAGTGATGGCACAAGTCACTGGCCACGGGCAGCTGGGGAATTGACAAAATGTCTAGCCCCATGTCAGATTTCAAAATTGAAATAT
Source organism: Xenopus borealis (assembly GCA_024363595.1). Lineage (NCBI taxonomy): Eukaryota > Metazoa > Chordata > Amphibia > Anura > Pipidae > Xenopus > Xenopus borealis. The sequence goes on from CM044432.1 coordinate 130,979,735, forward strand.
AAAAAAAAAAATCTGTTTGCTCTTTTGAGAAATGGATTTCAGTGCAGAAGTCTACTCGAGTAGCACTATTAACTGATGCATTTTGAAAAAAACATGTTTTCGAATGACAGTATCCCTTTAAATGAAAAAACTGGCTAGACAGGCTGGAGTTTACAGGTATACAATAATATATATTTAAAGGGGTTGTTCATCGTCAAATTATGATGTTGAGAGTGATATTCTGAGACCATTTGCAGTTGGTTTTCATTTTTTATTATTTAAAGTTTTTGAGCTATTTAGCTTTTCATCCAGCAGCTCTCCCGTTTGCATTTTCAACAATCTGGTTCCTAGGGTACAAATTATCCTAGCAACCATGCAATTGGATGGTTCCATGATTGGAATAAGAGACCAAAAAATGAATAGGCGATGGCTTGACTAGAAGTACAAGTAATAAAAAGCAGCAATAACATTAACTTTGTAGCTTTACAGAACCTTTGCTTTTAGATGATCCCCATTTGAAAGCTGGAAAGAGTTAGAAGAATAAGACAAATAATTGAAAACCATTAAATAATGACAAGTTGACAACCAATTGAAAGGTTGCTTAGAATTGGCCACTTTGTAACATACTAAAAGTTAACAGAAAGGCCAACCACCCTTTACTGTATATATAATAATATATTGTGTTTTAATTTAAATATTTTTTATAACCCTTTGGGTACAGATTGTTTTGAAGGCCATCCCATCAATATACATTCTAATTCAAAAATGTTATAGTGCAAATTGATGTACCACAGTAATTATACAATGCGAATCTAACTGCTTGTGTGCATGCTCAGGCAGCTGCATTCTGCTTCCATATCCTGTTATCCAAAAAGACTGAATATCCGCGGTCTTGACCCTCCATGTGTGGTCATAAAGCCTACAGATCAGATTGCTCCCATTGAAATCAAATCACATTTTGCAATGTATACCAACATTGTTGACGCTTTGTTACTTGAAGCAGTAGACTCAGATATGTAGGGTACATTCTCAACAAACGGCCATCAGGCATATGTTGAACAACAGATGTGTTGGGGAAAGGGGGTACTAGGAGTTGTAGTTAATTAGGGTCACCTGTGTGGCATCCCAGTTTTAGATTGTGAAAGCGAAAAGCTTCAAGGATGTTTCCAAAGAAATGAGTACTGTGTTTATAGAATAAACCATGTTTGTGTAACTATAGCCACGGAGCCATGACTTTAAAGCAAAATGTTGGGAAGATGAAAGGAAAGTTATACCTTTGAACCAGCATATATAGAACTACTGAACATTCAACAATGGTTAAAACTTTACTTTATGATTCTTTCTGGGCTCATTAAGTTCACAATTTAGAATCAACTCAGTTGTATGTATGAAGAGTTACAAAATTCATATTGAGTTGACATTAACGAGGGATGACTGCATGTTATTGCATATTAGAGAGTCCCTATAGAGCAGAAAACCTCTTTTTTTTTTTTTTCTTTTCCTCAGGGAAAACTGTACTAAACCAAGATATAAAAACATGCCAAGGCCTCACATCAATGTACATTATAGTTAATTGGAATCACTGAGTTTGTGGCATATGCAAGCAGTTATTGGACAGATCAAGTATTCGCATGATCTAAACTATCTCTAATTGTAATTTGGTTCCATTCCTAGTGTTTTGTTAACATGCCTTTTTACAATTTCCATATGTACTATTGGTCTAAATGGTTTTGTACTTTATGGCAAGCACAAGCAAGACAGAGTTTTAATGACAGTTTGAACATTTAAGACTCCTTTCCTGTTTCTTGAAAGTCTATTAAGTTTTCAGCTCTCAAGTATAATTCCACAATTATTAACATTGAGGGAAAAATGAAAAGGATAAGTCCATTAATTCAGCCTCTCCATGCCCTCTGTACACTGACCCAGAGGAATGCAAACAATCCTCAACAGGTCGTTGCATTTAAACAAAGCTACATATGGATAGTAAAACACATTGAGCAAAATAAATATCATCAGTTTGATTTGTAATGACTCAAACACTCTTCCCATCAGGGATCACTTACCTCTGACCTCAATGGGTAACACTATGGGTGTCCCTGCACGGCATTAGTTGCTTAAAAAAGCAAACTCTGGTTTGGGTATTCATAACTCATGTTTGTCTCCTGGCAAAACAAGATTTGCCTGTTTATGTAACTGTTGGTACTGTATCCAGTATCACTCTAGTTGGACATCCCTGTTCCATATCTCTGATGGAAGATGGATGGTAGTCTTCCATGTAATGGAGCTTTGTTTGGCTTGGCATGGGCAAAACATTTACAGGAAGTGTATTAGTGGGGGAAAAAAGATGTACATACATGTAACTGACATAACAACGGCATAAAAGTAGAAACAGCAGACCCAGCAGCTGCTCTATAGTGTGTGGTGTCCTAATGGGAATTTAGATGCAATATATGAGATTGAAATGGATTATCTGGGCTTCATGTGAAGTATCTTTTTTTTATTTTTTTTATTTAGCTACGTCTGCATAATAGGGAGTGTGTTTAGCTTAATGGAACTCTGTTAACTAGGACTGATTATATTTGATGACTTTATTTGTTCTTTAATGAGGGCCCCTATGGTCCTTCTTTCTATCCCATCTTTCATACCAGAGTGCACCATCACATTCTAAGATGTACTAGCCTCCCTCCTAGAAGAGCTTTTCCATTTGAACTCTGTCAGAACAAGTATTTAGATTGATAGGATGTGAGCTATCCAGTGTACTAGTGCTTAGAATTAAATTAGTCATCAGCATAGGGATTAATTTAGGATCAGTAGGGACCCATTTAGTACAAGCTGTTGCAGCTTTAAGGATAAGAGTGCAGCTATACAAAATCTCACTTGGTGTTATGTTGTATAATATACAGTATATTTACAGTCCAAGCCTCTCTCCTAGACTCTGTACACCCACAAAATTTCTTTGTGCACAGATGGAAGATTGTTACGGTTACTAATATTCATGAAAGTTTAGCTTGATAGAAAATTTCCAGTTCCTGGTAGGTTTCCTTCTTAATAGTCCCAATTCTAGTAATAATAGAAAATAACTAATGATGTATGGTTCAAACATGAGAAAATTCAAAAGCGTTAAGATAAACAGTGGTCCAGGGCTAGATGGTATTCATCCCAGGGTACTTAGCGAGCTTCCCTCTGTGATTGCCAAACCTCTTTACTTAATTTTTAAGGATTCATTGAGGTCTGGCATTTTGCTGAGAGACTGGCAAATTGCTAATATGGTGCCACTATTGCAAAATGGATCCTGTTCTCGGCCTCAAAACTATGGGCCAGTTAGTCTGACGTCAGTGGTAGGAAATCTCTTCGAAGGATTAATAATTCTGGCCTTCATAGCAAATAATACTATGAGTTTGTGCCAGCATGGTTTTATGTGCAATAGATTTTGCCAGACTAACTTAATTTCTTTTTTTGAGAAGGTAAGCAGGGACCTCGATTCTGGGATGGCAGTGGATATTTGATACAGTTCCAAACAGAAGGTTACTGGTTAAATTAAGGTTGGCCTGGAACATAGTATTTGTACCTGGATAGAGAACTGGCTAAAAGATAGACTACAAAGAGTGGTGGTAAATGGAACATTTTGTAATTGGACCAGTGTTAGTAAAGTACCGCAGGGCTCTATGCTAGGTCAATTTTCAAACTGTTTATTAATGACTTGGAGGTGGACATTGAAAGTACGGTTTCTATTTTTGCAGATGATACTTAATTATGCAGAACTATAGGTTCCTTGCAGGATGCTGCCACTTTGCAGAGTGATTTGTCTAAGTTGGGAAACTGCGCAGCAAACTGGAAATGAGGTTCAATGTTGATAAATGCAAGGTTATACACTTTGGCAAATATAACACAAATGCAAGTTATACTCTAAATGGCAGTATGTTGGGAGTTTCCTTAAATGAGAAGGATCATGGTTTTTTTTTATAGAAAACAAGTTGTCTAATTCTGGACAGTGTCATTCTGTAGCTACTAAAGCAAATAGGGTTCTGTCTTGCGTAAAAAATGGCATTAAAGGGGTTGTTCACCTTCAATGTCCAAATTTTATGAAACCACTAAAAATGTGCTCACTGTGTTAGACAATCCATTTTCCATCAAATAAAGTAAATAGGTAATTGTAAAAGCTAGTTTATATAGCATTTAAACCTGTCCTTCTCCTGTCTCTCTGATCAGTTTTCTAAATAATGGGAGTGGCCTGTTTTATACCTGCACTTCCTATATGCTTACATCATCACTCCCAGGCTTTGCCCTTACTTGTTTCCTATTGGACACTGATACTGCCCTCCCCTTGTAATTCATTGGTTGCCAGTGCACTTGTAAGCAGTCACATAACTTCAAAGGCCATTGGTTAATTTCTCCTAAACTACAGTTGAGGAATGTCTCCCTTGCATTGGCTGCTATCTTGTGTGCATTACTTGAGTCTCACATAGGTATAAAGAGCCAGCATATCCCTAATCTAACACATTTTTACTATACAAATCAGCATATACATTAAGCACATCTTTCTGTGTATTTGGCCCCATGTCCCCAAACATAAACACCCCAGTCTTGTGACAAACAAGCACACAGCCATGCACATAGGGTGCACACCTGCTGCTATTTTACCCACCAGTCAGTAAAATGATGCACTTTGCCAATGTTATAAAAAAGGGCAGAAATATAAACACAGGAAGGGCAGTATTTTACCAACTTTGCAATTTCAGCCATTTTGTTGCTAGGGTCCAAATTACCTTAGCAACCATGCACTGATTTGAATAAGAGACTGGAATATGAATAGAAAATCGCTTGAGTAGAAAGATAATACGGTGGCAATAACAATAAATGTGTAGCCTTACACAGCATCTTTATTTAGATTGAAAGCTGGAAAGAGTCAGAAGAAGACGGCATAGAAGTAAAACACTATTTAAAAAAATGCAGACACCCCATGTGCATGAAAAGCTACCTGAAATTGTGGCAGCTTTTCATTGGGCTTATGTGCATGACGTCACATGCGCATACTGCGCATGCGCATGGGGTGCCATGGCGGCTCTTCCCGGGAGCTCCCAGCGCAGGCAGGGGGGGATTTTTTTTTTACTACTAGAACCCCAAACCGGAATGCAGGCTCTATCAGCCCGCACCTTCGATTTGGGGAATTTTTTTAGCCCCATAGGTGCCCTTTAAGTTCCCGCCGTATGCAAATTAGGCATCGCTAGCGTAACTGCACTTTGCCTGGCGAACGGTAGCGATACTTTGCTAACGGTCGCCGCCGCCTAAGATGTGAATTTGCGTAGTGCTGGCGCAAATTCACCTGGCGAAGTGCGGTGAACGTTGGCGAAGCCAACACTAGCGAATTATCGCATCTTAGTGAATTTGCCCCCGGAGTCTACCAGGATGCCCAATATGCATAGATATACAAAAGTATGTGGTTATGTATGGACCCCAAATGAAAATAGTGCATATACCAAAGTACCAAACCTCAATGCTATACTAAAAACATAAGGAACAATACAGGGATAAAATTGTGTAATTAGGGGTCAAAATAGTCATCCCATAGTCACGCTGCCATTGTATGTAATGGGTAAAGTACATGTGTGCGCATTTTATCCTATCAGAGGGGAATCAAAACAGCAAGTGGATCAGATGTGGATGTATCCAGAAACCCCCAGGTCTCAAGCATTCTGGATAATGGGTCCCATAACTGTACTAATAAAACATTAGCTTGTACTTGGGTTTATTTAATGTTTACTTAATTTTCTAGAAGACTTAAGGTATAAAGATCCAAATTCTGGAAAGATCCACTATCTGGAAAACCACGGGTCCTGAACACTCTGGATAAAAGGTCCCATACCTGTACCACAACAAATCTCCAAAAAAAATAAAATTTGGGGGTGAACTGCTCTGCGCATGTGGGCTGGCGCCGTCCTTGCATATACATACCAGCATGGGCGCTGCATTATGGGACATTACATTGGTTGATTTGGGGGGGCTCTGGACAGCAGTCCCTGTGAGCCCCGGGCCCCCCAGTCCAACCCCAAGTTGGTGTGTAAAATAAATCGTGTTACTTCAGCAATTACTGCTAAAATGTAATATAAGTGACACAGGTAGAGTTGTGTGTGTTTGGAAAGGGACAGTGCAAAGTCAATTCAGTATAGTATACAGACAAAATAAGAAGACTGTGCTAAGGTGATGTGCTTGTATTGCTCATTTATTTGTACAGCTTGTTGTGCAGAACTTTTACCATTTAAATTTTAAAGTATCATTTGAAAGACACACTCCAGAACCAACATGAACACACCCTCTCAACACTTATTTCTTCTAGAAAATGGCAGCCACTTGCAACTTACCCCCCAAACAATTAAAAATGTCAGCTGAGCCCTGCCTGAAAGTGACTGAGCTCTCCCTCCACACAAGGCCATTCTCCAACACTCCCCAAGTACAAAAATGTCAGTTTTCTCCTTACAAACCCCATTATAAGACAGCCACCCTCCACACACACACACTTCTCCCTCCTCACATGTCCCCCCCACAAGTGACAGACCTCCTTCCACCCAGTGGTGACTTTACTTTCCCCTCACACAGACACTCATACGGAACGCATATTAGGACATCGTCGCATAAGAACGATGTCCTACATGCTCCCTCCTAAGTCTATTTAATGCTGCGTCCGATGTTTGTAAACTCACCCGTCCTAAGAAGCTTTAGTAAGGTATAGGTCTTCGGTCCTCCTTCTTGCGACGTCAGCCCTCCCTCCTCCAAACTCAGCCCTCCTACCTCACAAGTCAGCCCTCCTAACTCAGCCCTCCCTCCTCCGAACTCGGCCCTCCCACCTCCGAACTCGGCCCTCCCACCTCCGAACTCGGCCCTCCCACCTCCGAACTCGGCCCTCCCTCCTCCGAACTCGGCCCTCCCTCCTCCGAACTCGGCCCTCCCTCCTCCGAACTCAGCCTTCCCTCCTCCGAACTCAGCCCTCCCTCCTCCGAGCCTGGCGACTAATTGGCACTTCTTTGGGGCGAATGTCCCGGAATTGCTTGCCCATGTCTCGTGCCTGCTAATTGTAAAAGTAGCCTGCACCTATTCATATGTGTCGATGCGGTTTGCTAAGTCACTTGAAATAAATGCATCTCCACGTGTGAATAGGCGCAGGCGACTTTTATAGTTAGCGGGCGCGAGACATTGGCAAGCAATTCTGGGACATTCGCCCCAAAGAAGTGCCAATTAGTCGCTAGGCTCGGAGTGCCAATTAGTCGCCCCAAAGAAGCAGCAATTAGTCACCAGATCTGCCTGAAATTTTCCCGTGTGGTCTAGCCCTATGAGGGGTATAAATGAGCTGGAGAGAGTGCAGATGTGCAACTAAACTGGTTAGAGTGATGGAAGACAAATTATGAGGGTAGACTGTCAAGGTTGGGGTTGTTTTCTCAACATTGTAGACAAATATCAGGGGACCTTTTTACCCATAAAGAGGATCACCACACCAGAGGCCACCCCTTCAGACTAGAAGAAAAGGACTTTCATTTGAAACAACGTAGGTGTACAGTGAGGTTATGATGTTGTGATGGCTGATTCTGTTAATGCTTTTTTCTTGTACAGACATAATATCAAAGGCTATTGTGATATTAAACTCTACAGTTAGTATAGCTATGGGCATATATAATTTATGTGAAAGTATGAATGGGGGTGTGTGTGTGGATTCTGTGCTTTCATTTGGAGGAGTTGAACTTGATGGACTTTCTTTTTTCAACCTGATTTTAACTATGTAACTATGTAATACAATGTGTATGACAAGTGACTAAACAGCAAAACACTCTTGTGATTTTCCTTTTAGCCAGTGACCTTCTGCAGTTGCCAACCTACAGCTGGTTCACTTGGCGATGATGGGAGGTCAGAAACAGCCATAGGAGAACAGGTTGAGCATGATTTCTGGAGGTGTATGGGCCATACTTAGCCCTCCACTGAATTGTTTTTTATACTCCGAATAAAATTTTGCCCTGCCCAAGGGTTTAGCAGACTTCTGTATATTTCATAATAACGGATTGCCGGCTTCTGGAAAGCAAAAAGTTGTAAAAAGCTGTTCTGGTAATGTCCTGTTCTCCCTCATACAGAACACCCAGTCCTCCTCTGTGCTCCTATATCCTTGTTCCTCATGTAAATTTCATATAGAGAACTGTTCGCTATTTGTTATCCACCCCCTGCAACTGCCACAGAGTCCTACCCCCTTTCATTCTCCCCCTCAAAACCTGAATCTTCACCATCTTTTAGTTCCCTGTCCTTTTCATATCACTAAGTTTGTTTAATTATGCATTTTTAGAATTTATTTACCCATGATTTCCTCTTCATTACCCCACCTGTCTCTCCTTCCCTATGCTTTTTTTCCCTGCCCCTCGAATTCTTTCCAATCCTTCCCCCACACTACCCCATCAACTGTGGATTTAGTTATGCATAGACAACTGTAGCAGAAAATCTAATTTGATGATTAGCAGAACTGCCAGGATCACTTCATGTCAAGAGATGCTATCTCTCTGCTTTCTCACTGATTAATCCCTCTCACAAAACAGCTGCAATGAACCTGCCCCTAAGGGCTGATTGGAACCTTCAAACTATCCATCTCTGCGGTGCCCCAGCTACTGAGCACTCGCAGCACAGGCAGATGTATCTATACAGAGCCATGATAACCCACTTTTACCGGATTGCCTGACATTTCCCAGGCTGCTTCTCTTTTGTATGTGTCAGGCAGGAGAATGTTAAGCATTCCTGTTGTTCTTATATCTGAAGCTCAGGAGATGTATGTTCTATTCTAATTTTTGTTAGAAGAAGAGAATAACCAAAAAACTATTTTTAATACACTGGTCATGTTTGGTTTTCATTTTGATCAGTGAATCCTTTTTTTTTTTTGGGGGGGGGGGTGGTATCTTACCTCTAGCAGCCAAAGAGTTAATTCCATCTCCAGGAACAGTGAACTAAATGTACTCTTATAAAACTGTCCTGCCCTGATTCCCTGATTCAGGACTATAGGGAATGTGATTGGGAGGCAGAGGAGTTAACAGAATCTTACTGTCAGTGCATAAAGGATTATTTGGAGAAGCAAATTAATTTCCTGCTGAATGGTGGAAGAGCAGCAGCCTAGGGGCAGCCGTCCATTGGCAAATATGTTTTTAAGATGGCTTTTGATTATAGTACGTGGGGTCACTCGGGAGCTTTGTGAAAACATGTAGATGGCTCTTTGTACATATTATATGGAGCATGCATGCAACAAGAAGCCTAGTAAATGCTTTTGTACTTCCTCCTTAACCACCAGTATTAGTACCTTATATTGATATAATGCCAACCTGTATGTTTTTGGGTTATAAGTAGAATGAAGAGTACCTGGAGGGAACCCATGCAGAATTCCTTGCAGTTGGTGCCCAACATACACATACACCTAGGGATGAAATATGTAGCCGCTCTCTTACCTGCGGCGAGGATAGGGGGCGAAAGTTAGGGTGGGGCAGGGGGCAAGACATGGGAGGGAGGATGGAGATTGGAGTGAGCCAGGACCCTCGGAAGATTTTTTTGCGGGGTGGGCGACTTGCACACTCAAGTTACTCCACTGAGTTGATAGTTTGATAGATATTTTGTTTACATTGCACCAGAGTTGGCAGCATTGGCACAAACCTATTTATCTGGCATTTGGCATAGACAATATTATTGCAATTGTGCCACAAAAAACAGCTGGCTAAAGGTTGTATATACGTACAGAAGAAATAATTGGCTGAACCAGATTTGAAGAAGTGTCAACTGAATTAAATCCACTGGTGTGTAAACTTTGATTTGTCTGTCTGGTTATCTCCATGTACGCCACTGGTTTTTGATTTGCCAATTCGCCTGCATACCTGCTATAAACATACAGGATATAAATGAGCTGTATATGTATTGTCAAATTTAGAACATTCAGACTTCTATGTATTCTGTGATGTAGCTGAAGCAACTATAGGTATGAGATCAGTTATACTGAAACCAATACTCCAGAAAGCTCCAAATTACAGGAAGGCAGGCCCGGACTGGCAATCTGTAGGTTAGGGCAAATGCCAGATGGGCTGCTATAAGTTGCAATAGAAAGTCACAATTTAGTGGGCTGGTGGAGGCTGTTTGGGCCTCTAAGTGGGATGATTGGGCCTCTGTGTACCTGAAATGCCAGGGCCTATTTTGATTCTCAGTCCAGCACTGCAGGAAGGCCATCTCTCATAGACTCCATTTTATCCAAGTTATCCAAATTTTAAAAACAATTTCCTCTTTCTCTAGAATAATAAAACAGTACTTTGTAATTGATCCAAACTAAGATACCTTTGGTCCTTACTGGAGGCAAAACAAGCCTATTTGGTTTATTTAATGTTTAAATGCTTTAAATGATGAAGATCCATATTATGAAAAGATCCGTTGTCCAGAAACCCCAGGTCACAATCATTGTGGATAACTGGTCCCTGTACTTGAAAGTGGGCACGGTATGGTATAGTTTACATGCTGCGGAAGCACAAATATAATCTTATGTGTGCGTGTGTAAAACAATCTTAAGACCTTCACATACCCGTCAATGCCATTTGTACTTGGTTATACCCGTTTTAATTTATTTTCTTGATAAGTGCCTGTATCTCATCATAAAATAAACCAGCATACACTGACTTAATAAAACAAAATGTAAAGCACAGAGATTCAAAATGTTAAGAGGGTTCATCTTGCAGGTAATGGCAGTCTAGGGAGCTGGGCTTGTAATACAGATGGGTGTAAGAGTTGCGGTGCCTCCAGCAACTCTGCAGGTAAGTTAAGGAATAGCTGATGAATCTCTTTTGTGTTGCAGTGTGTTCCAATTACACTCATTCATATCACGGAGGGTGAAAAGTTCACACAGTACCTTCTGCCGCTCATAGACCACACAAGCTGCCGCTTTGTACATAAAGTGAGGGCATATTTGTGTATATTTACTCTTGAAGCAAAGATGTTAAACTCTGCACAATTTGAAAAGCAAAGTAAGTGTTCGTGAGTGAAGTGCTATTTTCATATGTTCAGCCTGCAGCATATCCCAAACCAAAGAGTTTGTTCCGATCGGCTGATATGTGGCGACAGCCGTGTTTTATGTCATTTGATGACTTGTGGTTTAATCCCTTTACATGGCATCATGTTAAATGCGGGAAAAGTTGTTAAACATACTTGTACTTCTAAGGGAAAAGTGAAAGGGGGGGGAAGCAAACGAAATTAACAACTCTATGCTTTAGAAAATGAACTGCTGATTCCTCTATTTCCTTTTAGAGAACGAGCTGTTGGACAGATGGAATTTAGACAGGCGTTTAGAGTAATTACTCTGTAACGAGGATTTTGTTGTGAAATTAGTATCTTAAGGAGGTGGCGCAGATATCTTTCCAAGGATGAATACCTCATTAAGAATCTGAATAAAGGGGGGGGGCGGGGAAGGGGCAGTTTACAATTGGAGTTCAGCAGGCACCTGCCTGGGTTTAAATAACAGCTTTGTCCTGCACCATTTAAAACTCGTATCTGTTTCGCTGAACTGCTTTGTTTAAGCCATACAGATTGTCTGTGTTTTTCATACTGCGGAAGTCTGAAACTCTGTACAATTTGTGCTATTGTCTCAACTCCTTTCTCACCCTAACCTAGCTAAGATGATGTTGTTGAAGCAAGAACACTGCTTACATCTAGGATTATATGTATTACACAACTCCTGGGTAGAAATAAGAAAGCTGAGCCAATTGTCTAGCAGTGGGGCATTACTGGGAGATTTATTTTTGTATCCCAGTAGGCTGATGCAACACTGGTTCCAAGACAGGCACCTGGCCTGTAGACTGAAGGATCCAGTATCCACATATTAATTTATCTAGCATGTGGAAGTTGTAGTTTTGCCATTGTTTGCTGTTCACTCATTACCAAGCGGTGGGACATATGTACCTGTACATGAGACAGGAATATTCTGATAAATATAACCTTAAATGGTGCTTAGTTCTGCAGCAGCATACAGTCAGATCCCTCAATATTATAGGAGCTAACCGTAAAGGGAGTTCTAGTTCAGCAGCAGCTGCATAGTGGCTTAATCTCTACTCATTTGTGCGTTATGAACCATTTTGTTGTTTGACTTTCACCAAAGGACACCAACAAGCTTCTTGGGAGACTCTTCAGCAACCTCTTCTGTCTCCAAGCTAATTACAGTGCAAATATCTTTAAGAACCATGAGATAAAATTAGGAGGATGCAACTAAAGAAAGCCAGAATCAAAGATGTGCTAATGCAATTCCTTATCTCCATCATCAGGGTGACTGGTAGCATGGACACTCCTCCCCAGCGCCATTTAGTTGCATTTTAAAAAGCAGTGCTTTTTGGACTATATACTCTCACACACCGTGTCGGACTGGGATGCCAGGGGCCCAACTTTCCAATTCCTTCTCTCCTCACTTAACCTCTTTATTCTCCTATTCTTTTAGATCTATTTTTCCATTATTAAGCCTCTTTTTCCACATAAAGAAATAGGGAATGAACATGGAATAGGCAAATAGATAGAAGCAAGAGGGCCCACTGACACCTGGGCCCATCGGGAGTTTTTCTGGTATCCCTGTGGGCCAGTCAACACTGCTCGCACAGGATCTACCAAACAAATAGGTGTTTATTAGTTATAATACGTTGCTGTTTTTAAAGGGGAAATATGCTATAAAAGCAGTTTATTTACTGTAGTTTCCTCATAAGCCTTATTTATAAGTATTTGTGTTTTTCTTCCTTGTCAGAAGAGCCAGTTAAATCTCATCCATGGATCACAGGTACAGAACTATTAGCGGTGCTTCCAGGGCAGTGTTACTGAGCTTTATAAGTTTTAGGCAGCGCAAGAATAATGGACCACAAATTCACCTCTTGGATGTGCAGGGACTGTTTGATAAAGTATACATTGAGGATAATAAGCCTCTGAGAACTGCCTGTAATTGTTGATATCATGGACTACAGTAGTGGGAGAAGGGTCTTTCCCAGTCATATTCTGTCCTCTAGGCAGAAAGTTGAACATGGGAAAGTACAAAGTCTTTTTCCTGTTTTTTTTTTTTTGTTTTTTTTTTGTGATGGTTGGCTCTCTCCACTAGTCAAATCATTATACCATTTGCAATATCCCTCTAAACCCTTGATAACGCATCTTTCCATTGTAAGACAATATTTTAGAGGGCTCTTGTTTTTACCAATGGCCAAAGAAATGTGAATTGCACTAAAGGCCACATTTTTGCTTACTGAAAAAAATGTGGGAATTTGTCCATACTGTCGTGAGCCCATTTCTGCTGTAAGAATAATAACGAAGGAATGTTTATCCGTAGTCACCACAGTCGGGACATGCAGGGGTCCACAGAATGCTTTATCAGCCAATTTCAACTCTTATCTATGCTCGCCCATCTCGAGGAGAGAGAGATGTAGGTGTGGAACATTCAGGGAGATGCAGTTCTGCAAGGCTTAAGATTGCTGCCTGTGCTAATAGCTATATACACTGCAAGTACTTGGGCAGAACAGCATTTGAAATGTTTTTTAAGTTTATGTGATCAATATATACCGAGAGATAAATGCAGTTTGCCACTGAATGTGCCTTCTTGGCATGTTGTAGACCTACCTCTCGGTGGCACAGTACATACTTTATGGCCAGCTATCCACGTTGCATTTTATTAACTTTGACAGAGCCAATTGTTTCATGTGGGTGTGAATTGCTGGAGAACAAAGATGAATGAAATGTCATTTGTGCCAACTAAATTGCTGGGAACATCCCCATTAGTGATTTCATCTCCAGAGTGTTAAAGCCTTCCGTCACATTCTGTCCTAGCACAAACAGGAGAGCGAACACGTCCCCCCACTATTTCTTCACCAACACATGATTATGTTTTATTGTTCTGCTTTGGTACATATTTATCCAGTTAATTGTTCTTTCATTAACATCATTCTCTCTAGCCATTGGCATAAAAGAACCACCATTCTGACTAATTAGTATCTATGGTTCCAGGTTCTTCTTTGATCTGTGCTTATTTGTGGGTTTGGCAGTTAAGGGTAAGGACACACGAGACGATTTGTCGCCAGCGTTTTTAAAAAGCAAATCGCGGCGACAAGGCGATCGTCTTTTTCGAACAGGCGATTCCCAGCGACAATTGGCACAGAGCGATTTGTATCCCATTGCTCTGTGCGGTACGTGCTCCTGTCCGTATCAAAAAAGTGCTTCAAAAAAGGCATTTTCGAGCGAGTTTTCGTCCGAGTTTTGTTCGGCGTGTTGTCTCGGCGTCTCTCCTCAGCGTTTGTGCTTCCCTCTGTAACCTAGCGTCTTTGTATTCCTGCGCCTTTATGTTCTTGCGTCATTGCGCAGTGTAATTTGAATACAATCGCTGCTACTTATCTGTATGTGTGTGCGTGTCTAGGAGATTTCAGTGCTTTTCTAAGTACATGCTATTTCTGATGAATCGCTCGGAAAAGGGTCTCAGTGCGTTTTGGAGCTACAGGCGATTCACAAACGCGCTGTGTGCACAGTAGCTGGCGACTTTCATATGGTTTTGTGCTGAGACAAAACGAGCGACATGTCGCCGCGATTTGCTTTTTAAAAACGCTGGCGATAAATCGCCTCGTGTGTCCTTACCCTAAAGCATTCATTTTTACCTTTTTTTTGCATGAAAGATTTAAAATCCTCTGCTTAGTGCATTTTGTCCAAAGTACAGCAGAATTTGGCCGTTAAGCAGAACAAAGGTATGCCTTGTTTGTAATATAAGATAAGCCTGTTATTTTTGCCATACGACTCTGATATGCCAAAGTCACTTGAATGTTATTAACCAGACTGCGTTACTTTATTGTATTTGTTTAAAGTTCATTAAACAAGGTGTATTGCTTTTAACAGGCTTGTTGCCATAAACACTGTTTGCGTTCAGAATATACGTGTATACTATACTTATTTCTTCTTGTCTTGCAGTGTGTCTACCTGTCCAGCTGACCACAAGACCATTTAACCATGTTGGCCTGTCTTCAGAGAACCCAGAATCCTCCAGTGAAGCATGTCATATGTGCAAATAAGAGTATAGAGCCTCGAAAGTGTGAGTCCAGTGAATCCTTCCAGAGAATTAATAAATCACCAGAATAGGAAAAAACTCTTATGGTTATTTAGTCTTAATGATACATTTATGATAACAAATACTGTTTCCTTCTACATTGTTTAGTAGGAAAATACCCAGCTTTACAATAGTGTTTACATTCTGTCTCATTTTATAGTAAACCGTATATACACACAGTACAGTGTAAGGGCTATGCACCAAGCATTCTGTCTGAATAGTTAGATTTATAAGTGAGTAGCTGCCATATTGTCATATATATATGCTATGTAAACCCTTGACTATTTAGGTTTCTTTATATTTAAGAATATGTGTATATATGGCTACCTTAACACATGTGCCGCTTCTCTGCTCATTCCAGCTGCCTAAGGGCCCTTACACACTAGCGTTTCTTACCTGCGATCCCCTGTGTTCCGTTTGGCTGCATTCAGCCGCAGGGAAGCGCAGGACTAGACGCACTCCATTAGTTTCAATGGCGTTGTACCCACGAGACGCATGTAAGCCCTAAAAAGTGTCTAACTGATCCCTTGGCTTACATGCTCTTAAATGGGAATGCCCTAAAACTAGAGTAAACTTGCTTCTCACCCCAGGGTTGTAACTAGGGGTAGGCAGGAAAGAAACCTGTCTAGGCGAATCAATAGGGGTTCTGGGCAGATACTTGTTAAAGGGTCTTCTGCCTACCCCTAGTCTGTGTTCACTCCTGTCCATCGCCCTGCCTTCCCCTCCAATCTGGCACTCTCCCTTGTGAAGTCATGATGAATGCACATGCACATCGGTGGAGGGATCAAGGTGTCCGGCCAGGTGCCTAGGGAGCCCGGTTGGCTTTACCAGGCACTGTTTCGGACTGAAATGTTCACGAGCACTTTTGTGTGAAAAACTGCTTGTGCTGGAGATTTGTGGCGAATTCAACACTAATGAATAGGAGCTACGAGAAGTGGTTTATGGTACTTTTCAGCTGTCTGAATTGCAGCAGGCTGAGAAGTGCCAGATGTGCTCTTATCCTTAGGAGTTATTATTCCTTTGTTTCCAAACTAGCTGAGGCTAATTTCCCCTTTTCCCGATTTACATAAGCAAAGCCTGCCGGTGCAATGCTTTTATTTACATAACAAAATAGCACTAAGCACATACATCTGAATATACGCCCATGCAAACTAGGGCTTTGTGATAAATGATCACTTGCATAGCTGTAGGCTTATTCTAATCGCCAGCCTAGAGCTGTGAGCTCCTGGGTTACACCCTTTTCCAAAGAGCTACTCGGCTTCCACTAATTGCTGATAGAATTACCCATACTGAGAGATTAATCAAGACTCCCTTGATGATCAATGTGTGTAAAAGTATGCACACACAAATAAATGAATATGTGTGTATGTATAATTATCATTAGCCAGGTCAATGTAATTGGCCAGACGAAAGGAACATGTACATAATTATGTACTGTATATACATTTTCCACAAAAGTTAAAATATTTAGGTTTAGGTGCTGGAGCTCCTCTGAGATTCTGTAATTTTTTAAAAACATAATATATATATTTACATCCAGAAATGTACAGCTCTATACAAGTAGCCATGTGTATGTATATTTATGTGTACATGTACATATGTGAAAAAGGTCAACCAAAAGGTGCAAGGTGCACATAGTGTACTTTAACAAAAAACACAAACGTTTATTTATCATTAATCGCATATTAAAAAGGTCAACGTTTCAGTCCTTTCCTAAGACCTAGGAAGGCCTAGTCTTGGGAAAGGACAGAAACCAAAACCTTAGAAAAGGACCAGAACATTGATCTTTTTAACATGTGGTATTTATTGTGTGCAGCTATGCTTCGTAGCACCTGGTTTATGGGTTTATAGGTTTGCGGAAACTACTTAATTTATTTATATGCATATAATCTCCATAGATTATTGTACTTTTCCCTCCTACCATTTTAGTATAACGTCTCCTATTTACTGTTCAAAGCAAGAGACTTAAAGGGATACTGTCATAGAAAGAAATGTTTTTTTTTAAACACATCAGTTAATAGTGCTGCTCCAACAGAATTCCGCACTGAAATCCATTTCTCAAAAGAGCAAACAGATTTTTTTTATATTCAATTTTGAAATCTGACATGGGGTTAGACATATTGTCCGTTTCCCAGCTGCCCCTGGTCATGTGACTTATGCCTGCACTTTAGGATGGAACTGCTTTCTGGCAGGCTGTTGTTTTTCTTTCTCAATGTAACTGAATGTGTCACAGTGGGACCTGGATTTTACTATTGAGTGCTATTCTTATATCAACCAGGGAGCTGTTACCTTATGTTAGGGAGCCGCTATCTGGTTACCTTTCCATTTTTCTGTTGTTAGGCTGCTGGGGGGGAAAGAGAGGGGTGCTATCACTCCAACTTGAATTACTGCAGTAAAGAGTGCTTGAAGTTTATCAGAGCACAAGTCACATGACTTGGAGCAGCCAGGAAATTGACAAAATGCCTATCCCCATGTCAGATTTCAAAATGAAATATAAAAAAATCTGTCCATGAAGAATTCTGCTGGAGCGGTACTATTAACTGATGCATTTTGAAAAAAACAGTACCCCTTTAATAACCTTTAGAGCAAGGCAGTAGCTCTGGGATAAGTATTGTACATTAAATGCTGTCAAGAAGTTTTTAGAATTATAATGGCAATTAAAGGACTATAGGTCTGGCCATTTCTTGTTTGTCATTGGGTCCAGTAAAGCTCTGGAGTGTGTGTCTGGGAGTACAAGAATGTATTTATATACTACCTGTTGCCATACACACACAAATCTAATGAGCAATGGTGTGCATCATACATTTTTTTTTCCATTTTCTTCACAGTATAATTTCCATGCATTTTTTTTAATTCCATTTATCGTCTAGTTTTGCTGAAGCCTCCCATGCAGAAAAGGTTTAACTGCTTTGATGCAGCTGCCTGTCAGTAGTAGTGAGACACAGAACTGAAACACAGCCTTCCGCTTCCAGTGGCACCAGCTCACAGAGATTTGACAGGGCCTGATAAGGGCCTTTCAGACACTTCAATGGGGCTCTATTCTAATACTGCTCCTTTGTCTATATCCTTGCTGATTTTATTCTTTATCAGACTCTTCCCCCCCCTCTCCTTTCTGTGACTAGTTGCTTTAAATGAGATTGTTGGGTTACCTATTGT
Source organism: Xenopus borealis (assembly GCA_024363595.1). Lineage (NCBI taxonomy): Eukaryota > Metazoa > Chordata > Amphibia > Anura > Pipidae > Xenopus > Xenopus borealis. The sequence continues at coordinate 130,997,964 of CM044432.1, forward strand.
ATATCCTCTGCAGTGTAGATATTACTCCATTATTTCATTCTCCATACTTGTTCAGTATTTCAGCATTTTATTAATGACAACTTTACCCTTTCTGAAAACAAAAATTAGAAAATATGGACTGTACTCAGGAATTATGAGTATATTTTATCAGTTATTAACAGTTATTACAAGCATTATCATTGCCAGGATTTAAAATAAGTATTTGCAATGGATTGTGGGTACCCATAGTCAAAGCATAAAAATACGTTTTATGAAAATGATGGAGATGAGCAGCTTATACTTATGCAGACTCACTTATTGACAGGGCTGGGCCACTTATTGACAGGGCCTAGGCAAGGGTTACAATCAGCACCCCCCTCCCTATTATATTAGCATTTCCTACCTTACCATTAAGTTTTTTAAATAAAAGAAAATGCATTATTATGTGCCAGCCCAGCAGCCATCCTAGGGCCCCAAACCCCCCTTCTGTGCTAGCCCAACCCAAGCCCCCATGATCTGTACCTGTGCCAGCC
>CM044432.1:131018621-131049580 GCA_024363595.1 Xenopus borealis
AACTGAGGGGGACAGATGGGGACTTAACATCAAGGGGGGTTGAATCCTCCTTTAAGGGTGCGAACCACGGGTGCCTATATAGAAATAAAGAAAAGAAGCCCACAGCTGGACATTTGCTGCAAAATTTGGCAAATTTGAGGATGGGAGTTCCCTGCTCCCACCCAGGGCCGGACTGGGAGGAAAAAGCAGCCCGACAAAAGCATCGAAGCAGCCCATGTATTCATGCACATACAAAACATGATATATATTTCCAACCCCAAGGTTAACTAGAACTAGTGTTTATTAATAGATATTTTAAGAGTCCATTACCATATAATCCCCAGCAATATTATACAACCTATGTGCTGGAACTGACCTTTGCTGCTGATTTAGTGGCCCTATACTTAACAGTATATTCTACATTTTCCTTTGTGTGCCCCTAATTCATGCAACTGATGAGAGGACTTTAATTACCATTACCATGTGTATCACAGGGCCAAAGTGTGGCATACTTGAAGACTAGTCTGTCTCATGCAATTAATGCTACATATCCCAGTGTTCCATATACAGGCTGATGTAATTGTTCTGAGCATGAATCCTCCTGTTGCCAACATACCTATCATAAGCATAAGTGATTGGGTATAAAGCAACTCTAATATTACTAACTGAAGTTGGTCAGAATTCCTGGTTTCTCCCATATGCCAGTACAGGCATGAGCACTAACAAATGCAGGCATCAGCTTAGCTGTGGCTGGCTATTATGGACAGCTCATTTACATTTTTTATGTGATTGGTTAATTTACCTAATTTGAATTTTTAGGTGAGCAGCCCATTTACATTTTAAAGCAAGCAGCCCATCAGGCATTTGCCCGAACCCACAGATTGCCGGTCCGAGCCTGCTCCCACCCATTCGGTGCATGCTCATAGACTGTATTGTGTGTGTGTGCACCAATGTGTTTGCAATTGGGTAGAGCAGCAGATATTATTCTAACTCTGCTTAAAGGTGGAGTTATGGTAGCCTATCTTTCAGTCATCTGAAATGCCCATGGACAAGATGAGCAGCTATTTTTTTTTCGGACCAGCAGCTATTTATAGTGATCAATGATATCAACTGTGTCACATGACTTGCTAAAAGATATGTATGTTAAAAAATAATGAAACCCCACCCCCCCTCGACCAAAAGCGCTTAATTAAGTTAAGTGGAGTGTAACAGAGTATTATTTGGAATAAACCTATATTATCAGAGTATTGCAAAACATTTCAGTGTACAGTGCACCCAGGTGTCTGTGCAGCACACTTTCCTATCACAGTATCACATTTTAACCTTTAGACCATTCATTAATGGCTGACATTAACCCCTTCACAGCCTAAAGCGTTAACAGAGTGTTCTGAACCTGACACTGAAGAGGTTAAAATACAAGCTGAAACCCCCTGTAATTATAGGGGATTTTAAAAGACAGAGGCTCAATCATTTTCCCCTAAGTATTTGGGAGGAACCAGATGCCACTGCTATAAGGTTTTTTTTTTTGTCTGTATTAAAAGAAGAATAGAGACAAACATTCTGAGCTGACAGCTTCTACCTCCCTTGTCATTAAATTATTAACTGCCATCTCTCAAATACAGACTTTTTTTTTTTTTGTCTGTATTAAAAGAAGAATAGAGACAAACATTCTGAGCTGACAGCTTCTACCTCCCTTGTCATTAAATTATTAACTGCCATCTCTCAAATACAGACTTTTTTTTTTTTGATTGTTAAAAAAGAAAGGTGTTTTTCAAAATTTAGTCATAATTTACAGCTGTAATGAAGGAGAAGCATTTGGGGAAAATGAATTATAATTTCTATTTAATCAGAGTATTACCCCCATAACCTTGCTTCTGGATGTTTTTCTCTGCTTTTTATAATTCCTACTACAGCAATTTTATGTTTCTGAATCTTGTTTTATTTGACTGATGGAGAAGTCATGGATTGAGAGAATAATCATTCATAAAATGACATTTCTTTATATATCAGTCTATATCTGTCCATATCTACTCTCCAAAAAACGTCTCCAATGCATGTAGTAACCTTCATTTTTCTATTATACTAATCCTCATCCATGACTAACCATTTAGGTATATGTATGGAATCCATTATCCGGAAACCCATTATCCAGAAAGCTCTGAATTATGGAATGACTCCCATAGACTCCATTATAATCAAATAATCCAAATTTTTATTTGATCCCAACTAAGATATAAGTAATCCTTATTGGAAGCAAACCCAGCCGATTGGGTTTATTTCATGTTTTCATGATTTTCTAGTAGACTTCAGGTCCTGAGCATTCAGGATAATAGGTCCCATACCTGTACAACACTAGCTTGTAAGGATAGATCCTTGCTGATGATTCTTGTATAGCTCAGTTCTTAAACCCCAGTGCCTTGTCCTCCCTATGATTTCCCCTTTTTCAAAACGGTCTCTTTTTTCATTTTATTCCCTCTGGTAAAACGTGTTGCATCTAATTGAACTGATCTAATTAGATTACACTGCAATTAGCCAAGTAAAGACAATGACTCTTTTTCTTTTAGGTGACATCGTAACGCCAATGCAGAGGTATCCCAGCCCAGCAGAGCTCGATGCGTACGCACAGAAAGTGGCTAATAACCCCTTGGCCATTAAGATCTTCCCGACAAACATCAGGGTTCCCCAGCACAAGCACCTAAACCGGACTGTGAATGGTTATGACACTACAGGTCAGCGATACAGCCCTTATCCAATGCACACAGGTGGATATCAAGGTCTGCTGGCCATTGTGAAATCCGCCAGCAAGAGCGTGGTGAAAAATGCAGAGGGTAAACGGACTAAGATTTCTTCTGCACATGCTGCTGTTGCTCCATACCCATTGTCAAGCACTTTAACACAAAGCCAAACCTGCAATGGACAGTTGAACTATCTTGGGAATCAGAAGCAGCTGGATATTCCTCCCAATGTCACAGTGGCAGCATCCGTCATTCCACTAAGCAGCAGAAATTTGGCACTTCAGCAATCTAATTTGCCCTCTATCCAGAGTATCATTTACCAGATTAACCAGCAGTGCCAGGCTCAGGCCTCTCACCAGGTCTGCCAAGGGGTTGTGGTTACGAATTCTAGTCCATCAAAACAGGGAATGGTTAATGGCTTCACTTCCATGACCGGGAATGCTGTGGCCTACTCTGGGACTGTTTTGCAAGACTGCAGAGGAGGCAGTGAACTTGCTCTGGGTTCTGCTCCTGTAGTAACTAAAACTGGATCTTACCAAGAAGGCATGGACTATCTTATTTGGCAGCAGAAGCAACAGCAACCCCGAATCTATAGTGGGGGTAGTGGTGGGGGTGGGGCAATTAGCAAATCTCCTGAAGTTTGCCTGGGAATGTCCCGTCCCTATACTCTTGCTAGTGCTGTTGATAAAGTCAGCTCCTCACCTTTGAACTGTGTTGGCATGCATGGTAACTTTTCTGTCGGGCAGTATTTTGCCCCTCCTTGGAACAGCATCTTGGTCACACCCAACAGCGACTGTTACAATCCACAGGAACTTGCCAATGGCCACAGAGATTTGGGAGTACATCCATCAGATGGGTTAACGAGTATCCCCAGCAAGACCCTTTGTAATACCTCTATACTTAGCAGTAGCCTTCAGTCGTTGGAGTATCTCATCAATGACATTCATCCACCCTGTATCAAAGAGCAGATGCTTGGCAAGGGTTATGAGACAGTGTCTGTGCCAAGGCTTCTAGATCATCAGCATGCTCACATCCGTTTGCCTATATACAGATAGAAAGCCCTGCCCTTTTCTCTTATAAAGTGATCAACGGTACACTGGCTCTGCATACTGACTTATGCTATTAAGCTTGAAAAGGCATGTTTCATAAGGGCAGAGGGCAGGGCTTTTGATGGGTAAACTGCACCACCAGGAATGCAGAGTACCAGGAGCAGCTCAGTGGCCAAACTGGTTCATCTGTTCTAGTGTAAAGTGCACTGCCAGTTCCCAAATCCTTCTGGCGCCTTATATGTTAATTCAGATTGAGTCATATTCCGTAAATGAAATGTATGAGAATAGCATGGCCTAAAATCAATTCCATTGCTATGTCCTGCGATGCTGTAGTGCTGGGAAGCTGCCAGTTGTACCCACAGGGGTCTGAATAAAATCAGGTTCAACTCCCTAAACATCTTGATTTTCCTTTCTAATCAATATGACCAAGATATATGTGTAGATATGCATATTAATTTAAATACAATTAGCAAGGTTTGTTTAAAAAACTACAAAGAAAAGTCTGACCATTATAGCAGAAGATGACATTGCTAGAGAATCTATTTATTTATTTGAGGTTTCATGGTTTTTTTTATCTAATTCTCTCTGCTACATTCCTCCACTGCCACTCCAGGCTGCTTGTTTAAAGGGAAAATCCCATGATAACATTTTAATTGTGTACTGAAGTGCAGGGCTTCTTGCTAGATAAAGCCAGCAATACTTTCCTTCAATCTCTCCAGTAGCCAATAGCTTCCAGATTGCTTTCTGTCAGTTGTGACATCATGTGGTCATTGGATTTTAATGTTCATGTCAAGAACTGACCTTTTAGGCAAGGTAATGGGGGTAGATGGCCGTACCTGTCACAGGGCTGTTTTATACAAGCAATAGTACAGCAGCCCTATCCGCCAAAACACACACATGTTGCCTTGTGGCTTTATTTAACCTTTAGTTTGTGTTTTTAAACCATGCAAAAATATTTAAGTATCTTTTATTCTAATACAATACAGTATATTACATGCACTTTTATCATTGTATAGATAAATGGGTTAATATAATGTAAAATCATCAACTCAAATCTTTTATTCATTGGGGATTAGATCTAATGAGAGCTGGGGAACCTGCAACCTTCCAGCTGTTGCTAAACAACAACTCCCAGTACTGAGCAAGAAGTTTGATATGTGTATATAAGGGTTATATATGTATCTAATTCTGTAACCCTTCTGCGCTGTTGGACAGGGTTTATACTTTGCGCCTGTGGTCACACAGATATAGAAACTATAGACTGTATAGGACTGTAGGAGCATGAATATTTGTCATATGGGAGGCTGCCAGTAGATGGCTTTCTCTAGGACAGTTTGGTCTCTAGTTAGGAAGGCTAAGACTTCCACAATCTCATTATTCTCTGCCTATGATGCAAAATACTGCAATAAGGAGAATTTGAGCTGTGGTTGTGTAGAAAAGATAGACCTCTTTTTAATTTGTAGACATTTTTCACTTTCTTGCTCAGTGAATTGCATGCATAGGTGTGTAGGCTATTTTGCACACACAGCCTAATTTACATACATGTATTCACTGAAAGAAGAAGAATATACTGTATATACCACACTGAAACAATGGGCAAATGATTGTAGAAAAAACATAATGTAATTAAAAAATCAAGCTTTTCGTGCTTGTTCTGGCTTTACCAAGCAGGTTTGCTCCAGTTCTAATAATAATAATTCTAGTATTTCTCAGTCATGCTAGACCTTTTGCTACATTAACCCCTAAGCATCTCTCCAATATGGGAAACCCCGTAAGGGAAATGATTCCTTTTCCATCAACAGCATATACATGTCCTATAATAAGGTTAGGAACTTCCTTACAGGACCTCTTGAATCAAATCCGATCTCCAATGAAACAGTGGCTACACTGCCATGCAGATTGTTGAAGGCTTGCATATAGTTACAAAGCAATTACTTCTGAATGTAGCATTCCAGTGACCTTCTTCTTTTTTTTTTTTTTTTTTAACAAATACATGATTTTCTTTCAGAGTTCACAATTGATCTGGATACTGTCCCTTTAATACAGATGTTCCTTGATTGGTTGGCTTGGAAGGATTTTGTTTTTCTACACATGCTTGAGGGTATATGGTGGGGCTTTCATAACTTTGTGGAATAATATTACCTTATAAATGAATAGGGAAATATCACAAGGATCAGTACACAAAGAAGTTTGAGGTCTATATCATACCTTTTTGTTGCTTAAAGAATGTGCCTGAAGAAACCAAAAATCAAGTGAAATCTTGCAAGATATATTTCATATAATGCCATCCTTGTAAGGGCTAATACCTATTAAATTGGTTTCCAGAGATCCAATGAGTTCATACAGCCAGACAATCATAAAGTATAAGTAAGGCCTAACATTTCTTAGTTTTTGTTTGCTTTAGTTTTTTTTCCCCCCTGTACATTGAATGTTAAATTTTAAAAAACCACACCATTTTTTAATGAATAAAGCTTCCATCAGTGTTCACTTTTAACTTTTAGGGGCAGATTTACAAAATTCACGTGAATAGTTCGAAGCTTGATCAAATTTAATATAAATTCGAACCTTCGAATAGGCAAACCATGGAATTTTATTCGACTATTCGATGGTCGAATAACTTCCCCTTTAAAATTTTATTCGAACACCTACTTCGCCAGAATCAAGCTACCGAAATGGGGATCATTAGTTTTGATCAAATAAAAAAAAATTTGATCGAACTATTGATCGATCAAATTTTTTTGATTGATCAAATTGCGGTAAAATCCTTCGAATTTGATGGTCGAATTAGAAGGATTTTACTTCCCTTTTATTCATATAGTCGAATTTTGAATATTTTTTTAATTCGAAATTCGACCAATGATAAATCTGACCCTAAGTATACATAAATGAAACCTGAGACAGCTTTGGGGCCTAGAAAGTATAGGAGCCACACAAAGCCTTATCTAAGTAGCAGTTTCCATTTATATGTTTATTATATAATGTTTAGGAGATTTGCTGTGGGGCCCAATCATTTTTTGTTAGTTCACAGTTTCTAACCTGTAGCTTGTGTCTGACTTCATGGGATCTAATGTTAAAGAAGAGCTTAAAGTGCCTGCCCATGATCTCCTTCATCAATGAATTCAAGTATACACCCCTAAGAACTTGTCAGTAATGGTATATTCTGATTTAATTATAAGATGTGCCAGATTAAGACACTGAAATCAAAGCAAAGCTACTATTAAAATTCCCATCAGGTGGGCTACTAATGATGCTAATCCTATTAATAGGGACAGAGATAAAATTACAGGAAGGACATTTTTCTTTTTAACAGAAAAGGTTGCAACTTTTCTTATAATAGTCAGTGTCAGGAGTCATGTGATACAAAAATTATCACTTTCAAGCACTGACATCAACCAATGGTACAGATGACATCACTAAGTACCATTTATAGGGGTACGTTATATGGTTATATATATATATATATATATATATATATATATTAAAATGCTTAAATTTTGAATTGACACACCCTTTATTTCAGATGAAATAAATTGTGTCGTGCAGCAGATAGGTCACTAGTTCATACTGGAATTAATAAGTATGAAATAGCAGTTGGCAAATAACATCAATTAAGGGCTGTGATTGGCTATGTGTTTCCTGCATTTGAAGTTCCAGTCTGCAGGATGCTTTTTTGTTTTTTAGGCAGTAAACATGTAACCGTATGGCTCTATAACTTCCTCCAAGCCAGAAATTTAAAGACTAATACTGTATAACATACATAATGTGGCAGTAGGGTTGCCACCTGGCCAGTATTTTACCGGCCTGGCCGGTATTTTTGATGGTTGATCCCAATGTTATTAATCGGAAAAAAAGATAAATATATAGGAAGGCCGGTATTTTTTTCAGGAAAAGGTGGCAACCCTATGTGGCAGTGAAGGAATGAATATTCATCATAAAGAGCAGAATTGATAAAATGCCTTTTTTTTCTCATTGTTTTCCTGAGACTCAAGCTACAATTCGGGCAATTTTGTGTTCAGAACAAAGTACAGCAGGTTCCTAGAATGTGAGTAGGGGAAATGTGTGCTGCTATTTTGGAGACAACGGAATATATCATTCGCTTCTGCTCCGAAAAAGGTCAGACAAATAAAATATATATATATATAGTTACAAAAAAAAATCTTATATTTATAAATGCCAGGCCGACGTTGCTTTATTTTCTGGAAAAATAAAATTCTGTTTCTTTTGTTCTCTGCTAAATATACTGACTGAGAATGGGTCAATAAGCAAAATGTTAGGCTTATGTTAACCTTCTTTCGTTTTGTTTTTTGTTTGTTCATAACTTGCACTAGTAAGGAAAAAAAATAGAACTAAGAGAATGAGGGAGGATATTTAAAATCAAAACTTGAAAACTTGAATATCATTTTTTTTGTAGTGTAATAATGTGTAAAATTTACATGTTGGCTGCTAAATAACAAACAAAAAAAAACAACAAAAAAGCAGAAAATCTTTCCTCCCACTCTTTTTTTTCTCTTTTTGCTTGAGAATAGCCTTTGAAATCTTTGTAATTTTTTTAATTTCTATTTTATCCCTCACAAAAAATGTTGAACTGGTTTCCTCGATTGATCAGTCTGCTTTCTAGGAGGAACAGTAGTGGCCAGGAATTGAGACATTAGTGTTGTTAGAATGTGCAATCTGTGAATCTGAATCTTTCTCTTGCTAATCTCGGTTCCAGAACCCTTTTTATATCATGCATTAAATAAAAGAATTACATTTTCAGTGTCGTTATTTCATATCTCTTTAAAGTCAACTTTTAATTACTACAACGTTTCATTAAACTAAAGGCATTACGACTGTGGATAAGATGGTGTTATCTTCAATGTAGAACTGTGGTATTAAAGTACCACGTCGCATAATTACAATTTAAAGAAGAAACATTAATTATGCTATTTTATTGCACAAAGGTGAACTTATTCTCATACCATTAGAACTTATTATGTCTCACTTTTAATTGTACACTGATCTTTCATCTGGTGCAGTGGTGCATAGCATAGCAGAGTTCTATACTCCACCCTTTATATAGGCAATATATTCATTTTATGAGAAATTCTTAAAAGGGTAGTTCACCTTTAAATTAACTTTTAGTATGAGAAACAGAGAGTGAAATTCTATAACATACTAAAAGTTAAAGGGATACTGTGCCTTTTTGAAAACGCAGTTAATAGTGCCTCTACAGCCTGGCGAGGCAATTTGGAGTGATTTCAAAAAGCGCGCCGCTCCGTGTGGATACGCGCCGGCGTTTTCAAGCAACTCCGGTGCGCTTAGGTAAGTGGCTATTCGGGGAGGTTCGGGGGCTACAAGTCGCGGCGAGAAGTCGCCAGGCGACAAAATGCCCCCGAATCTCCCCGTCTGGCCTAGCCCTAAAACTACCAAGTGGTCAGAAGAAATTGACTCATTAATTACATCACAACTGTGAGCCAGATGATTCCAAATGATGGAGCTAGGCCTTTAGCTTTAGTGAAGTGTGGGTCAACAAAAATTCAACCAACACCTGACCCTAACCTGTCCAGTACCTCCATGAAGGGGGGGGAGAATAAGGCATGCCCTATCAGTGGAGGCTGATGGAGCTGAAAGTTGGCAGAAAAAGGTCAACCTTCAAAATGTATTAAGTGTTGGCCCAACCAGAGGCTTTCGACCCAGCCCACACTTGCAGAAATTCCTTTTTTTTTTTTCTTTCTGCATTTACTGTCCTGGTTTGGCCAACAGTCTATAGGACAATTTGGTTAAGATGTGCAATTGACATTTATTAGCTGTATTAGATATATTGGAGCTGTGCTATGGCAATGTTTTCCTACACCTTTAACCTTGTTTATGTAAGTGGAGGAGTCCTAATCAAAATGTTAAACCACAAAGGTGTGCTTGAATCTATGTCTGAAAAACAAGGCTAGGATGTTTCTCAACGGGTTCACCAGATATCCACTTTTTAGATGCTGAGCTACGGAGGGCCATGTTGAACATTTCTTCTCTAGTCTTTTGTATGACACTGGTAGCCGTGAAGCCTATGGTTGGCCATTCATGCTTTACATAGAATTCTAGAATGCAAATAAATATATAAAATGTATTTGCATGGGCAGTAGTTCAGTATATGAAATACATGCTTTACATACTGGGTAGTTCCTTTACTATATAAATATTACTGTGGAGATGGATGTTTGCCTTTTTTTTTTTGCATCTCAGTCACTCTGCTCATTAAACCTATTAAGGGCTCAGCATCCTGCAGTGATATAAACAATGGACCCTATACAAGCAAAAGGCTCACTATCATCCATCAGATTGACATTGGGCTGCAAAGAGGCTAGACTGAATTTGAGATTTTAGAGGCTGTAGTTAAAGCTATAAGTCCAGGCCTAAGTCTGAGAGGCGTGCTTGAAATGAAAAGTGAATTAACCCTTGGGCAACTGAAAAATAATATTAGTCATTACAAAGAATAAAGTGCTTCTCATTTGTATCATCAGTTGGTGACTATTGCACAGGACTGCAAAGAATCACCTCAGGGATTTCTGTTCAGAGCTATTGAGTTAAAGGATAGGCTACTGTTTGTATGCCAAGGGGCTTAAGCAGGGGAGCAATTTGGTACTGAGCTCAAACAGAAAAAGTTTCTAAGGTAAAGTATTGGACTGACAATATTAAATTTCAGTTAAAGCCTTACTTGTATTACCTGTCAGTTTCTGATGAGTTACTGATAAAGAAAATGAATGACGGAGCAAATATTGAGTTGGAGAGGGAACAAAAGCAGAAGAAATCACCTCCAAGCAAATCAGCAAAAACAAGCGAGTGCCAATTGACTACCACTTAGAGTCAAGTTCAGCTCCCTACAATAAATGGAATTACTTCTCTTACCCTACCCTCTCACTCTGAATTCACTTTCATATGTGCAACAATATCCACTGATTTGCCTTACACAGTCGAGTCTCTGCTTTATAAAAATGCAAGGTTTCTTCCTGATTATACAATCCATTTAACCACTTTAATGCTGGGGCCTTGGGTCCTACATTATATGGTCAGTATAGATCAAATAACCAGCTGCCAGCACTGAGAAGGTTAAGTATATCCACTGATTTGCCTAAGGGCCGGTACACACGGGCTTTTTGGACCTGCGCTCCCCTGCGTTGCGTTTGGCTGCGTTCAGCCACAGGGGAGCGCAGGTCTAGACGCACCTCATTTTGTTCAATGAGGTTGTACCCACGAGACGCGTGTAAGCACCGAACGCAGATTCAGACGCAACATGCTGCATTTTTCCTGCGTTTGGCGCCTACACGCGTTCGTGTGAGTACAGCCCCATTGAAAATAATTGAGTGCGTCTATACCTGCGCTCCCCTGCGGCTGAACGCAGCCAAACGGAACGCAGGGGAGCGCAGGTAAAAACGCCCGTGTGTAAGGGCCCTTACACATTTGAGTTTCTGCATTGTTTATCACCTGTTGCTAGTTTAGTAATCTGCTGGGGTTCACTGCACCCTGGAACCATTCCTATTTTTCACTTCAGTGCTTAATAAATGAGTCCATCATAGCAACACTTCGCTACAAACTGCTCATCTATACCCACCGGGGGGGAGAAGAGATGGATAATATATGTTTGCACAAGGTTTTTCTGTACACAACACTACAAGGGTAAAAACAAATATTTTATATAAATATTTGCTTTAGATTTCAACAATTTGAAACTTACAGAGCTGCACTATTTGACTTTTGACTGCGTACGGTCTCAGGGTAGGCAAAGTCTTCCCAAGTCTGTGTTATTCTTCGCTTTTAGGCAGCTGGAGTACACCAAATTCAACAACCCTGGAAATAAATAACCAGGGCTTTATACGTGTAAAAATGCAAAGCAAAACAAGTTATTTTCTTCTTTCCCCATCAAAACTGAGTTTCCTCTTTTGTTTATCTAATTACAATAACAAGCAGATTTATTAGCTTTAAATTCAAACCTTGTTTCTCACATTGCTCTGCCTAAGTAAAATGTTGACTTCTCTCTGGCTTTAGCCACAGTGGCCCATCCTCAAAGTGCCCCTCTGTGACCCACAGAGACCCATAAAGCTGACCCTAAGCTGCAGCAATCACTAATTAAGGCTCTGAGAAGTGTCAGCCTTAAAACATCTCCCTAAGGGTAAGTACCAGCTGCTGTATGGATGTGCAGTGACTGTGTGGTGCATTAGGAAAGTGGTTAAGTGCACAACAAGCACACAGATGAATGGCTTTTCATCCACAGGGAAGGAGAAAAACACTGCATACAGAATATAAGTCTTAATCCTGAAATCCTAGTCTTGTGAGTAAGCCCCATTAGTTTGCATATGTTGGTATACGGTTTCTTTAAAGACTCTGCAAAATGTAATTTCCTTTTGTTATAGTTATAGATTTAGATTTATATTATAGTTATAGATTTATATTAAAGGGATTTTAGTTGCCTGTACACATATGCATGGATCTTTCCTTCTTGCAAAAGAGTACCAGTAGTTCTCAGCAAGGCAGATAATAAAACACCTCAACTACTCAAACTTTAAATGATGTGTGACCATTCGATCCAATTTTTATAATTCGATCAAAATTCGGCAAAAGACACTTCAGTAGGTTGAAACTGGCGAACTAGGCAGTCAATTAAAAAAAGTAGTATAGTCGAATGTTCGAATATATTTTTATTCAAATTATTCCATTCGATCGAATTTACAGAATTCACTGGTCGAGGTCACCTAATTTGCATATTCGAAATTCGGATTCAAATTTTTTTGTACATTCGATCGAATTCCGAATCATTCAAGTGAATTCATGTGAATTTAGTAAATCTGCCCCTTAATGTATGAAGATCCAAATTATGGAAAGATCCCTTATCTGGAAAACACCAGGTCCCGAGCATTCTGGATAACAGGTTCCATTCCATTCGTATAGGATAGTAGAAAAAGATATTTTTCACTAGGCTCTTGGCAAGATCGTGACATTTCTGCTTGTGTCCCAATCACAAGTATTAGTTTTTTAAAATTCTTTAACTCTGGGAAAGAATAAAATGGTAAAGTAAATGTTACTCCACTCAGCCCAGCGCTCTCTACTGATTCTAGATGGGATGTTTAGTGAAGCATTCAGGGACACTTTTTTCCTAAGAAAAGACAGGAGAATTTTTCTTTAACCCCTTGGGTTAATGTTTTAGCTGTCTGCTCACATTACTCACAAAAGCAATATTTAGGTAAGGATGCGCCCAAGGGCTGTCAACTCCTGTTACCCAGTAATGCAATCATATACAGAATATTTAGTGATACAAAACCTCTAGTATTTTTATTTTGCACTTAGTTGTTTTAACAAATACACAAAACCTTAATCAAAGTTGCACTGCAATTCTACTGCAAGAATTCATCTTCTTCTCTAAAAAGAAATATTGCATTTATTGATTTAATTTGCAAGCAGGTTTCATGCCATTTTAATTCCCTTGTATCTGCTAGGGTACACAGATGTTGTCTTTTCTTTTCCAGTACCCTGTTCTGATGTATGATGGAATGGGCTGACTGCAAAACATTGCATTTTTAATTTTGGAATACCGGCGCATTGTTAAATGTTATCATTCCTGAGGATGACTTCTTTGTTTTACCTTTTATTAATAACTCTGCAAGACTTAGGGGCAGATTTACAAAATTCACGTGAATAGATTTTATCGGACATTTGAATATGCAAATTTGGCCACTTCGATCATCCAATACTTAAAATTCGAATATGCAAATTTGGCCAATTCGATCATCCAATACTTAAAACTCGAGCATATTGAATAGATCGAATAATCGAATATTTGATAATTCGACCATTCGATGATCGAAGTACTTTAACTTTAAAATTTTGACTGCCTACTTCACCAGATTGAACCTACCGAATTGCAATAGAAGCCTATGGGAATCACCTGCTCGAATACCATTAGTACGATCAGAGGAAATTTCACGATTTTTTCATGAAATCGAACGATTGGTCTTCGATCGTACAATTTCATCGAGAAATCGAATATCGAAGAAAAAATAGCATAAAACTATTCAATAAGCATTCGATAGTCAAATGCTTATCGAATTTTGGCTGAATTTGAGGGCTTAAAGCCCTCGAATTAGGGAAGAATGATAAATTTGCCCCCTAATAAATCAACACACAAGGGTGGTATACGTTTACAGTGAAGCAATCAAACGTAATTGTACATTACAGTAATCTACAATAGGACAGCAAGATTACCTTACCAAGAATCTTGCTAACTTTGCAAACCATTACTTATGAAACGATAATGATTTTTACTCCTACTTTCTATAATTGTTTAATCTTACATTCATGTAGATTGGTTTCAGCAATAGAGTGCACTCCTTTATTGTATTTTTTTTTTTTCATTTTAAACACATGTTTTTTGTGGTACAACTTTTAGGCCTGAAGTGCTAGATGCTGGGTCAGGCTGTGATTATGGGAGAAACATTTATCTAATCTCTTTAAATTTCCTGTGTATAGTTACCACCACTGTCTATTTCAGGAATGCTAAATGTCAAGGTCCAACCATGTCTGCAGATGTGCAACAGCTACACTCATCACTGCTAAATGGGGCAGTGGGGGTAACTTATGTTGTGTCCTCAAACTTGGGTTTCTATTCAAGGTAAAGTAAATAGACAGTAATCCCTACTATGTAAAGTCTGTTAGCCATTTCAGCAGTGACTCCCCCTTTCTAAGGAAGCCCATGCTGGGCCAGAATAAGTATTTTAAAGTGTATTTCTTTAACAACAAAAAAAAGCAAGACATCTGAACAGTTGGGAGAACATAAATTCAAGACCTGTATAACCTCATTTTGGTATGGATGACCTTCTGTAGTAAGAATCTTTGAAGTGACTGAGCTCTTCTATCTCCCTCACAGCACAGTTAATCCACAAAAATAGTAACCTGGCCTTCACTGTCAGAGCAAACAGATTCCTGCAGTGAACAATGGAGATGCTTGCATTAAAATAATTGTATTACACTCGGCACACACTCAGTCCTTGTATCACTCTGGGGCTTGTCTATCTCAGCTGCCTTTGATAGAGGAACATATGGTGTGTCATTACCAAAGCCCGAGGCCTAGCAGAAAATAAAGAAAGCTTAACACCAAGACAAACAGATGCATCTGAAGGTTCTGTGCTCATTAGAGGGTATGTTTTATCTAAGAAAGAATTTGTTTAGATTTGTTTGTATGCAGTCGCCAGACTTTTTGAAAAGAAGGCGTTTTGTTCCAGTTAATAAAGCCTGTAATCCTTTGAATGCCGGTGAAGAATAGAATGCTCTGTGTGACCTAAGATCCATGGCTGTAGGATGCCTGCTTACTTATTGTCTGCAGATTTTTTTTTCTTTGTGCTAGATATTGATAGTTAATGGTAATATTTGAAAGTAACTGCAATTCGACAAAAATAAAAATAAAGAGCAGATGAATTTGGCAGATCTGACTGGTGAGGAGTTATTTTACTGTAATTATTTGAGCAGAGACTCACTTGGAGTGTCGCCCAGTGACAAATCGCCTCTTCTTCGGGCGACTAATCTCCCCGAACTTCCTCCCCGCAGGCTAGAATGTAAATCTTCGGTGGGATGGCACTCGGAGTGGTTCGTTTTCCGAAGTCGCCTGAAGTGCAACTTCAGGCAACTTTGAAAAACAAAGCACTCTGAGTGCATTCCCGCTGTCAATTTAGATTCTAGCTGGCAGGGAGGCAGTTTGGGGAGATTAGACGCCGAAGACGAAGTGAGTTGTTGCTGGGCGACTGATTTCCCCAAATCTTCTAATCTGTCTCTGCCCTTTAGGGCTAGAGCAGACGGGGAGATTCGGGGGCATTTTGTCGCCTGGCGACTTGTAGCCGCGACTTGTAGCCCCCGAACCTCCCCGAATAGACAGGTCCTTAGGCGCACCGGCGTTACTTGAAAACGCCTGCGCCTATTCACACGCAGCGGCGCGATTTGTGGAATCGCTCCAAATTGACTCGCGATTTGTGGAATCGCTCCAAATTGACTGGCAGGAGCCATTTTGTGGACACTGTTATTAAGGCAAGCATTATATCATCTCAGAATCTTGTTTGTGCACCAGAATGGGGGACCTAATGTCCATCCCCATGCCCTGATTACGCAATTAAACAGTGAAGTGAATGGGGGAATGTGTGGGGAGCAGTGGCATCTAGGAAGTGCTGAATGGAAAGTTAAAGTAATTGTCTGCCCCGCCTCTATGCCTAAGGCATAGAGTAGTGTCAGACATTATTTGATTGACAGCTGAGATTTGTATATGAGCTTAAAACAGCTATGAATGATTTAATAAAAAATAGAAATTGGATGTCATTGTCACGAACGCCGCCCGGAGCCTTTCCGGGAGCTCCGGGCGGCGCGTCCTTCCCCTTAGGCGGCGGATCCAAGATGGCGGCGCCCATAGCCGCCACGTGGTTACGGCGCCGGCGCGATGACGTCACGCGCAATGGCACCAAATTCAAAGTTAAAAGGACGCCGGAGACCCAGGTTCAATGCCCGAGTATAGCTCAATATTGCTATTGTGTTCCTGGGTCTCTTAGCCTTGCCTGCTTATCCTGATATCCCGGTTATTGATCATCTGCCTGTTCCTGACTCTGAAACCTTGCTGCCAGCCTTCTTGAACCTTTGCCTGGACCTGACTTCGCTATTTGGATTTCCCCTGAACTGTACTTTGCCTGGACTCGCTGGATCCTGATCCTGACTTCACCCCCCCTCGTGGGAGCCGGAGGCCCCCGCTGACAGTCATGTTTAATTTGAAAAGGACTTTTATTATACCGATTTTTGTGTCTGGGTGACAGGTCCACTTTAAAATCAAGCACTTTGAATAAAGGCTAAGACTGCCCTTTACTATTAGTGACCAGATCGCTTGGGAGATGGTCCCTGTGCCCAAAACATGTTGGACGACCCAATAAAAATGAACAGCTAAGTATTTCTTTTGTGTTACTCCTGTCATACTTTTGCTTTTATGACCAGTTCAAGGGATTGTTTTGAGTATTTCAATCAATCCAATGTAATCAATGTAAATCAATCCAAACACAAGATGCAGTAATTAAGGATGAGATAATTGCTTTGCCTAACAATTTGGTGGCTTTTAGCAAGGGCAGTGTTCCCTAGATGAGAATGAGTGGAATGAGAGGAGCTCACAGTCTGGTTTAGTTAGATAACAAAAGCACGTGGATAAAAAACTACTGTACACCAGCTACATTAGATATGCAGGCACCTAATCTATGACAGCTAAGCTTCATGATATCTTCCAGTGCAGAAGGCATTCTCTGGAAAACATTCTTTTCAAGGCCCTATTAGTGATTTCACTTCCAGTACCTCCCATTGTGACATTATTTAATTCAGGTTTTTACAAGAATTGGGTTTTCTAGGGCTAAATAACTTCTATTGGTGGCAAAATAATTCAGTGAGTCATGACGCTGCTATAAAATCTGCAATATACACATATTTTAGTTTGGTACCTTGATGGTTTCATATTTCATTCCATATACCAATAAGCAGATATAGTACAATTTACACAACTGCCGTGTGAGAATTATTTCGCTTTCTCCAGCTGAAGTGAAAAAGAAACTAGCAAAATGGGCAATTTACAAATAAAAAGAATCAGGACTCAGCAGAGGCGGATTAAAACAACTTCTGCCTTAATGTTGGTCTATTAAAACAAAGCAGGGGACGAGAGAGAACGTTAAATGCATTGTATAAATGAATTCATAAGTCCTGAGAGATATTTTGATCAGGCAGCAGGAATTCCTGTTTGACCTTCAATATGTTTGACATTATCACCTACATTTGGTAACCCAAAAATGGCTTTAATCCATTTACTTACATTGCTGGTTTTAGGGCTCTTACAC
Source organism: Xenopus borealis (assembly GCA_024363595.1). Taxonomy (NCBI): domain Eukaryota; kingdom Metazoa; phylum Chordata; class Amphibia; order Anura; family Pipidae; genus Xenopus; species Xenopus borealis. The sequence continues at coordinate 131,036,247 of CM044432.1, forward strand.
ACAGCTGGTTTTCCCTGTGCTCCACTGCATTCCATTTAAATGCATTCAGCCCCTTTAAATTAATAGTCTGCGTCCTTCCTTGCTGAATGCATTTAAACTGAATTCAAGGGAGTGCACCTGTGTCTTAGAGCCCTTAAAGTGGACCCGCAACCCAGACACAAAAATCTGTATAATAAAAGTCCCTTTCAAATTAAACATGAAATCCAATTTTACATTTTTATTAAAGCATTCATAGCTGTTTTAAGCTCATTTAAAAATCTCAGTTGTCAATCAAATATTGTCTGTCACTCCTCTATGCCTTAGGCATAGAGGCGGGGCATATAATTACTTTCACTTTCCATTCAGCACTTCCTAGATGTGACTGCTCCCCACACATTCCCCCTGTACACCATTTAATTGTGTAGCCCGGACATGGGGATAGACATCGGGTCCCCCATTCTGGTGCACAAACAAGATTCTGAGATGATGCAAGGCTTGCCTTAATAACAGTGTCCACAAAATGGCTCCTGCCTGCTTGCTATAATTATGAATTTCCAGACTGAAGAAAACAAGATTAAAATAATTTATTTAGTGTAATTAATGTTCATTTTGCTTGTCTAATGTGATAAAATAGGATTTTGAATATTTTTTTGGGGTGACGGGTCCACTTTAATGGGGATGTGAGTTCAGTCCACAGTGCTCTCCCTGCTTGTGGATCCCTCTGCAGCTGTCTCTTTTGATCTGCCTTCTATCCATAGAGAATATATATATATATATGAACATACAAACACAAAGACAAATTGTCCTGCATAACACAGGTCCACTAAAATTACAGACCAAACCATCAGAACACCTGTTTTGGGCCACAACTCTTATTTAGCCTATTTCAGTCATTGTGTGAGAGCCTACTGGATGGGAATTCTAGCATCGTACGGCAGAATTATGGGCAGTAGGGCAATAATTGAGATAAAGTCAATTAATTGAATCCGAAAATATCCGCTAGCACTGGATCTAACTCAATAAAATGTTTTAAGAGACCTTGGCTGAGGAGTGTGCTTATACTATTTGCATTTATGAATTGGTAAATTACTCCTGTAGGGATCCTGAGATTTAGGTATGGTCCACTCATTCAGTCTCTATTGTATTTGGCCACCAAAAGTGGTCTTGGTTCTCCTGGTGGCTCTTAATTCACACAGGCAGCTATGTCCCTTTTCCTGGGTCCATTATAGTTCAAGGTTTGCCCACTAGGTGGCAGCATTTAAAAGGGGTCTAGCCCCATGTGGGCAAAGACTTTCCTGAGACTTCACCTCTCTGAGAGGTTGTTACAGGCCCAGGGTTACAGTGTTCAAGACTGAAGGTGGCCACACACGGGCCGATAAAAGCTGCTGACAGACCAAGTCTGTATGTGTATGGGGCCCTCCGACGGGCTTTACCGATCGATATCTGGCCGAAAGTCGGATCGCAGCCACATCTGTTCGTTGATGCAGTCCTATGATCTGACCGCCCATATTTCTTCTATTGTGATCCGATCGTTGGGCTTAGGTTATGAAAGTTTGATCACAGTTCTGTGGTTTTTATGTGTTATTCCAGTTTTCCTAATGAAGGGGCTGCCATTTATAATGATCAATCTCTGTATGAATGTGTCAGCACTAAATAAATAAAGATAATAATAATTCATGGTCTTTATAATACAGCCTTAGAAACTGCTTAGTCCGCTTTATCGTAAGTATAAGAAGGTTACCAGATCATATGAAATTATCTTTTGTGCCACTTTTTTAAGGGTACTCCCTCAGCAGGCAACTTCAGGCGATTTCGGAAAGTGCACCGACGTGCGTGAATTACAGCAGGTTGCTTCTCATTTCATCTAGCGCAAGTGATTCAGGGAGATTAGTGCCTAAAAGAAGGGGCAGTTAGTCGCCAGGCGACTAATCTCCCAGAATCGCCTGGTGTGGACTAACCCTAGACAAGAGTTTCAGAGAGGCTCAAGCAAACAGATCCAACTTTGCTGACCCTTGTGTTCATTTGAGGATAAAATTAAATCAAGAAGAGGTTATTTTCATTTCTTAACCGGGTTCAGAGCTTGTGATAATTCCAAGGCTGAAACCATGTCCTCTTAATTAGGTATCCTAATCTTTGGTGTCTTTGGTTTAGATTAGAAAGGCAAAGGTGGTAAAAATTACACAAAAGTCAACATGTTATAATAAGACATTTTTCTGTACCCCCACCATATATTTGCAGACGTGTTCCTGGTTACCTGTGTCCAGTGGAAAGAGAGCCCTGCCTTGGAGCCTTCTGACTGCACCTTGTACCTGTGGGATTCTGCAATAAGAAGGGGAATGCATGGTGTCCAAATGTAACCCTTATACAAGGCAAGTGTGAGCTGCACTTTTTCCAATGTTTCAGTATCTTTCCCCTCCATACTAGAAATGCTTTACAGAGAAAGGTGATATGGGGGTGAGGTACATTTGGGAATACAGGTTTTCTTCTATTGGAAGTATATAACTAGACTTATTATAAGGATTTATTAAGCCAGTCATGTATGCACAGTGAAAGTGTTGCACAAAGCTGAAGCTCTCTTCTTCTTCTTTGTAATAAACATAGACTTACTGTTCTGATGAATTAGGAGATTAACAGGAAAGAGAAATGGATGTTCACATTTGTTATCACAGTCTATAATATAAATTCAAATTGAAGATTTGATGGGGGCAGATTTACTTATGGTTGAATTTCGAAGTGAAAAAAACTTTGAAATTCGACAATCCATTTTTTAAAAAAAATTTTTAAAAGGGCTTTTTCGATCGAAAATTTACTTATTTCGATCAAAAAGGTAAATTTTCAATCGAATAAAAATCGATCGAATTACTTTGAAATTCTTAAATTTGAATTTTATTTGAATATTCACTTTGACCCTTAGTAAATGTGTCCCTTTGTATCCTAATCTTGCATCATGGATTTTTAAATGAAAGGTGTGGTCCTATGTAGGGCAGAGGTTAAAGGAAAACTATACCCCCAAACAACGTAGGTCTCTATAAACAGATATTGCATACAATAACTCATATGTAAAACCCTGCTTCATGTAAATAAACCATTTTCATAATAATACACTTTTTTAATAGCATGTGCCATTGGGTGATCATAAATAGAATATTGCCATTTTAAAATAAGGACAGCCTCCTGGGATTGGGATCCTAGGATCCAACGGTGCACACAAACATACCAAACAAACTATAAAGTTAGGTCACATGAGCCAATTAACAGACAGAGTTGTGTCTTTTGCTTCAACACTTCTTCCTGTTACAGTTAGAATTGAAATATTTCTGGTCAGGTGATCTCTGAGGCAACACACAGACCATCATGAAATGGTGGTTCAAGGCAAGAGATGTAAAAGGGCAATATTTACTTAAATATATATACCAGGTAGGTAAGATTATTTAATATGTCACTTGATTTGATATAAACTATCTGTTGCTCAAAAATTCATTTTCGGGGTATAGTTTTCCTTTAAGCAGATTTTCCCCAGTCTTGTTTGAATTTAATAAGACTATGGATAATTGAGTTGCTGTTATTAATTTACTCTTTTATTGTTGTTTCTACTTGGATCAACAACAGTTGTACTAAAACAGAAAACACAAATAACATATGTATCTAACAGGGGCAGCATACTGTATACATCTATTTATACTTTTGCTCAATACAGGAGCAACACTTGTCCTTAAAATTTATTCTACCTATTCTTTATTTATTTATTTATTTTTTTTAAAATACATTTTCTTACCTTCTTTTTGTTAGTATAATAATGTACTAATGGATGATTATTTTGTTTCTACCCTTATTTCACCTATCCCTTTCCTCTCTTTGTTCTGTTGGGTATTTGAAAAATGTAGGACAGCTCTGGCCTGGAGGGGGTTTCAAAAGCCTAAATATGATGGAAAAATATATTAATGGTCGCAAGCCCTGGGGCACAAATGCAGGAGTGTGCCCTTAGTGTTCACTTGTGCACCTGGGAATTCTGCACTGAGCACTAGAGATCTACAGTTGAGAAAACTTGCCCCGCACCCGACCCTAACCCAACCCCCTAGAGCGTGCACCCAACCATTACCAGCCATGCGTTCTTATTTATATACCCCTGTCCACCCCAATGTGTCATGATAGAAGGCGCCAGAGCAGTGTCGGACTGGGACACCAGGGGCCCACCCAAAAACCTTAGACCAGGGGCCCACCATAAAACCTTAGACCAGGGGCCCACTCTCAGTACTAATATTCTTCATCTCCTCAATCAACCTCTATTTTCCTAGTTTGTTTTCTTTACATACTATAATCAATTATTCCATCTATTTAGCCTCTTTTTTCTCATAGAAATAGGGAATGGCCATGATATAGGCCAAAAGTTTAGCAGCATGAGGGCCCACTGACACCTTGGCCCACCGGGAGTTTTACTGGTATTCTGGTGGGCCAGTCCGACACTGCGCCAGAGCACAAGTTTATAAAAAGGACAGCATCCGGCAGAAGTGGGGGACTAGTATGTAGCGCGGAGGGTGTCCTCAGCACCCCACTAGAACACCAGGTACTCTTATAGCCGTATAAAGTTTACAGTCAAGTGTGGGCTGAACTGACCTAGTGGGTGGCAACTTCCCTGAGGTAGTGTGTGTTCTTCCTGTGCATCTTCTCCTGGGTTTTGCTGAGCATGTCTTTCTATTATCAGCATGCAGTTTGACGTCATCACGCTTGGTGCAAAATTTTAATATTTTATTTAATTCCCATTGCCCAACATAGGTCTATTGTTAGATATTGTTAGTTTCTGAGTGCAATTATTGTCTGGTTTCCTGTTCTTAACTCTTGTCCCTGACCTGCTAATTCGCTGCCTGTACCAACCTTTGCCTGTTATTGACTATTCTTCCAGATCCTGTTTGGTATTGACCCCAACCTGCCACACAACTCTATCCTTCCTGGAGATCTCACCTCCTGAAGCAAAACTTTATTAACAACATAAGCAAACAGACAAAAGTGAGCAAGACAACATTACAAACCAGCAGTACATACAATATGTTTGTGTTTATCCAATTACATACAATATGTTTGTGATATCCTTTACTATGGATATTGTTTAGGAGCTCAGCATGCATGAATGCAATAAAAGGGAAGTGACCATACAATGCACAGGCACAATAAGTATTGTGTGGGTTTGTACTGTGTATGCCAGCTAAACACTTACCTGTTTCCTGAATAAATAGGAATCTGGCAGTGTTCAGTCTATCAAATTACCAAATAAATGCCAGGGCATTGATTGCACACAGTAGATAAAGTGTTAAGTCCCTAAAATATTAGCAAAATTACCTTTAGTGAGGCACTATTTAAACAGGTCAAGTTTACCTCTGACAAATGCTAATCTACCGCAACTCTGCTTTGCTTATTGTTACATGCCTCCAGAGACTTGCATTTAGAATTGCTGTATTTTAGGGCAAATGCTCAGAGCCCCTTTTTCTTTTAGACTGTAAGCTCTATAGAGCCTTAATTTATCTGTCAGTATTTGTATGTAATTTGCATGTTTATTGTATACAGCCATGTATTGTACACTGATGTGTAAAATAATATAAATACATAAATACATAAATAAATAAATATATATATATATATATATATATATATAGCAGGAAAATCATATTTAATATTTATACACACTGCTCTGGTACAAAGGCATCAAATGTGCAGTGGTTTCAGGTGTTTTTGCCTGCAGTTGGTATAGTTTTAAAACACACCAGAGACTAGTACCGTGCATGGGTAATTCTCTTTATAAGAGAACATTTTAAACAGTCAACATTAATATCAGATTATAATACACATGTTCACATATGTGTCAAGCTGTAATGAAGGCCACAAAGCAAGTGTTTTATATAAAATGAGAAGTGGCAGAACAATCACAACTACTGGGAAGTTGCATCATGGCAGACAGAAGGAAAGTATGAGCCTTGGTTTCTTTATGGAATGAGCAGTAGATGAGTAGAACAGCCATTGGCAGAAACAGGCATGCAATCAATGTGATTGTACTGAATGTATGCAGGAAGGTTAGATAGGTTAGGGAGAGATGGAGCAAGTATCCTGTTTTATAGTATGATTTATTAAATGTGCATCCTTGCTAACTTCTTAAAGAGCAAATCTATGTATTCAGAACCTGAATACAAGGGCAGGGTTATTAGGCCACATTGCCCCTGTTTTATTAACCAACTGTTCCCTCAGCAGTAGAAACTTCACTGCCAGTATACTGCATGAAACAATGCTTTCTGGGTAGTTCAGGTTCAGGCAGCCATAGCTCTTAAAACATCTAAACTACAACTTCTAGCATTGGGGAGCTCCTGTATTTCATCTGGAGCATAATGCATCACAGTCTACTATTTTTTGCTATTTCTGCAAGTCATTCTACTGTTATGGATTTTATGCTGGAAAAAATCAAATGTTCTCTAGGGTTTTAAATTAGCCTTTTTTACATTATTATTGATGCAGTTTTATTTGTATTACTATCTGTGCTAAGACCCCGCGGCTCTAATAAGATCAAGGTTAGCCTTTAGAATCTATCCTAATAAAGGCATTTAATTAAAGAGGCATTATAATTCCCCAAAGCTCTTATACACGTGCATATCTCTTCTCTCGATCTTTGGAATTTTGTTAAAAGGCATTTATCAATTAACAAGACCTTGAGAAAGGTCCTTTTCATGGCCTGCCATTGGGAGAGAATATAGTGCGCATACTCTTGTTTATCTATTCTTATCCTCAGGGACTCTAATCAGCTTTCTCTGACACTTCTCACATTCTTGTCAAGAAGGCTTTTTTCTTTTTAATCAACATGTCAAGGGCATTTTACCAGACAAAACAAAAGGAGAAAAACACCTATTATTTTATTGGAGTCCTACTTGTATTGTGGATCCAGATAAAGGGGCTTAAAGTAAGTTTGCCCCTAAATTTAAATGGGAATTGTTCACTTCAATCTGTGTCTCCAGGGATGTCAGCGGTAGCCTTTAGTTGGCTGAGAATACTGGGAGCTGTATTTCACAAAAAGAGCCAGAGATTTTGACATATTTAAGCCAGTACTGTCAATCAAGTATGTAATATGATGTATGAGGCTGCAGTATTCTGTTTTTGTATATTTTGGTATTTTAATGTAGAGTGTGTATCCTCATAGAATTAACTGAATGAAAAAATGAATTCACTTGCCAGGTACCGTATTATTATGTGTCTGGAAGTGATTGCTGTACCCCATCAAAATCTATTTTTTAGTATGTTTATCCCTTATTTATAAAGGGTCCACAGGATCTGCCAAGTTTTTTCTGTAGTCAGATGAATGAATAGTAATGTAACCAGAGCCATATGGGATTTGTACCAGGTCCCTATGCACTGGCCTACCCTTGTGCAGACATATTCTTTGGCCTCTCACTAGTTCCGCCACTACAGATCAATTGCTAATCCATTTGAAAACAAAAATATATATAAATAATATATGTAAGAGATCCTACTTTCTTAAAAGAAAAATACCTTTATTTTGCATTTGCCCTATGGTTTTGCCTAATGCAAATATTAAGAGCATAATATATACAGTATTATACAAATATATATTTGTATCCCCAAGCTTCTGTAAAGATATTACCTGCCACTAGTTCCTTATCACCAAACGCATGACTTCTGTACGTGTTTGCTGGCTGATGTCATTCTTGCTGTTCATATTTCATTTTAAGCATTAGAATTTTTGAGACCTGTTATCAACGAGACTTGTTGTTTGGCATTGTCTCAGTGGTGGAAAAGTCTTGCCGCTTCCTTGAGGATAAATAGGAGGGTAACATGTATTTCTATCACGCCAACTTCTTTTGTAGCGCTGGTTTAAAGCTGTAAGCATGGATGTTGATAGAAGATCATGTAGGCAGAAGATCATTTTCAGCTTTCTTTAAAAGGGCTTCTCTTCTCTCACCACCTGATTGGACTTAAGCACAATATGTAGGGCCAACATTAGCCTGGCCTGAGTCAAAGTGTATAGGATTATGTTACTTGCAGGCATGGTCTGGTTATTAATAATATTTAAATTGCTGGTGCAACTCACTGCCACATTGGATAAATCCATTCCACCATAATAATTTCTCTGTTCTGGAAACTTTAAAGCTATGGCGACACTGAAATTACATCCATATACGATTGGGATTTGGTCAAATATCAATCAGTAAAATTGAAAAGTCCTTTTGGGAGAGGATTGCATCAGGTCATAGATTGAGCCCTCATCAATGAGCAAATTAAGCACAAGTGCAGTGTGTGATTGTCAAGTGGAGTGGCTTTAAACACAAGTACCTTAAAAGAAGAGCATTTTTCATGGAAACTTTGCATGACCGCCTCTGTGCTCAGCATATCATAAAAGAGCCCTTTGATGCGATTGCTAACCCAAGGGCTAAACAAACAAGTCAGATGCCAATTTGGCCTAACACTTGCTAACTTATATGGATCTGTGTTTTTACTGTGCAGTGAACCTATACATTTGTGTCTACATAAGCCAGCCAAGGAATTTAAAAGACTGCTTTTGTATTTTGCCATGATTTCAACAGAATTTGACCTGCAATAATTTCAGTAAATTCTTAGCCATTGCTTTGGAAAAAGGAGCACAAGCACTGTGGGTGGTTGTGAACAGAGGTACCGTTAGGTCCATAAATATTTGGACAGACAACTATTTTTTCTAATTCTGGTTCTGTACATTACCACAATAAATTTTAAATGAAACCACTCACATGCAATTGAACTGCAGACTTTCAGCTTTAATTCAGTGGGTTGAACAAAAAGATTGCAAAAAAATGTGAGGAACTAAAGCCTTTTTTTTAACACAATCACTACATTTCAGGGGCTCAAAAGTAATTGGACAAATTAAAAAACTGAAAATAAAATGTTCATTTCTAATACTTGGTTGAAACACCTTTGCTGGCAATGACAGCCTGAAGTCTTGAACTCATGGACATCACCAGATTCTGGGTTTTCTCTTTTTTAATGCTCTGCCAGGCCTTTGCTGTTTGTTTGGGGCCTTTCTGTGCAAAGTTAAGTATTCAACAAGTGAAATGTATGCTCAATTGGGTTCAGATCAGGTGACTGACTTGGTCATTCAAGAATATTCCACTCCTTTGCTTTAATAAACTCCTGGGTTGCTTTGTCTGTATGTTTTCGGTCATTGTCCATCTGTATTATGAAACGCCTCCCAATCAATTTGACTGCATTTGGCTGGATTTGACCAGAGTCTCTCTGAACATCTCAGAATTCATTGGGCTGCTTCTGTCCTGTGTCACATCATGGATAAACTCTAGTGTCCCAGTGCTACGGGCAGTCATGTACACCCAAGCCATCACACTGCCTCTTTTACACATGATGTGGTATGCTTTGGATCATGAGCTGTTCCACGCCTTCTCCATAGTTTTTTTTGCCATCATTCTGGTAGAGATTTTTTTTAGCAAAGTCCAATCTAGCCTTTCTATTCTTGAGGCTTATGAGTGTCTTGCACCTTGCAGTGCACCCTCTGTATTTACTTTCATGCAGTCTTCTCTTTATGGTAGACTTGGATATGGTCTTTTTGCATTACTGAGTTCACCAGTGCTTTCTTTATTTCTTAGGATGTACCCAAGGATGTCACTTGTAGAAATTTCTCAGATGGGATTTTCTCTGTTTTTGCAGATTAAGGATGGCTTCACCTGCATGGAGAGCTCCTTTAACCCCATGTTGTTTGTTCACAGCAAAATCTCCCATATACAAGCACCCCCACTCAAATCAACTCCAGGCATGCCCAGATTTGTGGAAAGGCCACCAAGGTCCGGGCCTAGGGTGGCAGGATTGGCACTTGCATTGGTTTGGAAACTCTGGGGCTGATCATGAGATACAATATAATTAAACTTATGCCAATCCCCAGTGCTCCTGACCTGATGAAAATTTGTGCATGTGCAGGGGTGATGAACAGCAGCGGGACTAGGGAAGTCTGCTTTGCAAATCCAGCCCTGACTCCAGGGCTTTTATGTGCTTCATTGATAATAATGATATAACAAAGGAATTGCCCACACCTGCCCATGAAACAGCATTTGAGTCAGTGTCCAATCACTTTTGAGCCCCTGGTCCTATAACTTTTGAGCCCCTTAAATAAAGTGATTGTATTAAAAAAAGGCTTTAGTTCCTCACATTTTTATGCAATCTTTTTGCTCAACCCAATAAATTAAAGCTGAAAGTCAGCAGTTTAACGGCATCTGAGTTGTTTCACTTAAAATTCATTGTGGTAATGTACAGAACCAAAATTAGAAAAAAGTTGCCTGTCCAAATTTTTATGGGCCTAACTGTAATTCAAAATTAAGGATGTGGGTCAAATATATCTTATTTAAAAATGCTCAAAATGCTATAACGAATCATAAAAATTAGGGATGCACTGAATCCAGGATTCGGTTCGGGATTCGTTCAGAATTCTGTCTTTTTCAGTAGGATTCTGCCAAATCCTTCTGCCCAGCTGAACCGAATCCTAATTTGCATATGAAGTAAAAATGTTTTCCCCTTCCCACCCCTAATTTACATATGCAAATTACGGTTCGGTATTTGGGCCAATCTTTTGCAAAGAAATCCAAAATAGTGGATTTGGTTCATCCCTAATAAAAATGAAGTGCAGTGCTAGAGGTCACTTACAAAACAAATGAAAAAATAGGTAATTTAGGAAAATCTGATCAATCTGCAGGTATGTTTAGGCAGCACTTATATTAGGGCTATATTTGCCTCAAAATGGTTTTCTGGTGCAGTGGGTTCCCAGAAACAAATTGCATTTAATAACATTTGTTACAGGCCAGCAAAGGCCAGCAAATATATAAGAGGGTCATATAATAATCTCTCTAATGCTTTATTCACCAGTAGGTAGTGATGGGCGAAACTGCCGCGTTTCGCTTCGCCGAAAAATTAGCGAATTTCCAGAGAAATTCACGAATTTTTCGCCGATTCGCGAAATGAGTCGCGTGTCGTTTTTGACGCGCGTCGTGTCGTTTTTGACGCGCGTCGCGTCATTTCCGACGCGTCGCGTTGTTTTCGGCGCGTCGCATCAAAAACAACGCGCGACTCGTTTTTGCGCGGCAAATTTTTTTTGGCAAATTTTTTTTCCAGTTTCGCGAATTTATTCGCCAGCGGCGAATCGCGGGAATTCGCCGCGAATTCGCCCCTGGCGAATAAATTCGCCCATCACTACCAGTAGGTCTTTCCAGATGACACAAGGTCACCCATTCCGTTTAGAAGAAAAGAGGTTCCGCCCTAAATATTCGGAAGGGGTTTTTTACAGTGAGAGCTGTGAAGATGTGGGATTCTCTCCCTGAAACTGTTGTACTGGCTGATACATTAGATAGCTTTAAGAAGGGGCTGGAAGGCTTTTTAGCAAGTGAGGGAATACAGGGTTATGGAAGACAGCTCATTATACAAGTTGATACAGGGACTAGTCCGATTGCCTTTTTGGAGTCAGGAAGGAATTTTTTCCCCCTCTGAGGCAAATTGGAGAGGCTTAGGATGGGTTTTTTTGCCTTCCTCTGGATCAACTAGCAGTTAGACAGTTAAAATATAAAAAACTTGAACTTGATGGACGGGAGTCTTTTTTCAGCCTAACTTACTATGTTAGACATCCACAAAAGGTCATTGGGAGTCTAAGCCTTGCTTGCAGACTCTTTCCCTTTGTCCAATCTGCAGTGTTGGTCTGCTGCAAGTGTAGCAGTGAAGTACGTGGACAAATAACAAGTGGAATTTGGAAGGTAGACTATGGGAGCAGGAGCAGGAGCTGGAGGCAGATGATAAATGATGGGAAAAAAATAAGATGCAATGCCCATAACATCTTTATAAGCCTAGAGAAGTCCTCCAAAAGCATTAATTTCTTAAACAGTGTAACTATTTCCTCTTTGATTTTGATTAGCCAAATATATAAAATTAGGAAAGTTTAATGTAATTTCTCTTATAAGACTTTACGGTGCTTCAATCAAGGTCTTTGCGATTCTTGTGATTTTACTTTGATCATGATAATCTGTGTGTCCTTAATCCTCTTTATCAGCACTCAAAGCCACCAGTCAGATTATATTACAATCCCCCAAAAAATTGGAGATGTAACCTTGTAGATGGAGGTTCTTCTTCAATCACTATACTTTATAGCAAAGAGCAGTCAGGAAAAGTTCAAAATACCCTAAAGTTCTAACCTGTTCTGCATGTATGGTTGTGTTCAGAATAATAGCAGTATGTTTAAAAAAAAAAAAAGAATAAAACTAAATCTTTATAGTAGCTTTTATTTCCATACAGACAAATGCACTGGGACGCTGCACAGTTGATTCCAAATCAAAACATGAAGAAAAATGATCAAATTTGTGTTATTCCTTTACAGAAATTGAAGAAAAGGGAATATTAGACTGTTCCAAAAAATAGCAACGTCTGCAATCTGCTTTGCAAACTTAAAAAGTCACTGTATAAACTGAAAAATATTTTAAGATTTTTATAAAATTTTTGTTTTATAAGCAGTATTTCTGAGAATTGCTGCACATTTGTGTTGCATGGAGTCAACCAACTTCGGGCATCTATTACATTCCACAATTCTTCTGCATTTCTTGGTTTTGCCTCAGCAACAGCTTTTGTGATGTCACCCCACAACTTTTCTATTGCATTAAGATCTAGGGATTTGGCTGGAACCAAGATGTTGCTCTTTTACTTGTTGAAACTCCCATTTCAAGGGCATTTTCTCTTCAGCATAAGGCAACATGACCTCTTCAAGTATTTTGATGTATTGAACTGATCCATGATCCCTGGTATAATATAAATAGGCCCAACACCATAGTATGAGACACATTCCCATATCATGATGCTTGTACCACCATGCTTCACTCTCTTCACTCTGCTTTTGCAAGTAATTGTTACTTGAAGTTCCTAAACCTGACTGTTTTGCCAACCAGTCAATTAAAGATTCTAATGCTAACAGATTGCTGTTGCACACATATGGCAGCCCCTTTATAGAGGAACATGGGGGATTAGATAAAGTAAAAGCATCAGGCAAGTATTTTTATGGCAAAATTATAAGTAGCATGCAAAAACAATGTTATGATACATGTAAACAGGGCCAGAACTAGGGGTAGGCAAAAGAGGCACAGGGAGGGTGCCAGGCATGTACCTGTAAAAGTGTATTATGCCTACCGCTTGTGCCTGTTTGCTAACCTGTGTCAGGCTCTCCTGCCTGCCCTGTGTGTCTCCCCCCTCCCATCACCCGCGCTCCGCTCCCATGAGCGGCTCTCCCATCCCATGAGCCTCTCTCCCCTCCCATCAGCCAGGATCCCCTCCCATCAGCTGCTCTCCCCTCCCATCAG
>CM044432.1:131070340-131087660 GCA_024363595.1 Xenopus borealis
GATTTTACACTATAGCTGGCTGGAAGGCAGTTTGGGGAGATTATCGGCTGAAGAAGAGGCGATTAGTCGCCAGGCAACTAAATCTCCCCAAATCTGCTTGTGTGCCCCTGCCCTAATACCATTATTGTCACAGTGTGCTAGATGCAATGCCCTCATCACACAAAGCTTGTAAGAAAATCTTGCATGCCAGTCTAATTAGCATTAAAGGGCACCTGTTGGGGCAAAATTGTACCCCCTTAAAAAAAAAATTGTGAAAGAGCTTTATTAGCCCGCACCTTTGGTTGGGGGTACAATTTTGCCCCAACAGGTGCCCTTTAATATTGGTAAATTGTGCTCAATGGATGGTACACAATATTTAGCAGGGGCCTAAGGCTGAAATTCTGGAGGAAAATACGGCATCAAGATCTTTATTTTAGCACTTTGTACCTTGTATTTGTGCTTCTAGAAAATAAATCAGCCTTTAGCAGGAAAGATCTAGTCCAGTCTCAGATGGAGCACAGTACTGGGAGGATGCATACTGAAGCTTTGAGCTCTGCTATACCTGGCAGTAATATGTGATGGATTTATTGGACATTGATATCAAATAGCTATATCATACATTTATCAGCAGTTATTTTGCCCTTTAATTGAGTTTTCGTACCTATAGGAATCTTTCATGGAAGATCTTACAGGAGCAAGCCAATTGATAATGTTTCCACTCAATAAACTGAGATCAACAGCAGGATAGTTTAACGAGGTTGCTCAAACTTTTAGTCTGATGTTGAGATTGATATTCTGAGACAATTTGCAATTGGTTTTAATTTTTTATTATTTGTGATTTTTCAGTCTTTTCACTTTTTATTCAGCAGCTCTCCCGCTTGCAATTTCGGCAATCTGGTTGCAAGGTTCCAAATTACCCTAGCAACCATGCAATGAATAGTAAAGAGCCTGAAAAGAAACATGAGTCATAAAAAGTAGCCATAATAATACATTTGTTTTGTTTTTTTTAGATGGGATCAGTGACCCCTATTTGAAAGCTTTGAAAGCTGGAAAAGAGTCAGTAGAAATGGGCAAATAATTTAAAAAATAATAGAAAACCAAAAGCCATTAAACAAGATACCTGTCATTCAGTATCAGATAAGGGGGATTTTTTTCATATTGTTGAGTCACCGGTTCCAACCTAGAGTATTACTGTCATTGTCCCAGAGCACAATAGGACAGGAAAGACAGGCCTGCAGTTCTGATTGGGCAGCTGATTGTCAGCATTGGCAGGACAGTACTCAGAATATATTAAAATGCTTCAATTTGCAGGAAATGTGACAGAGCAAATTATGAAGCCAAAATGTTTCTTTATCAAGTGCCAGCTTGGTAAAGAGCCAGTTTTGTGTGAAACACTGCTTTGTGCCAATTTCTGCAACTAACAGCATTTTAATATATTTTCAATGTTGCCCTTCATCAAACTTTGGAGGATACCAAAAAATGAATACCTACATTATCATGGGGGGGTGGGCAGAGTGCTATTTGGACTTCACCATCTGCAGTGTTCACTCCATGGTTGCAACGCTTGGGAAAAAAAAAAAGTTATGCCTGTTTTTTTATCATTTTCCCTATTAATAACTAGCCAGGTGGCAACCCTATGTGTGAGTGAGAAAATGGATGTATACTATAAATAAATGTATTTGAGATATAAACACACACATACAGTGTAAATGTTTCAACTGTGATTCTGGCTGAAGGTACAGCATTAAAACCATTAATCATGTAGGGGTCAGTTAAAGGAATAACTGCACATAAACCCCTCTTTTTCAAGATATCTTCAGAAGAAATTAAACTGCTTTGGTGACAGAGAGATATTGAAAATATTGAAACTTTCTGGCAGCCAAAAAATAATTATTAGGTACTCTATGTAGCTGTCAGGGCACAAATAGTATAAACTTGGAGATTCCCTAAATGAACCATGACCATAACCATATTTTTCAAGTTAAAACCTGTATTTGTTTTATATAATTATAGGCTAGCCATGATACCGTCTGGACACCAGTAAAGCATGGTGCTCTGCCCTGTGGGTCTGTTGTGCCATGAAAACTAGGGATGCACCAAATCCAGGATTCGGTTCGGTATTCGGCCATTTTCAGCAGGATTCGGATTCGGAAGAATCCTTGTGCCAGGCCGAACCGAATCCATAAAATAATGTGAATTTTCGTCAGGTGCGATCCCAGGCACTGCGCCGCCTGAGGCGCCCTTGAATTTGCCGCCCCCCCCTTCCCATTCCACTTTTGAGCACAGGACAGGGGTAGGGGAGGTCCAAGGCGCTAGTGCAGAGCACGCACTCCAGTTGAAAACCGGAAATTTGGCTCTTAATTACCAGGAGCAGCATTTTTGCCGCCCCTGGTAACCAGGGGGGCGCTGCCGCCAAAGGCGAGTGCCTCAACTTGCTTCATTGGAGAAGTGCCCCTGCTTTTCGTCACAAAACAAGGAAGTAAAAAAAGTTTTTCTCTTTTACCCTCCCCCTCGCTAATTTGAATATGAAAATTAGGGTTCAGATTCGGTTCAGTAATCGGCCAAATCTTTCACAGAGGATCGATCCAAAATACTGGATTTGGTGCATCCCTAATGAAAACTAATCAAAATTCCCATGAGTGTATACTGTAAATTTAGGGATTTACCATAGATTAAAAAAAGGCTAGCCCCAGGGGCCAGATATTCACCTATTGGTCATTTCAAATGCATGGCACTGGATATTTATTCTGTTTTTCATTTAAGCTCCTGGACAAACTTAGCCTTTTTTATTACAAAACCCCTAAAGAGCTTCAGGGTTACATAGTTAATAAAAAAAAAGCCAACATTATAATATAATATAATATAGCAGTATAATATAGACCATGGATGACTTCTGGTCTGAAGTCCCTTGGTGTTTATGTAAACGTCAACAACATGACCCAGCTTGCCATTCCACAATGTCACTGCCCTCACTGAGAAGAACTATTTGTGTCTCTTTAAAGAACAATAAAGGGTTTTTGAAGGAAAGTAGAAAACTGCACCAGCCTGAAGTACTTTAGCAAGCACCACAGAGCAATCCTCCTTCTTTGAGCAGAAACGTTTACAGAAAACCAGCCTTTTCACTTTCTTGCGCCTGCATGCAGCCTTGAGGGACTGAAGAAAGAAGAAGCAGAAGATGAGTTTCTCTATGATCTTCTGCACTGATGCCAAAATAAGATACAACATTTCTGAAACTTTTTTAAAATAAGAGACTTTTTGGCAGAGAGCTGCAGCTCAGCTTAGTTACATTGGTAACAATTTAAGATAAGCAAAGATTCCATTGTAACTATTTGAGATAAACCTATGGGAACCTAGCCTTGACATTTAAAGGGCAATTTCACCATCATTAGCAAAACTGCAATAACAAATAAACCATTGCCCTAACTCCCAGAAATGTTTTCAAACTTTCATAACGTTTTGTAATTAGGGGGTGTTGCTATAAAATGGGCTTTATTAGAAATGTTTTTGACCCTCTTTCCATTTTTCAAATGTTGGCAGGTATACAGTCATTGACGTGTGCATAACATTTGGCACCCCCTAGTAACTGAGACTTCCTTACTCCTTTAAGAAAACCTCCTAATTGTTCAAAACATTACCATAGGTCAGAGCAAACGTTTGAATCTCTACACCCTAAATGCCCAATGGCACTTTATTGAAATAGCTCTATCTTGTATATCCAAATCTGCATCTATCTGGGCATGTTGGCAGGCTAAAATTTAAAAAAAAGAAAGGATCTCACAATGAGAAAGCATGGGATCCAAGCCATGTTTATCCAGGTGGCTTCTGCTTTAGGCAACTTACCCTGGAAAGGTGGAATGATATCAGCCCACAGCAAATGTTTGTGTGTCTAAATGTGACGGCCCAATTGGATATGTTTTTAATATGCCTTTGAGGATATTTTCATGTACCCTACTCAACTGCAAACACTAATTAACACACACACAAAAATGATTCCTGGTTGTCATACAGGCTATTGTCCTCGTTGGTCTTGGTTAACATCAAGCCAAAGCAAATTTTTTTCAACAGGCATGGATATGTGGCAAAATTCCACTTTTCACCATCTGTGAGAAAAAAAAATCACTGAGACAAAAAAGAAACACCTATTGACTTGACTAATGCTTTTGGCATAAAAAAGTACATTGACTTTAATGCATTTGGACAAAAAGTTGGCAAGAAAAAAAAAGAGGTCACGTGAGGAAAAGGCACCCATTGACATTAATGTATTTGGAGTGAGAAAAAAAAGTTGCGTGTATAAAAAACAAATTGTGACACATAAAAAATTGACACCTAGGGGGCAAATTTACTCCCAGAAATTAGCTCGACCAAATTAGGAATTCAATAAGTATTCGACCATCGAATGCTTATCGAATAGTTTTCGGCTATCATTTTGCTCTATATCCGATTTCTCAATGAATTCGTATGATCGGATACTGATCGTTCAATTTCACGAAAAAATTGTGAAATTTCCTTCGAGAGTCCGAAAAATTCATATGATTCGCACGATCAAACGCTCCGATCGGACGAATGGTATTCGAGCAGGACTTAGCCTCAGAAGCCTATGAGGAGCTTCCCATAGGCTTCTATTACAATTTGGTAGGTTCAATCTGGCGAAGTAGGCAGTCGAATAACTTTAAAAAGTTTATTTCTTCGATCATTGAATCATCGAATTATTAAATATCCGATCATTCGATCTATTCGATATTCGATGATGGAATAGGCCAAATTTCACTTTACGATTTCACGAAGAATTCTTACGATCGTTATTCGATCTAATTCAATCGAACTTCGATCATTTCACCCGAATTTCGTGAATCGGCCCCTATTGTCTTCAATGTGTTACACAAATTTTTCAGCAGTTTCGCTAATATTAAAGTATGACTGTCAGTTGTTTAGGGGGGCATGTGGACAGACATCCTAGCAATATAGTTTACATGTTGTTACCTTAGTTGAGACCAGTGTATTCTTTCACCCATTAAACAAATATACTGTAGCCAGTTTGTGATTGGATGCTTTAGCATAGGAAGAATTTAGTACTCTGAATTGCTCTGGGGATTAATGGAGGAAGCTCACTTAAAAATCCATTTTTATGATGTTAGAAATAGAGTTGACTTGAAATTCATTTTGGTTTCTGCATTTTTGTGGTTTTTAATTGACTTTTTATTTTGTGTCTCTCTTTCTAACAGACACTAGCTACATGAATTGCAACAAATAAATAATTACTTAGATGGTAAGCTCAATTGAGCATCTTGTATTGGTTATATTTTTGTATGTAATCTGAATGTCAAATGTTTACTACCATTTACTGTACAGTGCTGTTGGCCCTTTATAAACAAAGATTTGGGATCCGTTATCCAGAAACCCATTATCTAGAAAGATCCGAATTAAGGAAAGGCTGTCTCCCACAGACTCCATTATAATCAAATAATCAAAATCTTTGAAAATGATTTCCTTTTTCTCTGTAATAATAAAACAGTAGCTTCTACTTGATCCAAACTAAGATATGATTAACCCTTATTGGAAGCAAAACCAGCCTATTGGGTTTATTTCATATTTCCATGATTTTCTAGTAGACTTAAGGTATGAAGATCCAAATTACGCAAAGATCCGTTATCCAAAAAGCACCAGGCCCCTGAGCATTCTGGATTCTGCATTCCCGTACCTGCACATGTTAATAATGATGATATTCCTAATAATGCTTATCTCCCTGATCAGCCCACCTCCTATCCATCTAATCATCTGTCATTCAAGCTGTTTCTAAGGCCAGCAAACCTAGCTACCAGATACCAGTTTAAATATCAAACTGAGAAAAATTATTTTAAAAACCACATTATTCAAAAATAACAGTCTCAGATCATTGTTGAATGCCGCTGTCTACGTCATTCTAAAGGTGAACATGAAGGTGAATTTCCCTTAATTCTGCAGCTCAATTGCTTACTGCAAGAACCTTTAGGAAGAGCTCTGTGTAATCAGACAGTTCCGATTCAGATTGTACTGATGTGCCTGTGAAGCTGCATTAATGTGATTGTGAGTACTTGCACTTCTCAATCAATTCAAGAAAGCTTTTGGGTGCTTGGATAATGGTGAGCGCTGATTCACACAGCTACACTGTAATATCCAAAGAGATAGATTTTAACTCAAAAATACCAGACTTTCCATGTAAAAAAGTATAATAGAAGGTATCATACAATTCAGATTTATGAGTTTTATATAGACATGGTAATAAAGGCTTCTTTACAATTTTATTAGCTCTTGGATCATATCTACTAGTGACAGGTTTGCTGCTGAGTATTTCCTAACCCAAGTCTAAGGGCTCTTACACACAAGCGTTTTTACCTGCGCTCCCCTTCGTTCCGTTTTGCTGTGTTCAGCCGCAGGGGAGCGCAGGTATAGACGCACTCAATTATTTTCAATGGGGCTGTACTCACGCGAACGCATGTAGGTGCCGAACGCAGGAAAAATGCAGCATGTTGTGTCTGAACCTGCATTCGGCGCCTACATGCGTTGGTGTGAGTATGGAACGCAAGGGAGCGCAGATTAAAACTGTAGTGTTTTCTGGTCAATTACTAGCAAAAATATAAGTCCTGAATGGTTAAAAAAGTTTCAATAGAATCGCTGTGGCTCACATTGACTTTGATGATTTGGATGCATGCTGCAGACCAACTGATTTATGTGTAGCCATGCATGTAAATGAATTGCTAAATGGCATACAGGCTGTGTATTTCATAATTCAGTTTTAAAGGGGTGAGGTGGCAACTCACAGAAGAATGCAGCTGGTCTTATTTGCCAACACTGGCCAAATGTGCACCTGGACAGTAACCTATAGTAACCAATAAGTAATTAGCTTTAATAATCCGGTGCAGTTAGAGAAAAAGTTTCATTGGTTGCTGTGGGAACTGCCCAGGTGCCTAGGGTTATATACAGGGCCTGGTGGAGACCTAAATCATATACAATTTCATTTTTTTTTTCAGCTTCTTAAACAATATTTGTAATATAATTCAGTACTTATTGTTTCCACTGATTACATGCAAACAAGAGATATACAGTATTACACATTGGCACTGGAAATAAATGATTGATTGGGAAAGCGGGTACAGTCCCATGCAATTTTGTTTTATATTACATATATGAGCGTTTAATAAAGCCATAACAACTAAAATATTCATCCATTTACCCATTTAATCCTCTCAGCAAAAGATGTTGTGATCCTTACATGGACCAAGACATCCCAAAAACCATGAAAAAGCTTATAGTCATCAGCTAACATTTTGTGTGGCCATTTGAATATTTGTGCTCCCTTTAGAAAAATCAAGCCCTTGGGATTTTTTTCTGAACCTGAAATGAAATTAGTATTTTAAAGGAATATCTCTTCCTCATCAACTAAGAAGCAATCGTTGTATGAGATTTTTGCTTTTTTACATTAGCAGTGAGTAGTAGAAAGTGCTTACAAATAAAATAAATTATACCTGTATTATAGTTCTGCATCAATCCAGGCTCGAATCTATAAAATAACATTAAGTTTAGTGTTGACTTAGACAGAGAGATCCCACAGATCCCTACAGCTTAGGTATTCCTTCTTCCAGTCACAATTATCCGCAAGATAATGTCATGGTATAGGCCCCATTAAAATAAAGCATCTGAGCATGGGTGCAACTGTATTTAAAAAGGCCACATAATGCACACCATGGGAGTATTTTCTAACATTTACCAAACCAGTGATTAATAAGTAATTAGTTGCTCTGCTCCCAGAGGGCAGTGGGGGCAGCAGCCTGATCCCCATTGCTGCTCCCTGAAGTGTACATTACTGGGACTGTCTAAACAAATGGCCTTTCAGTGGATCAAGGATCGTTACTGAGACCCATAATTACTTCATAACTCCCCTATAATTTAAAATGCCAGATTTTGTTGTTTAACAAAGGATTTCTTTTTAGTTGTGAAAAATTACAGGCCTATAAAAGGAACAATTTCCTGCATAATAATAAGTGCTGTGTGTAGTTTGTCTGGAATTAAAGGAATGTCAGTCATCCTCTTCTGCCATCACAAACACACTCTAGATATGCAGATAAGAACTGCTGATGCTTCACTTGCAGGCAGTGAGAAGCAGCCTCTCTGCAAATCACTACCCAGTGCTGTAGGGATTCCACGAAATGTGACTTGTCTTTATTAAGCTTATGCTGAGGATTCCTCTTTTGCACAGTAAACTCACTGTCGGAGTTGTTGCCCTTTGATCACTTTGTAGATTTATAATGAGAGAATTTAAGAAAGAAAATAGCTTGGTGTGACTTTTCAGCCCCTGCAACATTGAACATGGCCAGGAACCTGAGCTTGGAAGTGATCTTTATCATGCCGTGCTTGCTGTGGTGGTAATATATTCAAGTAATAACTCAATTTGAAATTTAAAATAAATCCCCTTGGCAATATTTTGAAGGAGGCTCATACTGTTAGACTCGGTGTAATAATTCAGATGGAACAAAAATCGTTGCACCTGAGCAGACTTTTGGAATCATCCCTACCTTAGCAATCCAATATCTAGTTGGGCCCCTAAGCTATTCTATTACTGTAAATGATAGAGACCTGGAGTTGTCCTGATTAGGACAGAAACTAGGGCAAGATATAAGTGGCACATGCCTAGGAAGCAATAGTGGGGGGCAATATGTCCATAACCAGGAGCGCTGCCACAATGATGTGAGTTGAGAAACAGCAGCAGCACCCCACCAGGGCACAAAACAGAACCTCAAACTGGAAACTCTCCTCTTCTAGTGCAGAGAGCACTGTTGCATCCTGGACCCCTGGGACCCTCAACCAACATCATAGACCCCACTCTGGTGCAAAAAGGAGAGCCCACGTGGAAGGGGGGCCGCAACATCAAGCTGCCATAGGCTGCAGAGAGGCCAGGATTGCTCCTGTGCATACCTAGACCTGATAGGAATATGGTTGACGCCTGTCTGGATTTTTCCTGGACAGGCCAGTTTTCAGAAGGAGGGCTGCCCAGGTCAAGACAGTCTGCCCGGTGTTCCAAATATTGAAAACCAGACAGGATCTCCATCGCTGATTGCCATATCATAGCCCTGCCCCTTGACAGCTCTCGTTCCTCTTGCAATATCACTGGCCTGCCCTTCTGACATCAGGGCTCCACCCCCTGTCCGGATTGTGGACCACGAAAAGGTGTGATGCGTGATGGTAGCCAAAAGGAGAATCCACTTGTCACATGCCACCAATGTTTTTTTTCTATGGGGTCCCTGTAAGGGGGCAGGCCACCAACATTTTTTTTTTACTTGTAGGGCCTGGCCACCAGTGAAGTTGTTTAACTTTTATTGAGGGCCCCTGATCACCAATAGTTTTTTTTAACTTGTTGGGGGGACCCTGGCCACTAATGGGGTTTTAGTGCCCATGTTTGTGCGGCTTTTTTTTATTGTAGTGTAGGGCTGTTTTGTTTCTAGAGCAGGGCCAAATTTTGGTTGTACTGCACATGATTTCTGATGGTGGCCCAGTTTATCATATAGGCCCTCAAAGGTCTGTGCCTAGGTCAGCAGCATGCCTTTAGCTAATGTCTTTATGGTAAATAAAACTTTGGGGGAAACAAAGAGCCACTCCCCCTGCTGCTGGATCCTTGCAATCACATACAAGGAGGCAGAATTATGAATATTTTTTTCCAGTGTGGAAAATACATTTCTGAATAGGAAAAAGTATCATTTGTATTATATTAGTTAAACTCAAAAGAAAAAATCAATAAATCGTTCCCTAAGTCTATTGTCACCAAAAGTTCAGAACCCTTAAATATATGATCATAGTTCCAATACAATAACAGTATCAAATGTTCATCAATCAATTAATATTCCAGGAAACCGTTTTTTCAGACTTTTAAATTGCAAGAAACAATATTTCATAATATTTAAAGATACATGAAAGTATTTCAATAAATGAAAGCTCCACTTGCATGCCTGACTTTCAGATGGAACAAATGGCTCCAAAACAAAAAGACGCTGTAAACCTATTTCTCCTGTTGCTTGTGTATTCAAATGCTCTCCCTAAGGGAGACCTCTCCTCTGCTTTAGGGAATAGAATAGTATGGAGATATATACCTGCTTGTCCTAGATTTTGCTGACTGCAATAAAACACAATATACACTCTGTCCTACTTTGCTGGGCTGGCTAGTCTAGATTTACAGCCCACATGTACAAGAGGTGCCTAGTTCCACTTAAAACCCTGGAGGATTATTATCCTTGTTGAGTTCACCAAAGCAGCTTACCTTTCTCACAAGGTGGAGAGCGGATACACTTGCCCTTCAGCTGCAGAAATCGTTATTATTAACATGTATTTCTATAGCGCCAACATATTTCGTAGCGCTTAGATAAAGTTACATTCATTGTTGCACGAGTACCATTGCCCTACCTTACTGTACTGAGCAGCTAACAATTCATGTGAAACAGAAAACTGTTTGTACAGGGGTATCTCCCATATAACTGCTGCTACTGTTCTTTATGAAACTTGCCTAGGGCTACAGCCTCCTATTACTGCATCTAAGTCAAATCTCTTAATTCCCATCCACTGACCTTCTGCCTCATAGACTTCTTGTGTCAAATTTTTGTGTCATATAACCATTAAATATTCTCCCCGTTTCACATACATGTTCTTATAAAAACTGCAGTTTCACGCTACCCTTCCTTATAGTAGTGGCTGCTAACCTGTGGTATGCCCAATTTAAATAGTGGTGATTGGTTTAGAGTGCTGGGAGGATTGTAATTCAATTCAACTGACAAACATTTATCTTCACTGGTTTATATCCTTTTTAATGAATTTAACTATTATTACTACTACTTAACTACACCTTTACTCCCTAAACAGATATTACTGTTTTAAAATTTCCATATCATTGTGACTGCTTCCTAAAATATCTCCCTATAATGACTGCTTCCTACAGCTCTTCCTATAGCTCTTCCTGCAAGTCCCTAGAAATGATTATAGTGCATGACACAACTGTTCCCTCTGATCCTGCACCTCCCTAAACGTTTCCCTTCAACATTCCTGCTATATAACAAACCTGTCTCCCTCTAGCTACTTCTGCTGGTTCCTACTCAACAAGCTTCTAACAATTTCTTCCTATGATACTTCCAAATTTCCTTTATCATCAGGGTGATGAAGGGAGGTTGTACCCCCCGAAATGTTGATGGTTTGGTAGCATAACAAAAGGGGCACATTCCCACACTGCAAATACTTGTGTGTGCGGATCCGTTTCTACATTCACACGGTTGCTAGGGGACCCGGCCGGGTCAACGGTGAACCAGCACCACAACAGCAGAGGAGTGGAAAGGAGGTGTGCAGTGGAGACACAACATATGTTCTACAAGATGCCATAGACAGTCACTATATAGCAGACATGTGGGGCTGTTTGGGCTTCTTTGTAATTGAAATGCAAGGGTCTATTTTGTATCCCAGACCTGGCTTGTGTCCTGCACCTCCATTACAAAATAAATTCAGCTGTATCCTATAACCCCATTTTTATTTTCTCCTGTTGCTTCATATGCTTTCTACAACTTTATATACTGACATGCCACATTTGTTAGCACTGAATTCCATAAAAAAACATAAATAATAAAGTAACTGAAGAATATGTGCTGTGATTTTTTTAACCTTAAGGATCAAAAGAGTTCAGCCCATCAGGGTCAGGTCATTTTCTGTACAAAGGGTTAACAGGAGGCAGGTGACTGGCAGGTTTTAGACAGAATTCCTCATATGGCTCAGTTCACATGGATTAATGGGCACGGTCCTTTTGATGTGGCACGGCAGCCAACCAGAAAGCTCATTCTGCCTCCATGTGATGCTTCACATCTGTGGAATTCACATTGTACAGCTTATGAGACTCTCAAAGTGTTAACACAAAGGTACATTGTTGTTGGAGCTCAGCAAATATTTAATCTGTGCCTAAAATAATATGTTATGAGAGACAGTGGCCTACTATAGAAACAGAATTTCATTGCAGATAAGAACCAATTGGCAAGCTAAAATTTGTCTCTCGTGTTGTTCAGAATAGCTGTTTTCAAAACAGAATTAACAGCACTAATAACAGCACTAATGGTTTTAATTGTAACTAAAGAAAGTTTCTCCTATGATCTTGCAATGCCTGGTGGTTTGTGAAGGGTTGGATATATATTTAACTGAAATACTGGGTATTTATACAAACTAGGGCACAGCACCCAGATGGTCACTCAGACAAATACAAGAAGTCCTCTGCACTCAACCCATTTGAGTTGTGCTCACCACTCATTTTTAAAACCATTCAGCCAGTTCCATGTTGTAGTTCCCACCATTCCCAGCTATAGTCAGGTGATCCCAATGGGGCCAATAAAACTTAGTTCCTTTGTAAAATGTATAATGAAGCAATGGAATTCTGAGCTGCAAATTTACTATTATTCCCTAAAATTCCCTCGATTTTACTCGCAATTCAATAAGCATTCGACCATCGAATGCTTATCGAATTGTTTTAGGCTATCATTTTGCTCGCTATTCGATTTCTCGAAGAATTCATACTATCAGATACCGATCCATCGATTTCATGAAAAAAACGTGAAATTTCCTTCGAGCCTCTGAAAAATTAGTACGATTCGAACGATCAAACGTTTCGAACATACGAATGGTATTCGAGCAGGACTTCTATTGCAATTCGGTAGGTTCAATCTGGCGAAGTAGGCATTCGAACAATTTTTAAATTTTGATTCCTTCGATCATCGAATGATCGAATTATCGAAGATCTGATCATTCGATCTATTCGATAATTTGGTATTCGATGATCGAAGAGGCCAAATTAGAATATCCGAATATACAAAAAATTTGTACGAACGGTATTCGATCGTATTCGATTGAACTTCGATCATTTCACATGAATTTTGTAAATTTGCCCCTTCATGAATCAGATGCAAATTGAGCATAGGACTGGCCAAATATGGGATGACTGTGATGAGTGCAGAGGACCTCTTGTATTTGTCTATGTGAATTTTGTGGTCACAGCCACATTGCACCCCTGTTTTTCCAGACCCTTTTTCCTTTCTGGTATCTCTAGTCCATGTTCCTGATTTCTGAGGACCCTGTCCTTGTTCCTGATTGCAGGGTAGGCACCCTGACTGTGTAAATGGTTCTTATGCTGATTCGGGGTCTTCATGACAGTACTGTTACCAATTTGTGACATTCAGATATTTACCAAAATAAGGATTATTTGCAAACTATTGCACAGCAAATATACACAAAGTGTAGGAGGTGCTGGGTACTAGAAAAGGAAATTGATTGATGTAAGAATTTATACAGAGCTTTATCATTCATTTGTTAGCCTGCCCTTTTTTTATTTACACCCTTCACAGAGGTCCAGGTAATTGTAAAATGTTGGCCAGCTTAATGGGAAACTCCTTCGTAGGAATTCCTATCATAGGCCAGTTATAAATTTGCCTGCCTGGATTTCAAAGGTCTAAAATCCAGGCAGGATTCGTCATTGAATGATGCAAAACCCAGCCAATCACTAGGTGAGAAATCATTCAACTACACCCACCCCTCAATAACATCATCTCATCCAGTTTCCACCCCGCCCCAACATAGTTCCCTATTCTGTTCTTTAAAGGGAGAAAAGGTTGCATCTCTATCCTAGCTGTGGGCCAATTGCTTAGGTACACCCTATTTTATAGATTTTATAGATATCAAACTTTACCAGAATTCTACATATAGATGCAATTTCGTATTTTAGTGAATTAGCGTTGTCCTGGAAGAATTTGGACATCCCTACTCTATTTGTAATGCTTCAAGCATGTGTATTATTATTCCTCACGTCCCCCCCCCCAGAAAAAAAAATTCACAGAACAGAAAATTTTTTGTTCCAAGCTGTCCAATAATGAAACTTCCTTGAACATTTGCATTTTATTTCAATTTGTTTTAAACTCTGTGTTTTCCTGTTCAGCATTCTTTCATATTAAACAAATTCCTGTGCCGCCAATACTATGGAGAGCCTGAGCACTTCTGTGTCAAATCCAGGAGGCAGCTGTACAAACAATTAAATCATTAATAAAGGTGCCATAAATATCATTAAAAACAAAAGCATTTTTATGCAAATCACTTGATTTTGATCGAGGGTTTTAAAGTGTCCCATAGCACATAACTAGGTGGTGACCATTGGATTCTGCATGCAATGGTGAAAACTGATTTGAGAAAATAGCCTATTTCTTATTTGAATTATTTGCCTTATAAATTATTTAGGAATTAGGAAATTCTAACGAGGATTTTTGAAGCCGTAAGGTATTAAAATGAAACGTGACTGACAGATGGGCTTTTTTAAGAACTCCTGCAGCAGCCGACGTGGATTAACAGAGACTTCCAGACTATTCCATTATATAAATAAATGGTAATTATAGATTAGGAGTGTTAAGATTACTAATAGACTGATGTGCTGGGAAAATTAATTTTCCCGAACCACATAACTGCCAGTGAATGATGTCAAGAAAATAAATAGCAACACTATTAACATAGAATTGTTACTGTATATATATATGTATATATATATATTTTTTTTTTTTTACAGCCTTTTCTTCATAATGAGCTGTAATTCAGTTCTACATATTATTACTATGGAACAGAGAAGGTCAGGTGCTGCCTTAGGCATTGGATCTTTACCCACCCTCTGACCTCGCTGAGCATGAATGCAATGGACAGTCAATCACACAAAAGAGCGTTACTGGCCACACCACCTCAACCCTAACGCCAGACTTAGTCACAAGTATTCAGCAGTGGGCTTGGGGGATTTTTCTTAATTGTTTAGGAGTTTCTTTTTTTCTACTTAGGCCCCCCTAAACTTCCACCCGAGCACAGGTCCTCAGGGGCCTAAGTAGACATATGACCCTGAGAATGATGACGTTTGTTAATCAGACTCTATTTAATTAGTGATGCTAACAAGACCATGTTTGTTGAGTTGAAGATGAAAAACCCATGTCTACAGTATACAGTATATCAACTAAAATTTTTCAACTAAAATCCATTTTGTATCTTAGCATTTAAAAGATTTTTTAGAAAATAAACTTGAACTAAACAGAGACCATTTACATTTTTGTAATACTATGCAGCGTGCACTGAAAGAAAAAATACTCATAATTAGCTGTTCCCATGATAATAAAATAGTATTATGCTCCATTCTGAGACTAGAAAATAATATCTTTTCATTAAAACAGCATTTTATGTGATAGCAGAAATTGCAGGCAGATAATTCTAGACAATAATGCTGCAAGCGTTACATTGGAAGGCAGCAGATGAAGATTGCCTGTAAAAAGACTTTAAAAAGCTCGTTTCTCTCTTTGATTGAAATTAGCTCCACTGATCTAGATTTTTCACATAAATTTAAAGCTTAATCAGGTGCTAGCAGCAGTAGTAGCTATAAATTCTTCATTTGGTATAGGCGGAATTATTCTCAGGTCTCAGAACTGGACTCATGATAAGGTATATAATTGGTGCAGCATACCTAGTATTAATTAACTATCGTTTGGTGCTCACTGCAGGGGTCCCCTGTAAGATCCAGAATGGGATGAAAAATATGGCACTAAGCTATAAAGAAAAACTTATTTTATTTGTACAATATTCCAGTGCTTCTGGCCTGCAATTTTTGGTGCCCCTAATGAACACCCTCTTCCCTATTGTTTTTGGGGTTGAAATGCTTTGGGATATTTTGCAAATATATGAGTGCCCTGCTTTTTTACATGCTTTATTGCATTTCAGAACCGGAAAAAGACATACTAATAACCAAGGAATCCCTAAGGGGTCCTAGGGTTAATACGCAATAGGATAAGTTGCTACATACCCCTATAAACAGAACAGAATAACAATTTCCCTAACTATTATAACTATTTATGTGTCACTGTCTTCCTCTTGGAAGCCCTAACCAGGTCATGGTGTTGCTACCCACTCATTAGTACCTTTTAAACCTTAAACCAGAGGAGACCACTAATGTATTATTTAATCAAATACACTGAGCTAAACTTTACAAGAGGTTGACCACTTACTACTGATACTGTTTAATTGCATCCATCACAATGTGTCAGGGACATTCACTTTGCATAGGATACTCAAACAACTTCCACCACCACCCCTGGGCCAATATACTATATAGAGCCCTATGGGCCCTGTTATCAAGAATCCTTGACACCTGGAATTTTACGGATATTGGATCTTTCAGTAATTTGGATCTTCATACTACTACTACTACTACTAAATAATGATGTAAACATTAATCAAGCCCAATAGGCTGGTTTTGCTTCCAATAAGGATTAATTATATATTTGATTGGATTAAGTACAATGTACTGTTCTATTATTACAGAAAAAAAGGAAATCATTTTCAAAAATTTGGATTATTTGGATGAAATATAGTCTACAGGAGACAGCCTTTTCATAACTTGGAGCTTTCTGGATAACAGGTTTCTGGATAACAGATCACATACCTGTACATATTTTACAACACTGGAGGAGAGCTGCAGAGGTTATGACTGCATCCAGGGTTCATGCCTAAGGGGAAGCCAAGCTCATACTTTAGAAGAAAAAATATTGTGGTATCAAGGGGTCAGTGCATGATTCAACATCCAGCTTTAGGCATATTCATAAATAAAGATGATGAGTTTAAGAAATTTGAGATGATTGCTAGAAAGGGCTTATGAGCATCATTATGCCACTGGTATCATATATTATATATATACAGAGTTATAGGAAGACTAACTATTTCCCTATTAATCATTATAAGGTTGTTATATGTGTATAACGACTCTATGCAGTGTAACCAAGAACAGTCCATGATAATCTGTCTGTATTTGCAGAGAACAACCCATCAGTGTATGGCCACCTTTAGGCTCACAGTGTAATGCAACCCCCCTTTACCTTAAAGTACAGTAGCTGCAAAAAAATAAAATCCCATTTTTACTTTTTTTAATGAAAAAGAAATCTATCTCCAATATACGTCAATAAAAAAATGTCTGTCGTTTTTTTTATAAGAAACCTGACTGTATGCAGGGAAATTCACCCTTAATTTATTGCTGTAGATATGAATTGTCAGACGGACCCTAACTGCTCTTCAGGGAAACAGTCATAATTTCAGACAACAGGGGGGAGCCCCCTCACCTTACTTACCAGAACTCCAGCAGCCTTGTCTGTTTCCCTGTAAAATAGCCAGTGCCTGTGTAGATTGGCCTCTTCCCACCATACTACCTGCCCGCTTGATCCAATTCCTTCAAAACTTCTATGCAATAACAATCCATGTTTTAATCAAAGCCTTAACTCATCTATTTAATCTC
>CM044432.1:131121497-131135445 GCA_024363595.1 Xenopus borealis
AAAAAAAAAAAAAAAAAAAAGAATGTACCAGTGCATTTGACTCTTTTAGATATAGAAGATATAGAATTAAGTTGTTTCTGGTTACTTCTGCATAATCCTATCTGTTCCACTTCCTGCTGTTTCATTTCCCAGGCTGTGCAGGGGAGTCGGCAGCACTCCACACACTGCACTGTAGGACCTGATAGGGAACTGAAGCCTGTCTGCTTGTATGACTGCAGGGCTGTGATTGGCTGCCCCCCTCTAGCGTGCTTCTGGCAGGGACCGTTGGGACACGCCCATCCCTCGTTTTAAACGAACAGCTACTGTAGTAGGTATATAGGGAGCTCCAATAAAGGGGTCATTTTCAAAAATAATCTTACTTATTAGCACAATGTGACACCAACATCATATATTATTCATAATTACCTAAAATATTTGGCTTTTTTCATTTATCCTATATGTCTCCTTTAATCTCTAGACCACTGCAGAAAATTTAAAAACCATCAGTTTTCTTACATTACTGCAAGGTGCTGCAAATCTACAACTGATCACTCCACAGGGCAACTATACAGATACCACACAATGGGGTGCTTTCATCAACACAGGGCAAATTTGCCAATGGACAGTAATCCATAGCAACCAATCAGCAGTTAAGCCAGTCGCAAGTAGAACAATGAATGGAACAATCTGATTGGTTGCCATGGGTTACTTCCCATGGACAAATTTGTCCAGTGTTGATAAAGGACCCCCAATGTGCGTACACATATGGATGGCCAGGTTATACTGACTGCTAGCATTTCCATACTTGGTCCATGTAGGCTGCAGGCAGTTTTCACTTTCGGTTGATGATGGACTGCAAATTGTTCATTTAGAGCAGTGGTTCTCAACCTTCCTAATGCTGCGACCCTTTAATACAGTTCCTCATGTTGTGGTGACCCCCAACCATAAAATATTAAAATATTTTCATTGCCAGCCCAGAGCGGATTGTTAGCAAAGTACAGGAGACAGCGTGGCTGCATTAAGTTTTTTTTTTCCGTGCGTATTGAGGCAAAAAATTTTCCACACCATGCTAATTTTGCAAATTCAAATTTTAAATGGGGAGGGAGAGCTGTATGGCAGTCCCTACTAAGGGGATATAGAAAGTTGTAGTGCAACTGGCTTCCCTTCACAGGTTACTGAACTACAACTCCCAGCACCAACACCCGGAGAGCTACAACCTTGCCCCAGGGCTAGTGGGGAGAGAGATGAAGCTGCTCCTGGAACCCCTTAAGTGACCCCTGTGAAAGGGTCGTTCGACTCCCAAAGGGGTCCCGACCCCCAGGTTGAGAACCACTGTTTTAGAGGGACCTGCTCAGAAAAATTGTCATACAATTTAGTAATGTCCAATCAATTTGTACGTTCAAATGAGCACTTTGTGCTTTAAAAGAACTCTAGAACAGAAGTGCATAGTGGCCCTTATGTTTGGAGATATAAGCAGTTGCATCACCAGACCATATATCATCCGCATTCCCTGCTGGGAGTCGTGTTCTTGAATAAAATGCAGTTCATAAGTATGAGTGTCTTGCGTTTCATACTAAGCAAGCTATTATTTAACTGCCTGTTGAAACAAGTCAAGCTTTTCATCCCTACACAGAACTAGTACATAACAGACAAGGTTCTAATGAGGTCTAATTATGAATCAATACCATATATTCCATTAAATGTGGTTATAATTGCCAGTCACTGCTTGTCTTTTGTATTTACTAGGAGATTAGAATACCATCTGTTATGTCATGCTGTGCCTTGTGGTATAGCTTAAGATTTCATTAATATGCAAATAAGGGGCTTTTTTTCCAATAAATCTTGCTTAGGACAGATCACTGACCCCTAACTTTCTAATCATCATGAAGGATGCTTTCAGGAAGTTGAGGAGGATAACCCTTTGTTATACAGGTTACC
This sequence comes from Xenopus borealis, assembly GCA_024363595.1. Taxonomy (NCBI): domain Eukaryota; kingdom Metazoa; phylum Chordata; class Amphibia; order Anura; family Pipidae; genus Xenopus; species Xenopus borealis. Next base: position 131,123,415 of record CM044432.1, read on the forward strand.
TGACAACCAACTTCCAGTAGAAATGTCACTAAAGAACAGAGCGTAGACTTTTTCTGAAAACTATAAAATTATTACTTTAATCAGTTTATGATTAAAGAATTTCCCTGAGCAAGCTCAGACTTGCCATGTGCGCAATACACGAATTGTCAGAAGATGGCAGAGGCTCATTACACATGAATGTATTCTTAGCAGTTTAGTGTAAAAAGAAAAATAGGTAGTCTGTGCAAAATTTTAAATATTAGCAATATAGTTAGTTAAAAATGTAATGTATAAAGGCTGAAGTAACTATGTAACATAATAGCCAGAAAGCTACTTCCTTTGCAGCGGTCTTGGTTCCCACCGATTGGTTACCAGGCAGTAACCAATGAGAGCTGTTAAGCAGGAAGTAGTGTTCTGTCTATTACGTTAGACATCCAGTCACTTTACACATTAAATTTTTGGCAAACTGTATTGAAAACTTTTTTATTTTTTTTATTTTGCACAGCCTATTTATCGAGTTTTTAATTTTATACTAAAGGATTCCTATAAAGTAAAGCTCTGGCTTAGGGTAGAAGGTAATACCTAGCAAATAGGAATCACCACTGACTTTTCAGTTATTCTTCCTTTCATTAGGTTGTATGGAGCCATTTGCTCAAGAACACAAATCACTTCAGTCATTTTGCAACCAGGGGCATAATTCCCAGGTCCCCCCACTCAAAACTGAAGGAAAATCGTGGGTCACTGGTGATCCATAGCCTGCACAAAATTACAGGTGACCCGCAGGAAAAATTGTGGTTCACCTAGGATTTTTGCATGTGCCCTGCTCATGTGACCACCCTGCTGTGCACCTGTCCCCCAATCCACCCTGAGAGGTCTTACTCCATAGTTAGGCAACTGTTTGTAACCCTAGGTGTGGTTCCTCAAACCCAACCTTGGTGACTGGAGATCTTTATAAATAGCAAAATATGCATTTGACAAGGATGCATTTAAACAGCATGTTTTTGTAAAATCCCCAGTGCATTTAACGTACCCTCTAATCTAAAGATCACCAGGCAATACAGAGCAACCATTTATAGCAGAAGACTTCATGCACTTGGTGTAAATTATTATCACATTTATAAAGTGCAATATTTAAAATATATAAAATATTTGCAGATCTTTACAATAAATGGGTGTGTAAAACAAACTGAACATACGGATTACATACAAAATTACAACTGATAATTGATACAAAAGGCCTATGGGGCCCTGCTCAAAAGAGCTTACAATCTAAGTCTCTACATTTAACTGTATCAGCCCTAAACATTTACTATCCTGCAAGCTAAACCCTCTACTTATACCGTTTCATTCAAGGAGCCTTTTTGGAAGTTCCTTTTTATTTTTTTAAATTTTATTTTTGTAAAATGCTCCTTGCTTCGCTCAGGAATCTCAAAATGTAATATATATGTAGCCCAGACACATTTTTGAGCACTTTAATATCATTTAGGCACATTTTCTATAAGCAACATGAAATAGATATAACGCACAACCTGTAAAATGTATAGTTCTATACAGTGCTTAGTGAAGTCACTTGTACCAGATGACTTGCTTAAACATGCAGAATGTTAAAAAGCACCCTGTGATAAGATCTAAGCACTTGGTCAGTGGCTTTCTGCCTTTATATAGGCATGAAACACCTTTGGGACTTCCTTATATATATTATAACACAGGGTAGAAAGAAGAAAATGTATAATGTTTACATTCCTTCCTTTAATTTAAGTATATTTTTGTCAGTGGAAATAAATGGTTATTTTTTTAAAGATGTGCTTGAATAAACACATTTTTAGCACATTAGTATTGTCAGGTGTTGTCTCGTGTTCATTACCTAAAACACCAGCGCCGATCTGGTGTGCCATCCAAATTCTTTCCAACTGTGACCATTTCTCCTGAGCGGAAGGCTTTCCTCATGCAGACTGGAAATGACCTCTCTATATCTAGGATTGTGGTAGCCCACTAACAAAACAAAAAAAGGGATTAGGATATGAACGCTAAAGAGGAGTTCAAATTTATATATGGGAAAGGTGTTTAGTGTGTGTGCGTGTGTGTGTGCGTTTAGTGTGTGTGTATAAGATATACTGTGGGCCTTCTTTATCAAAGTCTGAATTTTTCAGATTATTTTTACAAAAAAATTATGACCAAACTAGAATCCACGACTGGACCTTATTGATTAATAAAAATAACTATTTCATCAGATCAGCGACTAACATGAAAAAATTGTGCAAAAATCCGAATTGTACAATTTTTGGAGTTTTTTTACTGAACGGCTTTATTTTTTCTGAGTTTTTTCCTGAATCTGTTGCTTTTTTTGGGCTACTGCCGGAAAAAGCCCAAATTCTTCAGATTTTTGGCCAATTCCAGCACTGACATATACAACCTTGCCAAGTCTGAGATGCCGGCTTTTCAGATACAGACCTTTTGCAGCATTGGGCTTTAATAAATCAAGAAGAATTCTATTTTTTTTTTTGAGTTTTTAACATTCGGACTTTGATAACTAACCCCGTATAGATCCATCTGCTACAAGCATTTACCTGCAGTTTCCAGATCTGCTTGCTTTCCTTTGAAACCTGACTAACAGTCTCCCCCATTAACGCGATTAACATGTTAAGGAGGAGAACAAAGGTAAGGATGATGTATGTCACCAAGAGAATGATGAAGACAGCAGGGTACTTGGCACTGTTGATCATCTCTAGGTCTCCCATCCCAATGGTCAGTTTAAAGAGGTCTAGCAGGAATTTGCTGAAGGTGCTGCTGTCTCGGCAGGATGGATATTCTGGAACAGTACAATTGCGATTTGCTTCAAGGCAGCTCTCCAGGTTGGTGCAGGGAGTCAGCAAGGACACCAAAGCTGAGAGGAAAAAGAAAGGCTGCAGTGTATGTACTGTATGCAACTTGGGTTATTTAAAAAAAATTTATTTGAATTCTGTGCAAGATGGCACTCTTTGACCAATTTGGCCAAAATGAATGCAAACCTGGGCACTGGATTGGCAAATCTATTATAGAGGGTGGTCAAAAACATTTATAATAATTAAATGAATTGGCTCAACAGAACCCAATCATATTCCGATTGCCTTGTTAGTTTAACATAAGGCAACATTCACCCTATGGGTTGTTCCATTATTTCATAAAAGGGCTGTCTTTGAACAGGTAGTTCTTCTTTAATAAACAGCCCCACGGCAAAACTAGTTTTCAAGCTGAAACCTCAAAACAGTTGAAAAGAAAAGGATCAGCCTTTAATTTTCAATTCCCTACTCACAGTTGCTGAAATGAAGCCACACAGCAAAACTTCTCTTTAATTTGCAATCTAAAATTGCTACTGCTTTGTTATTTAAAATCCTTACTTACAACCATTTAAAGCCTGTGATTTGCCTTTAATGTAAACAGAACTATTCCAAGGACATTCTTTTGCTGCCCCTCACTACCACACACACACAGCCATCCCACAAACACATCACTGAGCAAGAGGAGGCATGAGAATGCTGGGGCATATTAACTAAGTAAGCTTCACAGCTTAGTTGTGTGGGGCTCATTTACCAACACTGCACCTGGGCAGTAACCAGTGAGAACCAATCACTTTTTTCATGGTTCATGGTTTTCATGGTTCTACAGCTGCAGCCAGTTCCACCAAAGTTATATCTAGAGTGTAAAACCCAATAGCATAATATGTATTTCTTACTACATAGGTACATATACAGCTGATCTGACGAATGAGAATATCTTTCCCCCCCGATATGTCCACCCAAGATGAGTGATATTTGACTTACTGTGATCATTGGTTCTAGGGCAAAACAATCTGATTACAACAGACGGTGCTGTACTTGGCCCGATGGGATGATCAAACCTGTTATCGTCATCTGCCCGATTTTTGGCCAGATATGGGACAGGTGGGCCCATAGCAGAGAAGAAGATAAGCTGCCAAATCTAAGGGCAAGGCCACATGGCATTTTTACGTTGCTTAAATACGTATCAATTGCACTACCACTGAAAATAATGGAAGACTCACTATGGCAAATTCACACAGTGCGTTTTCAAGCTGAAACCCGCCACAGGACGCAAGTATTGGCGTTTTTTAGCAGAAACGTCAATACTCTGCTATTTTGTGTATGGAGTATAGAATGTTCTTATGTGCCTGTTTCACGAAATCTTCATAGTCTTGGGATGCACGTAGCCAGCTGATTTTATTGACTTTATCTGGGAATCGTATATAATGGGATTCTGTTTTGTTTAAAATTTCCTCAAGTTGGGACTCCTTTTCATCCCTTTTCTTTTTACAGGTGCCAACTCTTGATTTAAATAACCCTCTAAGATATGCTTTCATTGCATCCCATTTCCCTGCTGTGGTGGCTGTATGTTCGCTATGCACCCAATAGTGCCTTAATACAATGTTTAACCAGAGTTATATCTAAAGTATGCAAACCAATGACAGAATATGTCTTTATTACTGCAGAGGTGCATACTGTATATTTGACAGAGAATATTGCAACAGTCCATGCATTTAGCATTGGGAGAAATGAAAAATACTATTTATTCTGAAAGCAGTTTCACTACAGGGGTTCACTAGGTAACCCATAAAGCCTGCTTTGTGAGATTACCTTCCAGAGCTGCACTTACCTGATGCATATCCAATCATAAAGAGCAGGTACACCAGCAGAAACCGAAACAAATCTTTAAATATGATCTGAAATGAACAACAGACCGTGTCAGATAGGATTATATGTTCGTCTGTCAGCTGACATTAAGTACATAAAACAATTCAGACTGCCGTGAAACACAACATACCAGAATACCATTATTTGCAGCTGTGAAACGTTGACCTTCCAAGTCAGTGTTTCAGTGGGGCTTGGCACATAAGATAACCGTTATAAATGCAGTCTATCCTTAAATAACCAAACATGCACTGTGTTGCCCACTGACAGACGGCTAGGCTGGATACAGTACATTGGGGGTATGCAAAATGGAAAACTGAACACAAATACATTGTGGAAGCAAGTGAAATTCAACAAATATTTGCTGCAGATCCTGAATTTCACCTGTTGCTCAGCCTTAACAGAAGAGAGAATGTTTTATCTTCAAAGAGTAGGCAATGTTACACACTCCATATAACTGTACTGGAGTACTGATTATAGAAAGTGTTCTATTCTTCTCTAATCACATTTCCCGAAACTTGCTCTGCATAACAGAGCATTCTGGGAAAAATACATTTTCTCTCCAGTTACTTTACTGTCAAAGGCAGGGTCAGGAAACTGTTTACTGTCCTGAAGACAGGGTACACATTTGCAGAATTACTGAAAGGCAAATGATTCTGAAAATCATGAAAGTAAGTAAACCTGAGAAAAGTGGGACTGCTGCTCTGATGGGGGGCAGCTCTTTTACCTAGGCTGCTGTAGCAGAACCGAAATGAAAGCTGAAGATCGAGTGCTGCACTGAAGCAATTTTCGAATACCTTGGCCTGAACCGAACCACAACCCGCGTACTTACCCACTTTGATCCGCTACTCGAGCTGGACCCACAACTGCCTTCTCCGCAACCCGTCCAGCAACCTGCAGGTACCTGACCCACTGCAGGACTCTAGCTGAAAGAGCTAAGCATTTTCAGGATCACTAAATTCTCCTCTACCCCATCACATTAGGACCGCTTAAATATTATTGTTATTTTTAAGAACGCATTAATAAAGCTCCAGCATAGTTTGCACATAAAAATGAAAAAAAAAATTTAATTTCAAGGAATTTAAGGATTCTTGTTCCAGACACACAACAAATAATGCTACTTTGCTGCCACTTACTGGACATTTATAATACACACATCTGTGCTGTGAATACAAAATCAATGAAAACATTTAACTTTGGCATTTGCAATTAAAAATATACACACAAATGCTCCTTGCTGATTACGATACTGAAAATTCTTTCAACCAAGATCCAAGTGGGTCTTACTGCTTGGTTTCAACTCGCTTCATAACTCCACATACTGCATTGTAAAATACATCCATAATTGCACTTTATGTCCTACCAACAACCTCCTCATAGCCTCAATACTGCACTTTGCACATGGCAATTGCACTTGTTAATAAGCACTTAAAGCAACTGCAGCAACTAAGTGGTGTGGTCCTCTGATGGGATAATCAAACCTGCCTATCTGGCTGATTTTTGGCAAGATATCTAAGGTGGGCCCATCAGAGGGGAGCAGTTAGGCTGCCAAATCTCAAGGACCTGAATCATCACTGTAAATCTGCCTGTTTATGGCCACCTTAAGGTTCATGGCACATGTGGATATTCCCAACAACTGTTTTCATTTAAGCTAATGACATTACATGTGGGGTGCTAAGTCCACATAGAAGAGAATGATGGTGGTCAGCACAGCTTTTCCAAATTATATGCATATTATATGCAATTAGCACTATCTTAGGACCCAACTGTTACAGTTATGTTACTACCCCTGAGTGCAAGACATGCAGTCGGGACCACCTCACACCTGATTAGCGTGTGTCTGAGTTCCACCATTGCTTAGGGGTTACAACAAGGTTATTTTGTATGTTCAAAATGTTTAATTTTTCCATTCACTAAAATCACATCCTACAGATAACTGATTTTAAGCTCTTCTTTTTAAATTTCAAGCTCTTTTGAGCAGAGCCACTCTGTATGGTCAGTGTATAAACTGCTGCTGAATATAATGGCACTTCTTAAATACATGATGTTAATAATATTGGCTAGGCTCATGCATGTCCAACTGAAACATCTGAAAAGCACAGTTAAGGCATGTAATTACTGCAATAGTTAAAGTATCTCAAGGTTTTTACTTTTACCAGGGAAGAGGCTTCTGACCTTCTGAAGCATAATGCTGTATGTCCCAGTGAGCTTCAAGCCTCTCGTAAAGTAAAGAGCATTCATCCATCCCAAGACCAAGGCAAACACCATAACGGCCAGGTAAGATTCGATACCAACAAGATAGAGCACCGCCGTGATAATGACCAGCACAGAGTAGATGAAGCTGGGAAAATAATATAAAAGTTTAATATACTAAAAAAATTACATTCCTAAAGGGGCATGGTTATTGGGCTGTAGGTAAGTTTTTTTTTTATGAGGGAGGACAGTTTAGTGTGTTAGCGGACTACTAAGCAGAATCATCACATTCTTTTTATGACAAAGTTCTAGTTACTTACTAAAGCAGCTGAAAGGATCCGTCAATAAATAGAGAATTTACTCCAGGGCACTTCTTCATAAAAAGGTCTTTAATCTAGACAAATAATATCAGAATACTCAAATGAAATATAGCTTTGAACAAACTATGGGAGGAATATTAGTTTGTTGACATGACAAGGTGGTAAAACAAATTTAACCAGATGGGTTGGAAATGCAATCATAGCTACATCCTTCTCAAAAAAATTTAAGATTCAGTTGGATAAGAATGTACTGGGGGTTTCAAGTCCTACCCAGTCACAGGGGCAACCCCTATCCAGATACAGTCAGACATTCCATATTTGAGCAGAAAAAAGGGTACAGAACATATAATGCAGAGTTTTATATATGCAAAAAACAAATGGTGATCACTGAACATTTGCCTAAACTTACATTAGTAATGAAGAAGAGTACCCCAGTCAGCAGAGTAATGATCTCTCCCGAAAGTCGCATGTAATCCATAGTTGTTCTGTAAGTGTAAGGAGGCTGCAACAATAAGAAATTACTGCTTTACAAATATTTTGCCAGAAAGTTTCTTCAGCCCAGAGCCAAGCAACAGGCTAAGATGCTCAACACGGACCACTCTCATCATGGAACAACTTAAAGCCAAACTGTTGAGGCAAATGGTCTCTATAGGAATATGGCATATGGGATATACAGGTGTGTTTCACAATAATAGCAGTCTGATCACTAACCTAGCCTGGTTTTCGGAAGAGATTATATTTCTGCATGGCAAATAATTTACTAGTAGGTGTAGTAGAATAATAGAAAACCAACAGAACCAACAGTCATGACATGCTGCTGATTTTGTGTAATTAAATCATTGAGGCGTATTTAAAATAATAGCAGTATGGCATTCAATTAGCAAGGTCATTCATTCTGTGAAAAAAACAGGTGTCAATTATGACCCTTATTTATGGACTAAAATGGGTCGCTCCAGACATTGTTCAGAAGAACAGTGATGGGCAATATGTTTGCGCTCTATAAATACATGTTAATAATAATAATAACATACTTTGATTAAAAAGTTGATTGGAGAGGGGAACACATACAAAGAAGTGCAGAAAATGATAGGCTGCTCAGTTAAAATTATCTCAAATGCTTTAAAATTGCATCCACAACCTGAAAGATGTGGAAGCAAAACAGAAAACTACCATTGGAATGGATAGAAGAATCACAAAAATGGCAAAGACTGCAAATGATCATCTCCAGGAGGATCAAAGAAGGTATAAAGTTACCTGTGAGTACTGTTACAATTAGAAGACGCCTATGTGAAGTCAAGCTATTGGCAAGAAACCCCTGCAAACCCCAGCAGTTCTCAGAAACAGTGGTTATGCAACTTATTATTAGTTGAGTGATTCAAAGGAAAGCAACATCTTGAAATATTTTTCAGTTTATACAGTGAATGTTTGTAAAGAAGAATGAAGACACTGCTATTTTTTGGAACAGCCTAATATTCTTTTACAGAAAGTGAAGAAAAGGGAATAACACATTTGAAAAATCTTTTTATAATAGAATGTGCAGCGTTCCCAAAGCATTTGCGTATATGGAAATAAAAGTGGTTATAAATATTTTGTGCTTTATTCACTTTTGTTAAACACACTGCTTTTATTCTGAACTTCACTGTACCGGTCATCAGAAAAGTGCTGGCCACAAGTTTCTAGTTGGTAATGAAAAGCATTTTGACCAAATGTATATTAAAGGAATTGTTCATTATAAAAATAAAAACTGGGGAAATAGATAGACAGTGCAAAATATTTTTTTTTTTTAATATATTTAGTTAGCCAAAAATGTAATGTATAAAGGCTGGAGTTAGTGGATGTGTAACATAATAGCCAGAACACTACTTCTTGCTTTTCAGCTCTCTTGTTTTCCACTGATTGGTTACCACCCAACAACCAATCAGTGACTTGATGGTAGGGGAAAACGGGTCATAACTGTTGCTTTTGAATCTGAGCTGAATGCTGAGGATCAATTGCAAACTCACTGAACAGTTATATACCATGTGGCCCCCCTTCAAGTCGCTGACAAACTCAAAGTTTTAAGAACTGAAAAGCAGGAAATTGAATTCTGGCTATTATATTAGACATCCAGTCACTCCAGCGGTTACACATTACATTTTTTGCTAACTATATTAGAAACATTTTTTTTGATTTTGCACAGCCTATTTATCCAGTTTATATTTTTACACTGAACTCTTCCTTTAAAGATGGAATAATACACGGACTACTGTAAAATACAGACAGATTTTATGTCATCTACCTTCCACTACCAAGGAAATGCCTGAACCCAACCAAGGAGCCTGCTCCTATTAAAACGTTTTTTTTGACTGTTGTATGAACAGTCCGCAAATAACTACAATAGTACTTTCCTTGTCAGGAGAAGCAATACATTATTTTAATTACCCACTTATCTCTCCATTATGTCTGCTCTGAACCAAAGCAGTCAATGAAACCAGAACTTACTGTGCCTTCCATGGGTTGATAATATGCAATTAAGGTGAAGATGATCATAGCAATGAGGTAAGAAATAACACTGATGTAGAAAGAAACGGCACCAAACTTCTGCCACTTGTCTCTTAAAAGTTCATTTATGGGCTCCACTGCCAGCATCTCATGGCGGTTCTATAAAAAACAAAAGTGCGTAGAGACAAAGCCATGAAGTAACCGGTCACTGGGTTTTATTTTGCTTGCCACGATTGAGCTCACACCAGCTCTAAGAAGGTTATGGTTATTCCTAGAAATCTGTGTGTGTACAGCATGTAAGCTTATAGCTACAGTAAGTCCCTATTGTTTTGATAAATAACTGGAAAAGATTGAGAAATTTTAGAATCCCATAAAAGCTTTATAACAAATTCCCAACTCATCAATGTAGATTAATAGGTTAAAAGAGAATTGGAAAAAAAAGATATAAAACAGTAACACCATTGAATTTAATATCAAAGTATTTTATACCAATAGCAAAACCGTTCATGTATGGTTTAGGGGCACCGGCAAACACACTGGAAGTGACTAATTGTTTATATACATGTGTATGATTTCTATTACCCAATTAGAAAAATATTCCTTTAGAAAATAAAAAAACCTAACGCAAGAAATTAATAACCAATGTTCCACGTTATTTTTTAAAAGATGATAAAAATGTCTTGAGATTTTAAAACGGTTTGAATTTTGATAAAATTGTATGAATTTTGATTAAGAATATTAAGTAAGGACTCTGACCTCAACTTTACTGTTGTAAACCAGGATTTCCAGCACAGAAACCTCTTCCCCACAGGTATCCAACATAGACAAGTCATAAAGAGAGGAATAAACAGGGCCATATGCCCAGTCTCTGAACTTTCGTGAGAGGTGGCGAGCCTCTTCATCTTTTATTTCAAGACGAATGATATGCTGGAATATCTAACAAAAAGGTAAAAATTGTTATTTTTCATTCAGCTGTTGGGTTGCCACCTTTTCTTGAAAAAAACATAACTGGCCTTCCTATATTTTTATGCATTTTCCCTATAATAACATTGGGATCAAGCTTAATTTTTACCGGCCAAGCAGGTAAAATACTGGGCAGGTGGCAACCCTATTCAGATGTAATGCAGAGGATATGACAAAGTCAAAAGTCTAAACCAAAGCTATACCAGATTTCCACTATAAACATTTATAGCCCTTGTTTGCACCATAAAGATGGATAAAAAGTAGAACATAAACATATTCAAGCTTTCTCTAAGAGAAGAATGGAAAGAACACTGCTAATGTGTGCATATAGCCCAGGACTGGACTGGGATTCAAAATAGGTCCTGGCATTCCTAATAAAGAGAGGCCCAAACAGACCCCACCAGCCCACTTAATAGTCTCTTTCTATGGCATCTTACAGAAGCCCCTCTGGCATTTGCCAGAACCCACAGATTGCCAGTCCAGGCCTGATATAGCCTTACAAACAGAACAACGAGTTGACAACTTCATATTCTTAGGACTTTAGACATCTCCCAAGTAATACTCAATATAACCACCAGAGGGTAGTAAGTTGCAATTACTTTTAACAGGGTTCGTTCTATTACAGGACACAGATTGAGATTGTCAAGACCACCAACATCTTATCCAGCAGATATTCCTAAGCGACTATTAATTGATGTTATAGAATCACACTTCTAAAGACATCTCAGGGGCAGGCATTACAAATCCTTGGGTCTGGCCCACAGAGTTGCTACGGGATCTGTTTGGCAGCACACATGGTTTTTAATGCAACTAAAGCTTGCCTTCGAGCAATGAATTCAAAAATAAGCCCTTGGGATACAATAGTACTGGGATACAATAGTGCTTACCCCTATTTTTCCCAGTTTTGCTGCCATCATGAGAGGTGACATGCTGTCATTGTTGAAGATTGCCTCCAAGCTACAGTCAGGGTACAGCTTAGCACACTTAATGACCAAAAGATCATACATCTTGGTGACAAATTTAGTGTTTTCCCGTGTGTTGTCTGCAATAGCGACCAAGGAGTGCAAAACTGTATTACCACGTGAATCCTGACGGCGCATATCTGCTTTCTTATGAGCATTCTCCATCAAATAGTGAACAATATCAGGCTGGTTGGTGCAAGCCGCAAGGGAAAGAGGAAGCTCACCTATAGTAGCAAACACAAAAATCTTTAACGTTATCTTAGCACAAATATAGATTATGTTGGTAACTAGTGCTTCCTAAGTGATGCACCTTTTGCAAGTGACAGAGAAGAGAACTGTGTTAAACACTTGCTAACATAACTGAAGACATAGGACATTTGGGGACATGTTTATCAAGAATTAAATTTGTGATTTGTGTGAGGGTTTTTCTTCCTAGGATAAACTCGAATTT
>CM044432.1:131135668-131146252 GCA_024363595.1 Xenopus borealis
TGGCATTTTGTCACTACTTTGAAGTGCAATCCATTGGAACAGACCCAGGAGCGAGTCCCTGGTAGTTTTACACATCCCAAAATGTAAAAATGCAGAATGACCTCTTTGTATCCTCACACATCCCAACAATAAAGATGCAAACGGGCTTCCTTGTATCCTGACTACATCTAGCTATGCACTTATACTGTATGCCCCCATGATCCACCAGAAAAGCCCCTTTACTTTTGGGTAATGCATGAGTTAACAATTAACAGGGCCACAGTAAAATTAGACCAAGGCAGAAAATAATATTATTGGACAAATGTATCCCAAAGGGTCATAATGCCTGGTTACTGGAACCTGATCACAATAAACCACTGACAATTACTTGTAATCCTGCTGAATGCTAATCTCTCTGGTTAAAACCCAATTCTGCTTGTATCTGTAAAGAAAGTGAAATGTATCATAGGCATCATTTTTTCCCACTCAAGTTAAACTGGAAGTGGCTGCTGGCATTTTGATTGATGTCCGTCCTGGCAGGATCGCAAAAATGCAACACCTGCCAATGCCCTTGGAGAGCGAAATGTGATATTAATGAAAAATATATTTAATAGCAAATTTACACAACCTGGATGACAATGACATTTCCAAATCCATGAATGATGCATTTGCACTATAGCTCCCGGATACCCAAAAAGAAGGGAAGAGCATACATAGATAGAGTCAGCCATTTTTACAGTTTTTAAGATGGGGGAGATTGTAGAAAAGCATCAGGTAACTCGGCTTCTTTCCTTGAGCCGAAATGGAATCACAAGCCCAGAGAGAAACTGAACGTCAAACAATGGTGGAGCAAGGACGCACCCTCTGTCCTTTGATCTGCAAATCATTTTTGAAAGAGGCAACACCTAAACATGGTGACACTCTACAATCATATATATCCTTCCTAATATATATTTTATTTGCTTTGTTTTGTATTTAACTTTGTTGGAATAAATGCTCATAAAGGATATTCTTCTTACTAGATCAGACTTATTTTGCTGCAATATTTCAATTTATAAATGGCTATGAAGTAATCAAATCTTACATAAAAGTCCAGGCCAATTTAGTTTAGGTGTATAATGAATATTAGACAAACTGTGCTGCATCTGCTGTTGCTAGAAATATGCATGTAAAGCTTATATGGCCTCTAGAGATCATGGATGTTGCCAAAGCTACATGCGAGTGTAGAATTAAGCCGGTGTGCCTCATTAGCTGTCAGGAGTGTTAATGATATTTGAGTACTGAAAAGCGCAGCTACACAAAGCACACAATATCAAAGTTGAATGTACATTAGGATTTAAATCACACTATGTACCAATGAAATGTATTTCTTAGGAACACAAAGTGCAAAGTAAATCTTGACAACAAGGATTATTAGTGTATGAGATTCTATATACACAAAATGATATTTTCCTGCACACATACAGTATACACACGCATATTTCTTGTGCCTGTAACCAGGAGAATCTCCCCATGGTCCCACATGCCCTGCGGATGGAACACAGGTGTTTAAACTGTTATTGGAATGGGCTCATTAAAGCTGTGTGTTTGCATAATATTTGCAGAGAGTAAAGAAATGGATTTATGTACTACTCTGTTCCATGGGTGTTGCCTATAACTTGGCCTCAACCTGAATGTCCCTGGAAGAAGCAACAACGGATTTTCTGATATATGCGGAACTTGGCTGGACTAGAGAGGATAAAACCAACTTTATTCCCTACACAGCCGTGTACCTCTAGGTAAGGGAAGGCACAGATGATATATTTAGCCTTAAATAAACGGTACATGTTACACACTGCACCTCAAAGCCATGTTATGGCTTGTTGCCTACCCGAGGGCTTTTTGCAAAGCTGCCAACCAAGAACATCAGGGCACAAGTTTAGCCACTTGTCAGCCAGGCAGGCCCATTGAGGAATACTATACATTGGTCCATAACCTGCTGAATTGTTGAGATGGGACAGAGTTGTCAAGTTTTATTGGCTGACATATTGCCACCTTTATTCTTTCTAGGATTAAGTGTAAAAAAAAATAAACAATTTTTAACTAAGATGTTTATTACAAACAGAGCCACAATCATAAATCATTTTCTGGATCCTTCCCACCCCATTGGTACACCCCCCACCATACAAGTAAAAAATAAATATTGTTGGCCAGGGCCCAGCATCGGACAGGGGCCCACCAGAAAAACCTTAGACTGTGGGTCAGGGATGTATTTAGGACTGATTCCACCCTAGGCATCAGACCTAAACATGTCCATTAGGTTGTGAGCATGATCTCACACGGCCTATTCCGCAGAAATTACGTCAGCGCACCGTACATATGACATCACTTCTGTGCGCTTCATGGGGCCCCTCCAGCTCTGTCACCAGATTTCCTATGGAGGGTGGGGGTTTTTAAAAAAAACACAAAAAAACGTAAAAAATAGGCACCCTTAATATAAATATGTCCTTGCCATGGATCCACTTTCCAAACCATTATTCCTCTTCTCTTCACTCAACCTCTTTAGTCTCCCGGTCTTTTATCCCTAAATACTAGATTCAATTCTTCCATTATTAAGCCCCTTAAGAAATAGGGAATGACCATGAAATAGGCCAAATGGTTAGAAGCAAGAGGGCCCACTGAAACCTGGGCCCACTGGGAGTTTTGCAGGTATCCCAGTGGACCAGTCCAACACTGCCAGGGGCCCTTCAAGTTAAACATTTGTTGCCTGGACCCCCTACAAGTTTAAAAAAAAATTGGTGGCCAGGGAGCCTAAAAAGTTTAATCAAACTATTGGTTGTCTGCAACTAAAAAAAAAAAAAAAAAAAACAACTCAAAACATTGGTCGGTTAATTGGTTGCAAGGGAGTTAAAAAAATTGGTGTTCAGTGGAACCTACACAAAGTTCTTCCTTGGTGAGCAGTATTCTTCTTTCTTCTCTAGTGAAGGTTTCTTCGTTATTTCCATTGTGTACTTCTTTGTTCTTTACCTTCACAGCTTCTTCGTTCTTTTCTGCTGAACGGCAAGGCCCCCTGAGAACCACAAATTGCCCCCGACGAGTCACCCCTGTGCCTCTCCTGGGTCCCCACAGCAATTTAGGGTCCTAAAACATTGGTAAGATATCCCGAAACTGCTTATTAATTAGGGCCTTTGTGGGCCACGCTGCAACTGCAGGGTCTGCTTCCTCTGTAGTTCCGCCCCCCCCCCGGCCTATACAGACGCACTTGGCACCATGGACCTGCACTTCTCATTGGGTGGCAGCTGCTTAGTTTTTACATAATATTTATATCAATACAGTAATTCAGTTTGTGGGGCATATCTGGGTGTATGGATTTCCCAATCTGTGCATGCGCTTTGGAGACATGATTTTAAGATCAGGGGTTTAATTACTATTGTTGTATATTGATGCATATACATTGCAAATGGTTGTGCTCCAGTTGTATATTCAATGTGGTTCCTAGACAGAAGTTTCTAACACTGACCTATCTCAGATTATTTTAAATGCTAAAAATTACATGGCAATGATAATTCTAAGCAAATTTCCAATATACATTTTTAAAATATGTTTAATGGTTATTTGTAAATATAACTACTATTGAACCAGTATTAGTTTCTGACTAAATATTTACAAATAGTTTTAAAACAACTAACTTTTTCCACACACCTTGCAGTAGAGTCATTAAGCCTGTGTAACATCAGGTGAGGTCATTTGAAATGTGTATTTTTCCAGTTTTAATGAATGAAAGGCCCATTGGTTTTCCTTCTAACAGGCCTCTGTGTCCTTGCCTGAGGCTTTCATTGCTCAGTACACACACCCTGTTTATTCACTTCTAGGGAACTCGCTCCTCTGGGAGACAAATTGGCAAGAGTGATATTTATATTATTTGCACTTACTTCCTGAAAAGGAGATGCTACAAAACAGCACTGTGCCTGGAAGGAACAGTAACCAAAAAAAATTGGGCATGCAGTGATATAGCAGAATAGGAAAAAAACCATCTTTAATAGTGTTCAAAATTCTGAATGAATGCTACAAACTTTTTTTCACTAGAGAAGTGTAAAATGCCAAGAGCTTACAACCCAAAGCAACCAGTCAATCAATTACTTTGAAGTCTGCAAGCTGCATATGTGGCATTTGCTAGTTACACAAGATAGCATTGCTTTCAGTGTTTGCAAAAATATACAACAAGCTCAAATAGAATATCTGAGCATTAGACAAAGAGCAGTGGCAGAGACCATTAAAGAAAGCGTGTATGTGCACGAGGTGCTAAAGTGCTAAATAAATAACACATTATTGATTAAATACGTGTCTGTGGCCTCTGAAGAAATCATAGTAAAAATATTCCTGAAGCCCAAGCTTACAGGTCACAAACCAACATCACCAAGTTCAGACTTCCTAGGCAAAATAGCTTCTTATGCTGGAGTCCAGTTGATTTATAAGGTCTCATTTACTTTTCCCAGGTAGTGAGTGCTAGAGGACTCACTGAGGACTCATCCAACACGCCCATACATCCTAGGAAATGCTGCACTCTGTTTGATCCTCACGGATTGAAACATTTTGCGCAAGGAGCACACTTCACAGGAGGAACAGGCAAGACAGTTGCTTACCACCTCCATAGAGCCTACATGCTGCCCCCTCTTGGACTGAACACTGCAGAATGCAGAAACCAGTCACTCAAAGGGCTAGTCATTGGTCTCTGTGTTCCAAAAACTATTTTTAAAAGAAAAAGGCAGCATGCTAAGTGCACTTTGCACACATTCCAGGAGGTTATAAATTACTACTTTGTTGTGACATTACTAACTTAATACAATCAATATTTTACACAGGATGTACTATTCCCATTCATTTCAAACCTATATTTATGTTTTGGATTTCTTAACTCTACCTTTACAAACATAAGCTTCAGTTAAACTACACCCAGGAAGTTACCTTCAGCAAGCAAAATATTTTTTTATTTTTGTTTACTGACTCACAGGCAAGGTACCAGTGAATTTATGTGTCTTGGGAAAACCTAATAGGATCCTTTGGATATACTGTATCTAGAGTGCCTGGAATAAAATGAAAGACAACAGGGCTTACTTGTTAAAGGAACAGCAACACCAAAAAATTAAAGTCTTTTAAAGTAATATAACTCATGTAGTATTGTACTGCACTGACAGCACAAACAAGAATTGTTTGCTGCAGAAACTAAAACAGCATGTATAAACAAGCTGCCCCCATAGCTACACAGCAGTCTGTTTATATAAACTATAGTTGTGTTTCTGAGGCAAACACACCAGTGACTGGTTGCTATGGGTAATTGCATAGGTGCAAATTTTCCCAGTGTTTATATATTGATCCCCAGTGACTGGTTTTAACCTTTCCTCGACAAAGCTTCAAGAGTATTAGAAAATGCACTTAACGAGGTGAGCACAAAAGGTAAAACTGGGTATAGTGTGCAAATGACTGTGCATGGTGGTGAACTGTAAAAATATATTTAAAAAAAAAGCCAATTAATCAAACAAGTGGTCAGTGAACATAGCCACATTTCTGTCTGTACAAAGTCTCTGAAGAGCCAAGTACTTTGTTCTGTACAACCTACCAATGAGAAAATAATCTAGGATTCTCAAAAGTCTGTAGATGTATCCTATTCAGTTTGGCAATACAAGCATATCAAGGATTTTTGCATAGACTTTAAGATTGCAATAATTACTAATCTCAGGCATCTGCAGTTGTTCTATGAATTTCAACTACTTAGACTGCATCTTTAATGAATCTTCTGTGTAGGGACTATATGCCTGCAGCAGCTTAAGGGAAGGGCCACAAGACATGGATCTCGCCCTGTGGAGCAAACACAGGCTGAAAATCCTCTGCCCTCTTCTGCTGCATTGGCGGCACCCAGAATCATTACCTCTGCTCTGGTGGAGAGAAGGGGAGCAGTAGAGCAGTGGATTATAAGCCTGTGGAGAATCCATGTCATGTGGATTTAGCCCTAAGGGTTTCTCATGGCAAAGGTTTACATTCTCTGGGATTTGCAGTGCAGGATGATCAATAATGGTTCAAAGGATTTCTAGGAGAGAAGCAAATGACATTTAGAGTTGTCTGGAAGAGAGGCTACCAAGTACAATGACATGACCTACAAGAGGAGCAATTCCCATTGGCAGTGGCTCATGGTCTACCCAGTTCTGCATTTTTCCTCTGCTGAATAGTGATGACTGATAATAGCATAAGGGGTTATCCCTGCTACCCCTAATAACATTAGGGAATATTGGCACTATTAAAATGTCCAGGTTTGTATAAATGAGTTATTATAACTATTACACTATTATTCTTGGAGCCCATAGCCAATTTTACTTAACCACTGTTAACATATTCTACTACAATTACTGGTTACAGAAATTCCAGTGATTTTTAGGAATGATTACTTTGCAACAGAAGTTACTGGGAGAGAATTCAGCCATAACTAAGGTGTTAGCAAGTAAGAAGAAGACTTCCAGATAGAATAAGGAACTGACTTACCAAAGTAAAAATATCCACCTTCATCCTTTGGTTGAAAGAAGCGCCCTCTGGCTTGAGCATGAACATCAGCCCCTTTCTCCACCAGCAACTCAACATAATGTTTACAGCGCCTCTCAATGGCTATGTGAAGAGCTGTTTGGCCTGAAACAATTTAATATAATATACATGCCAACTGTCCATTTGAAAAAAGCATTAGCAACATACACTTTCCCCATAATGCTTAACTTGAAAATGATTGAACAACAAAGTAAAAAAAATCCATTGTTTTCCATGGCAGTCAAACTAATGGGGTGCACTGTGCCATTGCAGTTTAAAGGGATATGGGGAAAAAAATTTCCAAAATGCATCAGTTAATAGTGCTGCTCCAGTAGACTTCTGCGCTGAAATACATTTCTCAAAACAGCAAACAGATTTTTTTTATATTTCATTTTGAAATCAGACATGGGGCTAGTCATATTGTCAGTTTCCCAGCTGCACCAAGTCATGTAACTTGTGATCTGAAACTTCAGTCACTCTTTACTGCAAGTTGTAGTGATATCAACCTCTCCCCTTCTCTCCCCAGCAGCTTAACAGAACATTGGGAATGTAACCAGATAACAGCTCCCTAACACAAGATAACAGCTGCCTGGTAGATCTAAGAACAGCACTCAATAGTAAAAACCCATGTCCCACTGAGACTCCTTCAGTTTCATCCTAAAGTGCTCACTGGTCACATGATCACGGGCGGCTGAGAAATTGACAAAATGTGTAGCCCCATGTCAGATTTCAAAACTGAATATAAAAAAAAAAATCTGTTTGTTCTTTTGAGAAGTGGATTTCAGTGCAGAATTCTGCTGGAGTACCACTATTAACTGATGCGTTAAAAAAAAAAAAATAAAAAAAAAAAAGTGTTCCTATGACAGTATCCCTTTAAGAATTATATATGGTAATGTATATAGTATGACAGCTCCCACACAAATATTAGCCAATGTATAAGACAATCAATCTGAAAAACCATTAGAATTGCACAGATTTCCATTTGACATTCTGTTTAATTGTCACCAGACGAATCGATTAACAGGCGACCTGCCTCACCTATTCATTCAGAATCCAGGGATAGCTGTAGCCTAATATGCTATTTGTATATGTAGAACATGTGCTTCTGGCTGGAATTTTGAATGAACAGAATGGCACATATGTACCCAACTTTAGAGACATGTATTTCTGCCCTGCTATTCTTGGAAGGGCAATTATTCAGGCAATAAGTGAGGTAGCATTCCTTGATCCCTGGTAGTGGTTAATATGAATTCATGCAAACTGCATGCTCCCATGAACATATTACTTTTCTGGACAGGTACCCACCTCTATAGTAAACATCTCTGAAGGGCGAGTTAATAAATTCCCGCAGATTGCCAGTTTTTTCAGCAATGTCAATTAACATGGGGATGGTGTCATTTTTGCCGCCGTTCAGATTCATAAGAGCTTTGGGCAAACAAGTCTTCCCTGTAGACGCTTCTATAAAGTTAAAAAGTAGGGATCTTAGACAGATATACTTAGATTTATGCTGAAACACATACAGGCAAGAAATCTCATGACTGGAGAAAGAGGAAATCGACTATTTACAATGCATCAGAGAAGTTTGTCTGGACAGATGAAGTATGTGGACAGATGGTGACAGGTTTAATGGAGGCTTGGGAAACACTACTGCCTATACTGAAAATCTGTCTCAGATAGTGAGCCCCAGCAAGCAACACACTGCCTTTATGAGGACAAAGCTCTAGATGTAAGATGAGTTTCTAAAACACAGTTGGCATAAAGGTGGCTTGCTGAAGCAGTATCTAGTAGTCATGCATTTGATACCAACTTTCTGACTATTTGTTAAAATTCTAGCACTCGTCCAAGTAGCTTATATGGTTCAATATTGCTTGTATAACTTCAGAGCTGATAATCAGGCCCATACCCT
Organism: Xenopus borealis; assembly: GCA_024363595.1. Lineage (NCBI taxonomy): Eukaryota > Metazoa > Chordata > Amphibia > Anura > Pipidae > Xenopus > Xenopus borealis. The sequence continues at coordinate 131,144,103 of CM044432.1, forward strand.
GATTCAGAAACTCACTGCAGCCAATCAGATATGTCCATTCAATATCCTAACTGCAGTAGATAAGATGCTGATTAGTTGCCATGAATTAAAAAAAATGATGTCCATGTTACTATATAGAAATATATAGTAACATAAATATGATATAATATAAACATATTGTGAAATCTGACCAATGTCAGGTCAGCCAGCAGTTTGACCGAGTTACCATTCTCCGATATGGCTGATGCTATAACTAGCAGTACTAAGGATACTAGAAAAAACATCTATATATGAAAAACATTATGGTATGGTTTCTGTTGAACTCTATCCAGTCCTGATTAAACACTGATTGTATACCTGTTTAAAGGGCAGTTTGGAAGTTTCATAGTTCTATGACCTGTTGAACGTCCATAAAAAATATATACTGCCTGCCCCTACATGCCCTAAGCAGTGTTGTAGACCACAGCAATATGGCAAGGCTAAGCAACATTCATTTCATCCAGCATGCTGAATTTTATCCCTTATAGTAGCACATATCAGGACATTAAAACTATAAATAAAGGCATAACAAATGTTAAGTCGCACATTCCTTATTCCAACTAGTGGGTGAGAGGGTCCTATTTGGATGAAATAGAGGAGGTGGGGATGTATACATTAATTAAGTGAGCTGTATGTATCTAACAGGGAAAGGAACCATCAGATTCAGTTAAATAGTATGCAATAAATGTGTTGTAAATGGATGTATGCATAATGCTATCCAGCAAGAAGGAAGACAGAACAGTTATGGGACCGATTATCCAGAATGCTCAGGACTTGGGGTTTTCCAGATAAGTGATCTTTCCATAATTGTGATAACTTATTAAATAAACAAAATATTTATGTTTTGCGTCTGATAGGATTAATTATATCTTGGTTTGGATCAAGCACAAGATACTATTTTGTTATTACAGAGAAAAAGGAAATCCGTTTTTAAAAATCTGAATTATTTGATTAAAATGGAGTCTATGGGAGATGGCCTTACCATAATTTGGAGCTTTCTGCATAATGGGTTGTGACTTGTTTTTATGCTCTTCTGATGTGGTTACTCTGTCATGGAAATGTAATTATATGGTACACAATGGTGTGATTGTAGCAATCCATTACACGGGGAAGTTTTGTTAGCCTCTGGCAGCAATGGAGTTACAAAATAGGTTAGATTCCCACCCTGGTATGATCCTTTTTAGAATAGTAACATTTTCCAGATTAAATTCTGTAGGGTAGTTGAGAACAGTGAACAAAGGAAAACACAGAAATTGCCAGTACTGCACCTAACCTCGAAATTCTTCATCTGTGAGACGCTTCTTTTGAGCCAACAGGAAAGGTAGGAATCCCTCCAGTTCTGCTGTGCAGCCTCGTGACACAATGTCATAAAGGATGTGCCTATTAAACACTTTTATGACTGGAGGAGGATCAGGACTTGAAGCCTGTGATTTCAAATTCTCCTTTCTAGAAAGCAAAAATTAACAAGAAGCTGTTAAAAAGTAATTAAAGATTGTAATAAACAATGTGAATTAGTTCAACCCTGCAAAACACAGTTATTAGCTGCTTCCTAGCCAACATATGTTGTGTAGGCCTAGGGCCATGCAGGCAACTAGATTACAAAATGTGGCCATTTCAAATGATGACAGAGCTTGCTCATAACCTATCCCTGAGCATAAAAATGCTGTTAAAGGGGATGTAACATCATCCTACTAAGTTAAGGGATTGTAGCGGAATCCCTAAAAATAAGCTACTTTGTAATATATAAATTGTCTCTAATATTGCCTTCTTTGTAGAAGGAATCCAATTGGTCTGTGCATAGTCAGTGGTAGCCAATCAGAAGCAGGCATGGTCTATCAAGCTGTGGTTTCTGGCAAATGTCAGAGGGGCTACTGGAAGACGCCATAGAAAGTCACTATTTTTTGGGCTGTTGCTGTTTGGGCCTGGTTGTACTTGGAATGCCAGGGCCTATTTTAACTCTCAGTCCAGACCTGGCGAGTATGCTTTGCACACAACTGTGAGATTACTCCTGACCATCATTTATACTCACTTCTGCTGCCAGCGACCACATACATTTCTTCAGGATCATAAGCAGGCAGTGGAGGGAACCGGAGTTTATATAGTGAATAAAGTACCCACTCTTGTAAATTATA
>CM044432.1:131147829-131166915 GCA_024363595.1 Xenopus borealis
AAGAGGAGAGACAACCTAGACCCCAGATTTGGTTCAATGAGATTAATCCTCCCCCGCTTGCGGCTTTTAAGAGAGAGAAACTGCCTAGACCAACACCCATTTCCAGGGAATGTTCATTGATCAATCTCTCCTCTTTTTCCCCTATGTGTATAAATCATACACTATATAAAACTGTAAGGAACATAATATATAATAAAAACTATTTATTTTTTAAGAATTCTGCTAGAACCCCTTAATTTAGTGGGATGGCTTTATATTCCCACATAAAGGATTTCAAGGCCATGACCTACTAAACCTCTCATTGTACACAATCCCCGAGTTAGAAATGGTGTACCTGAGCAAGAAAATCAAAAAGCTGCAATATAAAGTAAACTTCTCATTTTTGCATGTCACCACTGTCTTGGTTTCTTCAGAACAGAATATAATAAAGAAAAAAAATATTCAAATACATATAAGAAATAAGTTCTTATTACTTAGCTAGATTTATTGTAGAAAAGAAGAGCAATAGGACTGGACTAATGCAAAATTCTACAAAAAAGCATAAACTAAAATTCTCTGTGAAGCACTACATAGCAGCACAAAACATTTAGGATTAGCACAGTGAACAATGGATGTAGTTTCTTATATGGATTACTATATGCATTCGGGTTCTAGTCCTACACAGCCATGTTAGCATGCGTTATACAACTTACATAAAGTGTTATTAGTGCAGTAGGTACATTTGAAACAACTTCATTAAAATAATGTTGATATAACATTAAAAAAATCAAAAGAAAACCTACAAAACGCAGCAAGAAGTTCAGCACTGAATGTATTTAAAGAACTAAAGCCTAACTAAAGAAGTTGGCCATAAATGTTGTTCATTAGGTTTTGGTCTTCTGTCCAAGTCTTTAGAAGTGAAGAACTGGGTCTCCAAAGATGCCCCTGTAGCCCCCAATCTTCTTTTCTTATTATTCACTGCACATGCTCTGTGCTGCAGTCATTTACTGAACTAAAGGCCACCATACACGGACCGATAAAAGCTGCTGACACACAGAGTCGGCAGCTATTGGCAAGTGTGTGGGGCTATCAGATGGGCTTCCCTGATCGATATCTGGATGAAAAAGTCGGGCAGATCTTGAGCAGGCAGGTTAAAAAATCCTGTTGGACCGGGGAGGCATCTGATGCATCCGATGTTGATGCACTTCCCGCGATACAACCGCCCGTATCTCCTCCATTCTGATCCAATCATCGGGCCCTACATGTGGGCACATTGGGGAGAGATCCGCTCGTTTGGTGACACTGCCAAACAAGAGGATCTCTCTGTGTATGGCCAGCTTTAGTTAACAACTCACAATATACTGTTTATTTCAGAACAGAAATGCCACAGTATAAGGTTGATTGCTACATGTCAGCTCAGAAAGCATTAGCTCCGAGTGTAATAATCAGCCTTGTAGCATCAGCTTATATTACAGACAAACCCAGGGTCGGACTGGGGGGCCTGGGGCCCACCGGGAATACTGTCCAGGGCCCCTCCGACCCCCCTGCCCCCATATCTTGAAGAGCCTCTGTTGACTTCCCTCTGGAGAGGTGTCGCGCTCGCGCCTGCTGCTGGTAAGGCACTACAAGCGCACCTGCACAAGTGGCGCTGTGCATGGTGCCTACAGAAGTCAGTCGGGAGAGGGGTCTGGCCCAGCGGGGGCTCATTAAGGGTCGGGGCCCACCGGGTATTTTCCCGGTTTCCCGCCGGGTCAGTCCGATACTGGACAAACCTCATTTTCTGCTTGTAAATTTGTGAAGACTTTAGCTTCTCAACAGCTGCTCAGAGCCCACTAAGCATGTGAGTGTTGCAGACACTTCCAAGATGGTGACCCCATGTGACAAGATTGATTTGTATCATTGCTGCTTTCGAGAAGCTGAAACTTTAGGCTGGTGTAAGAAGTTCAGTATGTAAAATATAGCATTTTAACCATATTAATTTTTAGGGGTGAATTCTCCTTTAAATAAGCAAAACCTTTCTCCGTGCAATTTGTTCATATATTTTTTTTAATGACCTGGTAAGCTTACATTAAAATGTAACACCAAAAAGAAAGAAACAAAGAAATGAGCAAAGGTCTGGAAATGGGTTATTTGATATGCAGACAAAGATTTATTCAGTCCCTGAAAAGTAACCAAACCAGTTTTTTTTTGTAGCTTACTTGACAGTGTAAAAGATTGTGATATTTTGGCCACATTTAGTGGTTTCATGCTTGACGCAAACACGTCACTATATTTTAAGCACTAAACACTTTGTTATGGGGCGGGGGAGAAGTAAGACAAAATACATTAGCACGATTCAACAGGCTACCGTATTTTCAGCAGTCCAGCAAACACTCTGTATAGAAGAAGAGTAAATACATTTCAAGGATTTTGTTAAGTGCTGAGCACCAAAATACAGTTTATGGTGATAGAGGATAGATAATGAAAAAGCATATACAGCCACTGTGTGAAAACAAGAATAGAGGGACCTCTTTATAAATAAAAGTCAAGCAGCTTCTTCTAGACGTGGGAGTGCCACAGTTTTATGCAGTATAAGATTTATACAATTATTCAGACTCTCAAATATCATCAGTGTATTACCACCCCCAAACAACTGTGTAATAATTAATATCCATTGCAATATAAAGAAGCCATACAAGCCTGTGTGGGTCCTTGCTACCTTGTAACATAACATATACCTTGCCTGATATTCAAGGAGACATACAGCATAGCATACATGAAAAAAACTTGTAGGCAATAATGAATAATAGATAGTGCTGGTTTAACTTTGGGCTAAAGTGTCATATAGTGCCTCAAGCTCCCCTGCTCAGCCTGGGAAAGGAGGAGAATAATTCACTGGCGCATTCTTGTTTTTCCTCACAAAATGTCCCCTTTTATGAAACACAGGCAGCGCAGAAATATCTTTGGGAAAGCGAAATATTAGGGATTTCCCTGAATATATCACAAAATAATATTTCAAGAATTTTTTTTTTTTTACTATGAAGTAGGGTTATCGTATCTATTTTAGAATGAAGGTACTTATTGGTCTCCCTTTCTAAGTGTCCAGTGCGAATATTAAAGGGGTTGTTCACCTTCCAAACACTTTTTTCTGTTCAGTTGTTTTCAAATTGTTCCCCAGAAATAAAGACTTTTTTCAATTACTTTCCATTACTTATTTGTGGGACATTAAATGGGTTTTTTTGTGTGCTTGTCAAGCTTATCGTCTGCCATGTAGTTTTGCCCTAAGTCAGATAGTCAGTCAACGACTAGAAGAGGATCCACCTGTGTGGCCAGGATCTAAAATAAACTAACTAAACAGTTATGTTCCATGTAGCCCCTTCATTTTTCCGACTAAGGGCAGAACTACACGGCAGACTTACATGCGTTTTCGGCGGATCTGGTATTCTGCTCAAAACCGGATGCGACAGGAACAAGGTAAAGTGATAGGAAGTCGGATGGTGTTGCAGGGTTGATCCGACGCGACAAGACTGTAGGATGAAAATGCTGCAAGCTACGTCTTCATCCAACACCATCCGACTTCCTATTACTTTACCCTGTTCCTGTTGCATCGGAGTTCTCGCATCCGTTTTCACGCCCATGTAGTTCTGCACTAAGGGTGGAAATACACGAGCGCTTCTGTAGGATGGTGTTGGATCGACAAAACACATCCTACAAGTCTGATGTTGTCTTGTGGGTTAAAATATAATGGGACTGATAAAAAAAAATCGGATGCATAAACTACATGTAAAATTTTCCATCTGACACGACTGTCGGTTGCAAAAGCATGAACAAAAGACTCCATCCGACTTATCTGATCGGACTTTACATTCTGGCCTAGAGGCATCAGATTTTGTAGCATCCTACAAAAGCTTGTGATGTTGCGTGGCTTAGCATAGTGTTGCACAGAGAATCAAATAAAATCTTATGAAAAAGGCTTGTGTAGTTCTACCCTAAGGAAAGGACTACTGAGACGATTTACCTCAGTTTTCCGCAGATGCGACTGTCGGCGCGAAAACAGATGCGACAGGAAAAAGGTAATAGGAAGTCAGATGGTGTTGCAGGGTTGATGCGACGCGACTGTCGTATGAAAAAGCTGCATCTTCATCCAACAGTCATGTTGTATCAACCCTGCGACACCATCTGACTTTACTATTACTTACCTTGTTCCTGTCGCATCAGACTTGTTGCATCCGTTTTCACGCCAAGCGTTGCATCTGCCGAAAATGGAGGGCAGAACTACATGGACGATTCCCATCCATTTTCAGCGGATGAGACGCTGTGCACAAAAGCGCATGCAAAGAAAAACAAGGTAAGTAATAGAAAAGTTAGATGGCGTTGCAGGGTTGTTCCCATGCAACAACAGTCTGATGAAGACGCAGCTTGCAGCATTTTTAATCCGACAGTCGTGTCGCGTCGGATCAACCCTGCGACACCATCCGACTTTTCTATTGCCTTGTTTTCCGTTGCATACACAGAAACCAGGCGTGAATCGTCCATGTAGTTCTGCCCTAACAAGAGAGATGAAAAGGAGGAACTTTTTTCTGGTCTTTACATTAGACATCCATTCTAACTATATTGAAACTATTTTATTTTGTACAGTCTATCCTTTTACCAAGTTTTATTTTTACACTGAAAAGTTCTTTTAAATGAGAATATACCACCGAGGTCCCACTCATGCATAAACAGATTTAAAAAATGTGTGCACTCTTTAAGCTCTATAGCCTTATATTATTGTACATTAATGGGAAACTAAATGGAACAAACCTCTGTATATGAAAGGACAATTTGATGCTGTTAAAAAAGTGTCAACAAATAAACATTGGCTAAGATAACTAGAAATGCAGAATGATTTAGGTCCTCCCTTCTGTATTGATTAATACATTATGTTCTTGGTACACTAAATGGATTTGCAAATATGGAAGGAATAATCAGCAGGTTGTTTTTAATGGCTTTGCAGCCAGGAATGTTTACATATTAGCTGGATTTCAGAGTAGCCTGCAGTGATTTGCACAAAGAACTCTGCAGCAAAAAGGCTTAAAAGTGCTGACCTTGGGATCAGAAACTACAAATGGATTATATTCTTCTCCCGCGTCTGTACAGCAGTCAGTAATTATAGTTGAGACAGTTAATGGAAAACTCTAATTTGCCACAAAGGTATAGAGCAAATGCATAGATTTCTTTTGTGCTCACCAACATGCAAAAAGAGAACAAAGAGGGCCAGAGATCTTAAAAAGGCATGCAAGATATTTTTACATTATGTTATCATACCTACAAGAAATCATCTATACATCTATCTAACTATAAATGCAATGCATGTAGTTAAATATAAATTTAACACAAGTCTTAATTACAGGCTTTTTCATAAGTCCTTGCTTAATGCTAGCATTACTAGCAGTGCTACCAAAGTTGGCTTACTTGGTTGTGTACCTGCAACAATTAGGGGCAGATTTACAAAATTCACGTGAATAGATTGAAGTTCGATCGAATTTCAATCGTACGATTTTTTTGGGATATTCAAATATGAATATTCGATCATTCGACCATTCTATGATTGAAGGACTTTAACTTTAAAATTGTATTCGACTGCCTACTTCACCAGATTGAACCTACGGAATTGCAATAGAAGCCTATGGGAATCCCCCCATAGGCTTCTTTTTCAAACACCTGTTCGAATACTAAAAGCCTAAAACTATTCTATAAGCATTCGATATAGTCAAATGCTTACTGAATTTCGAGGGAATTCGAGAGATTTTTAGGGAATAACAGTAAATTTGCCCCTTAGTATATTTCATGTTAGGTCTGCTAGCATGGACTTTGTGTACAAAGAGAAGTAAACCAGCTCAATGAAATAACTACATTCAACTCTGCATGTTGGATTCCAGTGTAATCAGACTTGCTCGGATTGACTCAGGTTTATCTAGCTGGTTCTGGCACTACCGGAACATCAAGAGAGGAGTAACAGGTGTGAACTTGTGGATTACACACAGGAGTAAATGTTCTAAAGACTGCAGCACAAAATGATAAGGAAAGAATGAGCCTTTGAAAAGGATAGGTTTATCAAAGGCTTTAGTTCACCTTTAAAATATTTCATTTTATTCAACACTCATTTATTGTCTTCAAAGTTTAAACTAGCTTAGTCTCCGACAGTCTTATCAGTGTTTTAATTCCATCTATTCTGATACTATAATAATATAATAAAAGAGGAAGAAGAGAGTTGTACAGTATATTAATCTTGAATGAAGAAAAAAAAAAAAAAGTTAAACGTCACCACTTACTCTAAAAGCATTTTCTTCCGCCTCCGCCTGTTTTCTGTAGGGTGATGGTGATAGGTTTCATAACCAAACAAAGAGTCCATGGGGGCTTTTTTAGGTGCAGACGCTTCATAAATGGTGGATTCCAGAAGGTCCATGGGGTTGGATATACCTTTTCTGAATGGTCCTTGAAACCTTATTCTAAGGTTCTGCTTATTATCTGAAACGTGGGGAATTTGGGCCCCTTCATGGGGCGCTGAACCTTCCTCATTTTCAAACAGGTTTGCAAGAGATGATAGTGGAAAAATGTCATTATGAGCGGAGCCATCATCCCCTTGGTAATCATCAATATCCACAGAGAGATTCGGTTTGAGGAGGTGCGAGGGATCCACCATATTTTACACCTGGTACTTTGGAAGAGAAAGAAAATATTACAAACATTATATATGCAATTATTCATAAACAACAGCACGGCATTAGTATGTAATGTTTATTATTGATCAGGACATCATAATTCTATCATTATGTCTGCAGTTTTTACCATATCCCTTGTCCACTTTGTAATTTTCTCCCACACTGAACTCATATCTAAGATCTGAAACAGCAAATCTGAAATATCAAAAACATATTTCAAACAACCACGCAAGTTCTGGCTCGAGTGTCTTGTCCAAGCAACAAGATAAAAACAAAACAGTTACAAAACGGCCAAGAGAAGCTTGTGTAAACCTTGCCATATGAAAAAGCAAGTTGAATAACCCTTGAAGTGGATTTCTCTTCTACTGCGTACGAATATTGTGGAGGATTTGAGACCTTAAAGGGGTGGTTCACCTTTAAGTTAAATTTTTGTATGTTATAGAAGGCCAATTTGAAAGTAACTTTTTAATTGGTCTTCATTATTCGTTTTTTATAGTTTTTAAATTATTTGCCTTCTAATTATTTCCAGCTTTCAGATAGGGTCACTGACCCCATCTAAAAACAAATGCCCTATAAGGCTACACATTTATTGTTACTGCTACTTATTCAGGTGATTTCCTATATATATTCCAGTCTCTTATTCAAATTAATGCATGGTTACTAGGGTAATTCAGAAACTAGCAACCAATTTAAAATTTCAAACTGGAGGGCTGCTGAATAAAAAGATAACTCAAAATCCACAAACGAAAACAAACGCCAATTTGTTTCAGAATATCCCTCACTACTTGATATTAAAGGTTAACTCAAAGGTGAACAACCCCTTCAAAGCTTATAGAAATACAGGTATAGGATCTATTATACAGAATGCTCGTGACCTGTGGTTTTCTTAATAATGGGTCTTTCTGTAATTTGGGTCTTCATACCTTAAGTCTGCTAGAAAATCATGTTCACATTAAATAAACCGAAATAGGCAGGTTTTCCTTCCAATAAGGATTATTTATATATTGGTTTGGATCAAGTACAAGCTACTGCTTTAGTATTACAGAGAAAAAGGGAATTATTTTCAAAAGTTTGGATTATTTAATTATAATGCAGTCTATAAGAGATGGCCATTCCGTAATTCGAAACTTTATGGATAACAGGTTTCTGGATAAATTCCATACCTGTACAAAGAACTGGTCTTAGTGAGCTATTCCTAGGAAAAGTTGCTGCCAGTTATTCTAGTTAAAACATCATAGTTTAATTTGCAGCCTAAATCAAAACCAGCAGCCCTTTTCTGTAAAAGATATCAAAGTTCAAGGATATAACTTTAGAAGAAGTGCCATTGTGATTGGATTGTTGGAAGAGTCTATTTGCCTAGAACTCCCCTACACCAGTCAGTTGAACTGAAGAAGCTGCTTGGATGAGCAGTGAAACGTCTTCATTAAAATATCTCAGCAAGTCCAGTTGCTTTGAGTTACTTTTTATATATATATACCATGACCTGGATGAATGAGAATCTTCATAGTTATAACTTTAGAAGAAGTTGAACAACTTAAAGGGACCTTTAGAATTCATTTAATACCATTTGGCTACTGCGCAAGGATACGAGTAAAGTTTACTAATGCATTAAAAGGTTTTGTTCTCATACTTTTTGCAGGGCAAGCAAATCCATATATATATACCATTGAACTTCTCTCTCCATTCTTCCGCTCAAACCTATTAAACACTCTCAAGGCATAAATGGAAACTCTCGTATTTCAGACAGGGAATTACTGATCTTGTGAGACTTCTTTTTTATTTTGAAAACGCACTACAGATCTCGTTTTGTACCAGCAAGGAATAAAAAAGCCATAGTGTACCAAGAAATACACTCGCATAAAACCACAGTAAGAATAATTGCTATTATCCAACATTATAATATGTAGTAGCAACCCCATATGTATAGAGGTGTCTGTGGTGATATACAATTTGTGTATAAAGGAAAAAATATATCTACTGGTATGTGATTCATTATCCGGAAACAGTTATTTTTGCCACCGCACTCCCGCAATTTACTCACACTGCTGAATGTGGTGCTGGACTCCCGTAGACCCGGCTAGGTCCCTTAGCAACAATAATATTGAAGAAATCGGATCCGCACACATATATTCTTGCAGTTGGGGGGATTCCCCTTTTATTTCACCAAAGATTCATCAGGATGAAGGGAGGACTGTTCCCCCCGAAACGTTGAATCTTTGGTGAAATAAAAGGGGAATCCCCCCAACTGCAAGAATATGTGTGTGCGGATCCGATTTCTTCAATATTATCATTATCCGGAAACCCATTATCCAGAAAGTTCTGAATTAAGGAAAGGCCATGTCCCATAGACTACATTTTATCCAAATTTTTAAATATGATTTCCTTTTTTTCTGTTATAATATAATAGTAGCTTGTACTTGATCCAAACTAGGATATAATTAATCCTTATTGGAAGCAAAACCAGCCTGTTGGGTTTATTCCGTTTTCAATTGATTTTCTAGTAGACTTAAGGTATGAAGATTCAACTATGGAAAGATCCATTATCCGTAAAGCACCAGGTCCAGAGCATTCTGGATAACAGGTCCCATACCCAAAAGCAAAGTTTTCTATGGCTGCAGAAAGATGGGTAAGTGCCACCAGAGGTATTTTCCAGGGACCAATGCAGCTGTTGTGTAACCATATGACCTTCATGAACAGCAATATGAACACAAACGGATAGCAATTTTCTCAAGTAAAATTAAAGAGTTAATTCTCCACCCTACCTTGCACAAGATGCACACTATTTGAGGCAAAAGCAAATGCTTTTTTCTCTTGAACACCATCCCGTCCTTTTAATTTATAGTTATGTTTCCGGTTGCCAGGCTTTCACAAGTGGAAAGGCAAATAAAACTCCCAACTGGTTACAGCGCTTACATTATCCAAAAGGACATTTAATGTACTGTACTTTTACTCCCCAGCATGTTTACAAGACCCTAAATATCGGCTCATAAGCATTTGTGTGACGGAAAGATGGAAGTCCAGACGTGTTTACAGAAGCCAAACTCTTCCTTCCTTTTTTCTTCTCACACATTTGTCAAATAAGCCCCATTGTATGTAGTGTACATTCATACTGTAATAATGGAGTAATTGTGTTGTATGAAAAACTAGCAGAGTTCTGCCCGAGTCCAGTTTAAAGGGGTTATTCACCTTCCAAATGGTTTTTTTCAGTTCAGTTGTTTTCAGATTGTTCAGATTTTTTAACGGTTTTTCCAAATGTTGAATGTTCTCTGGTGTTTGAGTCTGGCAGCTCAGTATTTCAGGTGCAGACTTTAAACTGTTACAATTTGCAACATTTAGGGTAAGTGCACATGGCAAGATTTGAAGAGATTTAGTCGCCTGGCAAATAATCACCTCTTCTTCTGGGAGACAATCTCCCCAATCTGCCTTCCCGCCTGCTTGAATGAAAAGTCGCTAGCAGTACGGCACTCACAGCGCTAAGTTTTCTGAAGTCGCCTGAAGTTTCCTCATGAGAAATTGTCTCCCAGAAGAAGAGGAGATTAGTCGCCAGGCGACAAACTCCCTGAATCTTGCCGTGTGCCTTTACCCTAAATTGATCCAATACTCAGCAGCATCTCTGGAGTATTAGCAACTATTGTATCAATTCTAAAAGCTGCCTGTAATGAAATCCAGAGATTATGCTCAGCAGGGACAAAGGTAAGACATGTATCAACTAAATGTATCAATTTAGAACAGTTTACATGGTCAACAACCCCCTCTCCCAGAGCTGCTTACGGGTAGGGGCAGACGAGCAGATTTGGGGAGATTTAGTCCCCAGGCAACTAAATTGCCTCTTCCGCCCGGCAACAACCTCCCCAAACTGCCTTCTGTGTGCTTCAATGAGTAATCGCCTGCACAATTACACTCGTGGCGCTTTGATTTCAGAAGTCGCCTGAAGTTTCCTTGTGAGGCAACTTCGGGCGACATTGGAAAGCAAAGTGCCACAAGTGCATTAGTGCAGTTGATTCCTCATTGAAGCACACAGAAGGCAGGAAGAAGGCAGTTCGGGGAGATTGTCGCCGGGCAGAGGAGGAGATCAGTCGCCTGGCGACTAAAGCTCCCTGAATCTGCTCGTCTACCCCAACCCTTAGACATATGACACTTTAACACTTCAATACAAGAAAAACAATGACAGAAAATAAAGAGTAATTTGAAAAAAAATTTAATTTCTATCTGAAAACAACTAGTTATTTGAAAGTGAACAGCCCCTTTAATATAATAATGTTGCAATATATTAGCTTCTATATAGGTAATGCAACATATGATGTCCCAACTAGTGCCGTTATTAATATGTATATGGCTTTAAGGTATCTTAGCACAATACCAAACCATGTAAAGCAATCAGATATAAAAAGACTAAAAGCAGGGAACAATGACTGTAGTTGAGTATCCGCCAAATGATGTCACACTTGTGTGATCAGAAGCATGATGTAGTCTTATATTGTATGAAGTTTGTGTTGCCACAAAGTGTGGTGATCTGGAGAAAGGTTTTAAGCATTTGCTGAAACTGAAATTATTAAATAAAGGGAACGTTTGCACTCTACTATAAATACAGCATTTTATATACAGACATGGGACCGGTTATCCTAAATGCTCGGGATCGGGAATATTCCCAGATAAGGGATCTTTCCAGAATAAGGATCACCATACTAAAAATGAATTAAATGTAAACATTGAATAAAAATTATAAGGGTTGTCTTGACTACATAAAACAATAGTTAAACCTTTGTTTACACGCTACAATTTCATTATTACAGAGGAAAAAATGTAAATAACGTAAAATGTAAATGGGATCAGCCCCCATAGATTTCCTTGTCTGTACAGTACTCATATGGTCCATATTTTACTGCAATTAAAAAAAAAACTGTTCTATGTGGACCTGCAGTGTAAAATTCAGTGGGCACCAAACAGCAGTCAAATTGGCCCACCTTACGGTGCCTTGGCCATCAATGCAAATTTTCATATCCTTTCTGAGACCTTTAGTTTACGGACAACAAGCAAGTAGTAAGCCACTGCCCGAACTACTCCCAGATGTGGTTAGGAGCCACACCTAAAATGTTTCTAAAGAAGAAGGACCCCTTTCATGCCCACTATAAACAACATACAGAAACGTAATTTTGGACTTGCTGGTAACTACTTTTAATGAGTTTTAACAAGACACTTTCCCAAACCTAACCAAGAAATAGGAGCCTCAGCAGGGCTGAATGCTCATCTAAAAATATGTACCAAATGCATGTTTAGATATGTTTCACACAGACAATCATGTTTATAACAGTATCTGCTTAAGGTCCCCATACACGGGCCGATAAAAGCTTTTGGTTTTAGTTTTTGGAATTATTTGCCTTGTTCTGACTCTTCCGAGCTTTCAAATAGGGGTCAATGATTCCATTAAAAAATAAATTCTCTATAAGGCTATAAATGTAGTTACTTTTATTAATCGTCTTTTGATTCAGGTCCTCTTCACATTCCAGTCTCTTAAAAAGGGATGTTCACCTTCAAACAACTAGTTGTTTTCAGACAGATCACCAGAAATAACTTTTTCCAACTACTTTCTATTAGTGACCATTTTTCTAATATTGTAATGTAAATAGTAATTTTTCACCTTCTAAAGTTGCTCTGAGATGGGGGTTGCCGACCTCCCAAAACTGTTCTAAATTGATACATTTAATGGATACATTTATTATCTTTGTTTGATTACAGGCAGTTGTTGATAAAATAGTTGCTAATATTCCAGAGATGCTGCTGAGAAATGTATCAACTAAATGTTGCAAAACTGTTAAACAATTTAGAGTCTGCGTGGATCCATTTTTTCCGACCCGTATCGGAACCGTACCAGACACCTGCAATGTGCAACCTTGAACCGCGACCAGCATTCTTACCAGCCTGGACCCGATACCGACCCAAAAGTACCTTTTCCACCACCCAGATCCGCTGACCATCAAGAATCAGGAAGTGGTGTCATGCTGCCAATCAAGAATCAGGAAGTGTGGTCATTATAACCAGAAGTGACCATTATGACCAGGCGTGATCAGAAAAAAATTGTAAAAATCGCTATTGAGAAGACCCCCAAACCCTCAGACTGACCCGTGTCTATACTCGCACCCGGAACTTTTGCCCGCAGGTCTTTGTGGGTAACCGACCCGCTGCAGGACTCTATAGTCTGCACCTGAATTACGGAGCTGCCAGACTCAAACACCAGAGACACCAAAATTCAAATTTAGACTTTGGAAAACCAGTAAAAAAATAAATAATGGAAAGTAATTGAAAAAAAAGTCTTTTTCTGGGGAACAACTGAACTGAAAAAAAAAAAAAAAAAAAAAAAAAAAAAAAAAAAGCTAAATAACTCAAAACCACAAATAATAAAAAATTAAAAACAACTGTAAATTGACGCAATAGATTACTCTCTACACAAAATATATAAAACCAAATGGCAGATTTATAGTTTTGTTGCCTCTAAAGTGGTTACCCTTAAGGTGGCCATAGACGCACAGTTAATATCGTACAAAACTAATTTTCGTATGATATTCGGTGCGTGTATGGTGGGAAATGAGCCAACAGACATCGTCAGAGGATTAAGATATCGGTCGGCTGGTTGATCGGGCTGGACGGAAAATTTTGATCGGATGCCTTTGAAAGCTCCCTGAACATCGGCCATTGTTAGTGCTGAATCGTCAGATACAAGTAGAATTCTATGGTTTCTACCTGTATATTTGACAATTCAGTTCTACACGTGACGTCTATGGCCAGCTTAACAATGGCAGTGTCCTGAGGGGGGGTCCCTACATAGCAGTGGAAAAGGGGGACACCATAGTAGTCAATAAGGCTAAATATGCTAATTCATATTCCTGCAACTGTAGCAGAATAACTTGATAACGGATAGTGGCTTCATATACAGTACTAACCATAACTATGAGTAACTGGGAGTGGACAACCAAAAAGGGGAGCCTGAAGCTGAAAAGCACATTGTTGGTCCTAAAAATGTCCATTTATTTATAGATATGCTAGTTTAGCAAGGGGCACCACAGACGGCTCTTTGCCAATTTGGCTGCCTAATTGTCAGACAAATTGGGCTGAACCAATCATTTGTTGCCCTGACCTATCAAGAGTATGGAGTCCTATGCAGAAGTATCAGCAAAGAATCTGAAACCCAAGAACATGTCTAAAGTTATTTCAGTTCTTCCAAAATATAACTACTCCTGAGCCTTGGATAAAGGATTTCTCGGATACAGGTAAAAATAACTTAAATGAGTCCAAGCGGTTCCTTTTCAAATCAATGGCAGGTGCCAAATTCAAATGGCTGAAAAATGCCCCATGTGTTATCAGTCAAATAATAGGTTACTAGACTGATACAGCTGAAGTGCATTGCAGAGCAATGGGAATCAGTATACCTACAGCTAATTAAAGAACAAGGGATCGATTACCTGGATTCACAGATAAGGGATTGTGCAATCAATTGGAGCACTATGCCCAAAAGATACTTCGGAAAAAAAATTTGCTTTTGCCATAATTATTTATTTAGGCTTAGTAAGCTAACCTCAAGTACAAGCTAGTGTCTATTATAATGAAAAAGTAAATGTCTAAAAATGAGCAATAGGGGTATGTGGGAAATAAAATGCTGTATTTCAGTGCTTTCTACAGGGGAGTGTAAAAATGAGGAAGCACAATTCAAGTGGAGCTGTGGCTCCAATAACTTGCTGATGCAACATCCACAAAACATAGATGCAAAACGCAAATCAGACTGTGACCTGTTGGTATTGCTAAACATTCCATAGGTGCCCAAATGAGCAAAGGATGATATGGTTGGCTGAACAAATCACTGGCTGTTTGCTGCCTACAGTTCAAAACATGAGCAGTGTTCAAAACAGGAAAAGAATTGGCTGGATGACAATGCTTTAGTTACAGGACCTTGAGGCCCAATAACATAATATTTGGTGCACAATATTACTTTTTAATATTTAACGGTCTCTCGGTGCCATGACTAACTTTCACAGACTTGGCAGGAAAGTTTTATTGTGGCAGGAGCACTGCAGACATCACATGTTTACGTGCTTTCCCCAGAATAATTGGTTATTGAATGTGTCATGCTACACCACAGTATATGCTTCTATACAGTTTTCCTTGGGCTCATTCAAGGTAAGGGTGTTCATCACCAATTCCAGTGGACTCAAATTCTACCTTTGGAAAAATGAGTCATGAAAGGCGCCATTTTTTGTGAAGTGACTCAGTGTGCTCATTGGCACAGTTAAAGGAAAACGAAGCCTCAAAGGCATAGGCTACACTTGCTTATGCTATGCTTCTGTGCCAGACCAAAAGTTCTCCCAATCATTTAAGGGTGACGATCTGTGCCTCAGAACCGGATCATCAGTTGCTATTTTCTGCGGTTTCACAGCATGTGCCCTGGTCTGTTTTAAGTAACCTGAGGTTAGGGGCCAAATGACAAGTTATACATAAAATAAAATTCAATATACAAGATTCAGTTCACTATAAGCTGCATACTAATGTGCAAGACACCGTAGAGTTAAGATACGCATGTAACAACAGGGTTGTCACATTAATGCCTGCCAGCTACAAAAACTGTAAATTATACTACTGATTTTCTTCTTGCATGGTAAACTCAACTTAAAGGAGAAGGAAAGCGTTGTTACGCTTGGGGGTAAAAAGCCAAAGCTTTAATGAAAAAGCTGGCTAATTCATTCTACTGCGCATACGTCTGCCACAAGTTACTTGAGTGGTGAAGTGGTGAAGAAGAAGTGAAGAAGAAAATAACTTGGGGCACCCCAAGTGTGAACGACATTCCTTCTCTAACTTCAAAACAAAAAATTCAGAAAAATACAACTATTTTATACGATCCTGGCTTTTCGTTCTATAATCCTGTAGAGAGCTATAATTGCCATTTGCCAACTTTCTATGTAAAGCTGACCATACACTGCCAGGTTCGCTTGTTTATGGATCTAGGGCCAATTCATGTTCATACAGGGGAAGTCCCATCAGCTGTGGAACACATCAAGGTCAATAACATGGTGAATTTTTTTTTATGGCTACAAAACAACTTGCCATAGAAGATGCAGGTATGAGATCCAGTGTCTGGAAACCCATTATCCAGAAAGCTTTGATTTATAAGAAGGTAATCTCCGCATAGAATCCATTTCAAATAATAATTTTTTTTTTTTTTTTTTAATGATTTCCTTTTTCTCTGTAATAATAAAACAGTATCTTGCGCTGGTTCCCAACTAAGATATAATGAATATTTATCGGTTGCAAAACAATCCTATTGGGCTTAATTAATGTTTAAAAAGAATGGAGACCAAGTTATACAAAGATCCCCTATTCAGAAAAACACAGTTCCTGAGGTTTAATACTTGCATTGAGAATCATCTCAACTATTGAACTGTGTAATCACAATTATGTGCAAAATGTATTTTAGCAGCACCAATCCTTTATCGCTTATGGCAGGGTATTTTCTGTCAATTGGTAGCCACCAATAAACGGCAGGCATGGTTTGCCATTGCACAACTAGCGTTTCTGAAGCAAACAATTTTTACCAGCAGAATCTAACAATTCATTATGCTTATACACATCTAAAGCACTTTCATTTTTGGGTGTTGAAGATTATAGAAGGTGTTCCTTTTAGGTCAGAACTCCACGGCGCAACGTGATCCGATGCAATGTGCTGAAAGGAAAAATGGAGGCGCCAAACATAATGTAAGCTATAGAAACATACATCTATCCGTCACAACTGTCTGATGCAAACGCTGCGTTTTCATTAGACAGTCATGCATACCTCCCAACTGTCCCTTTTTTGGAGGGACAGTCCCTCTTTTGACAGCTCAACCTGCAGTCCCTCATTTGTACTGGAAAGTCCCTCTTTTCTCTGCACTGAACATCCAGAAAAAGAAACAAATTCTCTAACTTAATTGGCTTTTGGCAGAGAGCCCAGAACAGCTAACCGGTGCGAAAGAAGATACTTTGTAACAATTTTGAGATAAGAAAATAAGTAATTGTAACAGTTCAGCTCAGGAGAAATAATTTCAAACTTTCATAACCTGCAAAATTTTGTAAAATGAATATGGTAATTAGTGGTGTGACCACTAAAATGGGCATGGTCAAACATTTAGCCGTGCTACGTGTGAAAACATTTTTGGTCCCTCTTTACTTCCAAAAATATTGGGAGGTATGGTCATGTGTGTAGTTTGCAGCTGCAGTGTTTCTATAACTTACATTATATTAGGTGATTCAGACTGGTCACCTGCGTTTCCTCTTAGCACATTTGCATCGGATCACATCAACCAACCAACTGCGCTAGTTTTCTACGCAGCTACAGTGGACTTCAGCGGGCTACAGCAGAGGCGCTGTGGGGGGTGTAAAAAAAAATTTGCTCTGCTTAGTTTAAGGGTTTCAAGCCAGCTCCCATGG
Source organism: Xenopus borealis (assembly GCA_024363595.1). Lineage (NCBI taxonomy): Eukaryota > Metazoa > Chordata > Amphibia > Anura > Pipidae > Xenopus > Xenopus borealis. The sequence goes on from CM044432.1 coordinate 131,164,941, forward strand.
TTAGGGTTGCCACCTGACCGGTACCGGCGTGGTGGATAAAAGTGACGCTTGATGCCAATGTTATTAATAGGAAAAAATGTCAAGAATAGAGGCAGGTTGGTATTTTTTTCCAGAAAAGGTGGCAACTCTACCCATGGTAGATCTTCCCATGTGATCTTTGCAAGTTGCCATACCTTCTTAGAAAAGGTGGTATATAATTGACATTGCCCTTACGTACCCATTTTACCAACAGGGCCAGTATAGTATCAGCCAGGTGCCATTCTCAAAGGCAGCAGTTTATGGGGATATGTTGGAGGTGTACTAAAGATTGATTGCCACTGGCTTATGATTGTTTACTCCATTTATCTTATTTCAGTTTGACTTTACTCCAGATTTTTCCCCCATAACCTACACAATTAATAATAATAAAAATTGTAATAAACTTTCTTTTTTTGTAAGGCTGGCCACATATGGATCAACATTACTAGCCCATGTATGATGTCCTCTGATGGGCTGCATTAGTTGCTTTTCATTGTGTTTTTTTCATATATAATGGGTGTACCATATGTTAAGGTTCATGTCACACCATGCATTTCATCCACTATTGTGAAAAAGCCCCATTGGAACACAATGTTCGGAACACAATGTGCGGTTATAAAACGGAGTATAGGCTCGCCCCAAGGATGTGTGCTTAGCCCACTTCTATACACCCTGCTGACACATGATTGTACTGCTCAGTACAATGCAAACCACATCATCAAGTTTGCAGATGATACAACGGTGGTAGGCCTTGTTAGGAAAAATGATGAGTCTGAATACAGAGAAGAAGTAAGGCATTTGGCAGACTGGTGCCAAAACAACAACATGACTCTAAATGTCTAAAAGACTAAAGAAATGGTTGTTGACTTTAGGAAAAACTCTGCTACTCATCAACCACTACTCATCGATTGCTCCCCAGTTGAGATGGTTAACAATGTGAAGTTCTTGAAGTGCATATGGCAAACGACCTTTCCTGGACCCTGAACATTAACTCTATCACAAAGAAAGCTCAACAACGCCTTCATTTTCTACGGAAGATAAAGAAAGCCAGTCTTCCCCCTCCCATTCTCAAAACATTTTATCAAGGCACCATCCAGAGTGTTCTCTGCAGCTACATCACGATATGGTTTGGAAACTGCACAGTTGCAGAACAAAAATCCCTTCAACAGATTGTGAAAACTGCAGAAAGGATCATAGGAGAACCACTCCCACCCATCTCCCAAATCCACCAGAAACACATGATGCGTCGGGCAAATATTATAGCAAAAGACTATTCTCACCCATCTCATTCTCTGTTCACTCTCTTGCCATCTGGAAGGAGGTTCCGCAGCATTCAAACTAGAACTGCTAGACATTGCAAAAGCTTCTTTCCACAAGCAATAAGAGTGCTTAACAAGTTAACATTATAAAATCTGTCTGTTACCTGCACCTACCACCCTATGTGCAAAGGCACTATGGTGAGGGGGCCTGAGTGAAATGTGATTTTGATATGCTGTATAAATATATAGTCTGTATTGACAAATAAAGGAATCTTGTACTTGCCTTTTTCTCTCTGCCGGCAAGACAGTAGGAAAAAGCACAGACTGTTACAGAAGCCTTAAATACATAAGGTTACAACTCATTAATTTCAATCCAGCCACAAATAAATCTACCTAATGTGGATTTTATACAAGTCTGGTTTTCAGGACCCCTTACAACAAGGACATTTCATGTATTTGAGATGCAGTTTTCAACATATATAAAGTTTCAGTTGTTTCTATGTTTTGGCTCTTGTGCTCTTAGAATGTATCTGAATAGGGAAATACACAATGAATGCACTTAAAATAAAAAAACAAAATACAGTTTAGACGTTTTATGCCTTCAATGTGCAACACAAAAATGCCTGTTTGTATAGGCCGTAAATAAACAAAAGGAATTCTGGGAATGAATTCCAAATGAGCTCCAAGAAAATCCCATT
>CM044432.1:131239799-131254446 GCA_024363595.1 Xenopus borealis
GCCATTCTTATACTACTTATGTCAGGGTCCCTAAACTTTGCAGTGAGTTAAACACTGGGTGTCAATCATTCAAGGTTTGACTCATTGAATGTTATTGTTTTTAAGTTTAAAATGCTGCCAGCCAGTCACATTAGGCCAGGATCCCCAAACTTTGCACATTTTGCCACTGGATCACTACAAATGTAAGGCGCAGCCACAAATAGCCAATCAGACAGTTTCACTCTTTTATTTAAATGGGGAAACTGCTGCCATTTTCACAAACTTAGCATATACCTCATGAATACTGCTCAGGGGTGGTCCCGTCCATTTTGCCCCCTGAAGCGGCCTTCGTTTCCTCCCCTGCCTCCCCATGGCACTCGCCTTCAGTGCCGGACGGAGGTCGGGGGGGCTCCACATCGCTAATACAGAGACCGCAATTGCACTCTCTGCACAAGAAGAGCCGAATTTGAAAATGAAAACCAGAAATTTGGCTCTTAAAATTAGATGTGGCATATTTGCCTCAACTCTCTTAATTGGTGGAGCACCCCTGATGCTGCTGCACCGTGCTGGGGCGCTGCTGCAAATTGCAAGAAAATGTTAAAACAAGTAGTTGAGCCTAAATGGATATAACTTGGTAGAAACACCAGTAAAATAAATATTTTTATTAACCGTTTGAAAGCATGTGGTGACCCTATTGGTAATAACATTCTGGTTTTGACCTTAACATGGCAGTTGCCTTCAGTAATGCTCAGTGAAATAGAGAGAGATAGTAAAATAGTTCCAAATGAAGGAATGCAAATGACACACTATATTAAAGAGATACTGACGCCAGAAATTTACCCCTTTTTTTACATCTATCATAACATTGTCTTTGCATGTTGTTTATAATTTTGACAGGAGTATTTGCCTGATGCTTCACATTACCTATCCATTCCCCATGTTCATTTATGAGGGGGCTGGCCGTTTTTTGTGCAGCAGGAGTCCCTTAGCATTATAAACTCTAACTGAGAAGGGACAGTCAGTTGGCAAAACAGTATCACTTGATAAAGAGCGAAAGCTCGAAACATGTCGTGATGAATGCACAAATAAAGACACCCTTTTGCAGCAGATTCGTCTGAGCATTTGTATCTACACCAAATACTTTGAACCGTTGATGTGGCTTTGTTGGATGGAAGCAAGGTGTATAGATACGGAAAACTTCTAATTTAACTACAACCAAGGACAGATTGTACCATTATCACGTGAGGCAAAACAGTATCAACATGACCTATAGGTAACTTTTGATGTACATTCATAGTTTAAAGTGTCAGTATCACTTTAAGTGCATTATACAGCCATGTGACTTTTACACTGTATTACAACAACATTATACAAGGTAAAGAAGGGGAAAGTATTTAATAATTGCTAATTGGGCATTATACTTTCCAATTGCCAGCATTTCGTTCCTTGATAGAAAAACAAGTTTACAAATAAGGCAGCGATATAAATTAATTAGTCACCATTAGAACCAACATGCAAAAAAATAATACTGATTTTCTATTTAAGATGAACCTGTCACTTTACATTTAATAAAAAAAGAAAAATAGAAGTACAAATTTTAAAAAATATTGTTTTCTTTTTTTTTCAGATTTAACCTCTCGCGTTAGTAAAATAAAGAGTCTGTGGACACTCAGTTGGCGTTTTCTTTGGTCGTTATGGTGACCAGTTGTTTTGCAGCCTTGGCAATGTCATAAGCGCACTGGATCACTTGCTGAGTTACCAGCTGGATATCGGCCGTCTGACTGGATTCCATAGGGAGGGTCTTCTTGCATTCTGACTGCAGCCGATGAGCACTGGATGTCAGGAGTCGGAGTGAAGTCCTCACCATATCAGACTTGGGCTTCTGAGGGAATATTTATCCCGTTAGCAATAAAGGAAACCCCATCACTACCTGCAGTTCTGGTATAGTGCTACTGGAAAGAAATCCTAAACTCCGCCCTGGCCACCTAATATGAATGTAGCAACACAGAGGAGATGGTGCAGATTGGAGTAATAGGAGGGCACACTAGGAGCAACTCGGAGTCACACCAGCTTGATCAGTAGCTCTCCAAAGTAAGAACAACCTACTGTGTGTGCTACAAACATGTCCAGAAGCAGCAGGGCACATTGTGTTGGATGGATCTGACACACAATACATCATCAGGAAGCTCCAGCCAGGGTGGTGTATGGAAAGCATCTTGGCTGACGCTCACTCATACGCCACTCAGTCTTGGCAACTGCCTATGGTTCCTTAGACATTTGTTATGCACTTGTTTGCCCAGTGTAACATCAGCCTTCAGATATTAAAATATTGTGGAGGGCTGCATCTCATGCAATACAGTATGCACCAACTTGTATGCACACAGATCAGTCTACGTGGGGTATGTAATCATAGGCACTAAGTTTGCCCAGCGCAACCAATCAGCATGTAGCATTTACTGACCACCTGTTTAAAAGCTTACATTTTATTGGTTAACATGGGTTATTCTCCTGCGCAAACTTAGTGCCTTTTATTTTATATGGGGGAAAATCTCTTGACTGTGTAAGACATGTGCCTCTGGTGTTGGGTAAGTCTTACCTTTGGGAAAAGGGCAGCCATTTCTTTCACTGCAACGTGTATTCTTTCTGAGCATGGTATGTAGCTGTGGGAGGAAAACATGAAATAATCAAGGAAAGGGCATAGACACATTTTTTCTTCTAATCCTATTTGCCTAGAAACTCTACAGATTCCAGCTGGGACTCAAGCTCTGCTATGGTATGGCAATGACAGTGCTTTTGGTGACTGCATCTTGTACATGTCTGCTCATAAAGTCTCTCTGGAAAGGCAGAACTCATAGCTACAATGAAGACTAACTGAGGGCATTGAATGGGAGAGTGAGGAGAAAGGACCCACTGGGCTCACGGGTGCATGTTGCCAAGTGACTGATCATATAGACATATTATGCACTCATGTAGACTCTTCCAATTTATAATTGTTCAGTATAAATATAAAAAAAGGTAATTAGGCTGTGCACAATAAAACAAGTTTTAAATATTGTTAGTTAGCCAAAAATGTAATGTATAAAGGCTGGAGTGACTGGATGTCTAATATAACAGAACACTACTTCCTGCTTTGCAGCTCTCTTGGTTTCCACTGACTGGTTACCAGGCAGTAACCAATCAGTGACTTCAGGGGGCCACACGGGTCATAACTGTAGCTTTTGAATCTGAGCTGAATGCTGAGGATCAATTGCAAACTCACTGAACAGTTATGTCCCATGTGGTCCCCCTTCAAGTCGCTGACTAACTCAGGAAGCAGTGTTCTGGCTATTATGTTAGACATCCAGTCACTAATTCTTTACTTACACCTCCTGTAGATTCAGGCCACTGGAGTTCACAGACGCCATCTTCTTTCTACAGTCTCTTTTGTTAAGTAGACCAGCGTTTTCGGCGTGCATGCCGACAATTTTTCTGCGCAGTGGTTCGGGACTGAATTTCCTGTGCATGCTCCGAAAACACTGGTCTATTTACGAAAAAGACAGAAGAAAGAAGATGACTCCTGTGACCTGAATCTGTGCCAAGGGGTAAGTAACAAGTTAGGGGCATTTGCCCGGGGGGGGGGTTGAATTCTCCTTTAAGGTGAATTCCTGTGGCTTGCTGAACTTATTATTAACATGTATTTCTATAGCGCCAACTTGTTGCGTAGCTCAGTGTTTCAACAATAAATACATTCCATATTTTTACAGTTGGTTATCCAATATGAAAGCCAGATGACTGATAAAAACTCAGTCAGCAGGAAAGCATAGAAAGGCAGTTCAGGGAGATTGTGGCCCCGAAGAAGAGGCGATTAGTCGCCAGGTAACTAAATCTGCCCATGTGCCCTTTACATTAAAACTAATGTGATTGCTTCAGAAACACTACTATTGTTTATATAAATAAGCTGCTGTGTAGCAATGGGGGCAGCTATTCAAAGAAGAAAAGGGCCAAGTTACACAGCAGATAGCAGATAAGCTCTGTAGAACATAATGTGATCTGTTATCCACTATTTATCCTATATATGCTAAGATTTGCCTGCAGTACTGATCTTGGCTGTGACATTTCTTTAAGTGATGCAGCCACGGTGGTGGTATTGTTGCAACAGCATTATCTGCTTTTCATACAGTAACTTTTTCACACTGATTTTTTCACAGTGATTTGAGAAGAGGTGGATTTAAACAGATGACTTTACCATTATGCACAAACTACCAATTAACAGTTATCAGTAAGCAGTTTGTTTGATTTGCACTATATGAGATAATGCACCTTTCCTGAAAGCTATGTGGAATATTACAATGGGAGTCACATGACATACATAGAACTCAGTGGTATATCTTAAAATCTCTATAATTAACTGTGTAACAAATGTATTCCGTGGTAGAAGGAAATACTGTAGTGCTGCTTGCTTTATGATTACTGAAATCAATGTATATTTGGGGTTTACTATCCTATAGTGAGCACTGTCAACAGGTCCACTGCCACGTATCATATAAAATCTGATGAAGCCCCCAATAGCGCGAAAAGCATCAGGAGGGAGTGGCTGACATGAGGTAGGCGGGGGGTACACTGCCTTGTAGTGGGATATGGAGAAAAGTGTTTTCAATGACTCAATGTGATTTATATTGTTATTGGTGATTTTGCAAAAATAAATATTTTGAGATACTGTGCATGTAATTTTATAATTAACGCACTTGCCCCAATTCAATTAAACTGCAGACACTGCTTTGTAACATATAACAGCAGGGCAGACATTCAGCTAAGTTATGTTTCCGCCACAATGCAGCATCCCACAAGCTTGTGCATGGTCTACAATTACGTTCCTTCCAGCACTGGCCATGACAGCTATTAAACAAGGGTAAGGAGAGACAGAAATAAGGCAAAGAAAGAGAGGTCACAGAGGCCAGAGTCTCAGGAGGTAGAGTGAGGTTGCTGTAGGGTCAGTGGCAGGAGGGGAGATTTCTCTGACCAAGGAACAATTTCTCTGAACAAGGCTATGCCTCAGCCTGCTCACACTTTCCCGCTCAAAGGGCCTGAAACAGGATAATCCGTGAACATGACAAAGTCTATACGTATATCCGTATACAGGTATAAAAAATGGGGAAAAAAGGATGCATTTCCCTGATTTTAAGTAATGTTTTCCTGGATTTTACATCAAAATTTGGTCATGATGTACCTAAAAACTGCTTTTCTTCATCTATGAATGTTATTTGCAAAATAAAGAGGTTTAAAATACTAACCAGCTATATATTTTTCCATGGTTCTGCCGGTAAATGGTAACTTCCAATTAGTCTGCCCCTTATTCAGTCCTGCACCAATCCCTTATTGCTTTAGGTTGTGTATGTGACTGGCAGAGAGGCCTTGCCCATGCCCCCCATAGTGTAACATTAACACTTCAAGGCTTAACCCTTGTTATTAACACAATAAATATTGTATCTCAAAGTAAAACAGCCTCCTGTGCTTATATCCTTTCAGTACAACACAACAAGGTTCAACACATTTGCCTGATTTTACATAATTTATTCCTGGTCCTCTGAAAAACATAAAATGGGAGTTCTACGGAATATAAAATTAAATAAATTACTGGCACTGTGTAATATACATGTAACTCACCTAAGCATTGTGCCAGCTGTACAACAGGGAAAACCATATATAAATAGAGGCATTGTGTGCATTGTACACTCTCACCAATGACTCCTCAAACAATGTGGTCAATTCAATCTATACCACAATGGCTACTCATTCCTAATCTTGTCCTGTAACCCATTATGATACCCTGAGGGCCAGCCGTGAGCAAATGATGAAGGTTTCAAATAGCTAAATAACTGCTATGAATTATTTTTCCATAACTACAGGTAAGGTTGCTCAGACTGAAGCAGTGATTAAATTAGTTGTTTTTCAGAACACAAAAATATTGTTCGTAATTAAAACACTCCAAAAGTTAACTGGGAAATAGAAGCCATATGCACTTGGTTTATTTATGATTGATAAACCCATTTATTAAAAGTCACAGAGGGCAATCAAAATGTACTTGTTCATCCCCTTAACATGAACAAACAAGTGATTCAAATAAAACCCACAAGCACACGGATCTGCTCAGGGACCATCTTCATTACCTGTCATGCTTGTTCTCTTGAGCAGCTCTTAGAAGTTCTTGGATGTTTTTAGTGATCTGTTCAGTTTTCCTGATCACGTCCTCGGTGCTTGGTAGAATGGCACTAACATCCACATCAGGGTCTGCTATTTCAGGAATAGAATCCTCTGCTTGCCATGTCATACTTTTCTGTCTAACTTTTCTGCTTGCACTGTGTAAAACAAACACAATGAAATGGCAATTTTAAGGGAAACAATTAATATTGGCTTTCTTCAAAGTAACTAGAAACACCAAAAAAATGTACATGGTTTAGCTTTGCGTTTTAACACACTGTCATGATTTTTATGGTGTAGTTATTAGTGCTAAATGACATTGTGTACATTGCATGTAATTCATTCTACTATTTAAAATATTATTCTTGTGCCAATAAATATTTTGTTTTTAACAATGTTTTTAGTTTTAATATTGGTGTATAGACAGACACCTATGGTTATTGTGCCTTTCAAAATAAGCCAGCACTTCACAGTAGAACTACTTTTAGATAGGCTTTTGTTCCTCCTACTTGATGTAACCGAAGGATTCTCAATTTGGGTTAGCAAATAGCCAGACTTGGATTTGTATTATTGAGTGCTGTTCTCATATGTAACACTGGGGGGGGCATTAGAGCAATGGAAAGATCTTTTCCAAGAAAGATCGTAATTGTTACATATATGGCCACCAGTGCTGTTTAGTATGAGATATTACATGGCTATGTGCTTAAACCTGAGCATCAATGGGTGTCATTTACAAAGTAACTTCCACTAATTAATGGAGAGATGTACAAATGAAACTTTTTTTGTCAAGTTTTGTTAAGTTGAACAAAGGTTATTGAATGCTCAATTTAAAAACAAGTGATGGAATAGTCATTGGTGTGAATATAAGTATGCAGAATAGATAAAATGGCAAAATGAGATAGTAGTTTGACTCCTCTCATGTATACATGATGTGTACTACTACATAGGAGTAACTGGCATAAAAATCAGTTTAAGGGTTTGACTTGTTTGTGTTAACAGTTCCTTTAATATTCCAGAATATTTGTTTTTTTTTGCTTATGTGAGAAAGTAAAGGTAGAACATTTTAGACATACCTTGTATCATCATGTTCAGAGTCATGGATGGGATTATCATAATCACTCTCTGGCATGCTTTTCTGTTTTTCTACCTTTGATCCCTAGAATGAGGAAAGCATTTTTCTGGCATAAATATTATTTTGCAACATTGTTTGGGAAAAGAAAATACATTTGTTGCAACTAAACCTCGGCTTTGAATATTTTATTGGCACGACTTTTTAAACTACCCTGTTCTTTTGGACTGAGATAGTATAAGTAGTTGCTAACGGTTGTATGCTTCTTTGCTTAATATTGGTTTGAGGGAGTATTGCACTTGCTGCAAGGTCTTGTTTTAATCATAGAAACTTCTGAATCAGCATTACATTCATTATTTGGCAATGAAAACAGGTCACAAAGAACAGTTTGGTTACTAGAATTACTCCATTCCATCTCAGTGTAATATTAACAAGGCAGCTGCTACATGCAACAAAGTGCAAATGCATTTCAGATCTACCCAGATTATAATTTACACTAAATTCCAAATTCAGTATCTTTGTTTAGATTTACACCTTCAGTGCATATTTAGCAATATTGAAGAAAAACATCATCAGTTAAGTTGCTCATAGCAACCAATCAGCAATTAGATTTCAACATTCACCTACACGTTAAAAAACAAAAGCAAAGATCACTGGTGATGTTCTCCAATGTTTATAATTATGCCCCTAGTCTTAAAAAGGAATTCAACCCCCGGGCGCTAACCCCTCCCCCCACCACCACCCCGCGTAGGCCCCCCTCCCTCCTCCCCAAGCCTACCTCTCCCCCCAGGCACCTGGGGGGTTGAATTCCCCTTTGAGGCCCCCATATACGGGCTGATAAAAGCTGCCAACTCGGTCTGGCCGTGTGTGGGGCCTTCTGATCGGGCAAGTTAAAAAATCAGATAGTGGCTGTATCTGTGTGTTGTTGCAGTCCCACAATCCGACTGCCTGTATCGAATGCATTATGATCTGATCATTGGGCCCTAGGGCCCACGATCAGATGATCCTGAGATCACCCACCTCAATGTGGTGGGCATACCAGAGAAGGATCAGATTGTTTGGAAACATTATTATTATTATTAACATGTATTTCTATAGCGCCAAACGAGCGGATCTTCATGCGTACGACCAGCTTAAAAAAAACTGCTCTCCTTACCACAATTTCTCTTGACCTTCTTCAGCCTGTGGAACTGAAGTGCAATTTAGCCCTATCACAAAAAGTACATAGCAGCATGTATCACCTCTGGCTTAAAATGCAAGTTATCCAATAAAGAGCAGTGACTTTGGTTACAGTGGTCATCGTGCTGGTAGCATTACATGGATGTGAAGTGCAAATGGGGAGAAGTAGAAGATTGTGTTATGATGGGCATTGGTGCTTCATGCAGAGATAATAGGGCAGTTAGCAGAAAGGGCAAAATTAAAAGAGCTAGGATGCCTCTGTAGAGAAAGCCAAAGCCTCCACAGAGTGAATTTAAATTGGAAGCTACTTAACCCTTCGTGTGCTTTCATCTCTTGACCAGGAAAGCGTGGAGGGGAAGGAAGGCAGGGAAGAAGAGGAGGTCACAAAAGCACTCCTCTCGATCTGAGGGGGGAAAAAGAAAAACACTCGAGATACCCCAAAATAATGAAATAATGACTCAAAATGACGACGGACTGGGTAACTGTAACCAAATGAAGAAACATCAGTTGAAAAACAATGTTACTTTTTGCTCAAATTTGAATTTCTCATTCACTCTAGAACTAGGTTTGTCAGATCAGCAAGGCTTCAGTACGCCAGCTCCAGAACCAAGGGAAACCATCGGCAAAAGGCTGCTTTGGGAATACTCATCTTACAAAAAAGCCATTTCCTTACTTACCAGAGTTCGCGTATTGCACAGTAGAAAATGGGATAACGGGAGCAAGAAAAATCTGAATGACCACATAATAATATTACACGATAGAAAAACCAATAATGTCACCATCTAAAAATAAATCTTAAAATTGTATGTAATCAACAGATACATTAAAAAAATAATTTGCAATAGCTGTAATAAGATCTAATTTTGTCCTTCTGAAACAAATATTGGATGTATTATGTGGAAACTCCCTATTTCTCTTTAATTACAAAACAGTATGCTTTACTTGATGGGAACTATTCGTTTCTTTAATGTTTAGTATGTATGTGTAGTTATCTTAAGCAATGGTGGTCTTAATATTATAGCAATCTTTTTTGACCAGACAATTTTGAACTGTGTTGGTTCAAATGGAGGTTTGAAAGTCAGTCCCTGTACTTGCAGTCACTGCAAGTTTGTTTTATAAACTTACCTCTACTTTATTCACCATTTTGATCCCATGGTTAGAATATAAGGACTACAGTATTTTATTCATAATGTGTGTAATGTAAACCCCTGTAAGTTATTTATTTTGGCAGCCAGCAGGCCTCTTTTGTAAAAGTGTTTTACACTCATTGTTGTTCAAGGTCCCTAAGGGACAATAATTGTGCATTAATACCCCCAAAATAGAGTCTGTAATACACACGCCTAGAACATTTCAGAATATGGCAGGGTGGGTACTTTATATTGCCCGAGTTTTATTAAGAAACACATACAAAATGCAAGTTGAATAAAGTATCCCCTTTGTTAGTCAATGGTCCATTGAGTAAAAAAATTGGAGAAACTGGTCTTTCCTACAATGGAGAAGTTCTGTATATTACCACTACTTTTTTTCTGTAAAAGGGACAGACACCTGGCAGAGAAACTGGTGAAATAAGATATATGCAATGTGGATGTAAAGACAAGGTTTCTGGGCCCCCCTCAAACATGAAACCTTCATTACAACTTTGGGTAGGAGATAGCAACCTTTTATTATACTACATAAAAAGATATTTCTTATGTAATATGTAGGGATGCACCGAATCCAGGATTCGGTTCGGTATTCGGCTATTTTCAGCAGGATTCGGTCGATTCCTTATGCCTGGCCGAACAGAATCAGAATCCTTAAAATCATGTGACTTTTCGTCATACAACAAGGAAGTAAAAAGCTATTTTTTTACCCTCCTCCTTGCTAATTTGCATATGCAAATTAGGGTTCTGATTCGGAATCCGGCCTAATCTTTCACAGCAGATGCGGGGGTTCGGCCGAATCCAAAATAGTGTATTCGGGGCATCCCTAGTAATATGTGCTATATGGGACTACCTGTTACTTGAAGGTGCTGTTAGGGAGCAGGCCACTAGATGGCAGTACTTCTTTGTTCGCATAATAATGTACCTGGCCACACCATGGAGTGGGTAAAACGTGTTGGTGGGGAGAAGGGTTTAAATGTTTGCTGTTGTCACTAATTTATGCATCTGAGGAAGGCTACTAGGCTGAAATATGTAGCGAGTGACATTACTGCAATAAATATACTAGGATGCCATAAAATGTGTTGTGCACTCAGGTAACGTTTTATTTGTATCTGGAACTTTATGCAATACACAAGGAGGTTGCAGCCTGTTGAGAAACACTAGAAAATAATACTTGAGGAAAAAGACAAGCTTGTATCCATTTAACAAGGAACTATGCTGAGTTAAAGTCTATCTCTATCTATTAAAATGAATTGATTTTGCATGCTAATAACCCATTTCTAAATGGTCATGACCCCTAACAATGTGCTACGGCAATGTACCTTGCAGACTTTCAGTATGGGATTATAACACAACAGTAGGGCTTATTGGAGGTGATAAGGAAAGATGTGGCTTGACAGCCTAAAAACAATTGTATCATAGAAAGCACTAAAATTGCCAGAAGGATTAATATCGTCACTGAAAGCTGCAAATTTTAATTAATTAATATCGTCACTGAAAGCTGCTAATTTTATACAAAAGAGTCTTGGAACCTATTCACTGGACATCTCTGCCCCATTATCTGCATTTTATATTTTACGATTGTCTGTACCATCAGGTTGTGATGAGAATTAATCTTTTAGATTGTAATCTTTTTTTAGTCAGACCTGTTTACAACTTGAATTAGATATGCCATTTTTCGTATGTAAATGTGTATACTTAATGTATACACCCATTTATTGCAGTGCTGTGGAATATGTTGGTGCTTTATAGAAATGCAATAACAACCTTTACTGATGAACCATTTGACTCATGAAATATAAAGAATATTAAAATGTCTTTCCAAGAAGTTTACGAAGTTGTTGGGCAATCTTTAAATCAATCAAAAATAAAAAAAAAACAATTCAAATGCTGCCTGACCCATGGGCCTCCACTTGTACAGGTATGGGACCGGTTATCCAGAATGCTCAGGACTTAGGACTTTTCAGATAATGGAAATTTGTATCTTCATACCTTCAGTCTACTAGAAAAAAGTAATAGGCTGGTTTAACTTCCAATACGGATTACTTATATCTTATTTGGGATCAAGTACAAGCTACTGTTTTATTATTACTAGGGGATGCACCGAATCCAGGATTCGGTTCGGGATTTGGCCAAATCCTTCTGCCTGGCCGAACCGAATACTAATTTGCATATGCAAATTAAGGCCAGGGAGGGAAATCAAGTGGCTTTTTGGCACAAAACAAGGAGCAAAAAAGGTTTTCCTCTTTCCACCCATAATTTGCATATGCAAATTAGGGTTCGGATTCGGTTCGGTATTCGGCCTAATCTTTCGTTAAGGATTCGGGGGTTTGGCCGAATCCAAAATAGTGGATTCGGTGCATCCCTAATTATTACAGAGAAAAAGGAAAATCATTTTTAAAAATTTGTATTATTTGACTAAAATGTAGTCTATAGGAGATGGCCTTTCCATAATTTGTAGCTATCTGGATAAAGGGTTTCCGGATAACAGCTCCCGTACCTGTACAGGAATAATAAAGATTTTGACCAGAATGTGGAGCATGCATGATACCTCTAGTAATTGCAGATTTTTATGCCCAGAATATACCTTTCCCTTAGGTGATTAACCTTAGGATGCAAGTACCTAAAGTTTCATTAGTTGCTTGTTGTACGTTTTCCATATTGCTTTTCATGCTAACACTACACATACTTAAAGAAGCATGCAAGACACTTAAAAGATATTGGAACTGAAAAGCGGATTATAATAGAAAAGCAAAAGCATGCATAGAAGCAGGAGCACTACACTTACGTGTTGTGGAAATGGCTGCAGTCTGTTAACACTCTCTTCTGGATAAGTGATTTGTCCTATTGGGAGATAGGGTTTTTGAACTGATCCGGTCTCATACATTGACATGGGCCTGCTACCCAGTGCTGAAGGACGCCTCTTTAATGAAGATGGGTTGGAGAGGTCTGTGTATTCTGATCCGGGTGGGACCTGATATAGATTGGTTGTAGCCTGCCTCCTGAGGTTGGTGTTCTCGCACTGAAGTGTTTGCAGCTGAAAAACATTTTGAGCATTCGACTTGGCAACTTTGTTCACAGGTTCAGTAGTCGGGGAATGGGAGGAGGAAGGCGTATATGCAATCTGCTTGGTGTCCACTACCTTTATTTATTCAGCCTTATAAAGGCCACAATAAATGTTGGAAACTTATTGCAGTACGTGCTGTGGCTTAAAGGCAAGCTACATCCCCCAACCAATGTAGGTCTCTATAAAAATATATTGCATAAAACAGCTCATGTGTAAACCCCTGCTTAATCTAAATAAATAATTTTCATAATAATATACTTGTTTTGTAGTATGTGCCATTGGGTAATCTGAACTAGAAAACGGCCATTTTGAAAAATAAGGGCCGCCCCCTTGGATCCTTAGATCCACAGTGCACACAAACTAACCATATGTTAGGTCATATGAGCCATTTAACATAGTACGGTCTTCCACACTTCTTCCTGTTACAGTTGTAGTATTTATGGTCAGGTGATCGCTGAGACAGCACAGAGACCATCATGCAATAGTGGTTCAAGGCAAGAGAACCAGTTTGGTAAGGATCTTTAATACATAATTTGATATAAACTGTTAGTTAAGTATTCATTTTAGGGGTATAGTTTTCCTTTAAAAATATTTCCCCACATGTAATGAAAAGGGAGGTAGCTAATCAAATGGAATTACAAAGGGACAGCTTCTGTGCTATTTAGCAATGGAACTTAAACATCACATATGGCCGAACCTGACCATCTCCAAGAAATGAGGCCAAAGCACATGCATGAGGTGAAAAACGGTTGACAAGGGATACAGGCAATAGCCGTCAACCTGATGACATTGGAGGATGAGACACCCCAGACTGATTCATATGCTGCTTTTTAACAAAACTCACTACACATGTACACTTTATTACTGAAGAACATCATCACTCTTTAATGAATGCATATATGCACCAGTATTTGAAAATAAAATGCATTTTGATTCAGTAAAAGCATTTGTAGAAATATCAATATTCAAAATTAAAAAAAAAAATTGTGCTTCAATTATGTAGAAATACAGATGTCAAAAAAGGCAACAAGCCCCAATTGCCACAAATACATAAGCCTTATTTGGACAACTACAAACTCAATCCAGTTCAAATCATAAAGGTGCTTCAAAAGCTGCAACATGCCAATGACCACTCCAGATCCTTCACAAATATACAGTAGATACTTTTCTTCCACTAAGAAAGCAGCAACAAGACAAATTGCTAACAAAACATTACAGGTGCTCTGCAAAGCAAAAATGAGAAGCGAAGAGAAGAAACAGAAAAACTAGCCCTCAAAAGAATGAGGCAACCAAATGTATATTTTAAAAAATTGTTTATTTATAAGAAACATTGCTAAAATAAATGATATGCATTTACATAAATGAATTTTAAAAATTATTGAACAAATGGCCATATTTGCTAAGACGTGCCAACACATTACAGCCTCAATAATAAAACAAAATGAACAAAATGGAAGTAATACTTTTAGGACCCAGGTACTAGCTCTGTATACACTAATTTAAGGGTACATTTGGGAATCATGGTAAAAGCCTATGAGCAGCTTACATGTTACAAAAAGCAGCAATTGCGGGACCTTGAATTACATTCCACGTGAAATCCCCTTTTAATGTTTTTAAATATAATTTCACTTTTTACAACAAAAAATAATTTAAAATAAGTTTTCCCCACAATGGGAAGATATTCTTCTTGCAATAGTATTTTTGACCTTTGCTATGAACACAGCAAAAAGGGAGTAGGTATTATATTTGTAACCCAAATTCTAACAATAGGACATACTACTGCAATGCTGTACAGCGGCCAGGCCTTGTGTCGCCCCCCACATGAAAGTCTACCTGCTGTTACTGCTTACATTGTGTAAACTTTATAAAGTATCAGTACTGAGATTAACTGGTTCCTGCATTGTTTAAATCTCAAATTCATATAGTAATCCTCTGTACTGTTCACACATGTAACCCCCCCCCTGCATTGTCCACACCCCTAAAACCTGTTCACACCTCAGACACAGATTGAAACTGCCCACATTGTTCACCCAT
>CM044432.1:131259729-131296181 GCA_024363595.1 Xenopus borealis
AAAAAAATCTGTTTGCTCTTTTCAGAAATGGATTTCAGTGCAGAAATCTACTGGAGCAGCACTATTAAATGACCACCTATCCTCCCTGCAACTTCTTTCATTTTAACAGGAAGTATGATGCCTAGGACAGCTGCTAGTGTTATTGTGTTGGGATCAGCTGGTAATGCCCACTTTAACTAAAGGAAAAAATAAACAGCATACTGTACCTATTTTGCCAGAGACAGTGCAATCTGCCCAAACTGCACTGATTTAATCAGCTGGTCCATATGCAAAATAAAGTTATTGCTTCAACAGAGGGCTAACAATGAATAGGGCTAGTTGGTAAGATACATGGGCAGAATGTGTAAAACAACAATGTGGCTGAAATCTGCATCAGTCATGCAGTATATTTATTTGATAGAAGAACAGATTTCAGGGGATAAACTGGTAACAATTTAGAATCCAACAACTATGTAAATGTATTTGATAGAGGGCATACAGGCTCCAAGACACAGAGTTGTATGTTCTACCCATTTTATTTTGTTTTTGTGTCTGAGTGCTCTTAGCATTGACCTCCATATAGGAAATCTGTTTTTAAAGGGGACCGGTCACCCGAAAAAAATTCCAAATCCTATTTTATTCCCTTAGTCAAGAAAAATAGCCTTAAATTAAACAATATACATTATTTTAATCTTGTTTCCTTTGGCTCCTGCCTCTTTGCTATAATTATGAAATTACAGACGATTTTGTGGACAAGCCTTGCATCAACCTAAAATCTTGTTTGTTCACCAGAATGGGGGACCTGATGTCCATCCCCATGCACTGGTTACACAATTAAATGGTAAAGAGAGAGGGGAAATGTTGGGAGTGCAGAGGCATCTAGTAAGTGCTGAATGGAAAGTGAAAGTAACTGTCAGCCCCACCTCTATGCCTAAGGCATAGAGAACAGACAGGAAATATTTGATTGACAGCTGAGATTAAATGATCTTAAAACAGCTATGAATGCTTTAATTAATGTTTAATGTGAAAAGTACTTTTATTATACAGCTTTTTATGTCTGGGTGACAGGTCCCTTTTAAATCTTCTGGTTGAATTTATTTTTTCACCCATAATGTGGTTTTTATCAGCAAGTCTCCTTGTTTTAATTTTCAACTGTTTTCAAACTTTCACAGTACAGGTATGGGATCAATTATCTGGAAAGCTCCAAATTACACTCCATTTTATCCAAGTAATGAACATTTATAAAAATGATTTCCTTTTTCTCAGTAATAATAAAACAGTACTTTATACATGATCCAAACCAATACATAGTTAATCCTTACTGTATGCATTTAAATGATTTTCTAGTAGACTTCTATACAATTTGGTAAATTACAGAAAGATTCGTTATCCAAAAAGCTCCAGGTCCCAAGCAATCTGGATAACAGGTTCCATACCTGTAATAAATTATGGATCACAGAGACACAATAACTCCAAACAAAACAGAAGGTAATGCAAAAACATACATCACAGATCAAGTGATTATATATAAAATGTTACACTCTTTGTGGTACAGTTGTAGCAATTTGTGGGTGTTTTTCCCCCATCAGCTGCTTAGATGAGCGCTGAGGAGAAACCGTGAAAATGCATAACTGTTGCAACTGTGATCAGCATGCATATGGAACATTGGTTGCTATTGCTGAATATGTAATTAAATGCAATACCCTGCTTTAAAGATAAATGCCTCTTGCTTGTGCTGCCATCTTCTTTATTAAAAATGACTCATATAAAAATCAAGAGTCTTGATAAATGCTTGCAAAGGCCTTAAGAGAAACATTTTCATGAGGCACTAGTAGGCTACGAACCATAAAAAAACGTGTGCAACTGCACATTAAAGCAGAGAAAATGCGGAAAACAGTTCAGATTATTTTCACTTGAACCCATTGTTAGCTTTAATTCTTGCAACATTTCCATTAAAAGGACCGACAAAAAGCACCAAAAGCTAGACCACAGCGATTTTAGAGCATCATGCACAGCGGTTTTAAAAGGTCAATACAGTGAACCACTGCTAGTTGGCAACTTACAAGTTTTATGTCTTTTTTAATGGGCATACCACAAGGAGAAGAAATTGTATTTAAATGTAATAGGAAATATACTGGTGCTTCAAAGCCTGTGAACCCTTAAAATTTTTTATATTTTTATATGAATGTGATCATCTGGTCAATACAGTGAACCACTTGTAGTTGACAACATACAAGATTTATTTCTTTTCTAATGGGCATACCACAAGGACAAGAAATTGTAATGTGGATGTAAATGTAATAGGAAATACATGTTTTTATTGAAAAGAAAATTCAACTTATCGGGTTGTTGCAAAATTAAGTAAATCCTAAGAATTATCACATAATATGAAGGTGAAATCAGAGTCTGGTGCTTTCAGAAGACAATCAGGTTTGAGCCAAAGACCCTGTTTTATTTAAAGTCTGATCACACATAGAACACGTGTTCATGGCTTGAACAAAGGAGACATCGGAGGACCTCAGAAAAAGAGGTGTGGATGTCCATTAAGATGGAAAGGTTCCAAGATTATCTCTAAAGAGTTTGGGCTCCATCAATCAACAGTCAGACAGATTGTGTACAAAAGGAGGAAATTCAAGACCTTTGTTGCCCTACCCAGAAGTTGTTGAATGATAACTCCAACTGCAACCTCAGAGAGGTTACAAAGGAACCCAGAGTAACTTCTAAGCAACCAAAGGCCTATCTCACATTGGCGAATGCTGATGTTCATGAGTCCACCATCAGAAGAACACTGAATAGCAACGGAGTGTATGGCAAGTAGTCAGGAGAAAGCCACTGCTCTACCTCATATTTGCTAAAGATCATATAAACAAACCAGAAGGATACTGTTAGAATGTTTTGTGGATGGATGAAGCCAAAATAGAACGAGGAGTCTTACATTTGTAGACAGAAAAACACTACATTCCAGTATAAAAAAACATGACAAGAAAAAAATAGAGAGTAAAATAAGAAACAAACTGGATCTCTAGAGATGGTGGGCCATGCAGCAATAGTAAACACATATGTCCTTCTACCAAAGAATTGTTAAAGAATAATAAAATTAATGTTCAGGAATGGCCAAGTCAAAGTTCTGAGCTTCATAAAACTGAAATGTGAAAAGACCTAAATTTCACCGGTGCATGCAAGGAAACCCTCCAATATCCAAGAGCTGAAGCTGGTCTGTATGGAGGAATGGGCTTAAATGTATTTACTTAATAAATACATGTCCAAATATAATACGTTTTGTTTCATTAGGTTTTCTTTTACTTTTAGGATGTTTGAAAGGTAGATCATATTTTAGGTCACATTCATTTAAAATATAGACATTTTTAAGGGTTCACAAAGTTTCAAGCATCACTGTGTAGAAAATGTAATTTCAGCTCTTTAATGGCTAGCATCAAGTTTTGCTAGGCAATATATTTTTCCCAATAACAGTCAATAGCATGCATAAACATACAATTTGTTGTTGCCAACACTTGAAACAGCAAAACAATCGGTGGAGCACTCATGCCTAATCAGTATGTCATTCTTCCCACATCACTAACTTATAAATAATTCTTCCACAATTCCATGGATTTGTTGTGAATTGTCTCCTTATCAACTGTACAGAAAACATATAATCAGATACTATTAAGGGTTATGCTTTTTACAATTAACACCCAGATAAAATGTCTCATTTAGTTCTCACATTAGTTTCCAGAACTGATCTTTGTTTGTTTAAGCTCCATTGCAAAAAAAAAAATTAAGAATGAATATTAATTGCGCACTGGTCACCATCGCATATGGCATGAATTACTCAGATGTATTAAATAGTGAATAATGTTTGCTTACCTTTTTCTGCATTACTCGAAGCTCATCACTCAGGTTATTTTTAACTTTCATTAGCTGCTGTATTTTTGATTCAGAAGCTACCAAGGCATTTTTAAGTTCCACAAATTCTTGCACAGTGACAGATCCATCAGATAAGTCAGCTTCCAAACTCTATCACATAAAGAATGATGGTTACTCAGACAGCATGAAAGAATTCACAAGACAAGTCTGTGAAATAATAAAGTGCTTGCAAAACGAATCAAACTTGCATATGGTATGCTATTAGCTGGACAGTGTATTTTGGCCTACAGTATGGGATCTATTATTTGGAATGCCTGGGACCTGCCTTTTTTTATCCAGCTACTGTAGCCAGTGTCTCTCTCTTTTGTCGTAGGTATTTTTGGCCACTCTTGAAAAGGGGATAGCTCCTAAAACCAAAAAAAATTCCTAAACAGTATGGCTTACACATCATCGAATATCTGTATGTAGATCTTAAACATGAAAGATGCACCAAGAATATCTCAGAATTGGAGAAGATCTGCACGGAAAAGTGGCCAACGTCGCTATAAAGACATATATATGACCTATATGTACCTGCCATTTTATAACTGACATAGGCTCAGTTGTGTTAACTAAGTTTCCCAAGAAAGAAAGCAACGATAGCGAAAGTTTGCTCAGAAATGCCTGTGCTGACAATTATTCACTGGCAAAACTTCACCTGCAGAGACATAACTTCACATTTTGACAAATAATACTGATTCAGTCAAAGTAGCTATTGAAAGAAATTGGTGCATCAAATATGTCTAGGTCTGCCATACTTGCACCCAACCCACCCCCAGATGATTGTGCAAAAGTCAGCTCAAACCCACCTGGCCAGTGGTATTCAGACTGCACATCAATAGTATTTATGATCTGAAACATATTCCATTTTCTTTAGATGAAGATGAAAAAAGAATGCACACCTCTTTGCTTTGGTTTCTTTGTAAGCATGGTAATGGAAAAGTTATCTTGCAAGCATCTTTTTTATGTTATGCTGTGCAAAGACACACACACATCCCTCCACTTGGGGATCAAATCAAGCAAATATTCTCTCCTTTGGCAAGTTTGACCTTGTGTTACTAGCTATTACAAAGGGCCCATCTTTATTTAGAGGGAACTTTATGCCGCTCTTGTACCTATGTCAATCTTTTGAGGTCCATAAATTGTGCACTATTTTTCATTGAAGGATATATAACTTCGCATAACCAACAGCTCTCAAGTGAATGGATTTATGGACACTGACCTCTTCAAAACAGAAAGGCTCTTTGGTTTTAAAAAAAAAAAAAGCTTCACAAGATTATAAAATAAAGAAGTAGAATGGAAAATATGTGGGTCACAAGCGATGAGTGCCAAAAAGTGCATATTTACCTTTTCCCTATTTATTTTATTTGGAATGGTTTCCAAATCAGTTTCTTCGTCAGATGCAACACTGTCATAGTCTGGCTGGTCATTATCTTGGCTCTCATTGCTATGTTGGTTGCTAATACTTTTCAATACTAATTCAACATTTTCTAGAACAGAAGCAAATATCGGAGTTAAACAGAGATGCAAGAAACGCATCAATCATGAATTGTTCACAAATAGTCAACGGATAGAGCTTGAGCTGAAATTTTGCCTATTTTGCTAAGATCAATGTTTTTTTTGTAATTAAACAAGAGAACAAAACTACTCTGGGTTTTGCTGAGCCACTGTTGGCAGAAGAGAAGAAATTAAAACAAATTACCTGCCCACAGAAAAACCCTCTGTATAATAAGCTGATCCTTATCTCCAAAGCCAAAGGCTGTAGATGTAGTAAGTACATCCTATTTATATATTAAGTAGATAAAATATGGTCCACTTGCTGCTATGCTGTTCGTTTTCTTACAGACTTCCTGGTATTCATAAAATTTTTGCTTTGAAGTGTGATGTGACAGACAAAACACAAAAATCAAATACAGTGTAATCTATCAGAGTCCTTTCCAGGCAGGAATGAAAAGGGTAAGAGTTCAATAGCTAAAAGATCTATTGATCTTAGCTGAGGCACAAAAAACAAAGCCAGTGAACTTTTAAAATGGGACTATAAAATCTAGACCACTAATGTTAAAGAAAATAATCATGCATCAAAATATTAAAATGCATAATGTTGGGGGGGGGATCAGGTTTAAATTGTTGAATTAAATTGCTTCTATTTACAATTGGTTATCCGCACCATCTAGAAGACATCATTGTCAAATGCCAAAATTTTTTTTTAAAAATCCTCGATTCGTACGATTTTCAGATTGTGTGTGGAGCGTCCTGACTTTTGTATTGCCATTCCGATCGGTTGTTCAGTCGATCAGACAGGTAAAAAGATTTCTGTCGGCTGCCGATAATATCTCTGCATGTATTGCTAATCTGACGATCTTCAGTTGGGAGACTGTCACCAGCTTTGTCGGACATAAACTTTCATATGATTGCTGTCAGGGCAGAACATTGGCTGATCTGTTCTTTGACTGCTTTATTTGATCTGAATGGTTAGTGGCAGGTCTGGATATAAGGACGTACGATTGTTTGTGCAATATTACAGGTAGATCTTTGCGTCTATGGCCAGCTTTAGTCAGAATTAAATTGCTGTACCTTTGGAGCCAATCACTGATCCTCCCTGTTGTCTTCGCTTGGCATCACTTAAAATATCTATCACCAAAGTAGCAAATTCATGAGCATTAAAACGGGCTAGTTTCTGTCTTCCCTAAAGAAATAGAAATATAATTACATTTAAAAAAATACATAAAATAAATAAAATACATTTTCAGGCATGTCAGTTATTTAAATGTTAGATTTAAATTTCACATTTCAATGGAATCCCTTTTTTTTTGTATTTTTATTTAAAAAGGTATATTTTATAATCAAATGTAACTACACAAGCTGTACATCTGAGATCATCAACGAACAAATTTTGTCTTTGATTTTTCTCCTTCCTGAGTGTTTAATATAATATTATTATACAAAACACTTTTTTTGGATAGTAGTTCCCACTTAAAGAAGGAAAAGGCTATGAGAACTTGGGGGTGCCAAATGTTAGGCACCCCCAAGTGTTTTTATCGACTTACCTGTAACCCCAGACCGGTGCTCCTGTCGGCAGAAAACTGCACCAGCCTGGGGTTATACTAGTGAGCACCATGGAGTGATATAGTTCTGTCTTCTTCCGCACATTCACAGCAGTGCAAAAAGCCAAACTTTAACTTCAAATTCAGCTATTTCATTCGACTGCGCATGCGAATTCCCCGGTAAATTTGAAGATTGAAGAAGACGGAAGTGGTGCTCACTGGTATAACCCCGGGCCGGTGCAGTTTTCTGCTGATAGGAGCCTGGGGTTACAGGTAAGTCAATACAATCACTTGGGGGTGCCTATCATTTGGCACCCCAAGTGCTCCTAGCCTTTCCTTCTCCTTTATGGCAATAATTTAAGTCTAACATCTGGTAGGGTGCAACTGCAACTTCTGAAAACTACATTCATGCTGACACTACCTGTCATTGTGTATAAGTGTTCAGACATATAGAATAACAATCCAGCTTGCACCAAAAATTGGTTCCTCCTTTGAAGTGTCAGTATGGCCTAAAATGAACGCCAGTGACAAATATCAAATACAGTGACTGGGCTTTATAGTTTTAATTGAAGGGGTATTTCACCTTCAAGTTGATTTTTAGTATGTTCTAGAATGACCAATCCTAAGCAACTTTTAAATCGTCTTCATTATCTATTTTTTATAGTTTCTGAATTATTCCATTTTTCTGCCTTCTGCTTTTCAGCTTTCAAATAAGAGTCACTGACCCCATCAAAAAAAACAAATGCTCTTTTAAGCTACAAATGTATTGCTATTTACACTTTGTATAACTCAACTTTCTTTGCAAGCCCTCTACTATACATAATTCAGTCTCTTATTCAAATCAATGCATGTCGCTAGGGTAATTTTGACCCTTGCAACCAGATTGCTGAAACTGCAAACTGGAGAGCTGCAGAATAAAAAGCTAATTAACTATAAAAAACCACAAATAATAAAGAATTAAAATGAATCACAAATTGCCTCAGAATATCACACCCTATGTCATTCTAAAACTCAAGTGAACAACCCCTTTCATAAGTACACCATTGTACCGTTCTCAAATGCAAAATTACAGGAGTCATTTACTCTCTTTAGTATTAGTATAAAACTGGCTCCCAAACATGGCTAATTAATTTAGCAGTATAAGTATGGATATGGGATCCATTATCTGGAAATCCATTTTCCAGAAAGCTCTAAAACATGAGAAGGTCGTCTCCCATAAAGTGTAATCAAATAATTAATTTTTTTTTTTAATAATTTAAATCTTTTGGTAGGCATAAGGTATAGTGCTTCAAACTACAAAAAAGACCCCTAATGCAGTAAAACCCAGGTTATGAACATTTTGGATAACAGGTGCCATACTATTTCATACATAATTGCTATTTGATAAACTGTGCCTTCAGGCAAATCATTTTTATGGCAATTGAGGCTCCACATTTCATAAATCAAGGGCTTAAAGGAGTAGGCCCTCTTCCCTCCTTGTTACTTAACCCTTCTTCCTGTGAATTCCACTGGACAAGGCGTGGGAGGAGGGGTAAGTAACAGGTTAGGGGTAGGAGGGAGAGGGTTTTTTTTTTCAGATACAGGTTGAATTCTCCTTTAATGATCCAACAAAGTAGGTAGTAGTAGTGTATAGAGTCAGTGTTGGATTGACAATAAATGGGGCTCAAAGCAGGGTAGTGATTTTCGGGCCCCTGCCTTCCACCACCTAAAACTACAGCTGTAAATGCACCTTTTTAACTGCTTGTGCAGCAGTGGTGTAGGAAATTATTAAAAGGCAGGCAGCACCAATAAGGTCCATCCATGCTTTTAATTTTAATATAAATAAAATAAAGTTGTCCTATTGCCCTAAATATGTGCCCACTGTATAGTTGAGTTGCCATATGTTAGAAAATGTAGGGGGGAAGGAGGGTAACCCCCCCAAAAAACTATCACCCTACAAAAGGTAAAAGACGCCAGCGTTTTTTGGGACTTAGAAAAAATTTCTGACCTGGCGAAGTAACGTCTAGCGCAAGAGGTAATGTTCAGTAAAATGTTCATCTTATTCAATTGGCGTAGTTACGTCCCTTCGCCAGTGCGTTACTTCGCCTGGCGTAAGGGTGCGAAGTTGAGAAAGTCTATCTACTTCGGCTAGTGAATTTTCGCCAGGGACACTGTTCGTAAATCGGCAAAGCTGCAAATTGACGTCACGCTGGCGAATTAGCGCTAGCGTTAGATGCTTCGCGCTTTAGTGAATTTGCACCATGGTCTCCCCAGCCATTTCTTAACATATTGTGACCCTAAGCATTCCAGGATTTCATGACAAACTCAGTGCAGTACAATCTTTTCATGCTACATATTGGCCATCAGCATTAAATGGAACCATGTGGTGCCCGATTTTCTTGTCAAGACAGCCCAACATTAGCAGAGCTCAGCAAATGCTCCCCTAATAAATCCAGGCAGTTCAGAATGTGTCAGGTCTTATACTGTATATAATGTAAGGAGTGATGTTACAGTATTGTAACACAGTATTGTAATACAGTGAGGTATAACAATTAGTACAGCTAAACAAAAGAATAATATACTCAATTAATTGGAAAATCGTAAAAATGTTTTTGTAATATTAACTTTAAAATTTGTTAATAGGCATTTTAACTTGCCTGGTTCCGTGTGGAGGAATACTCTGGATTTACTGGAAGAAAAGGTACAACGGTGGTTTCTGTTACAAGGGTACTGTGATTCTGAGTGGCCAGCCACACTACAAAATGTAAAAATATAAATGAAATACAATCAAGACTAATGCATGCATGGTAACATCACAGAATTCAGAAAATAAACATCACTGCTAAGAAGCAAACATTTGTAATAAGATTTATTATTTGCAAGATACTGATGGGCTGAGGAATATATTTTACAGCATGACAATTCAAGCATTTTGAACACAAAGAATGAAAACATTTATTCCCATTCAATGATATTTTCTAAATCACTGCAAATAATACATAAAGGGGCAGATTTACTAAATTCACATGAATGATTCGAAATTCGATCGAATTTACAAAAAGATTCAAATTCGACTTTTTTGGGTACTTCGACCATCGAATTTTAAAAAATCCGACCTATTCGAATGATTCAAATAAAAATCTATTACTTACCCTTTAAAAAAAATTTGATTACCTAGTTCACCAGATTGAACGTACCGAATTGTTGTATAACCCTATGGGAAGCTCCAATGGGGTTATTTCAGCATTTTAAAATCGAATAAAAAAAATTTGATCAAATGGCTAAAATCGTTCGAACCGCTTGATTCGAACAATTCGAGTGTTCAATCAAATTTTTAATATTCGATAGTTCGTTCGAATTTCGTTATAACCCTTCAAATTCGATATTCGAATTTGAAGGGTTAAAATTCGATTATATTTCGACCAAAATTCGATGGTCAAATTCGAGGGTTAATTAACCCTCAAATTCAACCAATAGTAAATCTGCCCCTAAGAGTGTACAAGCATGGGTTTTGTGAGAATAAAACGTAATAACTTTATTGTATTACTTTGTATGTACCCATTTGTGTGAATGAAAATACATTTAACAGGAGGGATAAAATGATACGGATATGAAAACACACTTTAAAATATGAATGTACATGAAATCGCCTATAGATCATGCTGATACATGTTTTTAGGGTATAGGTCTGTTTTTCTAAGTAATTGTTACTAATCCTGACCTGTTACTAATCCTGAATGTCATGCCAACCTGACTGTCTTTTCTCAACCTGTCCGTTTCTAATGCTAACTAACTTCTACTGCACAAATATGGCAGCCTGGACATAGAGGGACATGGGAGGGGGTCATATGGGTAATGCAAAAGCATCAAGCAAATACTTTAAGGCAAAATTATAAATAGCATGCAAAGACAATGTTATAATCGGTGCAAAAATGGGTTTGAGTTCCTGGGTTCAGTAACTCATAAATAAGGTTAAAAACAAATTACCTGCATCGGTTTCCCGCCTGTCAACCTCATCATAAACATCCATAGCAAGTTCTTCAAATAAGTGATTACTTAACTGGCAATAAAACGATAAATATTTTATAATAAAGCCACTGTACATCATAATTTCATAAGACATATTGTATGATTATTGCAATACAACACATTATGGACTGGGTAACATGGCTAAAGCCCCAAAAGACAAGGTAGTTAGCCAACAGTCATGTAGTAGAGTGTATTCTAATAAAGTAACCCAGCTTCACTTGTGGGGCCTCTTTTATAAATTTGTTAAAGCAATGCTGATAGATCATTATATCATTTCTAAATAATGTAAATGTGCCATCACCAGGCCCCCATATCCTGGTTATAGCATTTAGTTTTATTAAAATGTATGTATTTTTGAACAGCCCAAATATACAAACCTGATTCCTTGTAAATCACCTATGTATACTTATTGCTAGTTCATTAGAGGAAACAGCAACCCAGCTTCTTTAAGTGTTTCAATAATAGTCAGATTTACATTTTACAGCTGCTGTAGATACAGTATTTTGATAAATCTAAATGCCATACCCAGGATATCAGGTCCTGACGAAGGGACTTAACTTAGTTAGTAATTTGACTCTGATCTTCCAGTATTGCTTTAAAGGGGTGATTCACCTTTAAGTTAACATTTAGTATGTTATAAAATTACCAGTTCTGATTATTTGTTATAGTTTTTTTTTTTACTCATTTTACTTTTTTTCTGACTCCAGATTTTAAATGGGGGCCACTAACCCCATCTATAAAACAAATGTTCTGAAAAGCTACAAAGATTGTTACTGCTACTTTTTATTACTGATCTTTCTATTCATTCCTCTTCTATTCATATTCTAGTCTTCTATTAAAAAATGGTTGCTGGGGTAATTTGGACCCTAGCAACAAGAATGCTGAAATTGCAAATGGCAGAGCTGCTGACTGAAAATCGAAATAACTTGAAAATCACATGTAAAAACCAATTGCAAATTGTCTCACAATGTCACTATCTACATCATAATAAAAGGTAATTTAAAGGTGAACAACCCCTTTAAGCCTCAAGTTGGTGACTGGTTCTCCATAGATGGCAGTAGCTGCTCTTTCATAGCCTTATGTCAAGTGGCAAAACACTGCATTCAGTCCTGGTAGCTGGAGGAGGAGAAATAAGTTGAATAAATATTACAAATGCTGAGAGAGCATTCCAGGTTCTAAAATCTACAAAGCAACAGTGACAAAGTACAATTAATGAGTTCCATTACATGCATGGCAACCTCAACACTAGAAAATGAATTTTAACTGAACTCATGCACAACAGCAGACTGAGTTAATCCCCAACAATTCAAAGGATTCAAATGGATTATTTTAAATGTGTCATTTTGTACTGAAATCAAAAATCAAGACCGACTACACAAATAATGCATTCTCTAGACCAGTACAATTTGGCACTTATATTGTTTTTATACCAATTGTTTGGATTATGTTATTATTCACTATATTAAGCAGTCCAGTTGGTATGTTATGCAAAGTGTCATTTTCAGGGCAGCTAACAAGCAACCACAGCTTGCATTAATCTCCAAACATATTGAATTAGAATTTATAATGAATACTTTAGGAATGAGAGGATATGTTTATTTTAAAGGGGTTGTTGACCTCTGAGTTAACTTTTAGTATGATGTAGAGAGGAATATTCTGAGACAATTTGCAATTGGTTTTCATTTTTTATTGTTTGTGGGTTTTATAGTTATTTAGGTTTTTATTCAGCAGCTCTCTAGTTTGCAGTGTCAGCAATTTGTTTTCTAGGGTACAAATTACCCTAGCAACCCTGCATTGATTTGAATAAGAGACTGGAATATGAATAGGAGATGGGCTGAATAGAATGATACGTAATAAAAAGTGGCAATAACAATACATTTGTAGCCTTACAGAGCATTTGTTTTTAGATGGTGTCAGTGACTCCCATTTGAAAGCTGCAAAGAACAGAAGAAAATAGCATATCATTAAAAAAACTATGAAAAATAAATAATGAAGACTAATTGAAAAGTTTCTTAGAATTGGCCTTTCTACAATATACTAAAAGTTAACTTGAAGGTGAACCACCCCTTTAAGCAAAAGGATACTGAGAGACACAAGTTGAAGAAGTGCTGCTTCACTGGTGCACAGACTTATGGCTAATTTCATCAATGTTTAGCTGTCATTAAGGGCTCTTACACATGGCAGTTTTTACCTCAACTCCCCTGCATTGTACTTTCTTCCTTTCAGCCGCAGGGGAGCACAGGAGCAGACAGTCAATTATTTTGAAGGGGGCTGTACTCACACCGAATGAAGGTTGGGATGCAACATGCTGCGTCCCAACCTGCGTTTGGCAATTACATGCGTCAATGTGTACAGCCTCCTTCAAAATACTGTGTCTACTCCTGCGCTCCCCTGCAGCTGAACAGAAGAAAGCCCAATGCAGGTAAAAACAGCTGTGTGTAGGAGCCCTTAAAAGGCAGGTATGGACAGTTGCATGAATTAGGCATGAGTTCAAAAACAGGATTAAACATGTTGTGATGAATGCACAAATATGACCCCACATGGGCCCCATGTGATCTTCTAACATAGATATTAATAATGTTACTATGAACAGTAATTTATAAGTGAATAGGTTTCATGACTCATACACATGGATATTAAATACTCACAAACTGAAGTTTCTTCTTAGCTGCTTTGGCCAGTTCTGATACGTCGAGACTGCTGCAGAGGAGAAAGATTTAGAAATACCACAACACGACAGATTGTTCAAATAAAATAAATATTTAATCACGTATTACATCACCAAAACCTAACGCAGAGGAAAGACTTCTCCATGTATGACCTCCCCTTTTACACCAAAGGCACAAATACGCTCATAATCAGACTACACTTTTTCATGCCAGGTAATTTTGTCTGCACACAATGCAATTTTCAGAACGGTTGTACGGGTATATAACATTACTGGTCTGTTGGAGTTTCAACCAGAAAATGAGAAAAATGGAGTTCATTGGCCGATGTCTGCTTGTAAGAGACCGTAGGTTTACTGAAGCACACATTCCATTTTAGCCTATAGAAGTACATTTCAAGCATATTTACGCCAGTGTTAAAGCTTTTAAAAATGCTATGTGTGCCCTTGGCATTATGATGTCAATATAAATAGTAAAAACACAGTTGGGCCTTCCTTTGTACAGACATTGAAACTTAATGAATGAATGCCATTTTTACTCCATGTCACATGTATGTGACTTTGATTTTATTATGCTTCAATGTAAAAGTAACAATCAGAATTGCCACCAACACTGACATGCACATTTTTGTTGACTCTCTGAGAGATATTTGGACAGTCTCGCTACTGCCCTTTTTTTTTTATTAACCATTAGTTTTGAAGTGTCAGCAAAGCTCTGCTGGAATTGAAAAAGTCTGAAAACCACTGCTCTGTTATCTGGTGGTGAAACATACTATTACAAACATGTTGCACTTCTTTTGCAGGTTATAGAGTATAAGCAGAATTACAACCACAATAGCAAATTTAATTTTAAAGGGAAACTGTCACCCAGATATAAAAGGCTATATGATAAATGTACATTTAAAATTAAACCCATTGTTTTATTAAAACATCCATTCCTGTTATAAATATATTTTAAAAAAAGTCAGCTGACAATCATATACTATCTTCCCAACCTCTATGTCACAGCAATCGCTTTCCATTCTTCCATCTTTGACCATTACAACACTCCTCACATTCCCCCTCTTTATTCACTGTCTTTAATTGTGTAGCATGTGCATTAGGTTCCTCAATCTGATGCAGCCATACACAATATTTTTGTAATGATGTGAAGCTTGCCTTAACAACACCGATATTGATATTTGCTGGTTTGCGGTGATTGTGAATTAGAAGACGGAAGGATTTAAATACATTTATAGTGTTTATTAGAAAGTTTATTTTGCACTACTAACATGAAAGAATATGATTTGGATTAATTTGTTAGGATGGCAGGTCCCCTTTAAAAGGGGATTTAGTATTAATTACTCAGTTGTATCTAACAATGAAAGGTGTAATCACTTCGACCTACAGAACTTTCCTTCCAAAATGAGCATTTGTATGGATGGTTCTCAAGGGACTTGGAAGTGGGGAGGAAGAATGTCTACGAACCCCAGATGGTAACCTGGAGGAGCTGATTTCTCATAACCAGGGGTGAGCTGCAACAATGCCTCCCTGAATGATGCAGCCAACCTCCTACAGGTGATGGTGCGGCTAGTGTTCTATGGTAGTAATGCGGAAGGAGGCAAGTCTGCCAACTTGGTTTGGAACAGTCTGTTTTGCCAGTTGGATTCAAAACGATTCTGGTAACGAATTTGGAGCCTGCATTTTGTGGCAAGAATCCTCGGGGGACCGGGAGGGTAAAAAAAAAAAAAACAACCACAATAGGAAAGCAAGACATTCCATGGCTGAGGAAGCAAGGTGCACTTCCCTCCTGTGGCCTGATTGATGATATTATCTAGTTCAAGTCCGGAAAGCAGCTTGCCCTTGAATGGTATGGTAGTCAGAGTTTTAGAAGAGAGGTCTGCAGATCAGAGTTTAAGCCATAAAGTGCGTTGATATGTAACTCAGTGCGATTCATTACTTGTAAGGCGACAAGGGATGTCTCACAGATGTAATAATTGACCTCATTGATCTGTGTGGCCACTTCTAGAAATTCTTGTCTGGGCGTACCAGAATCAATATATTTAAGACATTGAGACATTTTGTGCATACAGCTACTAAAAAATGCCTTACCCTTTAAACAACAGGGATTGTTTGTCCATATATTGCAATATATTTAAGCTGGCCAACTACGTCAAAGTCATCCCATATCTGGCCAGTCCTACTCTCAAAATTGCATCTGATTCATTAAGAATTCTATTACTTCATTATACATTTTACAAAGGGACTAAGTTTTACCTGCAACTTACTTGCTGCTTTCAAAGTAAAACTCCCAATCTTGGTTGCCCTTTTATTAGACACCAGTGGGATCACCTGACTATAGCTGGGAAGGGTGGGGGCTACAACAAGGAGCTGGTCACTGCAAACAAGGAAAAGTTGTGCCTCCCTATTGCTTAATTATACATTTGCTTAATTATACATTTTACAAAGGGACTAAGTTTTACCTGCAACTTACTTGCTGCTTTCAAAGTAAAACGCCCAATCTTGGTCGCCCTTTTATTAGAATTCTTAATGAATCAGATGAAAATTGAGCGTAGGACTGGCCAGATATGGGATGATTTTGACGTAGTTGGCCAGCTTAAATATATTGCAATATATGGACAAACAATCCCTGTTGTTTAAAGGGTAAGGCATTTTTTTAGTATCTGTATGCACAAAATGTCTCAATGTCTTAAATATATTGATAATGGGTTGAGTGCAGAGGACCTCTTGTATTTGTCTATATGTATTTTGTGGTCACAGCCTCATTGCACCCCCGCCTAATGGTTTTAAAAATTAGTGGTGAGCACAATTTTTCCTTGTTCGTACCAGAATTAAATACCATTAACGAGCCCTTCCACCTCAGAACACGAACAGGCAGCACAAATACAGGAGCCTCTGAGGAAGTGCAAGGTCCAGAAACGCGTTAGGCTAAACAATATTGACTTAAGTGTTTTTACTTTATTGATGTTGTCTAATAAAAGCTTTAAAAATATTCCTTTATTTGTGCTGCCTGTTCGTATTCTGTGGTGGAAGGCCTCAGAAGGAATCTATACTGATCACCTCTGAAGGAGTGTCCCAAGGAAGGATCCGTAGAGACATCATGGAAGACGGAGCAGAGAGATACTTAGATCAGAAGCATTGCAGGACAGGAGGGAGCACTGGCTGGTTGAAGGAGAAGAATGCAGAGTAAAGGTGGCCATAGACATAACAATTACGATCTTTCTCGGAAAAGATCTTTCCAAGAAAGATTGTTCCTTTTAAACATGCGTAGATCTGAATCGTCAGATATACCAGTATAAGCAATAGACTTCTACCTGTATCTCACAATTCAGCACTAACAATGGGTGATGTTAAGGGTGGCTTCAAAGGTATCCGATCAAAATTTTCTGTCCAGCCCGATCAAAGATCCGACCGATATCTACATTTTCTGATGATAATGGTCGGCTCATTTCGCACCATACACGAAAGGAATATGGTACAAAAATTTTTTCATATGATATTATCTTTGTGTCTTTGGCCGCCTTAAAGGAAAACCTCAAGAGCACAAAGCCATGATGTTTTTGTAAGTAGAAACCAAAAATGCAAGAGTTTGTATTACATGGGATAATGCACTATTTGTGTTATCTTTGTTCTTCCAAGGGCTGCTAGCGTATGGGACCTGGTGGTGATTAACTACTGCTGGGAGATTTATTGCTATTACAACAGACAGAGAACATCTTCACAGTGACTGTCCAAGCTTAATGGACATTTTGTGTATTAACCCCTGACATTCCAATATATGAGGAATAATTCAGGTTTTTTTGGGAGGGCGTTTTTTGTATCAAATCATATTTAGTGAGTGGAAACTCAATGTGATCACCTTACCACCAGCGAGCGTGCGCGACACCTTTCCAGAAGGCAGATTCAGCAGCGGTTCATCACTGTAGGGGGGCAGGGGAGTTGGAGGGGGCCCTGGACAGCAGTCCCGGTGGGCCCCGGGCCCCCCAGTCCGACCCTGGTAATAACCGTATGTTGATGTGCTGTAAAGGTAGACAGGGCAATCGGCAGAGTGAAACACCAGGTTTATTCTGGTGGTACTCACCCTATAGGACATTGATGGGTCCCTGCTGCAATAAAGTGAGCAGCGTGCATGTGCTGGATAGACCCCAGATCCTTGTAGAGGAGATGCAGATACCATGTAGGGGGTAGCAACAAAGATGGGAAATCCTTGGGGAGTGCTCTGGGTCCACCAGTGGAGCTGGCCAAAGAAATTGTCAGACAACACGACAAGAGGTCCTGTCTCCTTGAGGACACTGAAAAAACGGAGCCTCAGGCAGCTAGGCAGGGTGTATAGCATCAGTGGGAGGAGCTCTTCTCACAGTGTCCTGCCACCTAGTGGTGGACACTATACCCCATGGTTCCCAAGTTCCACAGACACAGCAGAGACAAACTTTTCATTTAGCATCCATGAAACAAAATATTGAAACAATATAGCAGAAAGCCAGTCATTAGAATTCTGCTACAATAATTCAGAACCAGGAATGAGCTCAGTTCTTGTGACAAAAATTCAAGCCCCATGTTTAATCATGCATATATGGAAAAACATGTATTAGAAAGTGTTTACTTACAGCCGTCTTATTTCCATTTGAACAGCAAAGGAATAAAGGACAAATTCATATTATAGATGATGCATTTCACGCAAAAAGATAACCATTCAGTATTTCCATGAGATTAACCCTCATAACAAAGATGCTATTTAGATGGAAGTGCAGCAGTCCTGCAGCTGTCTATCTCCAATGTAATTTTAAAACAAGAGCCCTGCAACAGCTGAAATTATTTGCAATATAAAATGCTTTAAAGAGAAAGCTCATTGCACAAATATTTGTGTTTTTTTCCCCACTTTGATCCTCTCAGATAAGTTTTCCTATATTTTATCTGAAGGCACACAATGAAAAATTCTGAGCAAAATATTAGATGCTTAAGAGTCTGTATAAGAGCAAAGCACAACATGTAAAATGTTCATGTCAGCCCATGCCATGCAGCTTCTCACATCCAAGCCCACATCGAATGCTCTGGATTAAAGAGAAAGTTTGCTTTTATTTCCTGTCCACCCAATCACTAACTAAATCTGGCCTCTATTTTCAGGCCACGCCTGGTATGTGTGAGAACTTTGTGTGATAATTATTTTGTGTATTTTCAGCAATACACACGCACAACCCTCTTCATAGTAAAACATTTATAAGCACATCAATAGCAATCTTACCTGTCAGCCATCTGGGGTATAATGAAGTGCTGACGATTCTTATGATCTGAAAGAAATAAGAATGTAATAGAAAAAATGTAGGACCTTACCATAATTACATTGATTACTTAGGAATTGTCCAACCTGCCTGCCCCAACCTTTTTCTGAACGTTAACTCCCACTATCCAAAATCACTGCTATACACACGTTATAATCTTCCACTTTAATTTTGCTTAAAGGATAACTAAACCCTTGACCACCCCTCCACCGCCCTCCTCACAGTAGCTATAAGTGGCAGAAATCCCCTTTTCTGCTGATCTGTTAAAAATCTGTACTTAGGAATTCAAAAGCACCATCTTCTGTCTGCTTATGATCATCTTCTGTAGAGCAGATCTTGGAAGAGCATGTGCAGTTCAAACTATGTCCTGAATCAGCTTCTTCTGTACAAGATCGGCAACGATAGAAGATGATTAGAAAACTGACAGAAGATGACTCCTTTGAACACTGGCGCACAACTCTGCAGATATAAAACAGATTAGTATACAGGGGGTTTTCTGAAAAGAATACCTGCTGCAGGGAAGGAGCTGGGGGGGGGGCAATGGAGGGGGAGCCGAGGAGAGGGGTGATGGTGGCATGGGTTTAGTTCACCTGTAAGTTACTTTGCCAGAAATACACAGTAGATCCATGCTATGAGGAAGTTCAACTCACCTGGTTTCCTCCCACATAAATAAAATGTTAATCGGTCCGTAAGCTCATGCTGTATTTCTACAAGCCGATCAGCTAACTCATGATGTCCACCTTGCCTAAAGAAAATTAAATACTAAGTAGTCAAGACTGATAAGTGCCCAGGTATCAAATGTTCTGCAACAGATTTTGTTTCTCCGCTCCAGTTAAAAAGATATGGGCTATATATGGTACCTAGAACAGAAGCTCCTGAATATTACTTTATATCACTACAAATATTACGTGTGTCATGCACCTACTGCAAGAACAGGAAGCTGCATGGGCATTGGAGCCCTTTGCCAAGCAAGCCTCTTATGGGGAAGTACTCTTGATAAAGGTCCCCAAGGGGACAGAACTGTTGGGGGCATATGACAAATGTTCACGAAAAAGGAAGTCCGGGTCATCTCATTAATTTATGCATTAACATTAAAAAATAGCACTGTTTGTGTATATGTAGTTAACATAAACAGTATAGGTCTGAGGTGAATGTCTGAACAGATAAATCAAGGAAAAAAAAAAAAAGACTATTGTGAAACGTGCATCCATAATTACTACCAACCTTGCATAGTCAATAGGCGTTTTGCCAGCAGAATCGGGTGTGACAGGATCTGCACCATATACTGCTAGTAGCTCAGCCTGAAGGATCTGACCCGCTTTAGCTGCAACATGAAGAGGTGTGCTACCTTTTTCCTGTGAAAATTGTAAAACAATATGTTGGTCTGGTTGATGGACCATAGATTTACATATTGCAGGACACAGGCACTGACCCTCCCCATTGATTCCACATTTCCCCATGGTAAAACACAGAAAGGGTTACATAGGGCTATGCACCCCCTCTATTAATATGTTCCGGTTTTAATTTAACATGTCTAGTTCTTCAAAGTATTGTGGGTGGAGGAAAAGGCAGTTAATAAAACAAACTCCTCTTTACCTGTAAGCCCCAAGACATAAACTGCAGCTGGATGAAGGGGCTTGTTTCAGGAGCTCATTAAATCTGTATTTAAAACATTTGATACTCATTGCAGGGGGGAGTAGGAGACATGGTAAAAGGTACACATTCCTTAATGGGGGCATAAACTGCATTTATCTTGCTCATAAAACAAAGTTTTGCTTTTATCTAAGGAACCAAACTCTGCTTCAAGGGCAATAAAATGCAGTCCTCCGTGTTTCCAAACAACCTCTTGGAGTATGATAATGCAACCCCCACGGTTGTGTACTGGACTGGACTATGGAGTGAAAAGTGATTCCATTTTTGGGCTCATAAGAGAGTAGTATTAAAATATATCTGTAAATTAAAAGGTAACCTAAGGTTACAGAGCAGTCCCAAAACCATATATATGCAAAAGACTACAGTTTAGAAATGCAACTCAAATATCCAGATTTGTTGTTTTTTTTATTTTGTTTTGGGTTTTTTTTTAGAGAGAGGAGATTACCAGAAATGTTACATGTTTTACTGATCATCAAGTCGAAAAGAGTAAGCAAATGAAACAGACCTCTGGATGTTTTTGGATCGATGCATTCTAAATTAGTTGACAGTGGGAAGGTGCTAAGAACTTGGATCCAGATATGGAAAGCTCTTTAGATGACAATGAGAATGTATTAACACAAATCAAGTACAGTGGCACTGGCCTTGACAGAGTATAAATTGTGTGATATTCAAAAAGCACAAAGACACACGTTAAGAGGTTTTATACTACTTCAATGAATTATTTGCTAGGTACAGTTATAAATATCTGTTCTAGCTAAAATTCTATATCAGTATACCTTGCAAAACTGGCAGTCATAACATATAGTGTTTCACTGCAATATGTTCAGTCTGCTTAGACATGTTTCCTTATACAGAACAAATTACTGACAAGGATACTTACCGGATTAAAAAAATTTGCTTGTGCCCCCAAGGACAGTAATCTAAGACAGGTCTCCAGGTTCCCAGTTCTCACACTTGAGTGAAGTTGCTGGATGTAACAAAACACAGGATAATGAAGAGGACATCTCAATGAGTATAGTACACAGTTAATAACATACACTGTTAAGTATAGCAAACAAAATAAATTAAAGACTATTATTCTTTTCTCCTTAACATTCAAATATGGGTCAATTACCCTGAATGCTTAGGACTTGGGTTTTTTCCTGACAAGGGGACTGTGTAAAATGGCTTAAAATCCTTAAATGTGAATTTAACTGAAAAATTAATACTGCATAGAAGATTTGTTTAAAGCACAAAATGGAACCTGAATCCCAATTTGCATATTAAATTTAGAAAGAATGGAAAAAGTGCAAACACAATTAGTTAAATTAGACCCCTGGTCTTTCCAGCTATGCAATTTAACTACTGTTCTGTGCTGCCAAAAAGGTATTTCCACTAAAAGCGAATTAATTATATCAGCATAGTGTCCATAATGGTATCTGTGCAGTGGGAGCAAAAGCTGGGTGTTTTGCTTCTATGCATAAACCTTGGCAAATTGAATGACCTTTGACCTTGAGTTCTAAAAACACAGCAATTCTGTGCCAGTGCCCCATTCAGTATTGGGCCCACTTAAAGGACCAGTAACAATAAAAAATGTAATAGTTTTAAAGTAATAAAAATATAATGCAGTGCTACCCTGCACTAGTAAAACTGGTGTATTTGACTCAGAAACACGACTATTGTTTATATAAATAACCTGCTGTGTAGCAATGGGGCAGCTATTCAAAGGAGAAAAGGTTCAGCAGCGGATAACACATAAGCTCTGTAGAACATAATGTTATCTGTTATCCATTATTTATCCTGTGCCATGTAGCATTTTTTCAATTCCTGCCATTGCTACACAGCAGCTTGTTTATATGAATTATAGTAGTGTTTCTGAAGCAAACAGATAAGTTTTATCAGTGCGCAGCAACAGTACATTATGTTTGATTACTTTTAAATCACATTTCTGGTATTACTATTCCTTTAAAGGGGTTGTTCACCTTTGAGTTAACTTTTAGTATAATGTAGAGAGTGATATTCTGAGACAATTTGCAATTGGTTTTCATTTTTTATTGTTTGTGGTTTTTGAATTATTTAGTTTTTTATTCAGCAGCTCTCTAGTTTGCAGTGTCAGCAATTTGGTTTCTAGGGTACAAATTACCCTAGCAACCTTGCATTGATTTGAATAAGAGACTGGAATATGAATAGGAGAGGGACTGAATAAAATGATAAGTAATAAAAAGTGGCACTAACAATACATTTGTAGCCTTACAGAGCATCT
This sequence comes from Xenopus borealis, assembly GCA_024363595.1. Taxonomy (NCBI): domain Eukaryota; kingdom Metazoa; phylum Chordata; class Amphibia; order Anura; family Pipidae; genus Xenopus; species Xenopus borealis. Next base: position 131,282,506 of record CM044432.1, read on the forward strand.
GTTTTTAGATGGTGTCAGTGACCCCCATTTAAAAGCTGCAAAGAAAAAGAAGAAAATTGCAAATCATTAAAAAACTATGAAAAATAAATAATGAAGACCAATTGAAACATTTCTTAGAATTGGCCCTTCTACAATATACTAAAAGTTAACTTGAAGGTGAACCACCCCTTTAATTTATTCATTAATGACTTGGGAGATGTTTAGAAATGTATCCTTGTTTGCAGATAACAAAACTATGCAACCCAATTAATTCCACCCAGGATGCAGCATCCTTATAGCAAGATCTTAAACTAGCTATCTGGATATCTTCATGGCACAAGAGATTAAATGTTGATAATTGTAAAATCATGCACCTGAGATGTAAAAATATTCAAGCCACTTATACCCTTAATGGGACTGCACTAGGCAAAACCATAATGGAGAAGGACCTTGGAGTCCTTGTAGATGATAAACTTGGCTGTAGCAAGCAATGTCAGTCAGCAGCATCAAGGGCCAATAAGGTTTTGAGCTTTACTAAAAGGGGCATATATTCGCAGGAGGTGGGGGGTCATTCTTCCACTGTACTGAGCACTGTTAAGGCCCCATCTAGAATATGCAGTACAGTTTTGGTCTCCAGTGATCAAAAAGGACATTATTGTATTAGAGAGGGCACAGAGAAGGGCAACTAAGCTGGTAAAAGGTATGGGAAATCTTAGCTATGAGAAAAGACTGGATAAACTGGTGTTGTTAACCCTGTAGAAGAGGCACTTAAGGGGTGATACGATAACTATGTATAAATATATAAGGGGATCACATAATAATCTCTCGAATGCTTTATTCACAGTAGGTCTTTCCAGCTGACGATAGGTCACCCATTCCGATTAGAAGAAAAGAGGTTCTGTCTAGTGTCTACATATTCAGAAGGGTTTTTTTTACAGTGAGAGCTGTGAAGATGTGGAATTCTCTTCTTGAATCAGTTGTACAGGCTGATACATTAGATAGCTTTAAGCAGAGGTTGGATGGCTTTTTAGCAAGTGAGGGAATACAGGGTTAAGGAAGATTTACAATTGTAATTTGATCCAGGGACTGGCCAAATTGCCATCTTGACGTCAGGAAGGAATTTTTGTTTATTGTGTAAAGACTTAAAAGGTTAAACTTTGGATATGTTTTTTTTCAGCCTAACTTAATATGTTACTATATAATATATGCCATATGGCACAATTATACAGGACAGTGTATTCCATAGTGTGCTTGATGTGTAATTGTATATTTGATCAGTGAATTTGGCTTAAAGAATATTAGAGACACATATGTACATTATAAAAAATACAATATAAAACACAGTTTCATATTTAAGTCTCAAACACCAGTGTGTCTTATGGTCCTCATTATTGTGCAGATTACACAGGTTCTAACCAAATTAAAGCAGACTATGAACATTTTGCAGCCTATTACAGCTCAATTACTTTAATAAGAATTGAATATTTACAATAAAGCCTGTCGACATATCATGAAGAAAATAAACAGTATTTATTAGCCTTCAACCATGGGTGCAAAAAAAAAAGAAAGTGACTGTATGCCGTAAGGCTAAATCGGATAATTACGACTCACTGTGTACAGTCCAATAACATTTGCAAAAATACATCTTTAAAAAAATCAACATGATAAAACAAAGACATTATCTCCATTCTCAACAAAACATCTTCTCTACATTGTTACACTCTGCTGAGCATTGAGAAATAATGCAGTATTACATTACAATGTGCCCTCAAGGCACATTATTACAGAGAACATGTTTTGCCTTCACAGATTAATGACCAATAGTACAGTACTTAAACGAGTTTAAACATCTTTGTAGAATTACAAAACGTGTTTACCTTACTGAGGTCTTTGGCTGTAACACTATCGTCATCACGGCAGGGTAAGCGGTGAACAAATGCCAGCATTTGATACTTTGCTCTAATAAATTCTGCTTTGTTAGGACTGAAATTAAAAAGAAAAAAAAAAAATCTAAAATTTATATTAGGAAAGCACAGCCTTCATTATTTTTATTTAACAATAGAATATTTTTCACACTTGGCAAGATGTTCCAGGAAAGAAAACAAAAACAAGGGTTGGATTTAATTCCCAATGATACTGGATATATCATCAGTCCTGCAAGACATATGGAGGCAAATTCACTAAAGCGCAAAGTGTCTAACGCTAGCGCTAATTTGTCAGCGTGACGTCAATTCGCAACTTCGCCGATTCACTAAGTGTCTCTGGCTTAAAATTCGCTAGCGAAGTAGATATACTTGCGCAACTTCGCACCCTTACACCAGGCGAAGTTGCGCACTGACGAAGGGACTTAACTACGCTAATTCACTAAGATGAACATTTTTGTGAACGTTACCTCTTTCGATAGACATTACTTCGCCAAGCCAGACCTGGCGAAGTTCAATACAATAGATAGGAGTTTGAAAAAAAAAATGCTGTTGTCTTACCTTTTGTTGGGTTACAGTTTGAAAAACAGCTAAAAAAATTTTAGCGTTACCCTCCTTCCCCCCCTACATATCCTAACATATGGCAACTCAACTATACAGGGGGCACACGTTTAGGGCAATAGGACAACTTTATTTTATTTATGAAAGGTTTCCTGGGCTTGTGTAGTGTAATGTAGTGGCTGTAACATACACCCCTATTATCCGCTTAGGTTCGAGCCATATGCAAACTAGACATTGCTAGCGTAAATGCGCCCTGAGCGCAAATTCACATCTTAAGTGAATTTGCGTAGTGCTGACGAAAATTCGCCTGGCTAAGTGCCGCGAACGTCGGCGAAGGCAACGCTAGCGCATTTTCACACTTTAGTGAATTTGCCCCATGGGGTTAACCTTGACATCGGTATGGTGGCTTATCAACTTTATGATCATAAATTTGTAGCTAAAAATCCCCTGTTTCTGTAAACATATGCATTAACGATTATATTGAATTATTTAGGAGACAGGGGCCCAGGGAATGTGCATTGAGTACACCCATTATATTTAATATATTTTGACTTAGCCTTTAAGTGCTCCCACAACCCCCCTCTGTTTGTGGTGTTCTTGTTCTTGTATCTTACTCTTCCCACAAAAACTCCTAGTCCCTACCCAAATGACCCTGATCAAAAATTTATATACCCCAGTTCCAAAGTCTTTTGTGGTAGTTGTGAATGAGGCGCTTTACCTTCTCAGACGTTAAAGCTGCCCAGTCTTCATGGCAAAAAGCCTCCAGTTCCCGTAAATTCTTGGTCTTTCTTGCATGAACTTCACATTTGAGGTCTCCTCAGAGTGGCTCAGTGATATTGAGGTCAGGAGACAGATGGCCACTCCAGAACCTTCACTTTATTTTGCTGTAGCCAATGACAGGTCAACTTGGCCTTGTGTTTTGGATCATTGTCATGTTGGAATGTCCAAGGTCGTCCCAAGCGCAACTTCCGGGCTGATGAGAGCAAATTTTCCTCCAGTATTTTTTACTGCATTCATTTTGCCATCAATTCTGACCATATTTCCTGTGCCTTTGTAGCTCACATGTTCCCAAAACATCAGCGATCCACCACCATTTTTCACAGTAGGAATGCAGTACCTTTCATCATAGGCATTTCTTGACTCCTCTTCAAATGCAGTGTTTATGGTTGTGGCCAGAAGGTTTGAGGCTTGTCTCTGTGCGGTTTGGCATATTGTGGGATATATAAGCGGGATACTTTATGGCATTTGCGTAGCAATGGCTTTCTTCTGGCAACTTGACCATGCAGCTCATCTTTCTTCAACTGCCTTCTTATTGTGTGTCCTGTATTTCACCTGAAGTTATTTGTGAGTTTTTCCTTGCACCCCGAACAATTTTTCTGGCAGTTGTGGCTGAAATTTTAGTTTTATTTTGTATGGTTTCAACAGAACCCCTAATTTTCCACTTCTTTATTTGAGTTTGAACACTGCTTACAAGCAAACAGATCAGAGGTGAAGATGGTTACCTTTAATAGCCATTCTAACCCTTTTGTGTCAAGTTGTGTGCATGTTATCAGGCCAAATCACCTGGGTATATAAACTTTTGATCAGGGTCATTTGGGTAGTTTGTGTAGTAATTACGATTTAAAAAGAGTAAACACGGTTGTTTGACAGTAAATGGCTTCATCCAACCACTAATCATAAGTGAAAGAAAAGTTTTTGTGTTATCATTCATATTCTCTGAAAAATGGTTAAGATCCATTATCCTAGAATCCAGGCAGTGATTTGAATGATAAACTGACACAGCTCATAAGTTTATATAAAGTCCAAACTACAAACCTGCAGATTAAGTTTCAATAACCACAGAGAATAAATAAGGACCAATTGCAAGTCTAAAAATACCACTTTCTTAATCATAGTAAAGGTTAAAGTGAAGGTACCATATGTTCTAAACTTAGACACTGACATTGATTCTTATTTTGTGGTAAGGAGAAGGTTACTTACTGTACTTTATCTTGGGGATTGGCTTTACGTTTTCCACTCATTATGGATGCAGGGTCTAGCAAAGAATGTTCCCATATGGAGTTAGCCCCGTTGCTATATAATGTTTGTACCATCTGAAAAACAAATTAAGGAAAGAAATTCCCCACAACAATTATTTCTCTCTACCAAAATATAAAGTAAACATAAAAACAGTATCAAAAAGTTTACACCTAGGGGCAAATTTATCAATGGAGTTCACCATTTGATAAATATGCTTTTAAAAATCCCATAGGAGTGAATAGAAAGTTGAACAAGTTTTATTGTGCCGAGTTGTATTGTATTGTATAACTTTATTTGTAAAGCGCTGTTAAGGAGCTGCAGCGCTGTACAGTGCATAAAAGTACAATGTATATAAAAGTATAGACGGGGGAGACAAATCACATAATAAATATATACAGAATCATAGAATAAAGAGGTTAAGTGCTATGTGGCAAGAGACATAGTGGAAAGGAGGTCCCTGCCCGGTAGAGCTTCTAATTTGATAAATCAGCCTCACAATCTCTAAAAAAGACAGAGGCAAAAAGAAAGATTAAAGTTTCAGTGCATCGTTAACAGATACAGCAACTATTTGCAACTGAACTGGTTGAAGAATAGTATTTCACTATTCCAGTAAATATTTGGTTGAACTGTCTTAGGGTAGAACTACATGGCAGATTCTTCCGCATCCAACGCTGGGTGACAAAACGGCCACGACAAGTTGGATGCCACGGAAACAAGGTAAGTATTTTAAAGTTGGATGGTGTTGCAGCGTTGATCTGACGCAACACGACTGTCTGATGCAAATGCTGCAAGTTGCTTCTACGAGATCCTTCATGCTGCACAAAGATGCAGGCGTCATAACAGATGCGACGGAAATTAGGTAAGTAACACAATTGTCGGATGGTGTCACAGCTTTGATGCGACCCGACTGTCGGATTCAAAGCTGCAACACCATCCCACAATTCTATTACTTACCTTATCTCCATCGCATCTGATATGACCCCTGCATCGTTGTGCAGCGCGTCAGATCACGTGTAAAATGGCCATGTAGTTCGACCCTTGAAGGAACAGTTCAGTGTAAAAATAAAAACTGAGTAAATAGGCTGTGCAAAATAAAAAATGTTTCTAATATAGATAATGTAATGGCTGGAGTGACTGGATGTGTAACATAACAGAACAGAACACTACTTCCTGCTTTTCAGCAACTTTAAAGGGATACTGTCATGGGGGGAAAAAACATTTTTCAAAATGCATCAGTTAATAGTGCTGCTCCAGCAGAATTCTGTACTGAATTCTGTTTCTCAAAAAAGTAAATTGATTTTTTTTTATATTTAATTTTGAAATCTGAAATGGAGGTAGACATATTGTCAGTTTCCCAGCTGCCCCAAGTCATGTGACTTGTGTTCTCATAAACTTCAATCACTCTTTACTGCAGGTTGGAGTGCTATCACCCCCTCCCCATGCAGCCTAACAACAGAACAATGGGAAGGTAACCAGAAAGCAACTCCCAGCTGCCTGGTAGATCTAAGAACAAGATGGCTGCCTTTACATCAATATTACAACTATAAAAAAAAAACTTGCTGGTTCAAGAATGAAATGTTATATTGTCGAGTGAATTATTTGCAGTGTAAACAGTGTAATTTAGAAATAAAAAATACACCATAAAAATCATGACAGAATCCCTTTAAGAGAAGGCACATGGGACATAGCTGTTCAGTGAGTTTGCAATTGATTCTAAGCATTCAGCTCGAGTCACGGATTGATTGATTACTGCCTGGTAACCAATCAGTGGAAACCAAGAGATTGGAAAAGCAGGAAGTAGTGTTCTGGCTATTATGTTAGAAATCCAGTCACTCCAGCTTTTATACATTACATTTTTTGGCTAACTAACTATATTAGAAACATTTTTAATTTTGCACATATTATTTATCCAGTTTTTATTTTTATACTAAACAATTCCTTTAAGTTTACATGGACTCATTTAAGCTGTTGGTTCAGTCATCTCTTGCTGGATCTGCACCAGTGAGCCTAATTTGGCCCAGAATGTAGGTGGACAAATTGGGCAAGGATTAACATCTTTGGACAAGTATGTATGGACACCTTTCGATACCTTCCTATGGTTGATGAGAGATGTTCCCTCTGATTGCTTCTCAACTATGTGCGCAAACATTTTTTGTTTGTACATTTTAAACTATGTGCAGTTTTTAAAAACTGTGTGCAATAGCATGAGCGCACATCTTAGTGGGAACATTGCTTCCGATCAGGTAGTCCATTTGTGGACATTTACCAAGATCTGACATGCTTACCTGTTTTTTTCCCTTCCCAGCTACTTTTTCATCCCACCTGGCTGGAAAAATATTTGTAGCAAACAATGTGGATGTACTATTGATATTGGTCACCTCTTTTGTGGCTGGAATGTTGTAAGCACTAATAATAAATAACATTCTTATGTGACTAGCCTTTCCACCAAAACCATTCAACCTCTAACTTTCTGAGAGTACTAATATTACCACGTTATTAGCTTTCTGTAAGTGCTATTTTATTACATTCTTAGAAGAATACTACTGTTACCCAAACATTCCTTGCAGGAGCTATTGAAATGTGGCATCCTTCTGTAATCTTTCTTTATATGTAATCTTTCTTTATATATAATTATCCTTCTATGAGTTTCTTCCTGGACAATTTATATGCATTGTTTTTCTTTTTTGATATTGCTTATCCTACATCTTTCTGCCATTGATTTTCTAAGGAACAGTTACTTATATAACCCACTTTTTTTTCAATTGACAAGCGTCTATTATAGTCTTCCTATTTGTACCATGAATATATATTTCAAAAGTCTAAATTGCACATCAAAGGTCAATAATAAATAAAAATAAAAAATAAAAAAAAAGGAGGAATTCAACCTAAAACCCACAGCTGGCTTTGAGATTCTTGTTAAACACCCAGTAATAGCATTTTACCTGTAACAAAGTAGGAGGCCATGAAGTGTGCTTGAGATGCCTCACTTGTGAAATGTGACGACCAAGGCTTCTGTGTACACTGCAGCATTCATCACATATCAAGACACCCCTATTAACAGATGCCCAGCGAGGGTCTGGGGAGAGAATTTTTTTTTTATGTTAGTAGATGATTATACTAACACATGAAACCCGTTATCCAAAAAGTTCCGAATTACATAAAGGCCGTCTCCCACAGACTCCATTATAATCAAATAATCCATATTTTTTTTTAATTATTTCCTTTTCTCTGTAATAATAAAACAGTACCTTGTACTAAATCCAAACTAACATATAATTAATCCTTATTGGACCCAAAAACCAGCCTATTGGGTATATTTATTAACACGTTTTTCTAGTAGTTTTAAGGTGTGAAGATACAAATTACAGAAAGATTCGTAATCCGGAAAGTCCCAGATCCCAAGTAAGCAAAAATTAGTTGCCTGGGTGCACAGCCAAGTAAAGTAAACTGGAATCAGGTGAAGAGCTCGCACTCACGGGACTTATTCAAAAAAAATTATTATAAAATTTATAAAAAACACTAACGTTTCGGCTATAGCACTAGCCTTTGTCATGTACTTCCTGTAAATAAATCATAAGGCAGGCATTTACATATACAGGTATGGGACCTATTATCCAGAATCATCGGGACCTGGGGCTTTCCAGAAAACAGGTATTTCAGTAATTTAAATCTTCATACCAAGACTACTAGAAAATCATGTAAACATTAAATAAACCCAATAAGCTGGTTTTGCTTCCAAAAAGTATTAAGTATATTGTAGTTTGGATCAAATACAAGGTGCTGTTTTATTATTACGGAGAAAATGGAAGTCATCTTTAAAGGAACAGTTCAGTGTAAAAATAAAAACTGGATAAAAAGATAGGCTGTACAAAATAAAAAATGTTTCTAATATAGTTAGTTAGCCAAAAATGTAATGTATAAAGGCTGGGGTGACTTGATGTCTAACATAATAGCCAGAATCCAACATCCTGCTTTTCAGCTCTTTAACTTTGAGTTAGTCAGCGGCTTGAAGGGGGGCCACATGGGACATAACTGTTCAGTGAGTTTGCAATTGATCCTCAGCATTCAGCTCAGATTCAAAAGCAACAGTTATGACCCATGTGGCCTCCCCTCAAGTCCCTGATTGGTTACTGCCTGGTCACCAGGGTTACCAGTCAGTGGAAAACAAGAGAGCTGAGTAGTAGGTAGTGTTCTGTCATGTTAGACATCCAGTCACTCCAGACTTTTATACATTACGTTTTTGGATAACCAACTATATTAGAAACATGTTTTATTTTGCCCTGTCTATCTATTTACCTAGTTTTTATTTTTATACTGAACAATTCCTTAAAAAATGTTGATTTGATTACAATGAAGTCTATGGGAGGACTTTCCGTAATTTGGAACTTTCTGGATAACGGGTTTCCGGATAGCGGATCCCATACCTGTATAAGAAATAGAATGCAAATTTTGCTGCAACAAAAAAATGCCACCTAGACAAAAAAAGTCACCATAAGAAAAAACATCTATTGACTAATGCATTTGGAGAGAAAAAAAAAATCATCTATCGACTTCAGAGCGTCTTGAAAATTTAGCAGTTTCGCAAGTTTTTTGGCCAAGCAAAACGGGACAGATTATCTTATCGTTAATTATAATAGAAAGAGAACAGTTGTTTTACAAATACTTCTTTTAGAATAAACTATTAAAAACTGATCTAGATTGTGTAGATTACTTTGAATATTTTTTTCCCTCATAGAAACTCAAGAAAAGATTTGCTTTTTTTAGCTAGATGCAGAAATGGTGAAACCGTAACAGTTTGCTAATGTGTGTTGTCCAGGTTCAATTCTACATAGATGAGTCAGAATAGCCTTCAAAGTAAAATCATTGACACCCATCTTGTTATGTAATTCATGCTGATGGAGCTACAGCCACTGCAACGCCTCACCAAAATTGAGAAGTAATGTAAACATAATAGTAGGGATGCAGCAGAACCCTACAATAAAAATGAAACTTTACATCAGCAGAATTAGCTGATGTGCACACAAGTTACACATCTGAATTCTCATTTGAGCATTGTCAGTCCAATCCAAATCATGTTATAGAAAGGCCTGCACCAAATCCAGGATTTGATTCCTGTCACTCTGTCTCTCTTGTAAAAGGATATCACGGTCATTCCCTTACATCCTTGATAAAAGGAAGAGCCTAATGTTATGAACTGAACAATAAAACAGGTTGTAAAATCTGAAGGGGTTCAGGAGCTAAGTGATAAAGAGAACAAAACTCACATATATTCCAGCATTTTGCCTTTTATTTTACGGTACAGGCTGACTTACTGAAGGGGGGTGGTTTATTCCCTACAAAGTGCTGATTTCACTGCAGAAGTAAGTCCATGGCTAAAAATAAAAGTGAAGTTATATTATAGGACAGTTTTGTACTCATGTACATGTTATTTTGTTATGAATGTTACATGTTCCCAGCCAAGACATCAAGGGAACCAAAGCATCACAGATAAGTGATTAAAGGTGTGCAGGTGAAAATCATATATACATAAAACTGTCAATAAGCCATTTCCAACCTATGAATATTTCCCTCAAGGGTCTGCAGTCCCCCTGAATTTGGTATTCTTTTAATCTAGAGGTGAAGGCTGTTCCATATCTTTATAAAATAAGTATTTAAATTTTTCATGCATGTGGCAAGGTTTTGGTTGTTTTATGGGTTATTAGTCTCAAATGGTTTCAATAACTCTTTGGAAAACAACCATATTTCATACCTTTACACTAAGAAGGAAAAACAACAGCCTGCCAGAAAGGAGTTCCCTCCTAAAGTGCAGGCACAAGTCACATGACCAGGGGGCACTGGGAAACTAACAAAATGTCCAGCCCCATGTCAGATTTCAAAATTGAATACTAAAAAACCTGTTTGCTCTTTTGAGAAATGGATTTCAGTGCACAAGTCTACTGGAGTAGCACTATTAACAGATGCATTTTGAAAAAAACATGTTTTCCCATGACTGTATCCCTTTAATGTGACAATTTGAAGCCATTTTCTTACATTTGAATTAGGTTTTGGATTCAATAGTTAGATCTTTTGCAAAGCATTCAGTATTAGACCATGTCAAAATATTAAGGATTTGGTGCCTCACTTCTTGCAGTAATCATGAGTCAGTGTCTGTGAAAACATTCAAAGTATACAGTACAAAGCAACAACAAGGGAGGAAACATATTGTTTCTTTGTAGATCCCTGTTAAGAACTCCCCTTGAGTATGCACAGTAATTATGTGCACCAGTACTTGCGAATATTAGTGAGCTACAGAAATATAGGAAAATAGCTTTATTTGAGGAATTCAGACAGAATACCTAAACACAGTAGAATAACTTTTCATGCCCTTTAATAATCGTACAACATAGAACATTGACGGGGACTCAGATATGTGTATGTATCACATTTCTTGTGTTTTCCTGTTTGTACATCTGGTATCGTACCGGAAAGATTATTTTGGGTCCTACCAATGTATTATGTGACTTCTTCCTTTTTTCTTGGACAAATAATTCCTTATTACCATTATTATTTTTTTAGCTTAGGATGGCATTATAGCTTTTTACAGCATAAACATTTTTTCTTTAAGAAAAAATAAAACAAACCCTAACAAGAACATACATATCAATTAAATAATTTCAAGTCAAGTAATGTCTTAATGTTAAACCCCTAATACCACAAAAAAAGAGAGAAGCCTACTTTCCTTCTGAAAAACAAGAAAACAAAACATCAGCTAAATATTTAACATTACACTTCTCTAATCTTCTTCCTGTATTGACCAATGATTTACTGCATGTGCAATGTCTGAAAGTCATATGAATGCTTCTATATCAAATTTACAGTAAGAACAGTAAAGGCTGCATGGTTATCACATTACAGTATGATCTCCTCCAGATACCCTAGCTACACTCAGAAAATAAGCTGCACTAAAAAAGGAAGACAGGATGTTGCTATCAGACAAACATATATGGCGCAAGTTAAAGGACCAGTAACATCAAAAAATGAAATTGTTTTAAAGTAATAAAGATATAATGCAGTGTTGCCCTGCACTGGTAAAACTGCAGTGTTTGCTTCAGAAACACTACTATTGTTTATATAAATTAGCTGTTGTGTAGCCATGGGGGCAGCCATTCAAAGGAGAAATGGCTCAAGTTACGCAGCAGACAGCAGATAAGCTGTGTAGAACATAATGTTATCTGTTATCCATTACTTATCCTGTGTCATATAGCCGTTTTTCAATTTCCTCCATTGCTACTTAGTAGCTTGTTTATTTGAACTATAGCAGGGTTTCATGAATTAGATCAAGTCATCAAGGAAAGCTGGTTTCCCGTGATCATCCATTACAAATATACTTTTGCTTCAATGATAATTAGCACTTTTTTATGGGCATAAATTGGAGAATGGAGGAAAAACTCCATTTGCTTTGTTTAATCCATTATGGCAGTGCTGTGGTACCGAGGGCTGACATTTTTCTGGCCTATATAGCGACTGAGGGCCGATAATGGAAGCCATTGTTGACCAGTCCCTGGTTTAATCCACACCCACTAAAAACCACAAGACCATGTCCACATTAATTGTGATAGCACACCAAAAAACCAAATGGTTAGTGCTCACTGCAGGGATATCTCTTATCACTCATATGTAAAAAAATAGTTGTCCACATGCCTCCTATTCCCCTGTGGAGATCACAGCACCCCCAGCACATAATTACTCACCTTAGGGGCCCCTAACAATTTATTATCAAATGCTAACAAACTCCCAGAACAAATACCAGGCTTATGTTCTACAGGCAGAGCAGGGAGCATAGGGAAGGCAGAACCGAGCAGGACACAGGGAACCCCATCAAGACCACTCTAAGATGTACTACATACAGTGTTTGTGCTCCATTAACATTTTGTATAAAATGTGAACAGGTGAACAATGTGGACAGTTTTAGTCTGGTTCTCAGGTGCAGGGCTTTAGGGTGTGAACAATAGAGGTGCAGGGGAGTGCAGGGGGGATCACAGGTGTGAACAATACAGGTGATTAGTCAGAATTTGAGGATTAAACAATGCTGGGGCAAATTAATCTCTGTAGTGATACCATTTAAAGCTTAAACATGGTTAGCAAACATAGCAAATAGGTGGGGCCACACAATGGGGGGGTCGCAATCTGCATGCGGCCCCTGAGTTGGACAGCCCTGTATTATGGTTTTAGTACTGCTATTTAATGTTTACATCGTTAGTATACCTACGGCAGTATTCTGTCTTCCCCTCCCGAGCCATGTATTGCATGCATGAATAACTTTTATAAAGTGTTACTTGGATATGCTGCTTTGTAAAATTTTATAATATAGAAAAGTACACACAGAGCGGATAATCATCATAAGTAAATGAGTAGAGGGAAATTAAACTTCCATGTTATAAGAGACACAGCAGGAGATCTTTCAAACAGACAATGAGCTATCTCTAACCAAGTTCCTTCATTCCCCAAGCTGTATCTTGTGTTCATTATACCACGGATTTATCAGTGTACTCCTACCACAATTGCTCTCATGAAATAAAATTGTAAAATGAAAGTATTTTTAGTTCCAGTGTTTACCCTGTTTAAAATAAATTAAACAATAATACCCCATGCTGAACAAGGCATATATTGCCCCCGTAATTGCCAATTTTCAGCAGAGCAGAATGGGTCAGATGTCACTAGACATGGCACATGGGAGATTTGTTGCTGAAGGGCACCTAATCCGCCAAAAATTCTTTCCCACCAGCTATAACGTAAATAGATGATGGGGAAACATACAAGTCATTTTGGCTTTCCAAAGTTGCTTTGCAAGTAAACTTTTGGTCACTTTGGAAAATGAAGCCATGCTTATGTTTTCCCAAAAGCAATTTACATTATAGCCAGTGGGAAAGCATTTTTGGGAGATCTGTTGTCCCTAGTAGCACATTTTTTCAAAAGGCAAAAAATATCCACTTGTAGCAACAGCCTAAGATCACAGTGCTATGCAGGCAAGTTGCACTGTAAATAAAGATATACATACATCTGGAAATTCGAATTTGCCAACTGTTGAATAGCTGTCTCTGATTTATAGGTGTTCCTTGTCATCCCTCAGATTGTGTAAATCAGTGTCACAATCCCCCTTAGATTTGAACAGTAGTATAAAGGATTTGGCATATATATATATATATATATATATAT
>CM044432.1:131297871-131322685 GCA_024363595.1 Xenopus borealis
TAGAAACCGTACTTTCAATGCCCACATCCAGGTCATTAATAAACAAGTTGAAAAGCAATACATAGCCCTCCGGTACCCCACTAAAAACACTGGTCCAATTAGAAAATGTTCCATTTACCACCACCATTTGTAGTCTATCTTTTAGCCAGTTCTTTACCCAGGTCTCCAATTTGCATTATAAACAATCTGGTAGCTAGGGTCCAAATTACCCTAGTAACCATGGACTGATTTGAATAAGCAACTGGAATATGAATAGGAGAGGACCTTACTTGAAAGACGAGCAATAAAAAGTAGCAGTAATAATAAGTGTGTAGCCTTACAGACATTTGCTTTTAGACGGGGGTCACCCTCCCATCTGACAGCTGGAAAGAGTCATAAGTAAAAGGCAAATAGTTACAAAACTATAAAAAATGAATAATGAAAAGCATTGGCCAACAAATATTACATAGTAAAAGTTTAGGTGAACCACCCTTTTAATGAACTCCTTGGTCCTCGTTATAGTCCTTCCACTGGGAGGGGCAAGTATGGGACCCAAACAAGGTACCCCAGGTTCCCCGACCTATCACTGAGCCAAAAACACTGTTTTAGCACAGCACCCACTACTTGCTAAGTAATTCCAACTCATATACCTGTAACCAAATCTGCCCATTCACGAGAGAAGCCCAATACAAGTGACACGAGGCCTATTTCAATGAAGCACCAGCCGAAACACACACGTGCCCTTACCGCTTGCAAGTTGTTTTGGGTGACAGAAATGCCGCCAGCAACACTGACACGTCCAGAGCTGAAGCACGCAGCTGCATTTCTACACACACACACCACACAAACACACAAACACACACCACACAAACACACACCACACAAACACACACACACAGGCCCGCGGACAGCAAAGCCCTGCACGACACAACGCACTGAGTTTCTATAAGAAAAGCCACAGCACTAGAGCGCGGATTAGGAGACAGCAAGACGGTCTCAAGTAGGATGCTGGAAGTTGTGGCTTGAAGCGGAAAACTACGTACTATAGTCACCATCCCCCATTCCGGCCTGACGCCTCCCAAGCACTAAATAGCTTGACACGCAAGGAAGGACCCCCGTTCTTAGAGCAAGTGACACCCGCCGGCTGCTTACCCGGCACGCTGCAGTCTGCACACACCTCCGGGCTCCTCAGCCGCTTGGACATGGTAGCGGGCAGCCCCGGGGAGGGGAGGGCCCCTGGTGAAAGTCTCTCGTTACAACGAAGCCAATTGGCGAGCAAGCCGTAGTGATGAACACAAAAAAAAGCCGTAAACTTCGGGACACGCCGCAAAATAAACCAGATGTAAGGAGCTAACCCAGCCCGAACTGAAAGACTCCGACTGCACAACAGGCCACGCCCACAGAGCCCTGCCAAGCGCAGCACGCTCACACTGTGATACGCCCATCCCACGCAGGCTAGACAGGCCACGCCCACTGAGATGGCATATCCAGTCTTGACAGTAATACGCCCACAGAGCAAGGAGAAACCCTGCCCACTCTCTGCTGACAAAATCGCGTTTTTCTGTGTGTCTTGGTCGTGCTTTCAAATCACAGAAAAGCTTGACTTCTTGTAATGATCGTTCTTGTCGCTAGTGGCAGCAGGCCAATTTTATTTTTTTTTTCAATGGGAAGTGATTGAGAAACTTTTCGGCCCCCAGTTCGTAATACAGTTATTCACTGTTAATTATTATTTTTAGAGGGCCAACATATTTTTAGAGGGCCAACATATGTGCACTATGCAGCCCCCTGCGTCTGTTATTGCATTATAAAATATACTATTGCCCTAACTTAATAACCTCTGCAGATTTGTCTTTGCTGCAAATGCCTACACTGAATTTTAGCATTGGGCATCCCCACGTGGCAGGGTTCTAGCAACTGACACCCTTTCTTTATTCTTGTTTATTAATAACATTGGCATCAAGCTTAATTTTTACTTGCCAGGCTGGTAATATCCCAACCAGGTAGGATTGCCACCTGGCCAGGGCCGCTATTACAAATTTACCGGCAATGTAGCTGCCGGTAAATTTGTAATACCCCTTAAAAAAGGCCCTTGCCTTAAATCCCCTGAAAACTTACCTTTCTCGCGTCTTCTGCAGATCAATGTGGCCCCACCCCTTTTTGTGTCACGTCCTGCCCCTTTTTGCATCACGTCCCGCCCCTTTTGGCCCCGCCCCCTGTCGGCCGGTAAAAAAAATTGGAAAGAGGTGGCAACCCTACTGGTGCGCCCTCCTGGCAGTACAAGGACCAGGGTGGCCAGAGGGGGGGCACCAGAGAAGGGGGCCTGGATAGCAGTTCCGGTGGGCCCCGGGCCCCCCAGTCCGACCCTGGTCACTGGATTGCTTGGTCAGTTTTAGGTCTAAATTTATGGAATGTGATCTAAACAAACACACACAACAGATTTGCCCATACACCCCTGCAAGTGGATCTGTTGTATGACAAGCTCGAGTAGTGACATGGAAATGAGCAGCAGATTTCAAAGCAAATGGTAGTGAGCCTTCTGGGCAATTATTCAACATTACTGTTTTGAGGCTTTTAAAGGAGAATTAAAAATCTTAGCTATAAGGTAAGGCAAACATTGTAAATTTTGTTTTATGCTTCTCTATTATTATATTTATCATTAGTATTAACAAGTATTTTTAGAGTGCCATCATATTCTGTACCAGCCCAACGAAACCACAGGTTTTTAGCAGGAAGATCTGTGTCTCCAAAGATGCCCCAGTAGCTCTTCATCTTCTTTTCTGCTGATTCACTGCACATGCTGTCACTTACTGAGCTTAGGGACCCCCTCACAATATACAGTACACATCGAATAGAAATGTCACAATATAAGGCTGATTGGTACTTAAAGGGGATGTAAAGGCAAAAATAAAATCCAATTTTTACATTCTTTAGTGAAAACGAAACCTTTCCCCAATATACTTCAATTTAAAAATCTGTACAGTTTTTATTAAAACCTCAGTTGCATGCAGTGAAATTCCTTCCCTTGACTCCGGCTTTGACCCGGACAGTCAGGTTTTTGAAAAGTGTTGCTCGGGTCTGCCTGTATTTCTAAATTGAGAAAGTCAGGCAAGATTTTCCTGGGATTGACAGTCGCAATATCATAGCCCTACCCCTGACATCACAGTCCCACCCCAAAGACATTATGACTACATAAATATACAACCTGCCTCCCCCCGGAGTTCATGGGGGGGTAAAGGTGGCAACCCTACCTTGACTTGCACTGACTGCTGCAAATACCAAGCTCTACAGGGAAACAAACAGCCTGAGTTTTGCAGGGCTGGGAATAAAGGGATTGAATGGCATAGAGATTAGCTAAGGATAGCCAGGTTGTACAAAACATAATACAATAACCCTGCATATTACTTCCTTGCATTTAAAGAACAATCTTTCCTGTAGAACAGCTAAAGTTTCCAATCCATAGCAGTCAAAGAATGTAAAACAAAGATCGAATTTCACTACATACAAATGTTTTAATAAAAGGATATTGGAGATGATTTATTTTTCATTAAAGAAATTAAAAATGGGGTTTTATCTTTGCCTTTACATCCTTTTTAATGCAGATAATTACTATATTTGCTCAACAACCAGTGCAACTAGCATCAATTTAATAATCAGACCTGTAGCAACAGCTTATATTACAGGCCAACCTCATTTTCAGCTGCTCAAAGAGCATTTGAGTGTCACAGACATTCCTATAAAAAAATCCAAATGGTAAACACCTGTGACAACTTTAAAGGGCTGAATCATTACTACTATAGAAATGCTGAACTTTTCAGCCGTATCAATTTGTTCATTATATAAAATATGGCATTTCAAGCCATATTCATTTTTAGGGGTTAGTAAAAAACAAGAACTATGACTTGCAGTCAAGTATGAAACAGTGGGGACATATCCTTCTTTTAAAAGGGTTGTTTGTCTTTGAATTAACTTTAAGTATGATGTTGCGAGTGGTAATCTGAGACAATCTGAAATTGGTTTTCATAATATATTATTTGTGGTATTTATCTTTTTATTCAGCAGCTCTCCTGCTTGCAGTTTCTGGTTGCTAGGGTCCAAATTACCCTAGCAAACATGCCTTGATTTGAATAAGAGACTGGAATATGAATAGGAGAAGGTGCAAATAGTAATAAAAGGTAGAAATAATAAATGTGTAGCCTTAAAGAGCATTTGTTTTGTTTTGATTTAGACATGACCTTATTGGCAAGTGCAGTTTTCATTTGTTAAAGTGGAAGACCAGACTGCTAGGGATAAGCAGTGTGTAAGGTAGGTATATATGCACAAACCTTTTGAGTAGTTCGGCAGAAGGGCTAACGGGTGGAGCGTTTTAAGATTAGTCTGTGATAAACTGTCCGAGTGGAGACAAGAGGCTAGTAACTTTGCATAGAGTCCTGCGTGGGTCCAATTTTTCTCGACCTGTACCCACAACCTGCAATCCGCAACCCAGACCCGCGACCCGCATTCTTACCGTCCTGGACCCGTTACCCAACCCTCAAACACCTTATCCCCGGACCCGCTGACCATCAAGAATAAGGAAGTGCTGTCATGCTGCCAATCAAGAATCAGGAAGTGCTGTCATTGTAACTGGAATCGTCGGAAGTAGGCGTGATCAGAAAAAATTTATAAAAATCGTTATTAAGAAGACCCGCGGCCTGACCTGCGACCCGTAAACCCGCAGAACTGCCGACCATAAAGGAAGACAAGCTTGCACCACAGGCGAGCATGTCAGTTGTACAGGCGCAGTGTACAGGCAGAAGAGCACCCGCCAGCACGTAACGCACACGCTCTACGGTGGGGGGGATGCGCAGTTGCACACACACGCAGCAGCATGCACGCGATTCGCCCACCAGAGGGGTCCGGAGGGGGCCCTGAGCAGCAGCCCTGGTGTGCCCCGGGCCCCCCAGTCCGACCCTGCTTTTTGTACATAAATAAAACTGGGACGGGGGTAAGGTTGCCTGGCCGGTAAAAATTAAGCTTGATCCCAATGTTAGCTATAGGCAGAATGTATAAAATGGGTGATTGGCCAGATCTCAAGCAACTGGTTTCCCCAGGGAATTGAACTAGGTCTCAGTAGGTGAGGGACTGTACATTTTTACGACAACATTTCTTTGCCTTTGAAAACATTTCAACTACTATTGAGGAACTGAAGCTCTGGAATGCATGTCAAAATAGGCCCTGGCATTTCAAGTACAGAGGCCCAATCAGCTCCCACCAGCCCTCTAAATAGTGACTTTCTATGGCATCTTAAGACAGCCCCTCTGGCATCAACAAATGATTTATGCTTTCAAAGTTGGCCACAGGGGGCTGTCATCTTGTAACTTTTTTAAACATCTATGCAAGACCAAGACTGTGTACATGCTCAGTGTGGCCTGGGCTGCTTAGTGATCATCATAAATTATTAAAACAGCACAAGTCAAATAATATCTGTCAGAAGCCAATACAGCAAGACTATGGGGCCAATTTACTAAATTCACGTGAATAGATCGAAGTTCGATCGAATAACGATCGTAGGATTAAGAACCCTCCCATAGGCTTCTGAGGCTACGTCCTGATCGAATAGGAATCGTACAATCTAAGTCTTCGATCGTTGGAATCGTACGAATTATTCGAATGATTGAATAATTCATTTGAATGATCGAACGAGCGTTATTCGATCGTCGAATGAAAAGGGTAGCCTAAAACTTATTTTTCATTAAAGAAAATAAAAATGTGATTGTATTTTTTTTGCCTTTTCATTGTCTTTTAAGAGCCAAATGTCCAGTTTTCAACCCAGAAAATAGGCTCTTCTAGCACAGGGAGCACAATTGTGCTTCTCTGCCCTAGTATACTGGTCCTTCGGCACCAAAAAGGTAAGTAAGGAGGGGAGAGGGGCTGCAGCAACAATCCACTTCAGGCGGCAAAGGGGCCAGGATCACCCCCTACTTGGCACTTGGATAATCCCCTACTGGCAGACGGTGAGGGATCTCCTATAGAGGGTTCTCCATAAAAATATACAAAGGGTTGGTTGGAGCGGTGCCACGTCTTTGGAGATTTAAACCCATATAGATCTCACATTGTACAATTTTATTGCTATATAGAAGATTGTGTAGGGATCTGGGATGGTGACCTGGATATATATTTGAAGCCTTTATTAAGGTCTGTAATTGTGCAATGGAGGTTATTTTGTTCACATAAGAGACCAATAACTGCAGAATTCGGTTTCTAGATATACTAGTTTATTCAGTAGGAGAGAAGGTCCACACAACCCTGTTTCATAATCCCATTACAAGAAACACCTTGCTACATGCCACAAGTGGGCACCCCACTCCATGTATACAGGGCATCCCAACTGGACAGTTTTACTTGTGATGATTTTATGAAAGAGTCAGTGGAGTTATGGGATAGATTTATTGATCGAGGATATGAAACCTTTGAGAAAGCAGTGGGCTGTGATAATACTAGTCTTTTGGAACATAAATGTAACACTGAATACAATTCTCCTTTGAGCCAGAAGGTGTGTCCTGAATTAGAGGATAATGGTGCAGTTAGGAAAGGTGCCCCTATAAAAAAATGAGGGCCAACGCACATGTAACAGTTCTAAGCTAACATTTAGCACTACGTATTTGAACCAGTAGCATAATATAAAACGTATTATCCGGAAACATTGTGGTATGTTATAACAAGATCCCCATTTAGCTAATACTTTGGATGAGGTCCCATCTTTTGTATTCCGGAAAGGGAAGAATCTAGCCTCCTGGATTTCTAAGCACCTGTACCAGGACTGGACTGAGAATCAAAATAGGCCCTGGCATTTCAGGTACACACAGGCCCAATCAGCCCACAAAGAGGCCCAAACAGTCCCCACCAGCCAACTAAATACTGACTTTCTATGGCACCATATAGCAGCCCCTCTGGCATTTGCCCTAACCCACAGATTGCCAGTCCGGGCCTGACCTGTACCATTTGCATAAAAATGTGCACAGTAAGGTTGAGTTAGGATTCTGGAACAACTCTCGGCTATAGATAGGGGTGATGAGAAATCAGCTATAGCTAGACATTTGAGGTTGAATCACTTAGACCCTGTCAACATTTGTTTTCAGGTTATAGATAAGCCACGTACAGAAATTAGGAAAGGTGATGTGAATAGAAGGCTGTTGGCTAAAGAAGTATATCACCTTAAGACTACGGACGAATATGGGGGCATGAATCAAGATTGGGAATTGTCATGTTATTTTGGATAATGTCACCCGGGGGTATTTCTAAGAATCCCCTTGATAAAGGCTTATAGCCGAAACGTTGGGGTTTCTCATCAGTGGCCTGCGTATCTGCTGCTTGTAGGTGTAAATATTTGCCACTTTTTGCAATTGCTTTCCTTTGGGGTATGTATGCATTTTTACTTGACACTGGTGTTTATTGTACCATGTATATATGTATATCTGATTGTATTTGGTAAAAGAATTAGTAAAAAATTATTTTTTTGCATACACCCTTGGATTATTGCTGGTTATTTTGAGTGTGCATGCCCATTTAGATGTATTATTTGATAGGGGGAGTGTAATAGGTTCACTCCTGGGTTTGGCACCTCTGCTAAAATCTAAAATTCAAAATTTAAGATTAGGAGTGCCCTCCATTTATGTATTTTTCTGTATTTCTAAGAATGTACCATATATCGTTTTAGGTAGCTATATATTTGATTGTTATATCCTTTTTCCTCATTAATTGTTTACTATTTTATTACTTATTTTTATCCCTTTTTCTGTATAATTTTCTTCTTTTTTTGTACACCCTTTTTTTGTTTAACAATTTTTTGTATAATTTTGTTTTTCTGACACATTCCTTTGGGGTAAACCAAGTGTTAATGGTTTTATGGGTGGGACTTATCTGTATTTATACTTGAGCTTTGTGTGAACCAGTGTGATTTTGAGAAACGGGTTAAGCTATGGTTCCTTTATGAGGCGGGGTGCTTGTTTTAATGGAATAATAAAATATGGATTTTAAGTGACTTTTAAGTCTGAACTTCTCCCTCTTTGGTGCATCGTGCCTGTATCTATGGTTCCAAAATATACAAAGGGAACCCTGGACTTTATCCTAGGGAAACTCATACACAAAGGCTGCCAGGAAACTGATGAACCATATTATGCAGTGGTCAGATTACAGTAAGGAAACAGTTCAGATAATTCAGCCAGGGAACTGCAGAATAAAATAGAGGAGGTAAAAATGACGGCACATCATAATGGTACAGTGCATGAGATATAGGGTAACTGGGTTTAATACTTTCCTAATGTGTGATATGTTTATAGGTCAAACTAGGATGTAACATATTACCAAACTCCCCTATATTCTTCTTTCTTCTTTTCATCACTATCATCATCATTTATTTATATATTGCCGACAAGATACGCAGTGCTTTACCTTAGCTATAACAAACAGGGAATAAATAACAATCAAGGGTTTACAGAATACAATAGGATTAGAGGGCCCTATAAATTAGAATTTACAAAGGTTAGGGTACAATTGAGACATTAGGATTTTAGACACAAATTTTGTGATTTATGATACAGCAGTGATTGATTAATTGAGGTACATTGAATAAGCTTCTTTATACAGGTGGGTCTTTAAGGAGGGTTTGCAAGTTTGGAAAGAAGGAGAATGTCGGATAGCTCGAGGCATAGACTTCCAGAAAAAAGCAGAAGCCCGAGAGAAGTCTTGAAGAGGAGAATGGACAGATGTGATGAGAGAAGAAGCAAGGCGTAGGTCAGAAGCAGAGCGAAGGTTGCGTATAGGAGTGTATTTGGAGATCAGAAATGAAATATGGGGAGGGGCTTCATTGTTAAGGGCCTTGAATGTTAGGGTTAGTAATTTGAATTTGATTCTAGAGGAGATTGGGAGCCAGTGAAGGGATATGCATATGGGAGCAGCAGATGTTGAGCGGTGAGATAGGTGAATGAGCCTAGCGGCAGCATTCAGAACAGATTGGAGTTGAAAGGCGACTTGTTGGAATACCTGCAAGGAGTAGGTTGCAGTAATCAAGTCGGGAGATGATAAGAGAATGAATAAGTGTTTTGGTTGATTCTGAAGTGAGATATAGTCGTATCCGGGCAATGTTGCGTAGTTGAATACGACAAGATTTTGCAAGTGTTTGAATGTGTGGTGAAAAAGACAGATTCGAGTCTAGTATAACTCCCAGGCAGCGTGCCTGTGAGGTGGAATGAAAGGTAGTGTAATTTACTGTGAAATATATCTAAAGAACAGGAGAAGATCTTGGAGGGAATATAATGAGTTCTGTTTTTGAAAGGTTCAGTGGCGCTGTGACATCCAGGAGGAGACAGCAGAGAGACAGTCTGTACCTTGGGAAAGGACAGAAGGAGAGAGGTCAGGAGTAGACAAGTAGAGTTGGGTGTCATCAGCATAAAGGTGATACTGAAGTCCAAACGACTGAATAAGATTTCCTAGTAAATTAATATAGAGCGAGAACAGCAGAGGGCCTAGAACAGAGCCTTGAGGAACTCCGACAGAGAGAGGGAATATAGATGTAGAGTTAGATAAGGCAATTTTAAAGGAACGGTCAGGCAGATAACATGTAAACCATGAAAGAGCTCTTCAGTATAGAATGTCAAGGAGGAGTGGGGGGTCAACTGTGTCAAAGGCTGCAAAGAGATCTAGAAGAATAAGTATGGAATAGTGACCTTTATTTTCCTGTATTTAGTTACACTGTTTGCTTATTTTGATTAATTACGTCTGTATGCAATATGAATATACAGAATCCATACACATGAACTGTTCAGTATTGCATCTCTTTACATCATATGCAACTGCTGTACTTAATGATAAAATAAAAACTGCTATCCATTGGTCTGGCTCTTTCACTTGCTATATTAGGGGACAGATTTACTAAGATTCGAATTCGAGGGTTAATTAACCCTCGAATTCCACCATTGAATTTGCATCTAATTAAAACCCCTGGATTCGATTTATCAAACGATTGAATAAGAAAGATTCGATCGATTGATAAAATCATTCAAATCGAACAATTTTAACCATTCCATCTAATTTTTTTATTCGATCAAAAAAACTTGGGAAAATCCTATGGGAGCTTCCCATAGGGTTATATAGCAATTCTGTAGGTTTAATCTGCTGAACTGTTATATCTAATTTTTTTTAAAGGGCAAGTACTTCGACTATCAAATCGAATTGTTGGCTATTTGATAGTCGTATTTTGCAAATACCATGGTTGAAGTAGCCCAAACATTTTTCAAAATTCTAATTTTTTCAATTCGAATCCTTCACACAAATATAGTAAATCTGCACCATGATGTGCGCTGTTATTTTCGTACATACTCAGAGACTATGGGTCAAATTTACTAAGGGTCGAATTCTCGAGGGCTTTTACTTTGAATTCAATTCTAGTACAATTTTTTAAGTAAAAGCCGACAAAATTTAACATCGAATTTGAAGGATTTTACCGGTTTTCGATTTCTAGATAAAATTGTACCATCGAACAATTTTACAAAAAAATTGTTACGTTTCCTTCGATTTCTCGAAAAAATCATGCAAATCGAACGCTTCAAAGCATTCGACCATAGGATTTCTATTTGATCACAAAACTTAGAAAAAAAGCCTATGGGGCCTATAGCAATTCGGTAGGTTTAATTGGGCCATCGAATAAAAATTTAAAGGGCAAGATCATCGAAGGATCGAATAGATTTTTATTCCATTTATTCGAATCATTCGATACAATCGAGTTTTGCAAATTCAATGATCAAAGTGGTCAGATTTAAAATTCGAAAAAAATCTTAATTTTACAATTCAATCAAATTTCGAATCCCTTACAGGAATTTAGTAAATCTGCCCCATGTGAAGAAGGAAAGACCTTATCGAAAGGCTGTTCCCTCCCCCCCCCCTCCCCTCCCTTCCCTTCCACCAATTTTTCAGTCTTTTTAAATCCGTTCGCCCTTCTGAATTGCGCATTGAGCACCTAGTGACTTCATTGGCGCTGCTCGCGCATTAGCAGGAACGTCACTGGGTCCCCCGCATTTGACCACGCCCACAATTTCCGGCGCTGCGCTTTCTTTTGCCGCAACTTCTGTTCTTTCGATTTTGCGGCAAGTCTGCGGTTTCGAATTTAGAATCTGAACGGCTGCTGCAGATTCGTAGTTAGTTTACGTTGTGGCTTTTCTTCCAGTTTTCCTGTCCATCCAGTCGTGCAGCCTAAACGTGGGCTATACCATTATAGATCATAGGGGTTTTCGTTGCCAATGCTGTATGCTAAAGAGAATGATAGCGTAGTTCTACCGTCCGTCGTTTGTTCATTTCACTAGGTTCGCACCTCGATGATACAGTATTGCTTATATACATCGCAGTTCACAGTTCGGCATTTTAAATCTGTAAAAAAAAAAAAGGAATCACCTATCGTGTTGGTACGTGTTTCTGAAAGCCGTGGAATGTACCAACTGCAGCACTAGTTAGGGTAAGCCTTGATTCATATGGAATACTATACTCCGGCTTAGGGAACATGGTTACGCTTCGCTCAGGGATGAGACCCTATATTGAGTTGTGCTTTTGGCATAGTTAATGCGTTCGACGCTGTTGCTGCTGCTGACTGGATTTGGCCATGACAAATGAATTGTGGCGGCCCCTGTTACAGCCGGTTGGGAGTTTCCAGTCACTTCCCTGTTTTGAAAAGTTGTTAGCCCTAAGTGCCTAGAGTCGGGGCGGCCTGGGCAGTCTGTGTGTATACAAGAAAGCCGGCTAAGGCCGCGAGGTGGTGCCGGAGTAGGAAGATGAGCTCCACGGAGGAGCCTTCCAGTGACTACCCTCTCCATGCTCTGGTATGGACCAATGACTACCGGAGACTGGAGAGCGAGCTGCAGGGCAAGGTAATGAATACATCTGTGCTGGGCACTCCTTTTTCTTCTCCATGGGAAGAAGGCATCCGCACTCAGGGACAGCTCAATTGTATAAGGCACAGCTAATAAGCAGCCTGCCACCCTCCCCCTGGAGAAACATAAACCCCGCTGCTGCTTTCATGAATAGCTGGAAGGTGACAGGTTGCTCGACGTAGGGAATATTTATTTCGGGGATTTATTTATTTCGTTTTTAATTTAGCTGTCGATGTGGTACTACATTTCCCTGATGTGGGGGAATGTTGGGAATCCTAATATGGCCTATGGTTATCTGTATTATCATTTTATGTCATGCGAACACTTCATAATATATATATATATATATATATATATATATATATATATATATATATATATATACAAATAAATGCCATTTTGTTACTACTCCACAAAAACTTGTGTGTTATAATAAATAAAGTACCCTGTTTTGGAAAATATGAGGATATTAGAAGTAACCTTGTCCTTTTATATGGTAATGGCACGCCTCGTGACTTATAATATCCTTATATTTGACAGTAGGGGGAACTTTAATTCCTATATGTAATAGAAAAGTCCCTACATTCAGGCCCAGATTTGCAGGGAGGCTTGGGCCTAGGGTGGCAACAATTAAGGGGCAGCATGCCCAGGCCCGGATTTGTGGAGAGGCCACCCAGGCCTAGGGTGGCAGGATTTTAGGGGGCGGCATGGTGCCCAATCACACCCACGTTGGTTCAGAAATTTAAATTGTGCCAGTTCCCATTGCTCTGGCCTGATGATGAAAATTTGAGCAAATGAAAGGGAGTGGACAGGGGAGACAAATGACAGTGGGCCTAGGGGCGCCCTGCTATGTAAATCCGGCCCTGGGCATGCCGCCCAGCCTCACAAGGGGTTTTCTTGCCAGAGCACTAGCGCAGAGCGGCTAGTGCTCCGGAATAAAGGTGACAGAAGCCACATGTGCTATCTTCAAGCTTGACAAGATGCACATGCGCACAATCTTATGAGAGGGAAGGGGCGGTGGAGGACACCGGCCTCCAGGGCGCCCTCAGGGCAAATCTGGCCCTGCCTACATTGTCATGCATTTTGGCCTTTTGCTTTGTTTTTAAATTTTTATGCCATAAGCCATAAGCTTCAGTCTTTTTGTACAGTCCACCCCACAATCTTATTTCTTATTTGCTATCTGTTGTGTGACTGTTGCCAGCAATTTCTGATGCATTTACAGTTTGCAAAACTTTCTTTTTTTAAAAAAAAAATGATGTAACTGATCCTTTTAAGACTTGCATGATATCAAAATCTTGTTTTGTGCACCAGACTGGGGGACCTGATGTCCATCCCCATGCACTGGTTACACAATGAAATGGTAAAGAGAGAGGGGAAATGTGTGGTGTGCAGTGACAACTAGTATGTGCTGAATGGAAAGTGAAAGAAACTGCCTGCTCCGTCTCTGTCTAAGTCTTAGAGGAGGAGCTGGCAATATTTGATTGGCAGCTGAGATATTTAAATGAGTTTACAACAGCTATGATTGCTTTATTAAAAAAAATATTTGGATTTCATGTTTAATTTGAAAAGGGCTTTTATTATACAGCCTGTCTGGGTGACGGGCCGTAATGTTAGTGTCTCAGTCTGGCAGCTCAGTGGTCCGGGCGCAGATTCTGAAATGTTACAATGGGATACATTTAGTGGCTACATGAGTTGATACATTTCTCAGTAGTATTTGTGGAATATTAGTAACTGTTGTATCAATTCTAAAGCTAGACATACACATACACAGGGAGATCCGCTCGTTTGGAGATGTCGCCAAATGAGTGGTTCTCTCCCGTTTGCTCACATTGAGGTGAGCGATATCGGGCTGATCCGGTTATAGGCTCTAAAGCTCCCCATAGACGCAACGATCTTTCCCTGCCGAACGACCGATTTTAGGGAAGTCCGACCAATCTGTCAAATTATCGTACGGTTAGTGGGATACAAACGATTGTTCATCTTACGATTTTTCGTCCGACATCGGTCTGATTATTGATCGGCCAGGTTAGAAAATCTTTATCGGTCCCCATGCAATCTACCTATGTTTGCAGGGCCAAGCAGGCTGCGATCCTTCAGTTTTGCTGGCAATATCGCCTGAAATGGTCTTTTTAGTTGATGGACACATCAGTCATTTAAACGATCGTTTTGAGACAATCGTGGTCTCACAATAACAATTGGATCTTTCAAAAATCTTTACGTCTATGGCCAGCTTAACACCTATTACCCAACAATCAGATCAGCATGGATCAGTTTCAGATCAGTTTCCTCGAGAGGCGACTTTGGAAAACGAATTGCCGCGTGTGATTATCGCCAGCGATTTTTCATTTTAGCCAGGCGCAGAGCAAGGGAAGGTGTTCAGGTAGACTGGTCGCCGCAAAGTCCAGACGACTAAATCTCCCCAAATCACCCAGTATGTCCTTACCCTTACAATGCAAGGAGTACACACAATGCTATTTCTTAAAACTGTAGCAGTCTATCAACTTTAATTATGGAGCACCTCTTCATACTTAAAAGGTTTCTGTAGATAATTCACCTTAAAGATATACTGACACCTGAAATTAAACTTTTTTTTTTTTTTTTTACATCTATTATAATATTGGCTTTGAAAGCTACTTCTAACTTTGCCATAAAGTATTTGCATGATTCTTTTACATTACCTGTCTGATCCCCCATCTTCCTGTATGAGGGGGCTGCCATATTTGTGCAGCAGGAGTCCGTTAGCATTAGAAACTGTAACTAACAGGCTGAGATTTGACAGTCAGGTTGGCAAAGTCAGAGAGTCACGCTTAGGAACCTCAACTAACAATTATATACAAAAACAAACCTCTCAGCAATAAATTATCAACATGACCTATAGGTAACATTTACTGTACATTCATATGTTAAAAAGTAATTCTTTTAGTGTCGGTATCACTTTAAAATACCTATACATTTGTCTATACATCATAGTGTAAACGATTCCTGTTTTTTGTTGTTGAAATTTATTTTTTTGTTCTGCAGCACTCATTCTTGGAATTTCATCTGCTGTCTAGTTGCTACAACTTAATTTTCCTAGCAAACTTGGATTTGACTTTTTGTTGACCCGTGCATAACTCCTATGATGGGGCTTTCTTTAATAGTACAAATATTCCCTGTAGGGTGGAGCAGTAGAAGGGCAGATGTATAAATAACATTTCACCTGGGTCCAGTCTTCAAGGTGTATTTATATGGTCTGCAACATGCATCTACTCTCAAGACAAAATGGAAAATCCATATTATGATGCTGGGTTGCGGGTCAGAAATGTGCAGAGGATGATCCTTACCCAGTGTTCTCAATCATTGTTTGGGAAGCTGTTTTCCCAGTTAGATATTTGGTCATTTAATTTCCTGTTTACATAATTTTATGCCAAATCATAAGTTTGTCAGTGTGGGAAAAGCAGTTTCAAAAACATGTCTGCATGAGTTTTATAAGCTACTTCATAAACAGCATCTGGTGTGTCGTGGTTGCACTGCTGTAACCTGTTATTGAAAGAAATAAAGCTCAACTCATTTAAAGGTAACAAAGAACGTGCTGGTTATTACTCTGCTGCTACTTTTTGATCTGTTCCCTTCTTATTTATTCAGTTCATGGCATGGCACGCATTTCAAACTGAATCACAATTTAATTCCCTTTTACCTGGCTGAGGATTTTGGGAATTGAATCTGTTCTCTCTGTGCTTTGACAAATGGTGAAAACATTCATATTAAAGTGCTACACCACTGTCTTTTAACAGGGACCTGCTATGTATTTTGTGTGTCTACCTCCTATTAAAAAATATACAAGCTAAATCTAACCTTTTTTTAAACTTTCTTATTTTTATGGAATTCTACACATACACAGGACATAGAACAGCTGGATCCACGAGGTCGGACACCATTACACTTGGCAGTCTCTTTAGGACATTTAGAGACTGCAAGAGTTCTTTTGAGGCACAAAGCTGATGTCACCAAAGAGAACCGTGATGGATGGACAGGTATATTAAATATATTCTTGTATTTCCTTCCTTTGCATACGTCATGCAGGTTATATTTACCAAATTAATTAATCAGTGAGAAGAAGTCCTCCACAATTGTGGGGAAGTGGTGCTAGTTTTTTTTCATGCCCCCATGAACCCATATAGTTGGAGCCTGGAATTTTGTGATTAGAAGGTTATCTGGATTTGGGTAACATACTGTGTATTTTGCAGTTCTTCATGAGGCAGTAAGCACAGGAGACCCAGAAATGGTCCAGATGGTCCTACAGTATCGGGAATTCCATAAGGCTTCCACAGCACTTGGAGGAGTCCCCGAACTGTTGAAAAAAACTTTGGAGGTGGGTAAGCTGGAGTGTTTGTGGTTATGTTCAGTTGTTTGTGCATATGGCATATGTTGTGATGCTGGCCTTGTGGCTCCTGCCTAAAGGAGACCCAGTATGTAGATGCATGCAGATGGGGGCTTGTGTTGTTTAAGTGTGGGAAAAGGGCAAACCGTGTCAGTGTTGGGCCATGTATGTTTAGCAGATGAAGATGCCACTGCATTGTATTATCCACTGACTCTGTTAGAGGCTATAAAGCTATTGATATTTGATTGTGTAGTTGTTTACTTATTGTGTAACTCGGTTAAGGCCCCCATACACGGGCCGATAAAAGCTGCTGACAGACCGAGTTGGCAGCTTATTGGCCCTAGAGTTGCGACCTGGCCGGTATTTTACTGGCCTGGCCGGTATAAATGATGGTTTATCCCAATGGTATTCATAGGGAAAAAATATAAATATATAGGAAGGCTATATATATTTAAAAAATTCCATTGGATTGCGGCTGTATCTGTGCGTTGATGTGGTCCCGTATCTCCTCCATTCTGATCTGTTTGTTGGGCCCACGTTTGGATCAGCCCGATATCACCCACCTCAATGTGGGCACATCTGGGACAGGTCTGCTCGTTTGGCAACATCGCCAAATAATCGGATCTATACGTCTATGGCCAGCTTTAGGCTAAGCCACAAAAACAAATTAAGTGGGAAGAAGAGATAATGTTTGCCATTAGGGCGAGCTAAAGACACATTTTGGGACATCTTCCTGCTGGGAAACCAAAGCTAAAATATTTATGACAATGAAATGGACACATCTGTACAAAGGATTATTATTTTTGAAACATTTACCTTCTCAGAAGTGAATTTCCTTTTCATAGGCAATGGTAGAAAGTTGTGGTATCCAAGTGCAGATAAAAATAGAGGCAAATCTAAGTTGAAACATACAGTTACATTTAGGGCAGGGATTTCATTTTTACTAATGATCCACATTCAAATGTCAAAAGTATTGGGGAGAAACACAAGCATGCAAAAAGTTCCTGGAGGTATGGTACCAAATATGGGCTACCAAATAGCCAATCACAGCCCTTATGTGGACTACAGGAGGCTGTTTCACAGTACACCTGGCTTTTATGCAGCCAGAACTTGCCTCCAAGCCATGAATTCAAAGGGAAGCACCAGTTTTGAGGCCACTAGGAACAATTTCCAATGAGTTGGTGAGCAACATGTTGCTCACAAGTCACTGGTTGAGCACTGATAGTGAGCATTGGCACTTAAAGGGGTGGTGCACCTTTATGTTCACTTTTGGTATGTTAAAGAATGGACAATTCTAAGCAACTTTTCAATTTATTTTTTTTATAGTTTTTGAATTATTTGCCTTCTTCTTGTGACTGTCCAGCTTTCAAAAGGGGGTCACTGACCCCATCTAAAATCAAATGCTCTATAAAGCTACACATGTATTGCTACTGCTACTTTTTATTACTCATCTTTCTATTTAGGCCCTCTCCTGTTCATATTACAGTTCTTATTCAAATGTATGCATGGTTGCTAGGGTAATATCACTCTCTACACCATACTAAAAGTTAGTGTAAAAGTGAATAACCCCTTTAAGGGAATTTCCAGCAAGAATCTAATCACTATGTGAGCCATTGCCATAGGGTGGACAGATGTATGGGCATTATAGACAATTCTGTCCTCCACTACCTAGGCTGTGAAAGTTCCTTTGAGCACTTTGAGTGTTCTACTTTCAATATTAGCCAGATGGCTTCATATAGATCTGTGTAATTGTGATTGAAAAGTTGCTATTTTGGTATATAAGGTTTGGTAGTACAGAAGGTCTAATGTTCTATATTAACAGGTAAAAAACATAAGGGCAACGACAAAGGGATTTTTGTCACCTGTGTTAAATATTCACTACCCCGCCTTTAAGCTGGATCACCTTGAGTAAATAATTTAGTAAGTTAATTGCAAGGTGTTTTTTCAGGGAGTTTTTCACCTGCAGTAGTGGGTTTTTTTTTCTAACTTAGGAGACAACTCCCGTGTTTTATTGCTTAAAGATGCTGCCCTAATGGTTCTGCTCCCGCCAATTGTTTAGAGGTGGCTGTGTACACTGACATTGGGTTGCAAGGGTTGCCTTACCAGCTGGAAAGCAATGTATATTTCACATTGTGGACTTCACATTGACTTGGAGCACTAGTTTTTGTTCATATATCTATGAATACAGCGGACTAACTGTATCCCTTTTTGGTGAACTTTTATTTTCACCATGATGAGCATTGATTAGTTTCTATCCTCTGCTGAATGAAATGATTGTCCATTTAATGCTTAAGTTCCTCTGAGGATTGCTTTTATCAGCAAATGACAGTTCTTTTTGTTGAGGACATGAAACTGAAGGTGTTTCTACTATATATGTGGAAGCTACATTTGTTACATTTGCTACATCATTTGGTATGCAAACGCTATTAAACTGTGAAGGAAACTCCACAATGTGGGGGAATGTTTGTGCAATAATGTACAAGTTATATTTAACCCTGTCAGATATACAGCTTTACATGTTATATACAGATATATCAGATTTGCATGTTATTCTAAAATGAATAAAATATATAACATGCTAAGATTTGCTCTGGTACATATTTTATAAATGTTCAGGTGCCTTTATGTTCTCTTTTTCAGTTGTACAGCTAAGGTCCAGCTTTCCATAAGGATTATTTATGATCTCTTTATTTTTCTTATCTTTGTCTACCCTTAATTATTATTATTTTCTTTTTTAAAGGCATCTGATTTTTATGTTGAAATGAAGTGGGAGTTTACTAGCTGGGGTAAGTCTGAATCAATTTATAGTTTATGATAATCTAGGGATTGCAATGTGATACTGATATTTATTATTAAAATATTATTGAAAGTGTATTCTAAAATTATAAAATAGAGTATTCCAGTTATGTTCTGTCATTTTTCAATCTGCAGTCCCGCTGCTGTCTAGAGTATGCCCAAGTGATGTATGCAGGATATGGAAAAGTGGTGCTAAACTTCGAGTTGATGCCACTCTTTTAGGATTTGAGAATATGAACTGGATCCGAGGAAAACATAGCTTCATATTTAAAGAGGAAGGTAAGATATGTGCCATGTTTTCTGCTTATTGGTGTGGCTCCATTTTCATAATTGTTTCTTACATCATTCCTATACACGTTAAATATCAAGTTTAATTATGTGAAAGGGGTATAAATAGAACAATGTTACGTTAAAATGTTAAGTTTCATAATTGGGAATTATTACACATTGCTTGGATACATTTCAGGACTGGCTATGGTTGTCAAGTATGATCATTGTAAAAGAAACAACTAAGACTTTGTCTTTAATATTTTTTATTTTCTGGTGTGTTCATTGATTTTCAGCTTGTAGGCAATGCTACCACAACTGGACAAAGCCAGGGAAATAGAAGATTGAGATTTTTAACTCTGCTGATCTTATATTATATTTCTACAAACATTAGCTAAATAATAGTTTCCTATTATAGATTATTATTCAGAGCTTTCTGGATAACGGGTTTACAGATAACAAGTTCCATACCTGCAATAAATCTTCAAGTCTTCAAATCTGCAATGCCTTCAAGTATGCCAGTATAATTTATACTGTCAATCCAAGAACAATATTCTGCTATATTGCCTGTTAATGGGTTTTCTAATTAACAAGGAGATTGTTTAGGCAAGCACTATCGTGCTGCATGTTGTGGACACACCTAACTATACACACTTAACCTTCATAATTGTCTTCTTAAAGGGCGCTTCAGAAGACATGGCATCCCTCCCGGTGCGAGTAAGCCAGCGCCTGCAGGGGGCATTTTATTTTCTTTTAAAGTACTAGAACCCCAAACCAGAATGCAGGCTCTATCAGCCCGCACCTTCGGTTTGGGGCAAATATTTTGGGCCATAGGTGCCCTTTAATGCAAAATAAGATGGGAGAGGGCACCTATGTGTAAATATAATGTATTTGCTTCTAGTGTGAAAAAGAGGCAATCTTTTGTGTGTACAAAATTGCTTGCTGGTTTCCTTACTAAATGATGGTACTGTTTGAGTTGATAGGTTGAATTATCTTTATGCAAAAGGAAAATTAACATTTTCCCTCATCTAATCCATTGTCACTAGATAACTGGGCAGAGCTGATGGAAATAAACCACGATGACAAGACTGTCACAAAGGAACGCTTTGACATCTCTCAGGAGATTGAAGGCATCACTTTAGATTCTATGCAGCCAGCAGAAAGAGAAATCAGCAAGAGGCTTACATCTCCCATCATCAACACCTCGTTGGATACAAAAACCATTGCCTTTGAACGGTAAACCAAAAATGGAACCCTTCTCCTAGGAAACCTATGTGCATGACCTCCAAAAAAGCTTACCATACTGACTGTCTCCAGATGACCTCTAAATAGCACTTACAATGTTTCTCCTTTTGTAGCTATTTCATTGGTCACTTTTATTTATATAAATGTAACCTCAAAATGCAAATATATATTTTTGTAATTTAAAAACAATTGCAGGCATGGGACTTTTAAGATGTCTAACTATTCTCAGACTGCTGTAGGTGTAAATATGGATAAATCTAATCATGCACTAGCTACCAAGGCACAGTGGAGATTGAAATCAATCAATAACAAATTAATTAAAGTGATGTTTTAGTCATGCACAACTGTTTCTAAAGGCTGCTCATGACAAGAGAAACACTATTGATTTATTTTGTTCCTAGCTAAACGTCAGCCATTACTTGGCTCTTTTTCATGGTCGGCAGATTTATTTTCTAGCAAGCAAAAAAAAAAAATTGTGCATTTACTATACTCCTGTCCTTCACGTAAGTGTTGCCACGATTCTTTTTGTTGTGTTATGGATTTTCTATGCCTTAAATTGAATCGTGCTTTTAGATAGCTGCCAGTAGCAATGATGAGTGTAGCTATCCACTGCACTGTGAAAATCTGCATACAGTGCTTATTCATTAAAACAACTTGTACAGGGATGGGATCCATTATCTGGAAACCTGTTATGCAGAAAGTTCTGAATTACGGAATGGTCTGCTCCCATAGACTGCATTATAATGAAATAATCCAAACTTTTAAAAATGATTTCCTTTTTGTCTGTAATAATAAAACAGTACCTTGTTCTTGATCCAAACTACGATATAATTAATCTTTATTGGAAGCAGAACCAGCCTATTTGGTTTATTTAATGTTTACACGATTTTCTAATAGACTTGAGGTATGAAGATCCAAATTACAGAAAAATCTTTTATCTGGAAAGCCCCAGGTCCCATGCATTCTTCATAACAGGTCCCATCCCTGTAGTACCAATTAACTGTAGATGTTTTTTTTTTTTTTGTAAATCTTAATATTACATGTTACAGTATAGGACTGGAGATGTTTTTCAAACTCATTCAGTATTCTTTCTGTGTCAAAGAAGTGCTAATTACATGTTTTTCTGTTTCAATGTAAGATTTTTCACAAAGTATACCTATATAGTGGTTCAATGTAAGATTTTTAACAAAGTATACCTATATAGTGGGAAAAATACCTATTCTAAACCATATATATCATAACTGGATCAGTGAATGCAAAACACACCTAGATATAATGAATTATAATGAAGATCGTTCAGGGAGTGATCAAGATGTCTATAAATTGAGCTAATGCTATATTCACTCATTGACAAATATTCTTAAAATCCTCTAAAGCATTTGGTCATATGTAAAATCACTGACTCTCAATCTATTTTTAACCCACAATAGTTCATAGTACTGTGCAGTAAATGGGTGTATACCTTGAACATACAGATTACATACAAAAAAAATAACCAATAGCCTATGCAAAATCTAGAACTTACAATATAGGAGTATGTACAAAGTAGCACTTTAAATCTGAGCCTTATTTTCACTCTTTTAAAGCAATGTACTGCCTCACACTTTCCATTAATCAGTTGAAGTAGATACAAATTCTTGTAGTTCTCAGACAGGTCATAGGCCAAACCCTCACTTGTAATGAAATTGTTATATTTACTGACTGCAATAACTTGCAATGACAACAAGATCATGATCAAGATAACTTTGAGTGCTGATAAGAACAAGTATTAATAATCAAATGATGATTTTTATTTTAGGACAAAGTCTGGATTTTGGGGCTGGAGGTCAGATAAAGTTGAAGCAGTGAATGGCTATGAAGCCAAGGTAGTACATCCGTTCATCAATTACAATGTATATCATGAAAATATGGCATAGGGCTTTACGTCAACTACTTCTTTTCTCTGTTAAAGGTTTATTATGCTAATAATGTTAATGTTGTGACTAAAACAAGGACAGAACATCTGACAGAAGAGGAAAAGTCTCGATACAAAGGTAATATTGATATTGTAAGTAGACTTTTTAAGTGTGTCTCACACCGATGATCTACAATACTGATAACCGTAATAAAGGGAAACACTTAAAGATTAGCCCACCCTATGGTGTTTTGACTATAGCTTTTAATCGTTGGTACAGGGGACAACGACTTTGTAAGGTAATTAGTGTTTAGGTAGCATGAGATATAAAATATGGTAATTTCTTCTGTGATTTTAGGTGATAGGAACTTTTTGGAATCTTTACTTGGGACAGTTGAACATCAGTTTGGAGCCCAGGGGGTAAGTTGTTTTTGTAAATGTAAATATTTATGCCATTTCCTCAGACCAGGCCAGAGATTTAAGCACTGTAAAGTTAGTGTCCCTCAGTCACTGCTACCTAACAAAGGTTTCAGATAAAACCGTGTTGCATTCTTTGTACAGTTGCGTGACAGGAAGCAATACATATGTTGACTCCTGTGGCTAAAATGCTAGTAATGGAGTTCTCGCATCAAATGGATGCCATTTTAGGCATATGTAGATTAATGCTCTTGCATTATAAATCACATACGTGGGTATAATTGATCAATATGTCTGCTTCTCACCTAATCTGTGCCACATGATAATATTTATAGGTGTAACTATAGCGGAAGCAGACCCCGCATCTTCAATAGTCCTTCGAAATTTCCACTCCCCAGCCATCTTACCTACCCCAATGTGAGCGGGCTGGGAATGGGGGATGCGTACTTTCGGGTGGAGGGAGGGCCTGGTAGTATTATCTGCTGAGGCCCTCCAAACTTTTTTTAGGGTGTGTTTAATAATTATGTGACTGACAATTTCAGTTTTTAGAACACAGGAAATGGCACAAATTTAGGGCCAGATTTGTCAAAATGTGAGATTAGAACTCGCTTTCTGTTCACTCCTATGGGATTTCTAAAAGCATATTTATGAAATGGTGAACTCTATTGATAAATACGAATCTAAAAATCCTTTAGGAATGAATAGCATGTTTCTGTGGTTAATCTCACATTTTGATAAATCTGCCCTTAATATAAAATATTTTGGCATCCTACTGCTTGATCAAATACTCTGCAGTTCCACTTTTGCAAAATGAATTTCAAAAATATGTTCTCTGCCTCTAATGGGAAGGCATGCAGAATAACAGATCTGGATTCCCAATTTTCACTGGAAAAATTGTGATCAATAATGGTCATGCAAATATGGGACGCATGTGGCCATTATGCTTGGCCACCACTTTTATTTTTCAATACTTTTCTAGTGAAAAGCTGCAGTTAATGAATGTAAGCCAATATCTTGTTTTTATTATATTATTTAAAGGTTGTTCACCTTTGAGATAACTTTTAGTATAATGTAGAGAGTGATATTCTGAGACAATTTGCAATTGGTTTTTATTGTTTGTGGTTTTTGAGTTATTTAGTTTTTTATTCATCTACTCTCTAGTTTGCAGTGTCAGCAATTTGGTTTCTAGGCTACAAATTACCCTAGCAACCCTGCATTGATTTTAAATAAGAGACTGGAATATGATTAGGAGATGGACTGAATAGAATAAGTAATAAAAAGTGGCAATAACAATACATTTTTAGCCTTGCAGAGCATTTGTTTTTAGATGATGTCAGTGACCCCCATTTGAAAGCTGCAAAGAAAAAGAAGAAAATTGCAAATCATTAAAAAACTATGAAAAATAAATAATGAAGACCAATTGAAAAGTTTCTTAGAATTGGCCCTTCTGCAATATACTAAAAGTTGAAAGTGAACCACCCCTTTAAGAAATTATTATATGTGGGGCATTCACTTCTGGTATTCCAGGCAACACAATATTCTGTTATGTCAGACAGAGAGTAACATAAAGAGATCCGGTCACTTCTTCCTTGCAGCAATCGATTACTGTCTGAGCTGATTAACCATGTATACATATGTTTTTTTTCTTAAGGACCTCACCACAGAGTTTGCCACGGCAAACAACCCTACTGCTATTACTCCTGAAGAATATTTAAATCCAGATTTTGATCTCAAAAACAGGGACATTGGAAGGCCAAAGGAGCTTACAATAAGGACTCAAAAGTTAGTAGTTTAACTGGTAACTGTAATATTAATGGTGCTAACAGTGCAAAATGTAAATTTCCCAACTTGAAATGTAGATTTGACCTAAAGAATTAATGAGTTAAAAAAACACTGAGAAAAGATGTAATTCTTCCACATTTGCAGCTGTAAATATTTTCTGTTTGTGGTTGTAGCTGTCTG